>JMRO03000008.1:0-600000 GCA_000743665.3 Scytalidium sp. 3C | reverse complement strand
CCCGTTGGAACTCCGTCGACAACATTTCTCTTTTCCACTTCGACCAACCTCTCAAGAGCTTTAGGTATATCAGATGATTCCAACATCCTTGTTCATTCGTCTTCTGCCGTTAGTCTCTCTCGCCATCAACGAACGCTGGTGGGTTGCGGATGTATACCCAGCACCCCTGTGCTGAATAGAACCCCCACGACCTAGGCCGCATGTATCTCTACATCCGATGGCCCTGGCTAGCTTCACCACGCGGTGGATCAAAATCCCCAGCTGCTCTCCTCTCACACATTTCTTCCAGGTGGCCGAGACATTTCACGTGGCATTCGCTTGCTGCACTGAGTATGGAATCTCGGTCAATTCTCTCGCGTACTTTGCGGGAATGGCAATGGCACTCGATTGAGACGGGCCACTCCAACAAACCTGCGCTAACCTCCGCCTACACCAGCCTTACCCGTGACCAGTGCCAACGCGGCGATTGGCGTACAGGGAGTCTCACAGCCGCCGTGTGCCCGCCAATTGTATCGTGCGAAAGGCCGTGTCGTCCCGTGCCGCTCACTGGACTTTTGTTGGGACGAGCTGGTGGATGCAGAAAGGTGGATCAGCTGCACTGGACGCCGACAAAGCGATAGCTTGAAGAATAATTCAGGAAAAGAAATTATAACTGTAGCTGGAGAACGTAGAAAAAAGCAAAACCAACTAAGCTGTTTATACTATTTTATGTTTGTTGGAGTTTTATTGCAGTATCAGAGTTAACAGTGCTGTTTTCAAGTCCTGTACAGATGACAATTTTTATGTTGCAGTCTCTCATTAGAAAGAATGTTATTAAGTTCGATCGAACTAAAGGTGGCTGGCTTACCACCCTTGCTTGTGCTTTTAACCTTTGGAGTAGTCTACAGTATTATTCATAGACATATGGCACAGATGCGAATTGTATTTACTAAATATCTTGACCTCTCGTCCATCTGCGCCGCATCAATATGAGCTTTAGATTGGAAACATTCTCCACTTAAACTGAGCCACTCGTGGCACTATCTCTGACCACTTTCCTGATCGGGATCATGCATTCTTTGACAGGGAATATATCCAAGCGGCTTGAATCTCTTTGTCCTCGGCCATGCTCTCAGACTTGACTCGTGCGTGAGAAGTAGTCCCGAGTATGTGAAACAGCATTCGTGTTCTGTAGGCCACCTATATCTGAGAGGACAATCTTACCACTTTCCAACGCTGTCGGTTGACCTAGGTTTTCTGCCATCCAAAAAACAATAACCCATGAGGTATCTTTCCCTGCAAACTCATAGCAGCCTACCTCTTATATATTTCTCCATCTCTCCCAGTTGTTTCGTTAACGCTGACACCTCTTACTCATATTCTCAAAGCCTAGAGCTCGTCACAACTATGTGGGAATATTTCAATAACAAGACCATCTTCATCACGTGCGGTTCATGATTTCTCGGGTCTGCGGTTCTTTACAGATTTATTACGCAGACGTCACCATGTCATGTATATGTGCTCTGTCGGGGGGAGTTGCCTAAGTTTGCCCTGGCAGCAGAGGATCTTTTAGCTAACCAAGTGGTAATGATTAGTCGCCTCGAAGAGCAGTGGAATTCCAGGCTCACTCCAGATATCGCTGCCAAGATGCTGTCCTACGACAGAATGACTGTCCTAAACGGGGATATCCTATTACCAAACATGGGAATCGCGCCCCAAGAACAAGTTTATGCTTTACATCAAATGGTCGAAATTGTCATCCATGCAGCATCCTCAATCAATCTTGGAAGCCGCTTGAGCAAAATATCCAGCTCCATACTTGGCGGCAGCGAGAGAGCAGCCAAATTTGGCCTCGGTTGTCAACGCCTAGAGCGGTTTGCCTTTGTCTCCACTGCCTATGTAAATGCATATTTATCCTACGAGCCGGACGCGGCGAATCCAGCGGATACTACAATAGAGGAATCCTTCTATCCACTCACTTGCGCAAAGGATGAGTGGGTGGCTGTACAGAAGCATGTATCAAGTCCTGCACTTGAAGCGCACAACTTTCCATGGCCGTATGCATATGCAAAGCACCTATCTGAGCGTCTCGTGACAGAAGCCTTCGATGATCATGGGGCTAGTGAGAAGCTTCTCATCCTCCGACCATCTATCATAGGGCCAGCACAGAACTTCCCATTTCCCGGATACAGCATTCCTTTATCGACTCCATCCACTCTTATTGGCGCAGGCATCGCACTTACACAATCCCTATTTGCAACGGTATCCACCCAAGCTAGTAAATCCGAGACTGAAGCAACGGCAGACGAGGTCCCTGTGGATGTAGCAGTGGATAGACTCCTCGTTCATCTGGCCAAGGGGACAACAGGCCCCGTTCACGCAGTTAGCGGGAATAAAGCCCGAATGGATTTCATGGTATATTGGAAAAGTTATATGGCCTTCCGCAGGGTGCCATGGCCCATCCGACCTGCCTGAACATCCGAAGATTGGCATTCTCGCAAGGTTCATCCAGTTTTCCGACTGTCTGTTATAGTTGGAACCTCTTAAAACTTTATCGAAGGGAAGACAGAGAAGGTGTGGGGAAGCCTGACAAATTCTGAAAGACACAGGCTCCAGCTTTTTACAGACACATCTGGTGATCAATTGAACATGCATGGGAGAAGAGGCCTTGAGGTCTGCATGAAGAAGATTGCATCCAAAAACATCTGGGTCTGGGTGATATTACGATTATTCTACACCCCAATTTTGCCGTATATATGGGCCTCTGTGATTTGTCTTTGTGCCATTGTGTTTGGATTTGGGATGAGCTATTCTCCTAAGACGCTTCTACTCTAGGCGAACATTGATACATTGAGGAGAGTTGACGGCATTTTTTAACTCATATATTGCCAGTTATACTATTCCTATGCAAAATCAATATTAAAGACAACTGTAATGTCCCGGTCTGCTTGTGCATTCTTTACCGTTATATAAGCCGTCAATAGACTTCGGTTATTGCACGATAGGTTTGGAAAAGCATTTTGTAAAGAAAGATACTCTTCTGTGTGCAATACTAAAGACCTTGATTAAGTCTTGTCAGACTTGTACAAGGGATACCCCGATCACCTACCTCGAATGGCCATGTATATATTCGCTGATAAGTTTCCAGTGTCAAGATTATGATATACCCAGTTGATTGACTGAAGAGTTCTGCACCATGATTTTATTGTCTATATTAATCATTAATGCAGAGCTTGTGCATATGTAAAACCTTTCTACAGACCGTAGCCGGCAATGGCATTCAGCCATCATGGAGGAACACTTTTGCCAACCCCTTTCCAGTTAGCGTGCTATAGTACCCCGAGGCTAGATTAGACACATCTGGGTGATGAAACACTTCCTCTCCAAAAGAAATCTGGTTCAGAGAAGTACGGCAGTTGCAATTGCACAGGATGCAAGTGATGCTAAAAGAGAGGTGACACGTGCGTTTATTTTACTGCTACTTATAGTTCACATTGATCAGAATCAGGTTATATAGTAAGGAGAATAAAAGCTCTACTGCAGCTACTTTCTCAATTGTTTTTAGGTCAGCGTCGTCGCGAGGCTCTGTGTCCGCGAGACGCTCAGCTGCTATGGCTTCGCAGGTATTCCAGCAAGCCACCAACGCGCCACCACTTCACCGATACAATATTCGCCAACCGGACTGAATATAAGATCGTGCTGTCTCAGAGTTCTAGTCACGAGGCCATGATCTGTGGCGAAGCGTTGCGTTACCACCAACACCGATTCCCTTGCGGATTGGCAATCAGTGACATCTTCGTCAAAGGATCAGCCTTCCGTTGCCTCTCAAGCACCTTCACCTTCTCCTTATCCGTCAGCGGCCCCGCCGGGGAAATCATCTTTCTAGTATAGAAGTCATCAGACCGCAGTCCAAAACTATTTACCGTGGGTTTCGTTTTGTCGTCGAATGCTGCAGCCATAATTTTGGTTCGTCGGGTTTCGGCAGGGGATTTGGTAAGCTTGGAGAGCGTCTGGAAGAAGGTAGACTTCTTTTTGGGTTCTTCGGTTGTGACCTTGGGGTTAATCATTGCGAATAGTCTTCTCTAAGTGCTTCTGGATTGCGTAACAGCAAGATCTTAGATTATTGCCGTTTCGGATTTGGTAAATGATCAACTTCAACAGATCTGACTGAATACAGCTCCGGAAATATCGTACAGTTAAGACACGATACGTTAAACTGGATTCAAAGACTTAAATAATAAACCTGCCATTCTCACTAGTATTGTGGGCTGTGCAACCTGTGTCATGCTCCCTCACAGGTGCGATGGTTCTTTGTTGGAACGCCTCCAACACTGCACGAAGCGTGAAAGGGGGCGCAGCATCCGGGGTATTGGTACCTGATTCGTCGACACGGCTCTGGTAAAGCCGAGAAACCCATAAACGATAACTCGCCTCAACTAGGATGTCCCCATCCACTTACTACACCATGGACCTACCAAAGTAACCAACTTGCCAAGAGAAATATTTTACTCCGGAAGGTTTAAGAGGTATTGCGTAGATGATCCAAGATTCTTGTAATGCCAGCCTTGCAAAACTGTATCCGACTGCACAGCCATACCTAAAAGCATCCTCTCCGATGACGTCAACCTTGATGTACTTGGCGTTGCGCAAAGAGTCTCATTGTGCTGCACCTCCTGAGCTAGGAGGTAGGAACCACGATGAATAAGTACAGCTAGGTTGTTACGTACGGATACGTACCGTACTACGTGCTTACGGTGAACTGACAGGTCGAAGTCATCGGGATTGTGGGGGATTTTCATAGCAAAAATAAGAAACAGGAAAGACACCATTAAAAGGCCAAAACAAACGTTTGGCAGCATTAGGACAGTGACGGGCATATTGACTCCGAATCGGGCATCCTTTGTAAGACGGGTCAGAAGATTCATCTCATTACTTACATTGCGATGTTACCGTTTTATATTAGAAATTATGGTTATGAGGCTAGTTGATTTGAAAGGGAAGCTGGCAGCAATAATTGGAAATGGAAATATTATCAATAACCAGGTAAAGTTTCTGTTTGTACCTGCGCAATAATCGCCAAACTTGAGGCCTGACGATTTAAAATCCCAGCCACACCTAAGTTGCTTTTTACTGTACCCTCAGATGAATTGTACAGAGATTTTAAAGGCGTCTTGCTTGGAGATCTCCCTTTGTACACTGACAGTGGCATGGCACAGCGCAATCGATTAATCAATCAATCAAAAATATGTCTTTGGATAAATCATAATAACCCGCAAGATGGCAGCAAGCTTTGGCTGATTTCGGAAATAAGGCCCGGGCAGCCGAAGAAGTTCAGAAGTCACATTTTGCCGCTAATTTTTGCTCAAACAGTGGGAGGAAAGTATGATCGGGATTGGGACATAGAAAATGGCCTTAATTCTTTCCTCCTAGTAACACTGTTATTTGAACTCGCTGCAATCCGCTCGTGACCTCGTATATCTCTGTCAAAATCGGAAGCTCTGGACTACTTATCCAAAGAAATCGCGATTGCCCCGCGGTGAACTACCCCACTATCCAATTCAAGTACGCTGCGCAGAGAACACGTGAAAACAAAATTCTAAAAGAACTAACAATATCTTGGAGTAATCACTATAACCAGCTTGGTGCTTTGAGAGATTTTCACTTGCCACTCGCTGAGAAGCCGCTTTCATAATGGCCGAGTACCAGACCTGGACCGTCACTGAACCATACCTCAACATCCATTGTGCGCTGGGAGAAGGCCCCGTCTATGAAGCTGCAACAAATACTCTTCGTTTTGTTGATATCAAAAGGCACCGTATCCATACTGTCGACCTCAATGTTGGCCCCTCATCAGTGAAGACCTTTCAATTGGACACACCTGCAACCGTCACAATTGACATCGACGGCGTGGACCCCGCCAAGAAATTACTGATAGGTGTCAAGAACGGTCTAGCCATTCTTGACAGAGAGACTGGGAAATATGAGTTGATTAAGAGATTCCATGAGAGCGAGGAAAACGATTGGCGATTACGAAGTAACGACGCTGCCGCTGATCCTCAGGGAAGACTGTGGATCGGTACTATGAATGACTTCACCGTTGGATCTTTCA
This sequence comes from Scytalidium sp. 3C, assembly GCA_000743665.3. Taxonomy (NCBI): domain Eukaryota; kingdom Fungi; phylum Ascomycota; class Leotiomycetes; genus Scytalidium; species Scytalidium sp. 3C. Next base: position 593,912 of record JMRO03000008.1, on the reverse strand, counting down.
ATCCAGAAGGTAAGCAAAATTTGAACCAGTAACAGAAGGTTCTAATGAACCTTATGACGGATCTCAAGACAAGAGGATAATTCTTACTATCCCATATTTCCTTTTTTGTCCCAGCCCTGGAAGTTATCTGGATCTGCTCGGCTCCTCCTGTTGGCCCGTGGACAAGGCTGACTTTCACCAGGGCACTTATTTAGATTTGATTCTGATCTGTCTAATCACATTTTCCGTGAAAATCTCACCATCCCCAATGGCATAGGATGGTCCGCGGATCAAAAGACTATGTATTTCACGCATTCCACTGAAAGGCGCGTCATTGCGTTTGATTATGACGTGAACACTGGCAATATTTCCAACGAACGGACGTTCTACAAACATGAAGGTCCAGGCGAACCTGACGGTTTCAGAATAGACGAAGAAGGAAACATTTGGCACGCGATATACGGAGAAAGTCGAGTAGTGAAGATCTCCCCCGAGGGTAAAGTCGTTGGAGAAATCAAGTACCCGACAAGAGCCATTACCTGCCCCGTCTTTGTGGGAACAGAACTCTGGGTTACCACTGCTGCCGAAGAGAATGAGAAAGAGACGGAGAGTGCGAAGTATGGAGGTGGCATATTCAGGGTAGACGTTGGTGTAAGAGGAGCAAAGGACTACAAATTTAAACTGAACGCTCCTGTCAAGGGTTTGTAGGACGAGCATCTAGAATTGTTCAGCACGTCCTAGGGATGAGATATAACCTGGACCAGACGAAAACCGATATAGATGATATAGATAAACTGGTCGTGCCTGGAAGTTTTTGTCTCACGACTGCGCTTGAACATTGGCTTCATTACCTCCCCTTTGCCTGTGAACCTCTAGCACAATGTACATTGCTTGCANTGGCTCTGCTCGAATCATCTTCTGCGGATGCCTTTCATCTAAAACAGCTTCTCTATTTTATTTCTCCTTTCCCGCCTATTGATATATACCCATTAACCGTGAATGCAGTTTCGTTTTTCTTTCTTTGTCAATCCCTAGACTCAAGCCGTGGTAAGAATACATCAGCTAAGTTGTCTCGAAATCCCAAATCATAAAGATTCTCAACATCCGCAAGCTTCCAAACCCGTTCCCACTCCCCAATTCCAGGATTCCCAGTCGTGCTCGGGGGAAGCCCATTCTCAGTTCTCATGACAACCTGCTGGCTCTCTGCGGGCCAACTAGTCCACGCAGGCTCGGCCATGGACATGCGATCGCGGTCCCTGGGTAATTTCCGCTTGAAAGCGAACCCCTCCTTCATCTCAGCCGCCCAATCCGACCACTTTAACGACTCGTTGGTAGTCGTACCTGCCCAGATCAGGTATATGTGGTAGCTTAGTAGCCCCCAGACAAGAGGAGAGCAGAACAGGCAGAGTAGAGTTACACAACCGACGCCAAACCTCCTTTGGATCGCCCATCCCCAGGCATTCAAGTATTGCAACCAGGTCAATCCTTCCCCAAAAAGCGTCCAGGTAGGCTCCTCGCTGGCTATCTGGGCCGATAGTAGTGATCCACCCAGGTAAGTGGCGTAGGAAGTCAGAATGGCAGTCGTGAATAATAAGAGTATGAACCAATGCTGGTTCTGATACCCTACACAGTTATTTATGAAGATGCAATGGTGATCTAGCTTTGCAACACATCGCTTGCATATGCTACAGTGCTTTGAACGCGCTGGTTTCTGGAAATGACATGTGCGGCAGCTCTCTCCAGGATGAAAGATCGTGTAATCGTATGGATAGAGTGTCATGTAGTAAGCATGGTTTTCGTCCGTGATGATGCCTGGATCACTGTGGATAGATGCGTATAAGAAGAGATAGGGGCCGAGGATTAGGGAAATGGAGATAACTTTTTGAGAGGCACTCAGATCGGGCCAGGCGTCTGGGAGGAATAGAGCCTGAGATCCAGCTAGGAGAACAAGAAAGAATATCTTGTAGGAAAAGATTAGCGTTTAGATCTTAATTATAGCCAAGTAGGATGCAAGTGAGCAGGCAAGGTATGATGCAAGAAGTCCCTAGGTGAATGATAATGTTCCTCCACGTGAAGTTTGACCGACATGTGTCAATTGATACAGGCACGTGAGCATTGTGCAAAGCGTCAGAGAGGCTGAATGAGCAGGACTAGGAAAAACGTGCTTGAAAAACAGATAAGAAATTATTAGACATACCACCACTACTGGATGTTTATCATACCAAAGAGTATGAGCTAACTCCCCAATAGATCTACTTAGGCGACCCCCAGTCGCCCATCCATCCAAAGCTCGGAAGCCTCGAGGTATATGGACCCATATTACTCGATGTAGAGCTCCGATCGGAGTTTTCCTGCGATAAATAATTAGATCATAAGTCACTCAAAAAGGAAAATGTATCCAAAGAGNCTTTTTCAAGAATTCCTACCTCAGAGCAGGCAGCCGCCCAAAAAACGCAACGAAGGTCGCAAAGGAGATCAACAGGACTACTATGGCGATATAACGAATGGTGCCCATAGTTCATTACACAACGGATACAATCATCGGAGCTTAGCAGTGTCATTCTGCAAGGTTTCGAAGCCTTCCCCTTTTGTGAAGGTGCGGGGTATTCAGCCGTTTGAATGAGGTCTGAGGTCGGCAATATTTGGAGTTGAAGGCTGCCAGGCACGGAATGCTGATGTTGGTGAGACCCGAGAATTACCCGAGCCTCGCCAGCTGGCACAATACTACATCACGTGGTGACGTGATGAGACGCGTCGCCGACATCACCTGGGACGGTCACCTGCGAAAGTCTACTTTCTATAATCAGGTGCTGGTGAAAGAAGTCCCGATATATATCAAGTAAACCTTGCCCTCCAGCTCACATGAAATATTTCAGGCAACCTCCTCCTTTCCCCCGCTGCCAATGCTCCAGAAGGCCTGCAGCATTAGGTAGCCGACCCTGAAAGAGATGGCACCTTCTGTGGTGTATGACGGTGATAACGATAGCAGACCGGTCGCTTTGTTTGAGGGCAAACGTTTCTTTATAACACAACGTGTCCCTTCACGACCCACCTGGGTGGAATCAGTCAAGGTATATCCTAAATTTAAAATATACTGCGCAATATACTAAAGTCTTTCAAGGCAAACGGAGGAGTTGTGGTTCTTTTTGAAAAACATGCCGATTACCTTATTGCCGATCATGTACGGAGGGGGAAAAATCAGCCAGGATCGATTTCATGGACCTTCATACGGGATTCTGTGAAAAATGGAAAGCTGGAGGATCCAGAGCACCATCAAGCTGGTCCGCCATTAGGCAGCGTTCGGCAGACAGTGAGGATGACACGAAGACCTTTTACAGCCGAAGATGATCGAATCCTCATACAGTGGGTCAAGAATGCAGAGCGAGAAGGAATACCAACTAGAGGAAATGAGCTATATCACAAGTTAGAATTGAAGGTGGCTCTTGCGGTCCAAAGTGTTCTAGGCATATCGCTGATATAACAGGCTCAGCACCCGCAGCATACATGGCAGTCTTGGAGAGATCATTGGGTCAAAAAATTGATGCACATCCCTGACATTCTGGAATATGCAAATCTGCAGGAAGATAATCCAGCTCCTGCTCAGAACGTGACCAGCGAGTTACGACGTGCCAAAAAGAGTGCTGTTGCTCGATCACCACCAAGGCGGAGACCTTTCACGAAACTAGATTTTCAAAATCTAAGCGAGGCATATGGGTCGATATTAGAAGTCGACGAGACACAAGTCACTGAAGCATGGAATGAATGGGCTAAAGAGGTGCGTACTACCGGTTTTCAAACATTGTCTGATATTAATGGTTCTATGCAGTATCCCAGCCATACCGCCCAAGAATGGAGGAAATTTTTCGAAGAGATAGTTAAGCCACAAATGGAATCTGTGGAAGGGCCAGCTGTGTCTGGTTCTGGGTCGACTGGAGCCGGCTCTGAAATGGAACGGCTAAACGACCCTGGAGTAAATGTTCCTTTGCCCGACACCCCCAGCGTGTACAACGAATCTCATTTGCAGGCCATGACAAGAGCAGATCCCAGCCTTCTTGATGAAGATGTCTTCAGAATTGAGCTTGATGACTTTTCCAAAGCCCAGGAGCTTGAAGTAGATCTCAACCCAACTATATGTGGACGGCAGGTCCCTCTATTCAGAATATGGCAAGTCGTCAGGTCTGAGGAGTTTGGAGGTTTCGACAACGTGGAAAGAGAGCATCTTTGGCATGGTGTGAGCAGAGAACTCAATTTTGATGAGTGGCGCCATGGGTCGGCCCCAGCAGAGTTGCAAAGTTGTTATGAGCAGTATTTGGCTGGTTTCGAGGATGCAAAACTGCAACATCTGGAGCATTCACTCGCAGGGGTGTACGGCAAGAGTGGTGATGAGACCGACGACGCCGAGGAAGAAGCCTTGGAACTGCCGCCAGCCTTACTGAACAAGAGACGTCTTAGTCCGATCAACACTTCGAATAAACGGCGGAGAGTTGATAACTATAAGGACCGTGAAATACCTTCAACTCCGGACATACTAGAGAAAAATCACGAAAATGCCATTGTGATCGAGTATGAAGAAGAGAGTGAAGATATATACTCTAGATCTCCGCAACTAAACACAGCAAATAACACGCCAACGCCCAAGCCAGCTCGTCCGTTGGAGCCAGAAACTCAAGATTTTCAATTCCAACGGTCGGAACTGTTCATTTCGGACAGTGACAATGCACCACATTCCGAAGCTGATGCCGATAAGCAGATGGCAGAATTGCAGGAATACATGCATCGCTTCATGGCTCTAGGCTATTCCCAAGAAGTCATAATAAAGGCTCTAGAAGCAACAACAATGGAGACTGGCGATGCAGGGACCGTCATGGAGGCTCTCACCAACGGCCTCGGCATACCTCCGGATATCCAGGGGGTGTGGACAGAAAAAGACGATCAAGCTCTGGCTGCTCCAGAAAGCAGTAAGGAGTTCCAGGGAATCCTAGGAAAACATGGTATGGATACGATTGCTGTGCGCCGAGAATATCTGAAGGCGAGAAAACTCGCGCAGGAAGAACTTGGGTCAGTCTGAAATATACCCAGCTTTGTTTGAGCCATCCTTCCACATGGGATTTTATCTGATCAGATACCTTCCACGTTTCGGCATCACATCCAACGGATTGCTTGAGGTCACCTATCCGTGGACTCGCCCACTTCAGCTATTGAACGCCACCGTGCAGCTTCAGTAGTGATACCCTCTGCGCAATTTGACCCGGATATCTGAGTTAAAAAGAATCTGGATATACCACGAGGCAAGAATTTAAGTGGAGACTCTCACACTTGTGCCGAGATCTTCTATCGTCCCTCCAGACCCTCCGAAATTGCTCTAGCATCCGGCGTAACTCCATTCTAGAAATTGAGAGCAGATCATGCATTACCAGAGTTCGTCTGCTAGCAAGGTGGGAGAGCGTGGGGAAGGGTCAAATGTTTATGAACCTGATTGTAGAGCTTAGCGGGCAGTGTGAAAACATACCCAGGGCATGAAAAATCTGGGGCTGATTTAACTTATTAGTTGAATCATTTAATCTTCTCTATATCCAGTAGAACTATTAAGTATTATTAATGATCATGGTAGATTTTCTACACTCATACATTTAATTATTCTAGTCTACATACGTGTCTGTCTATACCCGATTGCCTATCTAAACAATTTGCCAGTCTATATATACCGGACCGCGGTTGGGTTTCTTTGAAAAGGTGACTTGAAGAATTCGCTCCAGCGTACCAGCCTGGTAATCATCAAAAAACAACTTTGAAGTTGCATACCCATTGCTAAGAGACACCAAGATGGAGAATCCTCTCAAATTTTAACGGTTCGCTAGTCCTCTTTTCACTGCTTCTCGTGTATTTCACCGGCACTTTCACCCAATTCGACGTTATTGGGATCCGTTGCCGCCCTTTCGATTTCCCTCTCCCTCTCTAACTTAGCTTTGAGTCTCTTCTCTTCTCTCCACCTAGGACCAAACTTACAGACCACCCACAGAATTGGGGTGATCGAGATCCAGACTCCACCAACAACGGTATAGAACCACCCTATCCCAATGGAATCGATCAAGGGACCTACGGCAGCTACGAAACCTGCCCCGATGCAACACCTGAGGAGGTTGTTGGCAGCGGTAGCAGATCCCGGGTTTTCAGGGAACAAGTCCACCGTCAACGTGCTGAAAGAGACCGTCGGCCCCAGAGTCGAGAACCCGAGCACGAGGAGCAAGATCAAAATCCCCGCAAGGGACTTTTCTTTCTCGGCAATCCATCCGTACATGATCACCGCCACAACGGACATCATGGACATTGGCCATGCAATTTGAATCCTGGCCAGTTCAATGGGGAACTTACTCAAGTCCGATTGTCTCCCTTTTGTAATCTCCATATTGAGTTTCTTGGCATGACGACGGAAGTTCCAATCGAGAACCCTGCCCACTGTCAGCGCGGCGACCATACCACCGGTTCCAAAAGGAACATAGCAGAGTCCTATCTGGAGTGAATTATAGTTGAATTTCCTCTGAAGCACGATGGGGAGGCCTGCTGCAATGGTATAGAATCCTGCAAAAAGGATGCCGCAGTACAAGAGCGACAACCCACCGACTTTTGTGAGCAGAACTTGGATGCTCCCCAGCAAATTCGGAGGTCGAAATTTCGGTCTTGCAACCTCAGAAGACCAGGTGCCGTTCTTGCGTTGCTCGCGAAGCTTCAGATAGCCTAAGAGGGAGACATTCCACACCGGCGGAGGAATAGATCCATTTCCCACGACGTTTCGGCATGTCTCTGGCATCAGCAAAAGAATCACAAGAAACGCTACCCCCGAGCAGATCACCAGTAACCAGAAGATCGACCTCCATCCGAGATACTCATTCAGCAACCCGCCGATTATGGGACCAATTGCAGGACCCAGCAATGCTCCGACATTGGCGAACCCTGCATACTTCCCCCTCTCACTGCTGGTAGCAATATCCGCCACGACAGCATTGACCAATGCTACCGTGCCAGAACTGCCGCTACTTTGCAAGCATCGCAATACCATCAAGGCCGCAAAGTTGTTTTGCAGGGCCAATCCGATGTTGGCGGCCAGGTACAGGGTGAAGCAGACAATGTATGCAGGCCTGCGGCCCGTGGCATCAGCGATTGCACCTACGAAAGTTGGAGCTACGCCTTGAAAGATCAAGTAGCTAGTGATAGTCAGGTTGATCAATGAAGTCGAGACCTTCAGATCGGTGGCAAGTTCATTGATGGCGGGGTAGTATATGTTTGCGGTCACGGGCGAGAAGAAAGCAGCCAGGGAGGCCAGCGATATAATGAGGACCTTTTCGCGGTGACTAAAGACGGAGTAGAGAGGCGGACTCGGAGTTGGGACGGCCGTCAGCAGGGTCTCGGGGTCCTTGCCTGGCTCAGCCTTGTCGGAAGGGGTTGGTCGTGCCGAACTATGAGGCTGAGCCGGCGAAATATTTCCCGTTTCAAAATGCTTGTCAAACATGGGAGGGCGTAATATGTTTTATTGCAATTCAGAATACTTTCGCTCTCTGTTAGGTCTCAGTGAAAGAAAGCGCTCTGACAGTCCCGTCTGTCCTACACCGTGAAAGTCCACCAAGAGCGCATCGCCATGCTTATCGAGAACCGGTCCAGCAAGAAAGAAGACAGGAGAAAAACCAGAGGCAGCTCCTGGAAATGGGTACTTTTGAATTCCCGCCGCCAGGAGCTGCAGCAGCTAAGCTTAAACGATGAGCCATTGTTGGAGGAAAAGACGCTCACGGCTATGACGGCTCCACTAGCGCTCCCATTTTCGGTGGGTATCCAGAATGCCTCTTTTGGGGTAAACTCGCAGCCTCGCAATCACGTGCACTGGGCTCGGAGCACCTCAGCATTTATTGGCCCAGCTTGTCGGCCCGCAAGCGGGTAAGCATCGGCGCCGACAGGGCTGCGATGTAAGGCTGACCGCCAAGCACATAAGCAGCACATAGTTTGTCTCTCTTCTTTATATTTTCCCATCTGTATTTCCAGTTTCGAATATTCCTGTAATGTACGGATGGATGAAGAAGCCTATTAAATTCTAGACCAGTCGAATTGGGAGAAGGCGCGCAATTCCCGTTCTCAAATTCAGTATCGTGAAGAACCCCCCCAGCTATAGCCTCGTGAGTTTGACCGAGGTATCCATCAGACACCTGGGATAACAAGAAAGGAGAGGTGTCAGAATATAGATACCGTCGCCGAAATGGAGATTGTAGAGCGCACTTTTTCTTACCTCTTCAAGGGTGTCCGGAACCATGATGCAGGTCTCTTCACCCGCACGGCAGCTTTCGCCAGCTTCTCAACGCCCAACATTGAAGTTACCTCCCCCGACTGCGGTCCCTCAAACGAAGGGTTGATGGATGTCGACCACACTCAGGACGGCAAAGACCTCCTCCCGACTCTGAACTGGTCCATCTCTCCAGCCGTAGCCGAGGCGGTGCTCCACGAAAGCATCAAAGAATGGCTGATTGTCATCGAAGACGTGGATGCACCGCTTCCGAAACCAATCATGCATGCAGCGTTCTTCGGAATCCCTGCTTCTGTTAGGAAATTTGCCCACGAGGACCTCGATAAGGAAGAAGGAAAAGATGTCTTAAAGAGCGGTGTCGGGTACGGGAAGAACCTGAGGAATAAAGTGTACGCGGGCCCCAAGCCGTTGAAGGGCCATGGGAAGCACAGGTACTTTTACCAGGTGATCGCGCTGGGAGAACCACTCGACAGGAAGGCGATGAGCCCCGTTCCGAAGAAGGACGAACTAGTCAGGGCGGTCGAGGGGAAAGTGCTGGGGTGGGGTGCGTGGATTGGCATTGCAGAGCGGCCATAGATATTGGCGAGCGATTCCGGGGTCTGCGTGTTTGTAATCACTCCATATATGAAATCGGCGGGTTTTCTGTTCCCCCGAACACCTTTTACTTGCTGTTTGAAGCCATAGGCTAATATAATAAGGATTTTAGATGGCCGCATAAGCAAAAATCACATTCCTCAGTGTAAATTGTCTGTTTTCCTGGTGATGATATTGGATTGAGGCCCAAGATTACTGGTATCATATGAAAACCGTTGCGGCCCTGATCTGGTGCTGGAGCTGCACGGAAGTTGGAGCTGAAATTTGATTAGTTGTTTCGGACTCAGTACCGTGCAAAGCAGGGATATTTGTGACCTGTAACAGATTTCCAAACTGGTCAGCAATAATTATATATATATATATATATATATATTTATTTAATATTCTCCCGTTATGCTACCTAGAAAGAGCCTGCGATCTATTAGATTTCTAACTTTGTCGCTCTGCGATATCATATCTACTACCGCAAGTCTTTGCCAGCAAATCTGATGGACTTATCGTACATATTTCTTCGGATCGCAATACGTGTTAATGTGCCACCAGTGAGTGAGTAGACAACCATGAATCCCGAGATTAGCAAGTGGACGTGGATTCCACTTAATAAGGGGTGGATGGGTACGCCAAGATCGCAGCGTCGACCAGTGAGGTCTCCCCTTCCGGTGATCGACGCTAGTCCTGCAGGGAACTTTTTGCTGCATTTGAATTGGCTATGCTTGCCTGCGTCGCTCCTCGTCGTCGTCTCTAGCATTATTGAAAATAGGCCTGTCCTGTGGCAGTGAAGGATCCCTGCTGCTTTGCTTTCGGAGGCACTTGGCACAGGGCGCGCCGCAGGGGTCAATCGTCGCCAGCGCGATCGAGCTAGCCCATCGCCCGCCTCGAAGCTGAGCTTAGCTCTGGATTGCTCTCCTCAAAGTCACTTGTCCATCCGTACCATCCTAAGCGGTACGATCACAGCATTTTGTATTGCGCAATCGGAAACGGCGCTTTGGTCAACCTGGGAATGAAAGGCCCAGCAGGGAGATGGAGGAATAGTTACCCCGCGGTAAAACGCTTCGGCCGTTCAGTCCGCTGATAGTAATATCCCCGAACCAGTTACTCCGGCTCTTTGATTATATATCCTGATTCCCCGGCCAGCGCCCCCTTCAGCAAGCTCACATTCGCGACCGAGAAGCACTCTGCTACACAAGTGTAAACATGTCCGGTCTCTTTGGCTTTATCTCGCGCACCTGGGCGATTCTGCGGGGTCCCCAGCCGCCAAAGGTTGACGGCGCACTGCGAATTGGCTTGTTGGGAGCTTCGAATATCGCGTGAGTATACATTTAGAGTCGTAACCACTTGTGATTTACGACTGGAACTGTAGCTAATTCACGCCTGATCCGTATCTTGCAGGCCAATGGCGCTCATCATGCCCGCTAAATCGCACCCTGAAGTCATCATTGCTGCAGTAGCGGCGCGCGACGGCAAGAAGGCGGAGGCATATGCGAAGAAACATGGCATTCCCATTGTGCATAAATCATATCAGGGTACGATTACCGGCGCGACCGCTCAGTGCCTGGCAGACAGATAAGTTACTGATTTACGATTTACCTTGCACGTTTAGAGTTACTGGACGATCCCACAATCGATGCCGTCTACGTGCCTCTACCCAATGGCTTGCACTACGAGTGGACCCTGAAGGCGCTCAAGGCTGGCAAGCATGTACTCTTGGAGAAGCCATCTACCTCCAACGCTGAGGAGGCTAAGGCACTCTTCCGTCATGAGATCCTCCAGCAGCCGAATGCGCCTGTGGTTCTGGAAGCCTTCCATGTCCTTTTCCATCCTGCATTCCAACTCTTCATTTCCCTCTTGGACCAACCAAATATTGCCTCCGCCAAGGTAACCGCTTATGTCCCGGGAGGTCTCTTCCCAAAGGATGATATTCGGTTTATCTACGACCTCTCTGGTGGAACACTGATGGATCTAGGAACATATGATGTTCTGGCTTTAAGACAGATCTTCGGCACAGAACCTGAAGAATGCATTGAGGCCGTACCGAGATTGATGCCCAAGGGCTTCGATCAGAACTGTGACGAGTCCATGCATGCCACGTTTCGGTTCCCTAACGGTGGCACCGGAGAGTTGTTATGTGATCTAGCAGCCAGAGGAGGATATCCTTTGTCCTGGTTAACGGGCAGCCTCCCGAGCCTCCGCTTGCCGAAATGCTCGGTGGTGCATCGAGAGGTAGTTGTCCAAGATCCCAGCCTTGCAGCCGACAGTGGGCTGGAGCACGTTGTTGTAAAGTCGGTCAATATGTCGAACTTCATGGCTCCGCAGTTTTGGCACAGGATTGAAGTAGAAGAAGCACATACGATCCGACATGCGACGACCAAGGCTGTCCAGAAGCAGTGGAACGAGAAATCCAGTCACGTCGGCTACACCTGGCCGAAGACCGCGGCAGGCGAGGGAGTGAGAGCAGGGGAGGAGTACTGGACCACGTACCGCTACCAGCTCGAAGCGTTCGTGGACCGTGTCAAAGGGCGCAGTGGATCTGGAGTCTGGATGGATGGGGAGTACTCTATTGCGCAGATGGCTATGATTGATTCCGCGTACCAGAAAGCCGGATTGCCATTGCGCCCGACCAGCACATACAAGTGAGAGTTCAATCAAGCCTTTCCGTAATATTAATGTATCGGTAGCGTTCTATGTAGATCTATACAACTAAAGTTAATTGGGATCTCAGTCATACCAACCATTGCGGTGTGCCGTTGCTCAGTGGGTTTTGCGCGCCCTGGCTCCGCCGTCATCCGTAACGGTCAGCCTCGTCGACCCCTCGCGCCAGTGTCAAACCACTGAGCCTGAGGATTTCAACACGAGACTATGCCGTCACCTTCGTGTGGCAAACAGACCAATCTTGTCAGACACAGAGCTCACCTTTTTTATGCAGTATTCATTCCCCAGCCAAGATTTTCTTATGGTCAGTCAAGATGATTTGATCAACCTCGCAGACCGCCAGTTTGTTCCTGCTGTAATACTGTGGTCGCGAAAGAAAGAATTCCCTCTCCGACAGGTGAGGAGGCTGCCACGATCATCACTCTCCACCGCCTTCTCCTCGAGCCTGCAATTCACCACGTTTCACGGCCACCATGGCTGCGAACGCGTCCATTAAAAGCTCCAGTTTCCTCCGCCCTCTACGACCTTCCTTATCGTCTTCCTCCATCGCCGACATGAAGGGAGGTAGCGATGCACAGAAACTTCGAGTTCTTGTGGCGTCCAACGGATCCAAAGATGTCGCGCAAGCATTAGCTCTGGTGGTACGACTGTCTAAAAACCCAAAGATTGAGACAAAGGCGATCGTGGACGATGGGTCGTACCGATTATCGCAGGAGACATTGACGCTCCCTAACAAGAGCTTCCTTCCCGAGGACACCGAGGACGAAAGCCGAAGGGAGGTACATCGCCAAAATGTCGAGTACTTTCAACAGCAGGCGTTTGAATTATGCAATTGGGCTGATATGCTGGTTTTGGCACCCATTGATGCTGGTACGCTGGGAAAGATGCTGCATGGCATAACGGACAACTTGCTGCTCGAGGTCCTGAGGGGTTGGGATATCTCCAAGAAGATTCTACTCGTTCCTGGTATGACGACATTGATGTGGGAGAACCCGATGACGAAGAAACAACTGAGCAAGCTACGGCGGAAATGGAAGTGGGTGAGGGTGATGCCGCCAATACTGTGGCATTACGACGAGAAGGGGCCCGCGAAGTGCTTCGTCGGCTGGGATGGGTTCAATGAACTCGTCGACGTGATCAAGAACCAGGCGGAGTTGATGACTATTGGGCATGATGTCGATATCGTTGGAACAGCCATGCAAATGAGCAATGTCAGGACTGAGACTTTATTGCCCCCCGAGATCTGGTCTGTGATCCTTGAATACGTGGGAGACTGGGAGATCTCCAGGGCCCTGAACGTCTACGCCAACATCCCGACCCCGCCAGAATGGCGCCAAAAACCAAACGAGACAAAGGATGAGTTACAGGTGTACATGCGATCTCTCGAATGGACAATCCTCACATCTGCTGTCTCCAAGATCATTGACAAGCTGCAGCAAGCGCCAGAGAACATGCGCTATCTCTCCAGCTTGTGCGTTAAGCTGATTATCAAGTTCTGCCTCACAGACCTCCTTACCTACCTGGAAACTAACTTCAAGGACGTTTTCTGGGCATCTTTTGGTCAGAAGCTGCTACCGACCAAGGCATCAGCGGTATACGGCCGAACCGCGATCTTGGAGTGGTGGCGGACATCTCCCACATTTCTCTCTAAAGACTACACGGCCGAAGCAATAGATGGTGCCTCCAAGGCCGGGTTCGTCCATGTTCTTGATTGGTGGCGCAAGTCAGGGCTCGCATTGAAGTACACCGAAGCCGCGCTAGAGCAAGCCTCAGCCAAAGGCCATATACTCGTCCTGGAATGGTGGAAAGAAGCCGCCATGCATCCCGGTGGACACATCCTCGATCCTGAGAGTAATCGGCCACGCCATGGCTCGCCAGTCACTCTGAGCGAACTGGAGCATCGATCCTCCTCGCCGAGTCCGATTGTGGCCACGTCTCATGACAGTCCACCTCCCCTCCGTCTCAAGCCTGGGAAATCCCTCCTGGCTGCAGCGCAACACAATCAGCATCTCGTGCTCCGATGGTGGGATAATACCGGCATCCCCCTGGCACACTCGGAATCCGTGGCACGCACAGCATCTGCATACGGACACGTCGAGGTTCTTGACACCTGGCGTGAGCTAAAGGGAGACAAGATGGCATTCGATAGCCAGGTTCTCGTGGGACCGACGAAGAACGGGCACGTGGAGGTTCTGGAGTGGTGGAAGTGTTTTGCTCAGGGCGAAGGAGAAGACGGGACCACGAGGCGGGTGGAATACAAGACGTGCGATATCGAAGAGGCCTTGGAGGACTGCATTGGGTCAGAGCAGGAGGAGTACGAAGTGCGGAAGTGGTGGGCTCGAAACGGGCTGAATCTTGGAGTGGAGGTTAGTGAGTGGACCAAGGTCAAAGTCCTCTAGGGGTAGACTTTTTATGTAATGATCATCTTGTATGGGATAAGGTATTTGAGGCCAGGATCTTGTGGGAGACAGAGGCCTGTTTTTCGTTTTCCTCTCCAAAAGAGGACTATTGCATAGCGTGGATAAGGTTTCGTTCTTGGGAGCTTTTGGTGACGAAACACATTTTGTTTGTCTTCTCGGGTAGTTGTATATACGTTTGATACCAGGAGCATTAGCATCAGGCAGCTGATCTTGGGCGGATATTTGAATAGATAAAAAGTTCACTTTCTTTCACTGTCTTTCTAATTGGAGTTGGAGGTAGCCATCACAAGATCCAAACTAGTTGTGACCCAAGTGAAGGTATACAGGACGTGATATCCATAGTTCAAGAGAGCGCCTATTGCATATGAAGCGGTTATGTTGTGCCATTCTCGTCCTCATCACCGAGCACTTGCAACCAGCATTTGGTCACCTACATTTGTGATGTGTCATGTTCTCGAACACGAGGTTACGCATACATTCCGCACTCCATTCATCACGCAACTGATTACCTAAAACATACCTCTATCCTCGAATGTGGGCTTAGCAATGTCCGGATGACTGTTTATCATGTTTCTACTGCTCTTATACATGTTTTATACCTTCCTTCAACCCGATAATACTCACTCTCCCTGACTCGCGTCCTATTGCGATAGTCATATTCCTGACGGCCATGGAAGAGGGCCGATATTCCAAAGGAAGGAAAAGAAGCTTTTGCTTCCCTTCCATTATCCAATCATTTTGTATAAGAAGTGTCCGTTCCGTCTTACCGTTAGGCGCGGAGGCCACCGAGCTGACTGAATTTGAAGCACCATCGAATATCTGCAGTAATGTTCCTGTTGCGATATCCCAGAGCCGTACTGTATCATCCTCTGATCCTGACACAATTCGCTGTCCATCAGGCGAAAAAGCTACTGAAGTAACTGAATCTGAATGACCTTCAAATATATGTAGTGGTGCTCCTGTTGTAGCATCCCAGAGTCGTACTGTTCCATCCCATGATCCTGACGCAATTCGCTGTCCATCAGGTGAAAAAGCTACTGAAATAACTGAATCTGAATGACCTTCAAATATATGTAGTGGTGCTCCTGTTATAGCATCCCAGAGTCGTACTGTTTGATCCTCTGATCCTGACACAATTCGCTGGCCATCAGGTGAAAAAGCTACTGAATTAACTGAACCTGAGTGACCTTCAAGAATCTGCAAAGCAGCGCTCCAATCCGGTCGCTCCTGCGGTCTCTTCGGGATCCACGATGGAATATTACCTTCAAACCGTTTCCGAACAACACTCTTTTCCGGTGCAAAAATAAGAGCGGAGCAATACAGTTGAAGGGGTGATTGTTCTATCGTGGGTCGGTGATACAAAACAAATCGCTTTGCATCGTAGACGAATTTATGCAATTCAGGACTATCCTCAGCCTAGGTCCAATGAGTAAAGGTCAGCTCAAAATTACATTTGGGAGCACTCACAGAAATGAGGGCCTCCAATGAGTGGATTGCAACGATCCCTTCTGAAATTTTTCCTAGCCAGGAAAGAACCTCAAGCCAGTGAAGTAGGTGGTCTTGAAGAAATTGATAAACTTTGTCATTCAGTGGAGTTTCACTACTTTTGATGTGTTGTACCCAGTAGAGGCAAGCATACTGGAGCTCTGCTGGTATACATTTACTTATTTCACCGCTCTCTATATCAGTTGTGAGTACTCCGGGTGCCTTAAAGTCGCATATATCCTTTCTGAGAGATTCAGACATAAGCTGAATACAGTCATCGGCCAGCATCGCGTGCGCTTTTCTTTTATCGACCCAGAAGTTTAGATCGTTGCATCTATCTTTGTTGAGTAGGAAGTCGCGGAACGAGGGATGATGCAGATGAAGCGGGTGGGCTTGGTCCTTCGGAATGTCTAAGATAGAATGAAAGTCTTCGAGGGTCTCGCCAATATCCTCTTCTAATCGGAGTAGCCTACCCAAGGATTGCTTAGAGAGAGTGGAAAACAGAACCACTATGCTTCCAAGCATATATCTCAGCTTCTCATATAACTCTTTCTTTTCTTCGTCTGAAAAATCAATAGGAACAGCGTGTCTAAACACAGTAATGTAGATGTCATTGAGATGCTTCTCTGGTTCAGTTATGCCACCATCGCTCTGTAGAACGCTGGACAATCTTTTTTTAATAATCTGTGTCTTTTTACCTTCACGAATAAACCTACATGCAGTCGCAGCCCAGATGAACAACCCATGTGAATTGTGGACTAGAAGTTCAATAACCTCATTACCCGGCCAACCGGCTCCTAAAAGTCGTTCCTGTGTAATAACTTTCATATTATATTCCAAGAAAATAAAAATATCATGATCCACAGTCGTTCGAGATATATTATGGAGCACAAAATCTTGGTGTTCAGTCTCTGGAATATAGCTGAAGCCGTGTCGGATTGGGATGTCAGGCCTGCTTGTTAGAAACACACGAAGCCGGACCATCTTCAGCGTTTGGGCTTCGGTTAAGAGTTGGAGAATCAGTCGAATATCATTCTCATTATCGCACTCGTCAAGTGCATCAACTATGAGCATATATGAAGATTTAGTGGAGCTGTTGCTCAGCTTCGATAATGGATCAAGAACAAGGTGGCGCCATTGGTCACGGAGAGATTGGTTCGCAATATCGTTCTGTTCTATAACGGCATCGGAAATGAACCGTTTGGTTTGTGGTATAGCGCGTGCAAGCTGTACAGCGATACTTGTAAAAAGCTTGCCAGCATGGCCAACATCTCCACCGCCTCTTGAGAAGAAGAAGCTAGCTCCGAGACGGCATCTTTTAGAGTAGTACTGAGCAACAGTACGAGCAATCGTTGACTTTCCTGTGCCGGCTAATCCATTTAGCCAAAAGATGCAGCGTTGATCTTGTCCATCAGCCCAGTCATATATCTGCTGCAGCAAGTTCACTCGAGTGTCGGGAAGACAAGTAGATGAGTGCTGATTTTTGTACGAATTGAACGGCGCATCGGCAGCAGAGGGTAGACGATCGAGCCCTAGGCTATTCATGAACACTTGATACGAGTATCATACATTTTACAAGCTAAAATCCATAGGCTTACCTTTCAGGGGTTTGTTGATCTCTTCACGGAGCCGGATTAATGCATTTTCTCTACCTTCACCATAGATAAGCGGCATGTAAATCCCGAATATGCCCAAGAGTGAGTACGCCTTGTCTTCTTCGCGCTTGGTCTGGCGCTTTTCTGCCCACGACATTCGCTCATCGACCGTAAACTGAGATAGAGAGGCCCCTTGAAGCGCTGAAATAGGAATATTTGTGATTTTGTGAACCTGGTGCTCTAAAGTTTTTTTATCTCCTAATCGCTTGCCTTCTTTGGAGAAGAACTCGACCAATCTTGGGGCGAGGAGCTCTTGAAGGGTCTAACCCCGTGTAAACCATCTGCTTCCTCGAAATGCCAATTCCCAGGTATATTCAGAGGATTGTTCGCTTGCTTTTCGTTTAGTGGATGAGACATCAGGTAAGTAAACATAGCATTTAGCAGCATTACGGTACCAGCGAAACATGGAGTTGATAGACTCAGAGAGCTCAGTGCTGTTCGATTTATCAATGCAACACGTGTCTATCCAAAAGTACTGTAAGCCGTCGCGCTCAGCTTGTTCTCCGCAGAACCGAATCTTGTCATATCCAGCCTTGTCCCTGCCTATGCTATCCACTATATCTCGAAAGGCTACCTCCGTATCGTCGGCCCCCCATGTGTGCGATAGTATGGCATATTCGGGGATATCGTTGATGAACTCTCGCGTCAAACGATATCCGTCAGCCCTATCACTATTGCGCTCCAGAAGACGCATTATTCAGACGGCATTGAGGGTAACGTAAGACGATAGGTTGACGTGACTTAGCAAAGGCTGTTTGTTAAGTCTACAGAGTGAAAGTTGGAGTCGGGGCTGCCCCTCAAAGTAGCTACAGCCTCGCTGCCAACAATTATTGCCATTTTGGGCATCATCGGCGCGCATGACTTCTAGCCAATCGCCAGCCAGCAAAATTCATACTCAAGATCGTGTTTAGCTGTGCTGTCCATGATGCACCCGCACACCTGAGCTCTTATTTGACTTTGCAATACAGTAGAATAAATGTGCTGATTAGGAACCCCATAAAGGATAGGACGGTTTCTAGAAAGCAGAATAGTCAACCCCGGATCGAGCATCCCAAAGGAGCATAGAGTTACCCGTCCTTCCACTGTTGAGAGCCCAAACTATATTGACAGAACTTATCAGGAAAAAGCCTCCATCATCTAAATGGGTGCTAATAGTTCCTGGTTTGTACAACAACGGCCATACCGAGAGAAGTCGTGGTGGTGAGATTACTTCTGGGGTCGCAATCCTGCTGGCACCTCAGGATACGACGCAACATCGGTGCAGTCCGAACAAAAAGCTTGGCGTGGAGACAGAGTGCGTTCTTTACAGGGAGGGTATCTGTCTACTCGATGCAGAAATCACCATTCTACGCTGCAGCTGTCGCATGTCCCTTGGCACCAGCCTCGTCCACGGTGGTCACTACTGGATGGAGATAGTAACAGTTCATAGCTAATTAACAGTTACAGTCCTGCACAGTAGTAGAACGGGCAAGCATGCGCCCTGCCTTCGCGGACACGATCTCACCAATGTCAGGACCCTGCACTCGAACGCTGCAAGACGTCGGCCTCACCGAGTCAAGTACCCAACGCGGTAGTCGTCCGGGAATGCTGCTGGGGGGAGAATGGTACCGTTCTGGAGGGAGTAGAGTGGTAACAGCATGGCACCCTGGGAGGCACACCCTGTATCTGTTCGCTACCACGACGGTACCGTACTACGCTACAGNNTGACAGAGTGACTACGGGACTCGACAGGAAACCAAAAAAATTTTAGACGATGGGACAACGGGGATCGGTTCGTGCACGGGCTCTCCTGGGCAACTCCACGAAATCCAGTGCTTGGGCCCCCGTGCTCGCTTGCCCGCATTTCATTGGCCCGCGATGGAGCCCCTTCGAAGCTTCTTCCAACGACCGGTGGTGCGACGACGCTGGAGAGCGCTCCGAAGATGAAATGACTTGTGGGCAGACCCGACCCAGTATTACTGATCTTGGTGTGCTACGGTGGTTACCAGCCCATGGATCTAGATCATGCTCCGTCCAAGAGAAAATTTCTTCGCCCTGTGGTGGAGCATCAAAGGAGACCGTTGTTCTGGAGACTGGTGCTATCAGGGTCAATATTGAACGCCACAGCGTTGAGAGACCAACGTTCTGATGCTGTGGAGTGTCATGTAATTCATGTATTATAGTGGTGTAAAATCTCAGTCAGTTTGGCTGCTTGGGCGTAACAAGTTCATATTTTGGTGGCCGGTGCTTTCAAGAGCCCAGTGCAGTACGGTACAGCAACTTGCAGCTAATTAGCTCTGCGCTCCTGCATCACCTACGGTAGAAACATCAAGTCAGCATCCATCTCTTCTTCTAGACAGGTGCATGGTAGCAGACGTTTGTGGCTGGCGAAGATGAGCAGACTACGGTACCAAAAAGTGCACGGCGTCCGTCCATGCCTCGTGGCGCCGTCTTGGCTTTCAGAGGCTCTGTCCAGGGCGTCCAGGAAGCGGGCAGACACTTGGGGCAGACGCTACGCCAGATCGAGGGACTCTCCGTTCTGATCTGACTTCGGGGGGCGCGATGGGGGGACGCGGGAGTCGATCGGAAGCGACGTTTCGTCTCGGCGGGATGATGAAAGGGGCCTTGGCAGCATCCTGCAATACTGCAATTAGTGCTAACTCGAAGGGACAGCATATCCTGGGACAAAGCCCGCCCTCTACGCAGCCTTGGCAGGTCACCGTGATGTTCACGGGGCTGCTGGCAATATCCGCAATGCAGCAGTATTTGACGTCCAAGATGGTCTAACCTTCGCATGATCGATACCAGCAGTTGCTCTCACCACAAGCTCGAGACTCACGAGAGAACGAACGGGAGCCCAGAGAGGCGAGCAATATAGCGCGCGTGCGTCTTCCAGGATGATGGTACCCGCTACAGCAGGACTGCATTGCAGCAGCACCGGCGTGACCAAACGGTCCACACCCACCGCGAAGAAGGGCCCCCAGCAAGCCACAGCCGGCGAGCAGGTCGGCCATTGGCTGAGGCTCAACGACCACTGCCAAGGTACTGTATGTAAGCTGTCTGGACACGGTTTGGGGACTTGCGGGCAAAAGGTTCCAGAGATAACGGGCAATGCACAGCGATGTGATCTGAGCGGATGGCACTGGATGCGCCGTGAGGTGGTTCGGTTCGCCCGAATGTCATCGCGCCATGGCTTTTGGAGGCTTTCATCATGGGTTTGCAGGACGGTGAGATACGAGGATTGACATTGGAGAGAGCGGGGATGATGCGCGAGGGAGAGGCCGGGGAATGGGAGCAACAAGCCAGAGATATTGCCGGACAGCAGCACGAGCACCATGGAGCTCCTACTCCTGGTGGTGTGCAAGCCATGTCGTCGCGTCCCGACCGCGTGGATTCGAGAGAGTAATCCCGCTTTAGGGCTCGGGGACCGGAAATGGCAGCCGCAATGGGGTTTCCGTGGATGCGTGGGCTTGTTGGCTTGGGAGGTCGGAGACGCGAGAATGATAATCCAGGACGGTTCTGGGAGGGTGTACGGTACATCATGTCTCCACGTCAGCGCTAATCATGAAGGGATTTGTGCCATGTACCCTAGCTGGGGGCAGCTCTAGGACTGGGAGGGGCGTCGTAAGGAGAGACAATGTATTGCGAGGGCGGGCAAAATCTATAGCGCATGAACTTCCAACGAGAACAACGGCAACGGCGGCACCAGCAGTAGTAGTAGTAGCAGAAACTCACTTGCAAAGACGACGTGGACCGGTGGAGCACGACGGATAGGAAGACGTACTTCGTAATTTCAGAACGAGAGCCAAGGACCACGAAAATAACACGAATCATGAATGAGGGCCCTGGGAGGCTGAAAGACTAACAACACCTAGATTGATTTACGATAATTACAGCCTCGGCGAGAACAGCTTGGAAGTTTCGAGAGACAGCGAGAGACGCGACTTTCCCCAAAGTATCAGTGCCGAGTAGCGCCCACTGCTAGGCTGGATCTATGCGTAGCTCCGCATCTGTCCGACACCGACGCAGCTGCGGCCGTCCCGAGCGATCGCTTCGACTGATGTACCAGTACCACTACACGGTACGATACGGTACCTGTACACGCTGCACTCTGCTGCAGCACTGTAATCTTGGCCCCCGGCGGTGGGTATGCGTGTCAGTGTCTCTGGCGGTACGGTACCGCCGCTACCTTGAGCGTTTTCCCTGGAGGTGCCAGCAGTACAGTACAGTTAGTTTGCCGCACGAAAATCCTACCCGCAGCTGCCAGATCGGGACTGGGTCGCCCGGTCCTCATCTGCCCCGCCCAGCCCAGTTCGGTCTCAGAAGGGCATGGCGTCCTCCGCCTGCGACCTGCACGATGATCGCGGTCGACGCAGCATCCCAGCGCTCCAGCAACTCAGCACCCAGCACCCAGCACCACCCAGCATCGGCACCAGCGAGACGGGCGATAGCCATGCTCCCAGTCCCTGCTCTAGCACCCTCCCTTCCCCCAGCATAGTAGCTCCAGTAGTCCCCACCAGACGGACAAGCCTGCGCTAAGATAGAGGATCAGACTGGAAGAAGAAGTTTGGCCCGCGCTACCACCGCCGTGGTCCTGTCTCTGCTCCAGCTCCAGAAAGGCTTGGGCTCGCCTCTAGTATAAAGATGTGATCGTCGCCTGTCATGATCCCCCTCCTCCTTCTTTTGTTCTTTCTTTCTCTAGACAAGCAGCTGGAAGGCCAAGCCCAGGACCAAGAAGTGTGCCTCGAGTCCAAGCTCCCTCAATCCTAGTCCAACTCTTTCCCATCGTCAGCAAACATGTTTGGCAGCAAGGAGACTCCTGCCCCCGTCGAGGAGGCCATCCAAGAGCGCGAGGAGCGCCTGGCTCAGTCCGGCAAGGGCTTCTGGGAGCGCCTGTGGCCGGTTCTGGCCTGCGGTGCCGGTCTGTTCTCTGATGGCTACGTGAACAATGTGAGTTCCTGCTCCTTGGGTGTCATGTGAGAGATAAGTCGCTTGGGTTGCAGCAGCAGCTAACCCACGCCCGCCTCTTAATTAGGTTATCGGCTCCGTCAACACCATCCTGGGCAACATCTATGGCACCGCCTTCACCGATTCCCCAGCCCGCCAGAACATTGCCTCGCTCACCTTCGTCGGCACCGTGCTCGGCCAGCTGATCTTCGGATACACCAGCGACAAATGGTCCCGCACCAACTCCCTTCTCGTCTCCACCGTCACCTTGATCGTCTTCACTGCTCTCAGTGCCGGCGCCTATGGAGCCGGTGGCAGCCTCCAGGGCATGTGCGCAGCACTCACGGCATATCGTTTCCTCGTCGGCATTGGTATCGGTGGTGAATATCCAGCGGGGTCTGTTGCTTGCTCCGAGGCCAGCGGCGAGTTGAAGAGCGGAACTCGCAACCGCTGGTTCATCATGTTCACCAACGTCATGATTGATTGGGGCTTCGTGATCGGTGCCTTCGTCCCGTACCTGCTCGTCGTCATCTGCACCACCAACCATCTCCGCGCTGCTTGGCGTATCTGCCTTGGTCTCGGTGTCGTTCCCCCGCTCATTCTCTTCTTCTTGCGTCTGAAGCTGAAGGAGCCTGAGGAATTCACCAAGTAAGCAGCCTGTTTTCCTTTGATTCTGAATCTTTTACCTCAGAAAGAAAAAGTTGTTGGTGACAATTGTGATTACTAACAATTTCGATCTAGGGAGAGCATGAAGCACGTCAAAATCCCCTATCTCCTGGTCATTCGTTACTACTGGTGGAGATTGTTTATTGTTAGCTTGATCTGGTTCATCTACGATGTAAGAAACCCCCAATTATCAAGTAGGAGCTGCGAGAGAAGAGGACCAGCGTCTAAACCTTGTTTTCCAGTTCTCTGCCTACTCCTTCAGCATCTATTCCTCTGCCATCCTTGACACCATCATTGGCTCAACCGCCGGGCTTGCCGTCTCCTTCGGCTGGAACACCGTCCTCAACCTATTCTACATCCCCGGTGCCATGTTTGGTGGTATTTTCTCTGACTGGGTTGGTCCACGATATGCGCTCGCCATCGGTGTCTTCCTGCAAGGTATCTTCGCCTTTGCCATGGCTGCTAAGTACGACTACCTCGCCACCCCTGCTCACATTGCGGGTTTCACCGTCATGTACGGCATCTTCTTGTCTCTTGGTGAGCTTGGCCCAGGTGACAACATCGGTCTCTTGGCATCCAAGACCTGCGCTACTGGTGTCCGAGGTCATTACTACGCCTTTGCCGCTGCCACCGGTAAGGTTGGTGCTTTCGTCGGTACCTACCTCTTCCCCCTCATCGGCAAGCACGGAGGCGGCAACGCGACCCTTTCCGCCCAGTACCAGTTCTATGTCTCAGCCAGTCTGTGTATCTTCAGTGCCGCCTTGGCCATCTTCGGCCTCCCCCACATCGGCCAGGACACCATCACTACCGAAGATATCAAGTTCCGAGAGTATCTCCAGAGCAAGGGGTGGGATGTCCGACAGCTCGGTTTGAAGAGGGGCGAGAGTCTCGAGGAACTTGAGCACGCTGGCAGCTCTGCTGCTCCCTCCGAGAAGGTCTAAAGAGACAGACAAGAAGAGTGTTTTACCCCGTCTGCGTGTTTGTCTTAAGATCTTGGGGGGTTGAGTTCTGTATCTTCGCTGATATGATTGATGTATGCGATACCACTGATTTTTATCTATCGTTGATAGATTTATGTTTATAGACCAGATATCCATCCGAAGAAATATGAAGTGATGTTAATTCTGCAGAATCGTCCTTTTATGTCAAAAAGTGCCAAGATGTGTGACTTCCGAGTAATCCGGATCCATGTATTTTGAAGGATGCAAATTATTGTCTGTAGGTCATAATCCTATTCAACAGGATCTATTTCTCCCATTGGACCTTGGTTCGAGAGGTAGATGGATTGAAAAGGAGACTACATTGTTAATTCAATATAAAAGAGGTCATTTCTATGTCACTCGATTCGTTGGCTCCGGTTCCGTTCCGTAGGCATAACTCGTGCCTCATTTTGGATGCTGTTGGGCCAAGGCGTTGAAGCAGAGTGTCAAGCATTAGCACTTCTAGACGTACGATTTTCTTCCACAGAGCTGAGTCCGGGCAGAGTCTCGTAAATCAAAAGAAAGGAACTCTCGACATGAGGGGAAAGACGAAGACATTGAATTTGGCAAAATCACAATAGTCGTTGTGTAGTTTGGCTAATTAAGCTAGTTGCTTTAAGTCTAGAAGCTCGTGGATGGATGCCGGCTATTGATTGGATCACGACAACCAGTGGGCGCGGATAAAACTATTATGAAAGAGGATGATAAAAAAGTGGTGTTCAAAAATCAGCTACTTGGCCTGCCTGCACGCACTCTTATACAGCCAGCCTAGACGACATGCTTTCCCAGCGCGTCGCCTACGATTTCAGTGATCGCAAGGATCTTTTCCTCCTGTTGTCTACGCCCAACAAGCTGTACAGCCACATGTGCGCCGTCATAAATTTCGGGGTCGTCTGTGTTCTAGCTGTCAACCAAACTTGCATACCGCACAGACATTTCCTTTTCGAGACTTACAGTTCTTATACGCCGCTTCATCACGCTTATTCTTAGGAATGTAGCCCGTATCCACGACATCAATGGATTTATCTACATTTGTAACGGGTACCACAGCGGATGTATAATCCAGGAGATTAACCCAACTGGTATAACCTAGGTGATAGATCAGCTTCCGTCTCTTGTGTTCTCAAAATACAATATATCTCAATCACTAGCACGACGAGTTGAGTTTGCTTACCATAATACCCATACTTGTTCCTTATGGCTGCAGGGAATGGTGCCACCGGAGAGATAACTGCATCCACGNNGGACGGCCGGTTCCAGTTTGGTCCACCGTGCTATTCCAGTACTCCATGTATTCCTTCTGGTATTGGCGTTTCGCAACATTGACAGCGGCGATCCGAGATGCTGTATACTGCTCTGAGGGCTTGGTGCCGTAGGTAGCGGCTACTCCCTCCTCGATTGGTTCTCCAGTCAGAGCAAAGACAGAATGAACGCTGCAAACTATATGTCAGTTTTGACCGAGATCTCAAAAGTGGGAACTTGACTTACTCGGCACCGCCATCATATAACCAGGTTTCGGTCTAATATTCGATCAGAATACGTCGAGATTGATGCCATAGAAAAATGAAACTTACACAGAGCGCACTCGCTGTCGCATGAGACGGAGGTTTCCACTCAACAACCTTATGACCAAGTTTCTTGACGGTCTCTACGACTATGTCGACTGCCCTACGAACGGGTGGCTGTGGCTGGACGACTCCATCCGTTCTTATAACACCAAAGGCTAGCTGTTCACCACCGCTCGATTTCACGATATCCAAGATAGCTTGCTCCTGCTCGTCACGCCACGGAAGCTCGACAACCAACGGATCATGAAGCCATGGTTTCTCGCTGAGAATAGCTTTGACGAGCAGTCTCAAAGCCCCGATTGACGTTCCCAGTGGCCCAACCACGGAAAGGACGCTATTTTGCCCATCCATACTGTTTGCCATGCCTTCATATGGAAGTCGTCCACTAGACGGCTTAAGGCCATAGATGCCATTAAATGCAGACGGGATACGAATGCTGCCACCAATATCTGTCCCAATCCCAACGGGGCTCCCTTTTAAACCAATCAATGCACCTTCACCGCCAGAACTTCCACCAGAGCCAAGATACCGATTTTTTGGGTTATACGTAAATCCAACAATGTTGTTTGCGGTCTCGCCCATCATAAGCGTGTGTGGAACGCTTGTTTTACAATACAAAACTGCTCCCAGATTTCGAAATTCCCGAACCATCTCACTCTCAAAGACACCTTCTTTGCCAGTGCCTTTCTTGCCCTCAAATGTACCGATCCAGCCAACGTAGCCCATATGGGTCTCAACGCCTTTGACGTGCAATTGATCTTTTAGACTAATTAGAAGCCCATGGAGAGGCCCAACTAGCTTCTTATGCTCAGCATAGTAATCATCCAGTTTCTGAGCATCCTGAATCGCAGCATCAAAGAAAATGGTATGGAGACAATTAACCTATGCGATAGTTAATGACATTATTTGTCACATGTACATGGTGGTGTGAAGAAAAGTGTACCATCTGATGTGCCAGTGCGGCTCTGTGGCAGAACGCCTCAGCCACCTCTCGAGCCTTCCATTTCCCTGAGGTCGTGTTTGCGACTATGCCCACTGCATCAGTCTCGGTGATCTCCAATTCCCTAGAAGTGAGAAATTGTCGAATATAAACCGTGAGATCTCTTTTCTCCTCAACAGTGGGAAGAGGGGTAGTTAAGCGCCACGCCTCGGGAATCAGTCCATTAACTTTGTCGCGCTGTGCTTTTGCCAGAGCCTGCCAGTCGGCCATTTCGAAAAATGGATAGAAGAATGCGATTGTTGAGCAATTTCCAGTGACTTTTCAGAAATCTTATACTAGATATCTTATCCGCGGAGTTGGGTGAAACGGCTCGTCATAGTCAGTGGGGTCGATGATGGCAGATAACGATGCAGCAGAAGTGGATTAATAGTTCGGGCAATCCCGCATCAATATGTCAATTCGGCAATTCAGTTGTCATATTTTTAACAAATTCCATATTGTTATATCACCGCATTTGTCGCACGTTGAGGTTGATTCTTTTGTTCATCATCCAACCACGCCAAGGCTCGAAATTGCCATTTTCCGCAGGCCAGTCTGATAGATAATCTGGACAGGTACCGAGGATAACTTTAGGAACGCCATGCCAAGCAAATCGTGACTCTTCCGACATGTAAACCGCATCTCCAGATTTCAACCGAACGGTTAAAAACTTTGGACGGTCCATAGGGGTTTGGCCTCCGCTCCCATCTGACACATCTGAGTTGAGGCCTATAATAAAAAGACAATCGCAGCCTAAGCTTATACTAACCAAGCCGCGGTCGACTTCCTCGCTCACATCCCGATGTAAGCTCAAGGTATCGCCTGGCGAGTAGAGATTCACGATGGCCGCTTGAGCTTCCATTTCCGGGAAAAGACCATTAATCATCTTTGCTATGTCCTCTGGAAAAGCGGGAGGGGCCTCATCAGGATAGACCTTGTTTGTCCAGTCATACTGGCCACCAAGTGTTACCCACCGTAGTTTCTTCTCCATAACCTGAGTGATAGACAGAGGTTTGTGGACGGCCGGGTCTTTAGGTGGAAATAAAACAGGAGAATCTGGAGAGATGGAGAAAAATGATGATGGCTGGGAACTTTCCTGACCATGTTGATCCTCTGTGTGCTCCAATTCGGAATATGGAATGGAATAATGCATATGAAGATTTGTCTTATGCTTTGATAATGATAGATCCCGGTGTAATAATCGGGAAAGTAACTCCCGTTGCACTACTTCTGGGATTAAAGAGGGTAAGATGAGGAGACCTAGCCTACTGTTAGATGCCTTGGGTATGTGAAGGAAAACGTATTTGTGATTGGCCCGAATATAAGAGAATTTGAGCAACGCATGTAGTGTCTCTAAAGACACTGCATGGAATTCAAAAATAAGAGGAAATTTGTTTACCTACCAGGAAGCTCTTTAGGGCTATAAATGTGAGCAGGTCCTAATTCCTGGATTTCTAGTGCATCCGGGACGTCCAAAAACTCGGAAAATACACGATGTAAGCGGTCAGAGGGAATACTCCCGGCGGCTTGCTTATTATTACCGGTATTGAACAGTTCTTGGTCGTGATGAATCTCATTTAATTTCAATCTTTGATATTTTTTGAAAATGTCTTTCAGCTGCTGTGGCGGTGCTTCGTGGGCATTGAGAGGTTTTGTTTGCGCACCCTGTGCCATGGGTGATGATTTGCCTGGATACTATGCGATCACCTTGAAGTCTGCTCGGACACACCCAAATTCCAAGAAGAGCCAAATTTAAAAGCGTTTCAATTCGAGCTTGAATATTCAGCTTTCAAGTGGGAGCTCCTAGTGCCATATGTAGTGCGGAGCTGGAAAATTTCTAGGATTCAATTGTACTGTCGGCTTTAGCGAACCCACACGCCGTTCGCGTTTGGTGTGTTGACTTTCGCGCCCACGGAATTTGTTTACAGCTGACAACGACAACTTTCGACAACCACCGCCCAGGAGCATCCTCGACCTCTTCGACAGCCACCTCGATCGCCACTGTATCCAGTTTCTGCTCATATCCACGGCTTTAGTATTTTTCGACTTGCAAATGCTTCTTTCACTTTAACCTCTCGCCATTGCCCCTCATTTAACTGTCCCCACCGCAGAGCAGACATAAACACTGAGCTATCACCTTCGTTTCTTCGATTACACTCTTTCTGATCCCAGTCAACACTTCACATCATGGAAAACTACCAAAAGCTGGAAAAAATTGGAGAAGGTGAGCTAGTCTGAGCTATAGGCCCCTTTCAGATAGTGGCTGCCTACGCTCTCGAGTTCTGGACCCGACTAATGTTGTTATCTCTTAAGGCACCTACGGTGTCGTCTACAAGGCTAAGGATCTTCTCAATAACGGGCGAATCGTTGCTCTCAAGAAGATCCGTCTCGAAGCTGAGGATGAAGGAGTCCCTAGCACCGCCATTCGAGAGATCTCACTACTCAAAGAAATGAACGATCCCAACATTGTCCGCCTCTTTAACATTGTTCACGCGGATGGCCACAAGCTCTACCTTGTCTTCGAATTCCTGGACCTCGACTTAAAAAAATACATGGAATCCCTTCCTGTGAGCGATGGTGGCAGAGGCAAACCTCTACCGGAGGGGAGTGGACCAGATCTGGGTCGGCTCGGTCTAGGGGACGCGATGGTGAAGAAGTTCATGAGCCAATTATGCGAGGGCGTTCGGTATTGTCATAGCCACCGAGTCTTGCACCGAGACTTGAAACCTCAGAACTTGTTGATTGACCGCGAGGGTAATCTCAAGCTTGCCGATTTTGGTCTGGCTCGTGCTTTTGGTGTCCCCCTGCGTACATATACGCATGAAGTTGTGACGCTTTGGTACCGAGCCCCGGAAATTCTTCTAGGAGGTCGCCAATATTCAACCGGTGTGGATATGTGGTCGGTAGGCTGCATCTTTGCGGAAATGTGCACCCGAAAGCCATTGTTCCCTGGTGACTCTGAAATCGATGAGATCTTCAAGATCTTCCGGTAAGTCGTCTTCTCCTGTAAATGATGAATATGTAACTGATAGATTTCCAGTCTCCTTGGTACCCCAACCGAAGCTGAATGGCCAGGAGTCAGTGACAAGACTTGTTTCCCCGACTTCAAGTCTTCTTTCCCTAAATGGCAACGCGACACAAGCCACCCACTCTGCGCCAACCTTGATGAACACGGACTAGACCTACTGGAGATGATGCTTGTATATGACCCGGCCGGACGTATTTCTGCTAAGCAAGCGTGTATGCACCCTTACTTTGAAGAAGGGAGCTCCGCATATTCTGGACGAAATTACATGCCCACCATCAAGAACGGCTACCACTGAGCAGTCTTCTTTCCACAGGGATTGCCACAACGGGCAATATTTTGAAATGAGATACGATGGCCTCGATCTCATCGACTAGAAACGAGACACGACTCTTAAAGCTTGCATGAGGGTTTTCAGGATATGGGGAACAAGCACGGGGTGTGGCGTACCATCCTGGCATATGTACAAACGACAGCAAAACGGAGTGATAATTTTCTTTCTCATTACACCTTACCTTGAGACCCGTTCTTTGTGCTGTCAATTTTAATGGTTTGGCACGGTAGTTTTGGCGCTTGCGTTGGAAGGATTGGTCTGGATTCACTCGATATCCTCCCTATGTCACAGTTGTAGTACAAGACAAATTCTAGCGTCTTGACTCTTATTTGTCTCGATTAGATTAATTCAATCGCATGCATTTCTTATTACTAGCTGGCACTCTTTGGCTATTGTTTTCACCAGACATCACATCTATATCAAGAGGTGTGCTTCAAGTCCCTAAGTCCCTAGTAGCATATTACTCGCCAAACAAACCGATTGATTAAATCAGTATTCTTTGAAAGCAAAAGACAGAGGTCGCAAGATCGACCAGTTAATTTGGGTCCCTAAGCATATTGCATTAAGACCCCCGCCCCAAGACTTCGTCCTTTCGATGCAATGGGCTGGATTTTGATGCATATGTTCCAGTCGATACCCCAATGGTCTGTTGCTAAAGCACTTATGTAGGCATTTTTGTAGGCATTCAGCAATCAAAGCAAAAAGCAAGGATTAGGCTAATGAAAAAGCATGATATTTAACACTTCAAAACTGGAAATATTATTTCAATCAAAATGCTAAGAAAGGATCGAATGATAATCAACGGCCACTTGGACGAACATTGGCTGAACTACACTTCCATAAATATCAAAATACTACTCTATCAAGAAACTTGAATTGTCTTATATCAACTAAAATTCTAAGGATAATTAAAGAGAAGCTTTGGCCTGATATTAGTATTCCAGATATAATTAATCAAGCCATGTTAATTATAACAACTAAGTATACTTTTACTGATCAGCGAATAGGTATTTTATGCTGGTATAAAAGTTGATGTAGTCTCACAAAGATATTGCTGTTTCAATGAAGGGAAAGATTGTACTCTACATTGCTATAAGGACAAACATAATTGTAGGAGGTCGTCAAGCTTAGTTATACGTACTGAAAAGAATTTTAATTGATTTATCTCAGGGCCTAGAAGAAAGCATATAGGTACTGATATGATAATTAATGCTACTATTAGTTTAGTAGGCCATGGAGTAGCAGTTGATCTTGATCAGTGTAGTATCTGAATACCTGTAAAAGTGCCTCCAAAAGTGCATTCAAGAGTGATTCAACAACAAGCCATTGGCGTATCGACCGGAACATATGCAATTATCTCCCGCCCTGGACAAGTAGCCTTTATAAAGATTGCCAAACCTTAACGGCATATTGTTGCAAGGTTGCAACATTGAGCACAACGTCTGCTTCCGGAGGAATCGGTTGTCGAAAGAATAGTGCAGGAAATTCAAGTGTTAGAGGACCACCAGCAACTTGGTAGGATGCAGGATTGAAATAGTTTGGATTCTGTCTGCCAATTCCGGCAGGTCGAGTTATTGTGATCGTCCGTACACATTGTGCTTCCAGGACGCTTTGATTTCTTGTCACTGGTCCAATTCCGCTATTAGCTCTGGGGCGCTCCATCCATTTTTCAATTGTAATCTGGCGTTGAGGTATCTCCAGCTTCGCAAGGAGGACAATCTTCACATCATGCTTTGAAGATTCAAACCACCATCTCGCCTTTGCTCGTAACGAGTTCCAGGTCTGCGAATTACCCGATTCTATGACCAAGGTCTGATAGTCGGTACCTCGTGGTCTTGCTGTTATTGGTTTATATGATGAATCGCCTTCACCCGCTGAAATACATCGTCCCTGATTATCTCGTTTTTCATATGTTGTAGAAGCCACAGGGTCAAATTCTCTACCCAAACCCATCAAAGTGCATTCATCGTGCACCCAATGACCCAGAACAGCATGCATCTGCTCATGTTGAGGCTTGGGGATTGTGATTATGAGAGTCTTGATTGATGAAAGGTAAAGGGATAGTCGGACCTTCGGGGTACCTTCCTCAAAGTCGGAAAGTATGTTGTCAAACTCTTCAGGGGCGACACCACCGACAATGATCGAATCGGTGTCCAATCGAATAGAATCATCAGCTAACTTTTGTCGGAGATTTTTGATTCCAGAATAGTAGAAAGTAACGGGCTCTAGAAGAAATAAGTTAGCATGGGACGCCCACTACATAGAGCATATTACCCTTCTCGATTGCTTTAGAAATATCCGTTGCTGGAGCCATTGTTGCTGGTTTCAGACTCGCGGAAGTGCGTGTAGATCCTCCTAGAGTGCCATCTATGTAAGCCATNTATAAGATGAGTCTAAACGCTGTTGAAGTAGATGGAACTGAGAGCGCTAATATAATCAAGTTATATTGAAGATGAAACCTTGAGTTGAAGAAAAGCTTCGGATTATTTTGAAAGATGAAAGGAGAGGAGAAGCAGAGGAAGGTGAAACGAAGATTATATCTGCAACGATGAAACAGTGAATAGTCCAGTGCGGCGACCTATGATAGCATGCCAAGCAGTGAATATCAATTGTGGAAAAACAAAAGTGAATGAAAGGAATGTGCCCATAAATGTTGTCAGTTAAATACAGAATGGCATCAGAATCAAATACGAAGATTGGTTTAGAAGGAGCATACCACTATATTTCCAGAAACGATCAATACAGCATTTTACAGAGTCGTAATGGCTCTTGGATATAGAAAATGGGAAGTTGCGTACGTCAAGCTATTTAGTGATGGTACATCGAAGTGAGATAAGGTTTGCAGCAAAAGCTACGGCGATGATATATGTTAAGAGTTGAAGAAAAGTCAAGTATGTAATCGTGACCGAATCTAAGTACGGCGGTTCGGCAACTTACTCTAACTATGCCCGTCCCCCTAACTTAGCGCTCCGCTCCTTATAATACAGCAGTCTTTATCCTAGTGCACTATGATGCAATCATCACAATTAATGTTCAAACAAATTATGAGATGTAAGATTGTAATGGAAAACTATTGTCTATTACATATCATTCTTATATCATATTCTAGCAGTCGGAGTCCATTTCATCTGCTATCCAAAAAAAAAGCATATATATGCTCCCAATAGGTGATCCCAAAGCGCCATCTGTCTGTCATGCAGGTGTTATTATATATACATTTATAACAATCGTCATAGCCTTCATTTCGTCCATCATCAATTCAAGCATGCTGTAAAACATTCCCTGTCCATTTTAACAAGCCGTCCCAAACTGTTTCGCTGAAATTCCAAATGTAAAAAGCTGAATGTAATCTAACATTCGGTATAAAACTAGAGAGTCTTTCTCTAGTGTCAAGTCCCAGGAGAAAATTGACCTTATTGCTCTCACAATATCGAGCTAAGGCAGCTGGCAGGATGGCACCACGCCGCGGAGACATGAAAGGGCTGATCTCCCTTTTCTGCGGACAATCGAGCGAATAGTCGATAAAGAGCTCGAGCTGTTTAAATAGCCAAGAGAGTAGTGTCAGTCGTCCGCTAAACTTCCACTGCCACTTCCACTCCCACTACCGCTTCCGCTACTGCTGCCACGACCACCGCGGCGAGCTATTGTGACTAATCTGTAGATACCGAAAGCGATGAAGGCGAGAACGATGAAGAGAACGATGATGATGATGGCTATAACGTCATTTTCTTTCGTCATTTTGAACGGCTGGTGGAGTGGGTGTCTTGTGCGGCGAGGTTACGTGGTCGAGGATTAACGACGTTGACTGCAAGGCTTAAGTCGAGACCGCCCGTAGATATCGTGCTGGGCCAAGGTTTAATAGATCTCCTTCTATACGGAAGATATATGTATGTGTTCTGATAATAAGTTAGCATTTTATTCCCATAGATATCCTAGTGTGCGGAGGTATGGTACGAACCTTTGGTAAATATAACCGTAGCAACCAGCTGGATGCGCAAGGCTGAGCANAGGAACAACAAGGATCGAAGGACCGAGATTTCCAGTCGTAGAATTTCTTCGACTTGAGGCTTATGGCAAACTTTTGTTTCTTGCAGACGTAGACCAATTTGTATGCAAGATTGTGCGATAATTAAGAAAGAGAGAGTCCAGTCGGGCGAAGCTGTGTGCTGGTACTTGTAGTACCGGTTGTCCTGCCATTGACATTTTGAGTGGCAGGGGATCTTTAATCGGGAGGCGGGAGTGGCACGCCCGCTCCAGGGGTACCTTGACGCCTTGAATATAAGGCCCCAAAATCATTTCACCCATGCATTCTACTTGCCGCAGCGATGATTTTTTAGAGATTCACTGATGAAAATTTATAATGATGTGAATCAGAAGCAAGCGAATATTGGTTTTCCTACTTCAAAGTCAAGTGTTGGGAGAACTACCACCGTCTATTGCTCGCTGTGGTCGTTGTCTTGGTGACACTGACAGGTCGCGCAGCCTTGCCCAGCCTCTCCATTTCCGACGATCACCAAATCTCCCTGCCTCGCTCTTGCTTCATGACCAGGGGCAAATACGGAGCAAGAGTCGCACAAATACGTAACCCTTGCCGTTATGAGTTCTGCACATAATAAAGTCGAACCTCGCAATATATATCCTAGATTCGGCACCTACCTTGTTGTGAAGCTATGATTGTATTGGTCCGCGGCAATTGGGTCTCAAATCTCCGTACTCTCTTGAGGCAAGCCTAACGGTCTGGCCATGCTACATGCGGCACCACGGTCCAGAACAATGCTTCAATCTATTCTGGGAAATTCCAGGCCCAATGTATGCCCAAGTTAGTCAAATTAAAAAAAGG
This sequence comes from Scytalidium sp. 3C, assembly GCA_000743665.3. Taxonomy (NCBI): domain Eukaryota; kingdom Fungi; phylum Ascomycota; class Leotiomycetes; genus Scytalidium; species Scytalidium sp. 3C. Next base: position 559,525 of record JMRO03000008.1, on the reverse strand, counting down.
CTTACTCTATGGTCTATCTATATATCAGATTCTGCACAGCAAGGGCAATCAGCAAAGCTGTCGCGTGCCTCATCATTTGTCTTTCTCCCACTAAATTTACCGTACACCAACACCACAAAAAGCCCACCCTACAAAAATGACCCACCATACCGTTGAAGAAATGGTATATATTCGATCTCATACCCATCCTCCCCTTTATTCTTCCTCTCCCCACAGATACTTCCCCTCGCTGCTCCATCCCCACTTCTGCCTTGCGAGACTGTTCTTCGTAACGTCAATGTCGACGTTGATATCCTTGATCAGACTCTCCACGTCCACGTAGTCGTACTCGGGTCGGATGTACCCAAGGATGCTAATCGCCATGTTCGAGCCGTAGAAGTCCTTGGAGAACTTGTGCAGCACGTGGACCTCGGCCGAGCGCACCGTGTTCTTGTAGAACGGGTTGTATCCGATCGACATCACCATGGGGAAGAGCCGCCATCCTGCTGTGACGCGGTCATGAGGGACGACGGTTGCTGTTGCAGAGGGGTCGGTGTCGACTGGTGTCGCAGAGGTCGAGGCCGGCGGCGCTGGAGGAGAGGAAAGGTCGGGGTGATCGGGAGGGAGCTGGATTCCGGCCCAGCCAAAGTAAACGCCGCTTTCAGCCTTTTCGATCCATGGCACGTTGTCTACTGGAATGTTCGCGGTGGGTATACCGAGCTGTAATTTTGTATCTCCCCGTCAGTAAAAAGTGTGTGAAATGCTGAAGAGGAGCCCATTAAACTGGTCTCGCTGTAGAAAAGGGTAGAACAGGAACGAACATCTTTTGAGCCTCTGCCAAATCCGGAGACGACTTTGCCCTTCATGCGCAGAGGGAATGGGCTTTCAGGACCGGAATCTGGTCCGATAATCTGGGGACGGGGTCCATCTGGTCGCATCTTGGTGGTTTGGGGGGAAATGACAAATCCTCGGTGAATTGGAGGTAAGTTATCGCGAGGGTAATTTATTATCTCTTTCCGTGGTGGGGTCGACTCACGTCAACGCAAGGCTGTGGCCGTTATCGTGATAACCGGGCCGATAGTTGTACCGAAAGTCCAGCTGCCATGACGCTTCCTAGCCTCTTCTCCATTCTCATTCTCCTTTTTATAATCACCTTACTAAAGGCAAGTAGAAATTGATATATTGATGTAAGGGAATTTTTGAATATAATTGGTATCATTGAATATTTAGCAGCCGAATGAACTGCGCATAGATGCGTATCAGAGAAGCTCTTCTTTTTTACAAGCAAGCAACGTGGGACCACTCTGCTCTACGCCCGAAATCCCACTAACTAACTGGTGGTATATCCCCTTTTAAAATAGAAGAGTAAAAAGAAACAATTGTAATCAGACAACGCCGCCAATGTCGAAAAGGTATCCAAGACCCGCAGGATGCATCCTGTTTCCCTTAATTTTTTTCCAGCCTGTTAAATGCGCCGATAATCATGCAACCGTTGTTAATTTACCCTTTCCAAACTACTATATGCAAGGCAGAAACTGTTTATCAGGTTAGACTCAACATCTTCAGGCATCCAGGTGAGGAACAGGAAGCGTCAACTTACGTTCATAACAATCAGCATAGGCATATCAAAAACATCACGTCTTACGGTCCAGCAATAACTGCAATCCATCTTCCCGTCCTTCTGCAGCCGTGCAATACCATGCTCACCATCGATCTCTCGCACACGGTTGCCCATACCACCGATCCCATTACCGGAATACTGGGCCTTCGCTTTCTCGTCATTGGCATCTTCGCTGGCCGCCTTTTCGAGATCTTCTTTTGTCTGATACTTCAAGAGCTTGCATCTAGCTGTGACGCTTCCTCGGCTGTCACCAAACGCGAGACGCGCAAAGTCCTCGTAGAAGTCGATGACACTATCATCATCCATGAGCTCTGCCACAAAGACCGGATGCGGGCCTTCCTTCAGCTCGCCTATCTGCAGAGGCCTTATTCTTGGTGTAGTGAGTCCAGCCTTGCCAGTGTTGTTCATGCTTCCAGGCCCCGAACTGGTCACGTCGGAAGCATTCTTACCAGTATTGATATTGAGATTGGCCTCCTCCCCTAGCATTACACTCTGCTTCCAGCCGGTTAGGAGGGTGAACTCCTTGTTCACCGCTGCGACCTCACCTGTCCTACGACAGACAATTGTGGGCGTAGAGCAGTTAGCCATGAATTCTTCGTACTCGAAAAGCGTTCTTTGGAAGGATTTCTCCATAAATACCAAGTCTTGACGATTCAAGGTCTTGGTGCAGGAGATGAAGGAGGGCCGAATAGAAGCCAGTGATTTTGCGATCTTGAGGGTCTTATTCGGGGAGAATCGTCGTTGAACAAATGCAATAAGCCTATGGAATCCCATCGTATATGGATATGGTTCCTTGACGGTATCATAGATTGCAGAAGCATCCCGCGATCTTTTAGCGGTAATCTTCTGCACCGGTCCGAATTTAGCACCCTTTGCTGGCTTTGATTCATGTTGCTGTCGTCGGTTGGTTGCGCTTGGAGTATAACCTGTGGCGGTCGGTGACGTATCAAACCCCATGAGGCTGGGCTGTGGGCTGGCATCGGTACTGGGACTGTTCATGCTCCCTGGGCCATTTGCAATAGCATATGCGTGCGGTAACGAATGGTGAGGCTGGCCTGTGAACACGTTGCTTGCCTTGTTTTGCTGATCCATTGGGGAATAGTCGGTAAGCATTGCATCTGAAGCTGTTGGAAACACTTGTGAAAATTGCCCATTGTTATTGCCATATATATTGTTATTAAAGCCCACATCGCTCATACTCTGTTGAGACATTGAGCCACGGTTATCCTGTGGAGGTGTTTCAGCAGCACCAGACGACATGTGGCCCAACATTCCGAATTCCAGAGCTCCATAATGGTTGTCGAAGTTGAGGCCTTCAAGGTCAAAATTGAACAATGCGGGATTGCTGGGATCGAACAAGGGACCGGCGAAGTTATTCTGCCCGTCATTGGTTACCGTCGAGGCCGATAGGCCATGCAACGGATTTGTCGATCTGCGGCTAATAGGGCTTGTAAAGGTAGGTGATAGAGGAGTTGCCTGGCTGCTGAAGGATAGCTGATGTTGGGGAGGCGGCATATGGGTCTGCTGATTATTCGAGAACATCGGGAAGGTGGGAGACGTATCCGCTTGCTGGAAGAAGTTCCCGACGGTAGGAGGAGTTTCCGTTGCGTTATTCGTTGTGGCTGATCCATTTGTCCGATTTTGTTGCAGTTGGGCATAAGCCGGACCCAGGACCGGACCTAGAGCTTCGGGAGGCGCATCATGAAGATATTTCGCCTTCTTTCGAACCCCATCCTGGCACGCGTCCGCGAGGCCACGCTTGATACACCGTTGGCAGGGACGCTCATCCCCTAAGGTCATGACATCAGCAACTAGGGATCCATGCTTCGCTCAGTAGCGAATATAAATTTTGACAACAAAAGGGATAGAATATATCCATGAATAGGGGCATATATACTAAAGCAGCAAAAAACTTCTTTGGGCTGGCCTTCTTATCCACCAGAAAGATGGGTAGAGCAGAAATTTGTAGACATACCGCACGTAAGATGCGCCCGCTGGCACGCAAAACAAGCTCTCCTTGCCTTCTTTCTCCTCGGTCTCAAGGGATCTTTGGGATCATACTTAGGCTTCTTGGCAGCCTGGCCATTCTCCTCGTTATCGCCGTTTTTATGTTGCTGTCCGGCCATGTCTGCATTCTCATCGTCTTCTTTCGTTACGCCTTCTTGATCGTGGTCGTCCTCGTGCTCATGCTCATGCTCGGTGGTATACTCGTTGTCGGAGCCGCCATCGGACACATCCACCCCGTCAATCATATCGGCGGCCATTTTTGTACTGGATCACGTCTTCTCACAGCCACACAGCTAATCTCCACTGAGCCAATACCTGAACTGTATTTGCGAAACCACACCAGCCGAAGGTTGATGCTCGGATTCGCAGGCAATCAGTTGATCTTCTTCTGGGTCGTATCAGCCGTCTGCAGAGGTAAAGAGCAAATCACGGTTACACGACTGGCGCTAGGGAAGGTCCTGTGAGCTCCCCGGTACTACAATAAGCACGAGGAAACCAGTAGCCAGCGTTCCCAATCAGAGGTGGCGTGTAGCACAAATTCACTCCCAATAAAAACACTGACCCAAAAGGGACCCTCTCTCACTGGAGGTGGGCAGAAGTGGCGTACAACCGTAAGAATACCGCGGGACCGTCTGTCCTTTGCCTTCCGTCCCAGGCTATCGTCATTCGCATGCGTCGCCGAGTAATACTGAATCGCGATTCATATGGGTCTTCAAACTTCTTAGGAAATGGCTTCTTCTTGCGCCGTGAGTCTAATTTTCCTTGGCCCTTCTCCGCGAAGTGGTCGAGAATGGGGTCTGAAGGTGGATCGCTCCCTCGCAGCTACAGTTCCTTCTGCTTCTCAATATCTGAGACAATAAAACATGGGAGTCACGCGCAAGCTTCCTTCTGGTCGATCGTGCTGTTGAAGAGGTTCGCAATTGTGAATTCGGGAATGTCGTGCTACCGCAGCCAGATATATCGCCGTCCAACTCACGACAACCATGCGCAAATTCTCGAGTCGAAACAGGGCGTCGTCACATTGAATGGCGCGGAGCTCGGAGACACGCGCGGCGGGTGCGACCAGGAATTCCAGAGAGAGATTGAACAGATGGCTTCCAGGGCCTCGAGGTTGAGGATGTATGACGAGTTCGCTGGGCGTGGTGTTGACAGCGCGGGTAGCCGTCGGCTATGATTCTTTTCGTCTTCAGACGGAGCAAAGGCTGGGCCGGGGGGATTTTCCTGCGGGGTTTAAGCTTGCCGCTCGTGCGCGCCGGGCGGGCGAATTTGCTGTTGATCGTGTGAGGGTGCGACCGCGGCCCGAGTCAGGGAGGAGGGGATCACAAGCTGGGGGCCAGAGCCGAAAGGGTTCGAGTCTTGGAAAAAAAGTTGTATCTATTTAATGGACGCCAGGTGGAAGCATCATCGGCACTGGAATGCGCGTAGTAGTTAGGTACGAGAAAGTGGAGGAGGAGAATCGATATTTTGCGTTGCGCTTAGTTAAGAGCAGGAGGAGTCACTAAAGGGTTAGCTACGCAGCCAAGGATGCAGAAAAATAAGTGGACAGTGGTTCATGCTCCAATCTCCTGCAGCGACTTCATTCGCCCAGGGGCCGCCGGTGGATCAATTACTGGGGGAGAGCCCAAAGAGTTATGGCAGTTGTTGTTTTTAGGGGCCTTTGCACTGTCACGCTGAGCTCAAAAAAATTATTACATTTTAGTAACCTCTGGCGGGCGATTGGTGTGCGAAGGACTGGAACCGTACAGGTAACGCAGCGATGTCCAGCGACGTCTGGCGACCACCCACTAATTTCTTGGGCGCCTTATTCCTTGGTATAGTTGGTTTTGCTCCCTTCGATGCACAGTAAAAAGTGAACTAACTCGTTACAAAGCAATTGATCTTCACCAACTACACGGAACCGGACCGTGGACAAGCTCGGGGCATGTTGCGACGATAGCAGCATCCAGCTTTGTTTCTCCTTGTTCCGCCTCTGCCACGGAACGGTCACCGTGGTCAGCGTGGCTCGCACAGCGGCGGTCTTGGCACGTGCCGCCAGCTCAGCCTTGGGATCCAGCTGGGCAAAGCTCGGCTGCTCGGCATTGGCCATCCTGCATTCGGAAGTTCTGGCGGCAATTGGCGGGAGCCTGACGCACGTAAGTCGCTCGTAATCACGCTGCCCCCTGCGGCCACAGCTTGCATGGGCTGGATCCTGCCATTGTTGGGCCGCTTCCCGGTGCAACATCTTCCAACTCTCGAAATAACATTCAATGCCCCTAGTCCGTGTCGTGCTGCTATACAAATGCTATGGAGCACAGGCTGATGCCTGTTGGGTACATCGGCGAGAGCCACGACTGGTTTACAACACAAGAGTTGAGCCGTCTGTCATGAATGTCCATATTTAAAGCTTTCTATTCTTCTTATTTAACTACATTATTAAAACTCTACCACTATAAATTAGGTATTTCCTATTTTCCCCAAAAATGCATCCTGTTGCCTTGTGATCATTGCTCCCAACTCCAGCCTAGAAAAATCAAGTAGCTTTTCGTAGCCCCCCTATATATACAGTATACAACTCTCTGAGATATTAGAATATCGCTTCCCAAGTCTATAAATGCAGATAAATGTAAAATCCAGAAATCTATAGTCATTTTCAAGTAGATGGTGCAATCTCGAGAACCGCCCGCTTAGGCTGATGCGAAACGACTCTTGCTTCGCAGCTTCTTTCCATACTTGAAGAAGAGGTATGGGAACGGCATCATGGCCACGGTTAAGAAGGCGAGAAGGCTGGATGCCCACTGGAAGCCGAGTGCGCGGTACATCTGCAACCCAAATAAAGGGAAGATGGCTGTAAGTCATCAAATGTCAGCACCCGAGACCCACCATCAATAGTCTTTAAAAAAACAGCAACACCAGGGACTACCGCACATGGATTGCTTACCTCCGAATGAGCTTCGAGCAAAGCTATTGGCCGCGAGTGAGCTGGCCGCATATAATGGATATGCATCGACAAGGAATGTGAAGATGCCGCTGAACACAAGGAGAGTTCTATTGTTTCCAAGAGGTTAGCCACTGAGTTTCACAAAGGAGGATTCATAAACACATGGGCATGAATGATTTGACTAGGTCACACAGCTGAAAGTCTCGTGGCACGCTGTTACTCGCGATTAAGCCTGTAGACACTCGGATGTTCCTCAGGTATTGGGAATCACTACTGACGCATCCGGAGGAGACACCAGCTGAACCACTAGGTTCTAAGTGTGAAGGCGAAAGGAGTGATGGAGGGAGAGTTAGACACAGATAAATCAGAGATTAACATACCCCATGCCGAAAATAGCAGATCCAATAATTGGCACGATCCAATGTACCGAGGGGTAAGTCGTCCAGGCAAACATGAAGAGACCAATGGGGACCAAGACGGATCCTGCGATTGCTGGAGGGAGACGGTACTCGGGCTCGCTGCCACCTATCTCTCCAGTAACCTCTTCCCGTTGCTTGATCAATCGAACGTAGTTTCGGTGCCAAAACGGATCGGTAGCTGCCGCAATCACCATACCAACCAAGAGACCGAGGAAGGTCAGGCCAATTTGCGACTCCGTAAATCCATGGTTTTCTCTGAACACCAAGGGGAACGCTCCGAAGAAGAGGTACAGGATGCCGAGCAAGATTGCAGAGAAGAGACAAAGGTTGGTGCACATTGGCTCCAGAAACAAGAGTTGGAATGGACGGAGCAGGGAGTAACCGATAGTCTTGGGAATCGACTTGTTCGATTTCTCAAGCGGGGCTCTCCACCGCTCTTCTCCCGTCTCTTTTCGGAGCTTCTGAGCTTTCTTTCGTAATAGAACTGGATGATAGGTTTCCGGCACCAAAAGCATGATCAATCCGAGTTGCACTCCAGACCAGATAAGGAGGACATAGAACGTCCATCTCCAGGTGGTATACTGATTGATGAACCCGCCTACCAGGGGTCCCACAGCGGGTCCAACAAATGGCGACGCAGTGTAAACAAGCATAGGAAACTGTAGTTGTGCGCGGTTGAACATGTCACCAACGGTACCTCCTGCCACGGAAAGGAAAGCGCTTCCAGAAAGACCGTCCAGGAATCGAGCGACTAACATGGTTGCAATATTTCTGGCGACTGCTGAAGGGATGATCCAAATGAGGAACATGCTGAACGAGCAAATATAGATGGGTCGTCGGCCAAAGAATTCCCTTGATAAAATTAGTCCAATCCGAATCTTTAACAGTCCTTTTGTTGACTTACGATAGAGGACCGAGCAACATAGGTCCCATGCCTAGTCCAAGAATGAACAGTGACAATCCCAATGTAGCAACCTCCTGAGAGACGTGAAACTCCACAGTTGTCTGAGCATATACTGAGGTGTAGATCGAAGAAGTGCAAGTCCTAGAATTTAACTGTCAGCGACAACCTAACTGAGCGGGAAAGGGAAGTTTTCGTATACATACACACAGAACGAACTCGTGCTAACAATTAGGACCACAATCCATTTTCTGAACATGCTCATGCTTCTCGGGTTCATGGGGTCTTCTTCTCCATTTTCCCAGTGCACTTCGAATGGATCCTTCTCAGCTTCATTGCCAGCTTCTATATCGCCTCTGCCTTCCTCTTCTTCCTCCGCACTCTCTGGTTCGCCAACTCCATATCCATTGGTTGAACGGATTCGGCTCATTGAACGGTGAGAAGATGCATTCGTGCGCGATCTCGAGAGACTTCTCGCTGTATCCACATTTGCACCATCTCTTATCGGCATGAATTCCTTATCCAGGGCTTCTGGCGTCTCGGTGGAGGCGGTGGGTGAATGCGAGAGCGTGCTACCGTCGTGCCTTTCTTCCATTTTCTCCTCCATATCCATCTCGGTCATATAATTCGATTATGATTTAATGACTCGATCTCGTAGGAATGTGTTCGAAGGGAAAGAGCAAAAGTGGATTGGATCAATTACAGTGGTTCAGGGTGGCTTCTTGTCTGTGGGCTCCTTGCTCTTATTATAAGATCCAAGTCGATTGTGGTCGTCTGGCGAATTCAAACGTCTTCAGCTGGCGACCATGGCAGTATTATAAAGAAAAATGATCTCTGCCTTACCTGCCGCATTCGATGCTGTGAATGCATCACAAAGAATGGCCTGCTACGGGTACTATTCTCCGAGTGGAAAGGTTGCAAGTGGGACTCCATTTTTTGCTAACCCAACGCCACCTTTGCTTGAGCCCGCTGCAAGTATCTCCGACTTTACCTCCGCCGCTGCGGCTCTGACTGGCTACTTAGGCCCGCGAGGGAGAATCTAGGCTCCTTCGGGCACAAGTCCAAAGCTTATAGTCGTACTCTTTTGAGTGTAGCATTTCTGCTACCTCAAATAGGGATCTTCCCGCTGGTTCGAAGTTATTTGTCAACAATGTCTTTGCATGTAGCGAAGGTCGGCATAAACCATACCCGACGTCATCGTGCGCTTAACGCCGACAAATTACTCAGTTACTGGTGCTCTTTTCCGTACTCGCGATAGATAAGGCTGGTAAATGGAAAAGCACTGTAGCTAGCACTCTCAGCCACTTCATGAATCTGACATCAGTAATTGATCACCGGTCGGTTCAGGCTAGCAAGCTGCATATTCGCTGAGATTGTCCATCGTACTTTCATCGAATAGGAAATGAAGATCTAGGCGATGTAACTGTTTTATTATGTACTGCACTACCAGTACACGAGTACCTAGTCATTATTACAAGGCCTGTTGTGGGTATCTTTCTCTGCGCGTAGATAACTCGGACTTAAAGAGTCGAAGGTTGGAGGAATCAAGAGATGCGGCGATAACATCCGGCTCCTTACGTACACGATCAGGCTCGTGGATGTCCATAATCAGGAACAAATATCAGCGATCCGCTGACGCAAGTGTGTCTTGAAGCACTGTAAAACGAGTATCCTCTAGCATTCAATGATTCACGCCAGATGCGCCATAGCGGTCGAAGGAAGGCTCGCGAATAGCAATAGCAATTCTCATCAAGTGTCTTCCAACTCCGCAATATCTTGACAGCGGTAGCATATGTATGCGGAAAAATTCCACCTGGAGTGGCTCAGGTCATAACAGTGCATATCATCGATCTATATATCCCTCATGTCTCTGGATGACCTTTGAAGCGCTTGCCACCGTGGTCCCTGCGTCGTGTAACGGGCCGGGCCCTTTAGCCTGGTCAAGTCCCTCTGTCAACAATCATTTCAAGTGAACGTGGAAAACGACATGAATAGCCATATGGAGATTACTTTATATGATATTGGTCTCAAATCGTTCACCTTTATTATCACAGAATGGATTGCCATAAAAAAAGCATTCAGAAGATTTGGATCGGCGTCGTGAAATACCCTGCTGATTACTAGCACTCACTGCGAATTCTTACAGATGTTGCAGGGGACAAAATTGCCAAGAGATTCGCGGCACAAACACAAGGTGTACCTGACTCTTACTGTGCACTCAGTTTTGTTAGGCGAAGCTTAAATCACAGGTTCCCCTAGTCACCTTTAATTTAGTATTTGTTAATATTGATTAGCTAGATTAATAGGGTATGAAACGATTAAAAAATAGATAGGAATGCCTTTAGGCATTGTAGGAGAGTACATACATGATGCTAGACAAAATAATGCAATTTAAACGCCAGTCCCCTTGGTATCCCATATGTTAATGAAGCCTCCCATCAAATACACGTTTGAAACACCTCGGCATCTTTGCAAAATCAATAACCACTCAATACCAGACCCCTCACCTCGTGAATATTATCAGCAGGATCCTGGCTTCCTGTGCCCAAGTCCTGATACCACCGCGACCCTGGTATCGAGGGCATTCCGTCGTGTCTCGTCACATCCTCACATATCCAGAGACTATAGCTGCAGTCGTATTTTCCAATCCATCCATTACGTGCGAAGTATTGGCTGTGTTTGCAGCCCCACTAACATTTGCAAGTCTATAAGTCGCTGCAGCCGTCATCGGAGCATCGGGGGCGCGAGGAGCTGGTGCTGCTTCAGTCATGTCCGCGAAGGCATCTTCATCTTCCATCTCGGCATCAGCCTCCGCATCCTGATCACTTCCTATGGCTCCCGTATCAGGTGTTGAATGTGTAGTGGCGTTTGAATTCGCAACTGCATTTGTATTCGGCTGTATCTGCGGCTGCGGCTGGGACTGCTGGCTCAGAGCCACTGGTTCTGGTGCATGAGATTCAGCAGCTGCGCTCAGCGGCTTCTGCCCTGCCATTCCAACGCTTCGTGTGTGTTTCACAACACTCTTCCACCTCTCTATTGCACGCTCGACAACAACGTCAATACTCTCATTTCGATCCATGAGATTGAAGCCGACACTTGAGTCTGGTATGCCTAGATCCACCATGAGATCCATGAATTTTGAGTTCAAAGGCAGTGTGCTTGGTGGCATTATCTTAAACTCCCTCGGTTGCTGAAGCCTACTTAGCTCCTCAACCTGGATTTTCAAGTGTGCTATTTCTTGATCCTTCAATTCTTGGTCTTTTCTAAGCTTTTGGATCTCCGTTGCCTTTTTTCCTACATCACGCGCAAGCTCAAGAGTCCAGATAGCTATGCGCTGATCCTCAGGTATGGATGACCATTGTGTATAGCTAGCATCCAGGTGAGCATTGATTTGCTTTTCAAGGACTTCCGCCTCTTCTTGTCGTCGACGTATCAATTCGGTAGGCTCGTCTTCATCCAACGGTCGAGGTTGAGGGGGGTACGAATAGTCCTCTTTAGGCACAGTGTTGGCAATGGCACAGGACACTTGCCAGTGATGAAAGTGAGATTTGAAATGGGCTTTCAAGGCCTCGAATTGAGGTTCTGCCGGGGGTTGATTTGACCATGTCAGAGCTGTTGGTATAGGAGAAGTGCTATAAATAGATGGTGTTGGCTGTAGGCAATAAAGAACGAGGCCTGGAAAGTCCATGGAGAGCGGATCATAGTCAAATATCGACGGGCCATCCATTCGTTGCCTGTAGAACATAAAAGTCAATGTCATTCACCTTGAATGTAATGGAGCTTGATGCTTACTTTGCGGCTCTGATGGAACCCATCAGCTCCCTTAGAGCTAGTTCAGCGGCCCTCGAATGATCCATAGCATCCAGCATTTTTTGCTTTTGATCAAATGCGCTCTTGGCCAGCATCTGTCTACTGACAGACCTGTTTCGTGGATCCCGCTTGCCTCCATCACCCGACTCGCCATCCCAGCCCCTTTGTGCATTGCCATTTCTCGCGGCTGGTATATTGTTGATCACGCCGGTTGTTTCCCAGGTGCCACCGTTGATAATCGCTCGAACTTTCTGGGGACTTTTTCCTGCCTCCGAGCCATCTGTGTTGGTTCTCCTAATACTGGGCGAAATATTTCCATCATGGTGAGGACTGCGTCCTTCCCCTACGTTTGGCGTACCAGCTGGCGTCGAATTTTCTCTTCTCACATTTGAATTTCTCGGTTGTCTTCTCGTGATTCCACCTCGAATCTTCCGGATCTCAAGGATGTCATGTATGCCATCGGCTGGCTTTGGATTTTTCTCCTTTATATAGAGATCGAGATGGCGTCCGAGCGACGAGGATGTGAACGCTTGATGACAGAAAGGACAGTTTTTGTCCTTCGGTGCACTTAGTTTTGTGCCGTTCGCAGTGGAATCAGGATTTGAACCAGGGGTATCCATTTGTTCAGCCATTGCTTCTGTAGTCGCACTGTTGTTGGGAGGACTCTATTGTCGCATGGGTAGAGACGGCACTATATCAATTAAAAAACGATAGGTGAAATTAAACAAATTTTATGGAGAAGATATGATCAAGAGTGTCAGAACTCTGTCGGTGGAAAACTCGAAGTTTAAAGGGACGGAGCTGAAGTTGATTTCAAGGGGGATCTCGTAGTCTTGAATTGTCCATCCCCTCTGGGATTATTATTTCGCTTGCCGGGATCGCTGCTGCCACCCGCTGTCGCTTAGAGATCCTCCCCTGCGGCAATCGCCCTGCCCCATCTGCCTAAGGACGAAAAAAAGGGGGGCGTTGCTTTTAAGACAGTAATTACAACGCAGCACGTATGGGGGTCCCAGGAAACAAGCTATACTCAGTACGACTATATCAGTGTGCGTAGCACTTTTATGGGGCAAAGTGAGGATGAGATATGGCCTAAGCTTCCGCTATGTCACAGACCCCTTGCTATAGAAATTTCTATCCCAAGTCTAGAGATATGTGATCCATGAAGGTAATGCAAACGTATTTATGAATTTTCAAACCGCCCAGTATAGCTTAAGCCCTCGTTAACATGAACGCCATTCATATGACTATGTACTGCCTGAAAAGTTATAAGATCATCTGAGTTCAAAAGAGGTATCGTCGCTCCACAGGTCGTACAGAGTAGAATACCCAATACATTCTCTGGAAGAGAAGCATTGTGCGACTATTGTAGTAGCGGATCCTAAAACTTGTTACTATCGTGCAGATCCAACACGGTTGACCAGAATGACTTACCCTAAAATGCTTCTGGGAGTTTGCTTGTTTGTTATTTCCCCACTGAAATTTACGCCTCTCGCGCTCTTCAAGTTTTCTCGATCTCTTCTCAGCAACTTGAACCTCCTTCTTCTTTTGATCACTAACTCCTATCATTCCAAGCCCTCCGTCAGCACGGCTTACAACTGCCCGGCCACGTCCTCTATCATCGCGACGTGCAACTCTGTCGTCGGCTTCCGAGTCAGAGCTAGCTTCCGCTTCCTTAATTGCTAGCTGCTCTCTCTCGACCGCAGATGGGTGATTGTGGAGATTCTGCTTGTAGTATCTATTCAAAGATCGATGGCCTGCAGTTCTCCCAGAAGGTAAATGAAGCTCATAATCATCATAGAAAACTGCATGGGCGTGCTTGTGTGCATGAGAATGGAACCCATCCTTGTTGCGGTGAGGCCTCGGGTCTGAGTGCGAATGATGCGAGTGTTGATTTAGTTTCTCATATTGATGATCTCTCTGGTCAAGAGGTACAGCCGTAAGGTCCGCAGAATCAAGAGACGACTCTGAGCTATCCGTTTCCCAGCCATCAGCCTCATCCATATCCACATCACCGTTCGAAGTAGCTTCACGTCTGGCGCCGAGCTTAACGCCACCATGGTGCTTCGGTTCTTCATCCTCTGTCTCAGATTCCTCTTCCACATCTGAATAGGTACTGGTAAAATCATAGTATTCGCCAATCTCAAGCTGCTGATCCTCGGTTTCGAATGGGATTTTACAATGTCCCTTGTCTCTCATATGCGTCTGCAAACCGAACACGCTCGGCTTTAGCTTTCCACAGTAAAGGCATTCGTGATATTCGTATATCTTCTCGTGTAGCGAAGCAATCAACCCTTCCAGATCCACTAAGTAATTCCTTTCGGGGATGAACATGCCGTGTAGCCTTTCCATATGGGCCACGTTCAAAGGTACTGATGCCGACGCAAAATTGCAGAAGAGACACCGGTTCGGATTTGCTTCTACATCTCCCTCACCATTTGTAGTCGCCTCGCCAGATCCCTTCTCCGACTTTTCTAGTTCTGCTGAATGGTGAGGTCGCGACGGTCGTCGGGTTGGGGGTACCGTATCTTTTAGGTTGGACCTCTTCATACTCTCGATTACCTCGTTGAACTCCTCTTCGGCGTCGGAATCAATAGACTCGTGTACTATGGTCGGTTCTCCGAGCGAGAACGTGGAACTCATGACTGAGCTAACTTCATCGTGGTCTGGTGCAGGTGGTTGATCGAGACCTGCTGACACGTTTGCCTTGTGCTTTTGGCTTCCTAAGTGGTTTTGATATGCATTCTCGCTGAAATATGTCCTTGAGCATGCAGTGCATGTTTTCTCATAGGCTGCTTTGTTTGCTGCAGCAGTTGTCGTAGCTTGAGCCTGAAGAACTTTTTCCGTGAAGGTCTCGGATGAAATAGGAGGAAGGGAGGTGACACGACGCTTCAGATTATACCGGCTAGATCTAGTATGAGAAACAGGCGCGGACATAGGAATATGAGAACTTACTGCCAGTCACTGCGCATATGCCCTCTTTGCAGCTCGCTGTTTCGGAAGGCAACTTGGCAGGTGTTGCAGGTGTATGGGTGGGTGGAACTGATGTCAGCACCAGAGGAGAGTCCTGAAGCAGGGACTCTGCTGGCAGTGATCGACGCCATATTCGGAGGCTTCGAATGGTAGAAGTTGGATGTTGATGTTAGAAATTTTGCAACTTTATAACAAGAACTTCTCGGCCAGTATCTGCTTGATAAGAGAGAAACTAGAGCCCAAGATAACAAAGATAGTTCCCGCCCAATTTTGGTGTGGGAGTAGTTATTTTCGCAAATCAGGGACTGTGCGATTTATAAGGAAAATGGAGAGGCCCAGATATGACTCGAAATCGGTTCAGGTGGCGCCTAATCCGCACAACTACTGCAGATTTGTGGTCGTTTCTGAAATTTCCCGCTTTGGATTCATAGTGGGGGAGTTTTGCCTCCAGACCCTATCACGCCTATCTGCCTATTACGTAGTTTATGCCTGAGGCTTGAATCTAGGCAAGCAGGCGTCGGAGCCTCTCCAGAGACGCGGCTGTTGATGCAAGCGACCTTCAGAGCAAGGATTCCTCCCGGCGTAAATGACCTGCGCTCCGCGGTTGCTGTCTTATATCTACGGATAAGTTGGAGCATGTGTGTCTGGTCCTGGAGGAGGAACGCACATCTTATTAACTAAGATCCACTCCGCGGACAACCGTTAATGTGATGACTCGAGATACTCAGCTGCTGCGAGATGACCGACTTCCAGGCGGCGATTCCGAGGTCCATGCTGCGTTGTGGGCTGCAGCACCCTTCNCCACGTCTTCCCCGAGATGCGCCGGCAGAGTTGAAGAAAATCGTCGTCGATATTGAAGACCCAAAACGAGTCTACACGATCCATCATGCAAGTCGGCGACATCACTTCCAGATCTTAGTGGATAGGTAAGCTGCGTGAAGTATCTTCAAAGATGCCCAAAGAAACTAATGGCTGTTCAGATATATCAACCAGGTCCGTTATGGCTGTCAGGCAAAATTCTGCAATACGCCGACATGCTTCTCTTGCCGAAAGCGACTTGCTGGCGGGGCTCCCGTACGGAGGTATAATGCTACAAGTGCCCGGACTTTGGCAATCTATCTTGCCAGTCAAGATAACCCAGAGCAGGGCCTATGCCAAAATCCCAGCGCGAGCCCTCATGCATCGACGACTGCTAATTACTCGAAAACCCTGCCGACTAGAGCCCACGGGCCTGCGAATGGTGAAAGGCGAAAAGCTAACAAGGAAAGACCATCTTCTCACAACACAGCTTCGGTAAGCGACGATGTTGGACTTGACAATATCAAGCAAGCCGGCAATGATATACCACGGTCTGAGGATCCGGCTATGCAGGCAGAAACCGAAACATTAGCCAAGGAAGAGATATCTTTAGGGGTGGATCCGATCCTCAAGTCCTTGTCTCAGCCTCGCACTAAAGACCACAAATCATTCGTGCAGAATGTACTCGAAACAACACCTTTCAAAGTACTCGAATGGTTTGCACCGAGAAATCTTGAGATATTGACAAGGCCATGGCCCAGAGCACAAGTGGTCTCTAAGCAGGATGTGGAAGTTCCCGAAAAAGAGTCCATACCAAAAGAAGAGGGAATGGACGAAAGAAAAATGAAAACTGATGCAAGCGGAGTTAAAAATAAATCAGTTCAACCTAATCCGCCTATCCCACAGCCAGCTGCAGTCATGGATCAATCCGCGAGAGAACGCAGAGAGGCGAACGAAGGAGAGTCAGATAAGATTGGAATGGAGAAGCCACCCATTGAAGGTCCTCCCAAACCCGATACTAAAGCCAACAATGCGGTGGATCCGAAGACGTATCCCAGCCACGCACCTCGACATATACCTGATTTCCATAATCGGAGACCTTCCCATCCGAATACACTGGAGTCTCAGACTACTACTAAAGGCGTTCTAAACCTATCCAATTCATCCAAACTGCCAGACACTACCAACGATATCCTTTCTTTGTGTCGAGAGCCTCCAACCCCTAAGCCAAAAAGAAAGTTATCTAGGCAATCTACCACATCAAATCCGGAATTAGTAGGGATCAATGCGTCTGTTCGTCTAGCAAAACATTTACCAGTCCTAAGCGTTCAGGGTACCAAACAAGAAATATCTGAGCGAGAATCGGTTAGGGAGCCAGCAGAAAAGCCTGAAGTCCGATATCCCGTACGGAAAAGTAGCTCCTCAAAGCCTCCGAACCGTCTATCCGTGGGAGAGGTACCTCTCCCTCAATCATTGCCATATCTTTCGATTGAGACCATCAATTTCCTGTGTGATATATTACAGACGGATGGAACCGGTGAAAATCACCCTCTGGAGCCTCGTACAATTGATGGCCGTCTCCGACGACACCTGAGTACTACTCCTATATTACGGCGAGATTGCCAAACTTGTCCTGATTCGGGATATCCACAGTCGCTGAAGAAGCAATGGCATGGCTTCATCGAACAAAGCATATTTGATGTCCTGAGTCGACCAGATTCACTTTTACGTTCCTTCAGCAATGAGAAGAGGATCCTCTTTGACACTCAGACTATCTGGTATCTGATGTTGCGACTGACCAGGGTAGTACCCTCTTTAGTATTTGATAGTCTCTGGGTTGTTGCAGGAACACTTTTCAGACCCCCTGAGGCTTTAGAGACAGCGTATGACTGGGCGAAGGAGCGTCAGCACCATACAACTGCATCCAATAAACCATTATCTAATTTAGAAGCGGCTCAGATCATAAATATATGCCTTCATGCGCTGGTTGCAGCAGCACCGCTGGTTGAAGATGATCATTCGCTGGCGAACTTATCACGGTTTCGCTCATTTGGTAGAAGGGTTGTTGACCCGTATGACAAGTCCGAAATGAAGATGGGCATTTTATCTCTCCAATATCAAGATATCATGTCCGATGAACTAGCGCTTAGACTAGCTCGCAGGGTATTTGCAGCTATACCCACGAGACGTCGTTATGCTGAATTGCTTGAGCTGCAAGGTGAGATCAAATCTGATGATGCTTCGGATTTGGATATCCTGGAATCGATCTTATCAACGTTCAAATTCTTGGATCTGGCCACGCCGCCATTACTGAATTTTTCTGACCAAGAGCGCGATCTTTATGAGAAGAAAGCACCAACTTTGATTCTCGATTGGGCTAGGACTGTGATGATGGAAGACTGGGATGGAAAAGGTGAAATTCCCGCAGATGGGCCTTTTGGGGGAGCTCTGGCCACTATGACAGCGATATGTGAGAATTACTGTCCCAAGTGATCTTCTGCTTAAGTTTCAGCTAACTCTTTTCTAGATCAAAACAGAAAGTCTCTTCTACTAGGAGACATTCTGTTCCGCACAGAATATTTTGGTCAACGTCTTGATGCCATGACTATGCCCCTTGAGTGGCTTTCATTCGAACCCAACAAACGGACAGTACATCTGCTCGATCACCCATACCTTTTCGATCCATCCACTTTAGTTACCTACTTTCGTGCTATCAACTTTTCGCGCATGAGTAAATCCTACGAGGCTGCACGCAATATCATCAGCCTTATGAGTTCAACCACATCAGCAAACAGCCTAATGACAGATGATCGTGACCGTCGGAAGCTCCAGGATCGCTTAAAAATAGCCACTTCGACTTATCTGGTCCTTCATATTCGTCGGGACCATGTGCTATCTGATGCATTCGACTATCTTTGGAGGCGTGAGGAGCGGGAGCTCTCAAGGCCATTGAAAATAAGACTTGGCGAGGATGGCGGAGAGGAAGGTTCCGACTCTGGTGGAGTTCAGCAAGAGTTCTTCCGACTAGCTATCGCTGAAGCTCTCGACCCTGACTATGGTGAGTTCGCTGCTATGTGAGGTCAATCCCTACCTCGTACAAAACTGATCTGGACTAGGTGCTTTCTCAATGGATCCCGTAACCAAAATGACTTGGTTCCAGCCGGGTTCACCTGAGCCTCTCTGGAAGTTTGAGCTCATCGGCTTACTTGTAGGACTAGCGGTATACAATGGCCTCACGCTACCCGTCACGTTCCCCAAAGCCCTGTATCGAAAATTGCTGGGATTTGAGATTACGGAACTCCACCATATTGTTGACGGCTGGCCAGCCCTTGCAAGTGGGCTCACGAGTTTATTAGAATGGGATGAGAAGGACGGTTCTGTAGAGGACGTTTTCACAAGGACGTACGAATTCAGCGTGGACTACTTCGGCCAACCGGTCAGCTATGAAATGGGCCCATTGTCTCAGTGGCCGCAATTCGGAGGTTTCAGAGACGGGGTAAATCCCATTGATGCTCCCCTGGTGACCCACGAGAACCGCAACAGCTACGTCAGTGACTATATCCGATGGCTCACAGATGTGTCAGTTCGGCCACAATTTGAAGCTTTCAAAGCTGGATTCTTCACTTGTGTAGACCGACGCTCGGTGACACTGTTTGATGAAGATACCTTGCAGTCGATAGTAGAAGGTATTCAGGACATTGATATCTCGGAATTACGACGCTACACGCGGTATATTGGCTGGGATGACTCGCATCGTACTGTGCGGGATTTCTGGAGCATTGTTCGCAAGTACGATCTTGAACAGAAAAAGAGATTACTGGAGTTTGTAACAGCAAGCGATCGAGTTCCGGTCGGAGGATTGAGAAATCTCCAGTTCATAATGCAGAGGAATGGTGTTGGGGATGGGCATCTACCTACAAGTTATACCTGCTATGGAACGTTACTTTTACCGGAGTATACAGGTAAAGAGGTGCTGAAGGAGAAGTTAGCTATGGCGTTAGAGAATTCAAAAGGGTTTGGGTTTGCTTGATCTCTGTTGTAACAATCTTGGGCATCATGGAGAAGACATTTTTGAGGATATATGGACTGTAATGATATGGCAGATAGAGAGGATCTTCTGGCGCCGGCATGGTTCAAAACGGATGGCAGCGCACTTGTTGCAGGGCGATATATCAAGCGATGGTGTTTTGATTATATAGCATACATATGTAACCATGGTGTTGTCTTGTTCTCTTCTCACTATTTCATTTTCATACTGACTTCGTGATGACTCTTTTGCTTGTGTCCCGGCAGAACTGCCTTTGCGGGTGTATCGCCACCGGCAAACCTTCCTTAGCCCGAGCCTATCAGCTAATGGCTGTGCCAGGCACGAAGTTCCACTTCACAACGTCATTGGATGCGAAACTTCCCACCCTCAAATATTTGAATTGGTCCCAAAGCGATATCGCTGTCTTTAGGTAAGATTAAGAGTCATTCTCCTTCTGAAGTCTTCTGCCACTTCGTATATCTTCACACTTCACCCAATTCCAATCTTTTCCTCATCTGTCTTCTCCATCTGTATCTTCTGAGGATAGGACATTCCGCCTCCCACCTTTCTCTTCCTCAAAATTTATTAGTAGACATTTTCCCCTCTACTACTTGTCGCAGCTCCAACAACTCTGCGACCAAAGACAGATATTCAATCGTCATCTGCTTTCACACCTGAGGAGAGAAAAGTAAAACGAGCAGGACCATGCCGAAAACCACGGTCCATCTTGTCCGCCACGCTCAGGGCTTCCACAATCTCCGGGTGGAAAACCACTCCCTCCGCGATCCTGTCCTAACAGACCACGGCAAAGACCAATGCAAGACCCTCTCTGAAGTCTTCCCTTACCATCAACAAGTCACAGACATTGTCGCCTCGCCTCTGCGCCGCACAATATACACCGCGCTCCTGTCCTTCCCTGAGGAGGTCAGATCGCGGGGTATCCCTGTCAGAGCGCTCCCGCAGGTGCAAGAAACAAGTGATCTGCCCTGCGACACAGGTAGTGACGCGGAAGTCCTGCACAAAGAGTTCGGGTCAGGCGAATGGGCTGGCGTGGTAGATTTACAGCTTGTGAAAGAAGGCTGGAACGATAAATCTTCGGGTTCGAAGTGGGCGCCGGAAGGAGACAAGATCGATGCCAGAGCCCGTGAGGCACGAGTCTGGGTTCGCGACTTAGCCGCGCAACGAGCGAAGGAGCTGGTGGCCCAAGGAGCAGCGAAGACGGAAGAAGAGGCCGAGCCGCACGTTGTTATCGTGACGCATGGCGGGTTCCTGCACTACTTGACTGAGGACTGGGAGGGCCACGATGGGGGTCTGGGAACGGGATGGAAGAATACCGAGTTTAGATCTTACACCTTCGCAGATGCCAATGGTGAGGATCAGAATGCCAGCATTGTGGAGACGGCTGAGTCGAGGAAGAGGAGGAATGGGCAAGAGATTCCCCTCACGAGAGAGGAGCAGACTAACTTGAGAAGAGTGGCGGAACAGCGGTGGAGTGGGATGGGATTTCAGACGCCCAAACAGACTCTGACGCCGGAAAACGAGAAGGTAGAGCCGGTTCATTAAGACATAATAGACGCTGCAATTTGGCGCACGGATGACTGTATGGAAAAAGAAGACGGTCACTTAAAAACACGAGTCATATAGATTAGACAAGGTCTTTCTGTTTATTTACTATATAGAGTGTGAAAGATACACCTCCAGATTGTTTGAATTCTAGCGATCCACTTCTAGACATTTATCCCTCCAAGAAATAAAGATTTAAATAGAATATCCTCTTACTACTCCTGTATTTTCGCAATATTGTTTCATGTCTAAACCACCGTGAAAGAATTTTTTTGAATGAAAGGTAACTAAAAATGCTATATATCACCTCCCCAACCATCGATACTGACATCGCTTGCTTATCCTGACTGCTGCAAGATCTGGAGGAATATATCAACTCCACCTCGAAGGCCACTTATGCTCAACCAAGAGATTAAGATTGAGTAAAGAAAGAAACACCGAAAAACGCCTCAGCTCTCTTTATGTGCATTCGTTTCGTGTAAAAAGGGACTGAACCGTCCCATATGCAGTAGATCTATTTTCCAACCCACCATCTGTCACTGAAGGACAGAAGAATGGATTAGAGGTAAACAGGTATATAGTTCCAGAGAGAAGCAGATACCAGATGCATTATAACTGTGGGTATCTCGAAAACTCCGATAGTAGGCACCCGGCCTAAGTATTCGAATACGCTGAACTTGTACTTTCGCGACGGAAAGTGGAAAGCCGCATCATCTTCTCACCACACTCAGCTCTCGCTTGTCGGACAGAGAGAGCTGTCCATGGCTCTGGCCCTTATAAGAACTCCCAGCTAACTTCGTACCGTGAAATGGCAGGTCCATTCCACTTCTCACCGTATGGATTCGTCCTGCCGTCAGAGAAGAATCCGTCTTGGGCTCGCTGGATGACGTTAAACCAGGACGAGGGTTCTGGGTTCTTGTGCCATTGGTTATGGATATGGTAGGTCCAGGCTCCACGGAAGAAGTTTTCGAGGGTCCGGTTAGTCGGGGGGTATTTGTCTTCCTCGATCTTGTATTCCATCTTCGCGAGAGACTCACGGTCATATACTACGCTGTCTGTAGACAAGGCTTTGGGCTCGCTGCGCTCGGCTACATCAACGTCTCTAGCCTCACTGTGGTCAGCTGGCGACCTCTGGCTTGGCCAGAAGAAAGATGCCAGTCCACCAGAGGACGCTGGTTTGAGCTGTGGTCCGTCATAGCTCTCCCACTCATCGTCGTTCGGGAATGCATCCTTGCTCTTGAATGCCTGCCCGTAATTTCTAAAGCAGGGAACGGTACATTTACCTACTCGTTGGAGGTCAAACTCGGTCCAGATAGGATCGAAAACGGATGTTTCCAACATATGGAATTCAAAGTTGCGATGGTCTTTCACAGCCATGACACCAATGATGCGGGGATGGAAATTCAGGCCCATACGCACACCACCGCGGAGAAGATATGAAGAGAGAGAAGAATTGGCGGTCAGAGACATGATGGCCGTGTTGTAATCACCAGGAGAAGGGTGGCCACCCCAGCGCTCAGCCCACGAATGATCTTCGCCAATGACAAATGGCCGCATATCACGGAGCATGAGAACATCCATATCAAAATAAGCACCGCCATACATATGGAGAACGATGAAGCGAACCGCATCCGAAACGGCAACAGGGAGGAAGGTCTTCTGCGTCTCCGACAAGACGAGCCATTCTTGGCCTTCTGCATCACGGATCAGTCCATCAGCAACAACCACCTCACCAGCTGCGTTGGGCTTTCCAGGGGTCTTGTAGTATCCGACGCCGTCCGTGTTGTCACCCGGAGGAAGAGGGATGCGCGAGGGGAATTTCCACAGCTTCAGAGTGATGTCTCCTCGCTCAACAAAGGGGAGGAATTTGGCAAAGAGAGGGTCAGTGTTGAGCATCCGTTCCACCGCATCAGGCTCGCGGTCGCCGTCCAGCCAGAGGAAGAGGCGTGAGCAGGGGAGATTTTGCGTGTAAAGGTAAGACTTGATGAAGATTTCCACTCGCCACGTGGCTGGGCCAGTCCAGTAGACGTGGTATGGGACAATGGGGCCGTTGCACTGACCGATCGAAGTCTTGGTTGCGGCCTTGTAGGAAGGATAGGCGTCCAGAGAATTATCATGTCCGTCGGCATTCAAATATTCTGCGTTCTTGGGAGATTGGGCACTGGCTCGCTTGTCTGATGGTGGGAGGTAATAGTACTCTTTCTCGCCCTCAGCCAGGTACCTCATGCAGTCGTCCACATGTGCCATCTTCTCCAGATGTTCGTAGGAGCCTCGACACTGTTCCACAAGCAAGGTAACATTGGCCACGGTATCAATGTGAGGTCGCTTTCCCATGTAGTCGTCATTGGGGACGACCAGGCTCTCAGGTCGGTTAAACCAATTGGCATGCGGATTGATCTTCTCGACCTTGACATGCGGGGGCAGGGCCGTGCCAGCGGATTCTCCTCCTCCATGAACGGGAGATGAGCCTGGTGCCGTGTCGACAGGGTTCTTGATCAATTCGGTAGGCGACTTGGGCAAAGTGCCACGCTGGATCACAATGACCGAAACGTAGAGGACCGTATAGAGGACAGCAGCGACGAGTACGCTCTGTAGCACGCCCAGGCAACTCCTCAAAGCAGATTTTTTGGCCATTTTGTGCTGCTGTCCAGAGAGAATAGGATAATAGTCCGTGCAAGCGTTCGAAGTTCCTTGCTGATCAAGAAACTCAGACTCAAATCACTGTTTATAGCTCCACAGATGCCATCCAAGGTCCTGGTGCGCTGGTGTGGGAGGGTTGCAAGTTAAGAAAGATATTGGATTAATCACACGAGTACTAGGAAGTTTTAATTTAGATATTGCGTCTGTGATCTGACGGTCAGCCTTAGATGAGCATCATTGCAGGTGTTGCCGTGCAAGAGCGATTGCATGGCCACACTCACCAGAGGAAAGGAGTGGAAGACGGCGTCGAGAGCGACGCGGGCAATAGGGCAGGTATTAAAGGGAACAATTAAAGTATGCTATGGGCGTAAGCACCGAAAGAAGGACCAGTCGAAACGAAGAATTGTGTTCCTCCGGAAGCCGCCAAAGGAAATGCAAAAGGGAGAGAGTGACGAAAAAAGAACAGAAACCGAACGAGAGACAAGCAGCAGAAAACAGGAAAAGCGATGGGCCAGGAGCGAAAACGGTGATCGGCGTCGCAGTCGCGAGGCCAAAAGGGGGATGGGGACGGAGACGGGGCCAAGACGCCAGTGATTGAGGCGCCGAATTTCCCGGGCGCTTCCCGAGCTGCCACCACCACCACCGGACATGTCAGGCAGCAACAAACGGTACTGCGCCGGGGTGCTTGGCAGGGCTTGTTGCAGGTCTCGTATCGGCTTCTCCACGACGTCTCTTCCCCATCGAATGTGACCGTAATAATATATCTGCAGCTGTGCTTCGGGGTTCACGGCGACCACCCCGTTTCTTGGTGTCTTCGGTGACCACCGCGCGGTCGAAGGTGGACGGACGGATCGGGCGATCTAGCTTCGTTTCCGCGCTGTCAAGGTCATCTTCTGCCCTCACCATGGGCTGACGTGACCACCTTCGCCATGCTCAGAGGCCATGGCATTCCTCTTGACTGGCTTTGCCTCTTACCTTCTGACTGAGATTACCCACCGCAGCATCCGCGCCGGACAAGGCTCAGCTCTCGGATCTCGGAGCTGTGGGACAACCCTGAGGCACACTCGACAGCTGCGAGACTGCGCTGCCACAATGCCATCGCGCCCATCATTGGCAGGTCTCGATCGCCACGGCTGCATCTGGCAGTCATCGTCGTACGGTTTTCTTCGGCTGGGTTGAACTCATTCCAGCAGCAGACGGAGTAGTGAACAGAGAGGTCGTCTCAGCGTGCCCCTTCTGTCTTGCTGACTTTGTGATCCTTGTCCGGCACTGGGGACTTGAAACAAAAAAAGGACCATCCTGTTCAGGGTCTTCACGTATGTCAATTCCTTCGATCAGCATCACTTCTCCAGACTCCATGCCGGCTCTGGCCAGTCCGGAGCAGATGCAGCGCCAAGGAACGTGAAGCCGTAAGAGCAATGCGCCCACTGCAGGAATCATTCAATTGTGAAGCTCTCGGCAGATGTGGTGAAACTCCTGCAGTGGCGTTCCAGGGCGTGCGTCATCGCGGACTGGCGAGATCCCGTGACCGGCTGCTGTATGTGGCCTTATTTCCTGCACTGTCCCTGGGGAGATCTCCTGGGTTGCACCCGTCCAGTGCCTGCGGTGCCTCTGGTGCCTCCTTTCTTCTTACGTGTGGCCAAGGCCCACCAAGCACCGATCAACTCCAGTGCGTTCCTTGCTAAGCACTCCTACTGCTGGGCCCCGCCCCACATACGGATCCTTCTGCGACAACCATAATTTTTGACGTCTGAATCCAGAAGAGATAGTCATCCACGGGGGACAGATGGCGGCGTCCTCTGGCTTTGGCAGAGTGCTAAACATGTCGATGGCCCGTGATTGCTTCTCCTGCGCCTTGCTTCACAATTTGGAACCAATCGCTCAGCCACGCGTTCGCCATCCAAGAATCCATATTGTCCACTGCCTGGTCTGCGGTATGGAACGTCCAACTTCCTGCGACGTCTCAAGCTGCGGTGGAATCCAGGTCAAGCCACCATCTTCAGCCGCCTCTCGATCCAGCTAGACTGCGGCCACTTCAGAGGCCCCTCCAAGGTCCAAGCTGAGAGGTTCATTACCACTTTTCTCTCCGAACCAGCCTCCCTTCCGGGTCTGGTCCCTAAAGAAGGCCTCACGGTAGCTGCTTCTGTGCAGCTGGTTGGACTGCTTCCACCCCACAATCTCCTTCGGTCTCACGCAACGGCCCCCCGTAAACTCAGATCGGCCTGCGCTGCCCGGCCACGGTGGCCCTGCCAGACGCCAGAAGACGCCAGACCTTGCAGAGACGAGAGCGAGGATGTTGCAGGATTTACGTGCGGCTGCCCGTACCTGTACGGGACACCACGTTGGGATTGAACTTCTGGTGAGGAAATGCTGCACGCTGACAGACGATCACAAACATCGTTCCAACATGCCAACGTACGCGTCTACTAAAATGCACTGACTAGCAGCTTGATTCAAGGCAACAGTTTATTTGGGTAGTCTCGTATAGCAGTAATTAGGCAACAGCATAGTTATTGGCGTAGACTGTTTCCCCAATTGAGGATCTAAATCCGGTCGCTCAGGATAGGCACCGACAAAAAGCTGTGGATGCAACCGAGTCAGTGCAGTAGCCACAGAAGTTCTTAACCCACATCCAAATGCACTTGTGACTTTTACAGATTCCCGCACGGAGACGCATCAGTACCTCCACTTTACTAAATCGAGTCCCCCGTACGGAGGTAATTAGAGCATCCTAAATATCCTAAGCCTGAGCTGGGCATCGTACTCGCTTTCGTACAGGCTTGATGACTTCGCATAATTTCACCTCGCGTTTTCTTAGCGCATCTTCACAGCATATCCCCTTCAACGGACTCTGGCTCCCACCGAAGACAGGAGAGTCCAGGAACCCCTGAAATCCCTCCTCATTGTTCTCAGTCACTAGGCAGGGTCTGGAAGATGCAGGCAGCAACATGTTGACGGCAACATGTTGACGGCAACCTTTTTCCTGCATCGCGTCAAGCATTTGTCTCCTCGGCCATGGCGCGTTCTCCGGCTCACAAGACGATATTCATCGCACGAGAGAGGAGAAAAGGTTGAAACGCATACCGTAGTCTGTGGATCCTCGGGATCTATCACTGTTGAGTAAGGATTTACTTTCTTTTCTTAGAAACGCTTTCCCATGGCTTCCGTGCCATGTAATTCTTCATTCTCGTACGGAGCAGATCATGTGCTCGAGCTGGATCATCTATGGCTGGGAAAGCGGTGGCGGAGACTCACAGACTGATATCGTGCGTTGATGTCTCCTTTTGCACTTCTCAGGAGAGGGACAAACTCCTTGCGTAGAATTTCCCTGTGCTCGACTTTGTCCAGTGACACCATAGATGTTCTGTTCTTGATCATTTGCCTTATTGCTCCTTGTGCCTGACTGTGTAGAGTAGCATATACAATCATAATGGTCTACCGCCAACATCTCCTCTCATCCTGTACCTTCCACCTGGTCCTCCAGAACTGACGCAACATCTTCCTGCGCTTCCCGACATTCTCAGGCCCTTCCGCACAGCAAAGGTCAACTATAGATGGTCCAATGACTCGACCAAACCCACCACTCCAACTCACTTCGATCCACTCCCAAGATACCATCCTTTTCCAGCTCCGCTCCATGATACACTTCATGCCTATACCTATCTCACAACAGCCGTTCTGCCGTCATTGTTCCCCTTTGGTGACGAAGATACAACTCCACCTGTACGCAAGTTCTACATCTACGGGACCAATCTTGGAGCCAGCTTGGCCACGTCTCTCGCTCTCACGGAATCTATCTCGGGTCCACGAAACCCCATTTTAGGTTTAATAGCCAAAGACGCAGTCTTTGACTGGACACCTATTGCGACAAGCATTCCACCTTCGTCACAGCGAGCTCTCACCTCTTCCCCTTCTGGATCAGATCTACATCCGCAAGCCCATTCTAAGTCGAGATTAGTATCCGGCTGGACGGCTTCCTCTCTCCATAGTCTCAAGCAGTCCCTCTTCTCGACGCCAACAGGATGCTTCGATGCTTTTGCTTCTCCAGTCCTTTTCTTCCGAACACCAGGCGTGGAAGTGCCACTGATATGGGCTCAGCTACCTGCTGACACACCTGAGGGCAACGACAGCGGTAGCGCTGATGCAACTAGCAGTGTAGGAGGAGAAGGAGATCCAACCAAGGAAGAGCAGTACAAGCCAACAAAATTACGGCGTTCCCATCTCCGCTTCCCACCTCGAGATTCACAACTGAAGATTCCTCGATCACTGGTCCTTGTTACTGCTCCTTCCACGCCACCACTGCCACTACCAGCTCGAAAGAAGCCGAAATCTCGCAGCTCACGTCGTGCCGTTTCTGCACAAGGCATGCTCTCGGCAAGGGATGACAGGGTTGACGATGACGATTACGCTGGTTATACAACCCCGCTGCTACAAGCGCAAGAGATGACTTCACTAATGCGAAGAAGCGTGCTGAAACACGAGCTCAAGGATAGGGTGCTCTGGGATGAGGATCTTGATCCTGTAGCAGAGGCCGAGGATAGGGTGAAGCTGTTTGAAATCAGTGGAGAAGAGGAAGAGGAGGCAGAACTCCTCAGGGAGTGGATGGATGGATAAAGGGATGGTACACGGATCTTCCTGTATTATACCTGGGAATGTTTTTGGCGGATACCTTGTACAACTAATACAGACATAGACGACATCACGAAAGTGTACGATTAGCGTGTATTAAATAGGGCAAATGATATATTAATTCATCCGTCTCTATACCTGTGCTTCGCATTGCCCATAACTAACGAAAAAAAGAGAAACTAAAAAGGAATTATCCGCCCAGTTCCCAGAATATCCCATTCCCAAGCCCTTAACCCGATTTCCTTTATTTGTGTCTGACCAAAAGAACGCAAAGCCTAAAGCCGAAAACCATGGGCGAATTTCATGTGTACTGATGTAACGATGTGTGATATGCTGCCCAAACCGAGGAAATGATGTATTAAAACGAGACTGAAATTCTCATAAGGAAAAGTGATTAGTCCTCCTGCGAAGTCTTACAGACAAATGAGTGAGTCGATGCAGAGCATAATGCCAGTCACCAAAAGTAGGACAGGTTGTCGATGCCCCAAACACTAGCGGTCTCGGCCCGGATAGGAGTGATTCTGACGCGTGGGCCTTTTCTGTTGTACTTGTCCCGCCAATACCAGTCCAGTTCAGACTTGACAGACTTCTCCCGTGCAATACGCCGCTCGTCGTCCCAATACTTCTTGTTCTCCTCGCTGTTGCTCACCAGAAAGCGCAGATCAACCAGCCGTGGGAAACAGGTCAAAGCCCAGAACAAGTCATTCCGTACCCGGACATCTCTCGTGATAACCAGATCTCGAAGCGGCAATCGAAGGCGCTCGATGCGTCTGAAATCCTCCGGGAAGTAATTCTTGGTCATCCATGGCAAGTCTTCGTATGTCTCGTTGCACAGGAACAGGATATCGTTTTTGAAATTGAAATAGATCCGGCTTCGGGAATGCTTGGTGTCAAAAGCTACCTGGTATTTCTTTAATGCAACTTCTCTTGAAAGATGGCAAGTCTCGAGGAGACTTGGTAATGGGCTGTGACATAGCAGTCGATGCTCGGTAGAATGTCTATCTACGCAGACCTTTCTCGTACGGTCCCACTTTGCCTTCAGCATATCCTCTGTAGCATACTCCCATATCTGTATTTTGATCTCGCAGGGAAGCCAGTTGAACAAGACAAATGTCTCGTCGAGTTCGCTAGGTGGTCTCTTGATGCAGATTTTCTCGCCTCTCTCTTTAAGCTGTCTGAAATGGGCAGCAATCTTATCACACGTCTCTGGGTCTGCGCTTTTGTGAGCTTCGCACCTCTGTGACCCGTCCTTCAGGCAGTGGCAATCCATAGAAGACAGTATTTTTCGATCTGATTTCTTTATTGGCGGATCAGCAGACCATTCAGCACGCGGGCTCATCCATGTATTCGATGCCTCCATTTCGTTCATGACCACATAGTACCTGGTAGCATTGGGATTAGGTTCAAGAGGTAATTTCGATGAGTCCCAGCCATACGGGTTGTAAACATTGCTTGCTTTTGAAATAGAAGGGAAATGATCATCTGATTTCATGATGTCCATAGGGCTCGCCTGACATTCACCGAAGGTCTGGTCGTCTTCGCCAGCTGCATTATTGATCTCCTCCGACGCAGTGCCTCTGCGTTTTGGCTTCTTTTTCAGTTTTGACTTGCTGTAGCGTTTGTGTCTCTTAGGAGCTGCTCTTTCTTCTGCTTTCGAAGCAGCAGAGTTGATTGTGTTTATGCTAGTCTGCTTTAGAAGCTGAATAATTTTGTGCATTGGATCTGCAGTAGCATCTATATTCGGAAAGTTAATATCAATCTTTTCAGGGTGCAAAGGGAAGTAACAGATTACCAGAAACTTGTGCAGTGGTGGGTGAAGACATCAGTGTCTGATCCTTTCTGTACGCATCCCGAAACTCTTCATCGTGATTGTAGTGGCAGCTTGGTGCGCTGCAAGATCCGCCATAAACGAAACTATAGCAAAGAAGATGTAGCTGCTTAGTTGTCCAATCTGCGCTGCGTTTCTTCTGGTACTCTCTAATGTGCGGTCCAATATCGTGCGAGTAACGGCATCTGTATCTAGAACAACGCCCGTTGATGAGGTTGGCACACAAGGGAGTGGCATGCGTTCTTAAATGTGACATTTTCGCTGATAGACTGCAATGTGCGCGACGGTTCTGTGATGGAAGCAAAAGTGAAGAACAAACAGGTATCTACGAGCTGATTCTAGATGAGATGTTGATGTTCTTAAAGTAGGTTACGGCATGTTGGTGTTGTCAACAAGCTTGCCATTGGGAGTTGGACTGGTTAGGATAGTTCATTTCAGTGACTCACGATTATCTGATGCATTCTTCAACGACGTCAGTTGAATTCACACTGCCACAGCACTAGCGACCTGCAATAGCGTGCTTAAGGAGAAGAGTACTCCTATTTGTTCTTTATATCGAGACCTTTGTGTACAACCCTGGACTTACGGCGAAAATAGCTTCGACATTTCCTGAAGAGGAAACATAGAATATGGAATTCACACTCAAAGATGAAGCGAAGTTAATCCAAGGAAAGAATGCACGCCACCGTATTGCACGCCGAATTTTGACTGCCACAAGAAATATTCTATATATCTAATACTACAATGGCTGTCGCACAGACGTCTAGAATTCATTCTCATCGCTACCAGCTATGATGACATTATTGACTTTTAATACCATACGGCATAGCTGAGTGGCCAACTGCAACTGCTGCTTCTTCCCAATCAGTGGGTCGATTACAAAGACATCCCTCATGTCATTTGTACCAGACTGCATGCAGTCAACTCCTAATCGAGAGTTCTTCTCGGTTACTTGTCGGCTCTTAATGCTCGCAAGTGTCTCAATAGGTGAGAGACCAGAATTCTCTGCAAGCGCCATAGGAACCGCATCAAGAGCATCAGCAAACGCTCGCATGGCGTATTGTTCCAAACCAGCAGACTTTACTGCTGCTTCTTCAACTGCCAATGAGCAAGCAATTTCGGCAGCACCACCACCATAGACAACACGGTTGTCTCGAACAAGGTTGCGGACGACGCAAAGAGCATCGTGTAGGGATCGCTTGGCCTCATCGATAATCTTGGGCAATGTTAGCTGGAAGTCCCACATTCGGAGCTGTGCTACCTACCATCTTATTGCTACCTCTCACAAAGACAGTGACTGCCCTGGTATTCGCACACTCTTCAATTACCAGCATCTTCTCTCTGGTTGTTCCGAATGTTAACTCTCGAACAATGCCAGCTGTTCCGAGCTTCTCTGGAGCTAAATCCTCGAATCTGGGCACGATCCTTCCATTCGTAGCAATGGCGATCAGCTCGATCTCCGGACCTCCAACCCATCTCACGGCTGGCAAGTCATTCTGCAGTAACAAATGGTTGGCCTCGTCATCAAATCCCCATTGGCAAATGACCAAATTAGCTCCAGTATCTTTTAGTTGTTGTATCATCTCGTTGAACTTGTCCTTCTCGTAGGTTTGTAGCTTCTTAAATTCCTCCACGGTAGTAATATCAAGCTTATGCTTTGTTTTCGGCTTCGGTGGTTCAAAAGCACAGGTTAAAATTGCGATCTTAGCATCGTGGACCTCTGATGGCATCTGTGGGTGAGAGAAGTCTTTGTCCACAATAACACCTTGGACCAGGATGGAATCTTCCAGAGATCCACCAACCTTGCCATCCACCTTGATCAGGTCAAAATCAACATCTTTCCTCTCAAGATCAGCTACAGATAAAACGGCGTCCACTGCAATCTGGGCGAACTGGTCGTGTGCTTTAGAGACAATTTTGCTTCCCAAACTCGTCCTAGCTACCTTGACCAGGTTCTGTCTCTGTGTCTTCGTGAACTCAACGACGTCGGAGATCCTGTCCAATTCTGCAACTGCAATATCACAGGCCTGGTCATAGCCATCAGCTATTCGAATGGGGTGGATCCCTTTGTCAATAAGCTCTGCAGCTTGCTCTAATAAGGCGCCGGCCAACACCACCACACCAGTTGTCCCATCACCTATTTCATCATCCTGTGATTTCGAAAGCTCAACAAGAAGCTTGGCAACGTGATTTGATATCTCCATCTGTCCTAAGATCGTCGCACCATCATTTGTAATAGTAATGTCGCCATCAGGAGAAATGAGGATCTTGTCGAGACCCCGGGGGCCTAACGATGTCTTCACGATATTCGCAACGGTTCTCGCAGCTAAGATATGTGACTTGACGGCATCATTTCCATATTGCCTCTTCTTCTTGCCTTGACTGCATTTTATACTTTAGTATAGAGCTCCAGAAAGACCAGGCGGGGCAGTTCTTACTCTCTGACTACAATGAAGGGTCTGCCTTGCTCATCCTTCACGACGGAGGCTGTCCATGAATTTCATTAGCATACAACTCCAGCAGTACAACCCCTAATCCCCTTACCTTGTGACATATCAATATCTGGGCACAGTATAGTTAGCAATGCATAGGAGCACAGTCGGGAGATGCAAGCTATGGTACTTACTCATCGCCATGTTGGGAAAAAGAGCTTCGGAGTTTGGGACTGAATGGTGGCCGTGGAACAGTTCCCACACTTAAAGGAGAATTTAGAGTCCAAAGCAAGTACAGCTTTGACTTTGTATATCATGCACGCGTGGGTCGCGTTAAGAATTAACAAGCTCCATTCTACCAAATATTTTTGCTTGTGGCCTCAGGCAACATTGAAATACCCTTATGAATGCGACAACACTAGCATAGCTATTTCGTTGCCTTAAGCAGTAGAGGAAGTATGTATACACTTCTAAAAGCAGATGTGAGCATTGTTAATGGATTTACATTAATTCTGCTACCAAGCCACGGTGTGCATCTTCCCTGAGCAAAATGTTTGTGGAGTATAAAGTACCAAGAGCTCAGCTTCTGAGTAGTCACGCCTTCCGGAAACTTGGGCGCTGTGATTTTACATTCCGTCGGAAATCCTCTCATTTTAGCGCAGCCTTATCGAGATTAGGTAGCATTTAATAGCGCTGCTTATGCAGAGCAGCGAATGGCAGGTCCTTTTATGTGAGATACAGTCAGTGTCGCTAGGAGTACTAGTACGTTGGCGTTGTACGTACATACATCCGCAATAAATACCGAATTGCTCCTTACATTCATTCTTGCTTACTGGACATCGTGGGGGGTGCTAACGGCTCATTCCTCGTTGGAATCGCTCTTAAACCAACCTAGGTACCCGTTATGTTTGGGTCATGAACTTCCAAGTACCATGGCGAGCGAAAAAGTGTCCGCATTCAGAGCGGTGATAGTGGGCGGATCCATAGCTGGTCTAACGTTGGCCCATGCCTTCGATCAAGCAAATATAGATTATGTTCTTTTGGAGAGCTACGATGTTATTGCACCAGAAAAGGGAGCTGGAATAGCTTTGTCCGAAAATGGAGCTAGAATCTTAGATCAACTAGGAATCTATGATCACATAGAATCCCATTTACAGCCCATACAGAGCGTTATACACCTTCGAGGCGACAGTGGTGAAGTGGCAAGACAGTTGGATTGGCCCAAAATTGTCAGTGAACGGTAAGTAACGCTGTCTGCGGGAAAAGTTGTCGTTTTCTGATCTTTCTTTAGCTTGAACTATTCTGGAGGATTGACAACTCGAAGACAACTTGTGCAAATGCTTTATGATCTTCTAAAAGACAAGTCAAAGATCTTAACAGGCAAACGTGTGGTGAGAGTAGAACATTTGGCAGAATCAGTTATCGTTCATTGTAAAGATGGAACTTGTTTCCCGGGTGACGTTGTAGTTGGCGCAGATGGTATCCACAGCAAGGTGCGCAAGGAAATGAGGAGGTACGCATATGAACGTGGCGATGGAATGCTCTTCAAAAAAGACAGCACAAGTAAGTCTTGTCTCACACAGGATCCATTTCACAAAACAGAACCATTTCTCGGAAAATTCCAGGTGGACAGGTTAGGTGCTAATAGAAGCTGTATTTAGGTATGGCTGCAGAATATAGCTGTGTATTTGGGATAGCAAAGCCCCTTCCAGAGGTGATTGCTGGTTGTACATACACGTCGTTTGGTATCGATAGGTCCGGTATAATTTTCACGGGAAAGAACGGAGTTCCCTATTTCTTCTTTGCCATAAAGCTGGATCGAAAATATATGGAACAAGAAATCCCCAAATACGGCCCCCGAGACCTAGAAGACGTTATTGAAAAATTTGGGGACTTCAGAATGCACCCCCAGTATTGCTTGAAGGACTTATACACAAATAGGAGCTCTGCTTCGTACCATGCTCTGGAAGAGGCTATAAATAGTGTCTGGACTTACAGGCGCTTTGTATGTCTCGGTGACTCGATCCACAAGATGACACCTAATGTCAGTGCATGATTTGTGAGAAGCAATATTCCAGCAGGCTGACAAGTGTTATAGTATGGACAGGGCGGAAACCAAGCCATAGAAAGTGCAGCAGTCCTTGCCAGCGCCGTCTCCTTTTTTCTCGGCACCCAAAATGCCAATATAGAAGAGTGCCTCCGGATATATCAGAAAATCCGACTAAGGAGGGCAAATTCTCATGTCCGCGTGTCGCGAGCTGTGACTGAAGTTGAAGCATTGGCAAATTTCAGAGCTGCCTTACTGTTTCAGTTCCCTGCACTTACAGATGAACAAATCGCTAGTCAGTCTACCCTTACCACGATACGTAATTAATTTTCAGTCGCTCACTTTTGCAGTGATGATAACTAGTTACCGCGGCGCGGCACCAGTTATAAGCTATCTACCTCTACCCCCACGGTCTCTCAAACCAGGTCTCTGTTGGAGTGATGAGATAGATCATGGCACGAGTGTCTATCAAGCTGCAGCGCGGTAAGTCTGATGTTTGCAAATGCGCTCATAGGAGTGACGCTAACAAATGCTGCTCCAGTCTGTAATGGTTGACATGGTAGGAGTATCAACTGGTGCGACCGGTAAAGAGACAGAATAAGTGCTTAAATCAACCGCTCCCAAATTGAATACAGAAGTAGGAGTATTCAGGGAAAGAAAAGCAGACGTGCATTTGGGCTTGCTGCGCATTGAAATCAGCCAGTTAGGCTGGTGTTGCTTCATTGGGGGCCCCTGGATATAGTAATTTATTTCTTTCACTGATAGAATATTGTAGAAACAGAAAGAACCTCACCTGTTCTCAAAATATCAGAGTTATCGGAATCTCTTTTCTCGAACTAGGAGTAATGTCATTGCACGGTGTGGAAAGTGATATGTAGCCGGTATTGACCAATAAGCTACGTCATTCGCTAGTGGTAGCTTTATCCCACGCGTTTTCAATTATCGTAAGCATAAGTCGCGTCACCCGCACTTTATCCTATTGTGATTCTCAGCCTTGTGCGGACCACCTAGATGCGAACCTTTATGCGACAAGTTCACATTCGTTTACAATGATGAAATCGCTCTGATCATAGTATACGTTCTATAAGGTCGGTGCGGTCACATGCTTCTAGATTGTAAACCTTTTACCTTTTCATGACTTGCGCAAGTCAACTGCCTGTGTCGATATTCCTAGTCACTCATGTAGTAACAAGCAAGACGCAAAATACGAAATTCCATCTTTAAGCCAAGTTTCATGATGTATATGCTCGGACCTACGTACTTATTGGTTTTATAGAGCCTGGCGACAAAGACGCGCTACCAGATCCAGCTAATTAACCACTCTTCACTTCTCGAGAGCCGCAAACACGGATCGCAGATACAGACGAAGTCAGAAAGAAGGCACGTGTACTGGAATCGTCTTCCGGTGGGCAGACTGAAATGGCTCAAAGAAATGGCTCCAGCAAAGCACGTTCAATCACAGCTGAGGAGGAAGATGAAAAGCTGGTCGTTGCCTCAGAGGAGGAGGAGGACGAAGACGAAGAGGAGATAGGTGATGATGAGTGAGTTCGCTTTCACAGTTGTCGGCAAANGTGTTAACATTTGGGATCCTAGATATGTAGTAGAGGCTATCACGAATCATATGGTCGATGATGAGGCAAGCGCTTTGTCCAAAAAATATGTCTGGCTGCTAACCAACGGCACAGACTGGAGAGCTTCGATTTGAAGTGAAGTGGGAAGGCTACGAGAAGAAAAGTGATAGAACCTGGGAGCCTGAAGAGAACCTGTATGTCTAGCACGCCAAGATAGACTATGTTTGCATTGCAGCTGACTAACTATTCCTTAGCCAAACGGCGTCCAAGATCCTGAACGACTACTTGGAACGTGTAGGAGGTAGAGAGTATCTGATAGAGGAGTGGGAGGAAAAGAAGGCCAAAGCCAAGTCAAAGAAACGAGGACGTCCAAGCTCTAGTGCTCTGATAGAGTCAGCAAATGGAGCAAAAAAGGGCCGGAGGAGCCATCCTGCTTCGACTTCGCCACCAGTAAGCTCCAGTAAAAGGGGTGGTTTCAAACCACCTCCCGGCAGCTGGGAAGACGAAGTTGTGGAAATAGATGCTTGTGAGGGACGGGAAGGAGAGATCACTGTGTTCTTGACGTGGAAGGATGGACAGAAGACGCAGCATCCTACAAGTCAGGTCTATCACCGATGCCCTCAAAAGGTATGCCCCTTCTGCACTGCTATACATTTGTTATTTCTGACCCACTTCTGCTTCTTTAGATGTTGCAGTTCTATGAGAGCCACTTGTAAGTTGTCAATATACCCAACATTCATCCCAATACTAAACATTACCAAGAGTTTTTAAAAGGAATACCCCAGTTGATGAGGAATGAGGATGATATTGGTATTTCCTATAGACTAGGGCCTTTGTTCCGAGACCAATAAAGCTATCCCCTCAGGCTCCAAACGGCCTATTTGGCCATTTTTAGCGTTGTTTCCTTAGAATATCAATCCCGATTCTGAATCCTGAGTGGTGAAATACAAGTTTTTAGTGGTCGATATTCCCAGACTCAAAAGATTGCCTGGCGAGCACAACCGAGTGGTGCCCCAGGGGATAAGGTATCACTATTTAACCACCCGATCCAGGCAGAGAGTCGAACTTTGTTTCTACCCGAAGCAGGATCCTACGGTCTGCGTAGCGCTGGCCCGCCTGGCAACTGGGCTATAAGGGCCGTCTTAGTGCGATATATATACAAATTGTCACCCCGCATTGAACTCGGTGCCGTTGCAATATAGAAACTTTCCCTGAACTTCCCACCCGAGAGCCTGAGTTCTGGTCCGGTGTCTTGCACAAGGCCAGCCATTTCCTTCATCCAACCTGATATCGGCAGCCCGTCGCCACCTACGACCCTCATATTAACCGCGACTGTCTTCCGCATGATAACTCCAGCCGGCGTGCTTATTCGTACTGGAGCCTGGCACTTTGGAAAGAGGCCCGGAATATAGTTTAATGAGTAAGCTTCGTTATAAAAGAGATTCAGCACGTTAGATCCGCTAGCATTGATCATAGCCACGCGGATGAAGTTATTTCCACCTTCGAGCATAAGATCTATTATTATCTGGTGATTTGTTAGTGAATGGTCCACAGTTTTCATAACAGAAGAACACATAATAAGGGTTATATGATAGTAAATGGCGGTATTACGTGATGATAATATTTCGATTACTGTGTGTTCTTATTTACCTCGTGGGTGCGCCCGCCTTGCATTTGTGCCATAGTTACACCTTTTAATGACGATTCTGCTGCTGTTGTAACTCAGCTTGTGTTGGGGCGGTGACAGGTCTTGGAGCAATTACAGGTTGCTGGCCGGGAACATCTGAGACGGCGACAGATCTTGGTACAATCACCAATTTTTGATGTACCCCAGCAGTTGAGTGATGGAAGATGCTAAGTGGAATGTGAGCATGGAGAGAAGGTTCAATAAGGGAAGTGGAGGAGAGAAAGAGAGAAGGGAGATCTAGTATATACCTCAGGGTATGTGAGCGGGCATCACCTTGTAGACTGACTCCAGCGTCAGAGTGACTGACTAAATGGGTTTAGAGAAAGAAGAGGAGGAATAGGAAGGAGCAAGTGAGAGAAGCCTATTTATACCCAGGCGAGACAGGAATCCTAGGAGCTAAGAAACAATTCAATGAAGTAAAAAACAAAAGATATTGTAATGATTTAATGGTGAATTTTAATTGTAGTAAAGTGGAAGCTCTAGATTGCAATTGAATTCATAATTGAACTGACGGTGAGTTCATCGGATCGGCCTTCTTCTGTATTGAATGTAGAGATGTAACTAGTGAATTTGTTATGATCTTCAGCTTACCTACCGGATTGGTTAAATGTCACATTAAGATTCGAGCGTCCAGTTTTCTGCAGTTAGTCCAAATTCCATGGCCGTGTAAAGATTTCAAGGTTATTGTTCCTACCCACAGCCAAGTGAGTGGAGGCAGGGAGGACGGGCAGCGGTGGCTGCGGGACTTGGCGGTATTGATCAGCCACCTTATCATCCGCGCAAAACAAGCTTTCACCATGAGAAGCCTTAATTAGCAAATTGAGTTGATAAAAGACGTCGAATTATGCTATAGGATTATTAGGGCATGGATCCTCGAATATGAGATTCTGATTCGGCGGGGATAAAGAAAGGACTCGGAAGGCGGGCCTGAAGTCACTTTAGCCGGATTTGTCAAATATATTGAAAACAACATATATAGTAGTCCACATCCTTGAAATCCTTCAGTCTTGCTAGCTTACAAGATCATCTGCTCATTGATTAGATTAAAGATCCGCAATGCATTTACCATAACCCAGGGGTCGCCAGTTGCGGGGTTGAAACTTGGGGTACGACGGTGCCTAGATTTTGTCTGAGTGGCTATCAAAATGCACATTGGTCAAAAAGGATAAGATCATCATGGTTGTATATACTTCATCAAGCATGCAAGTGATGCGATGCTTCATTCCGCCTGGTCCGGTGGACCGTCTCTCCGAAAATGGGTCTGCCAAGGGGAACTCGGCGATAGCATAAAAGGGGCAGGTTCATGCTCAGGAGGAAAGATCTTTGTCTTCATGTCTTCTTTCTACTGCTCATTTCAAAGTCACTCAGCTAAGATGAAGGCTACCCTCCTATTCCTGGGAATACTCGCAGGGGCTCGAGCTCACTATGTTTTTCCAGCCCTAATCTACGATGGAGTAACTGAAGGTGATTGGGAACAAGTGCGCCAGTGGGAAGGCTATCAAACCAATGATCCTGTAACGGATGTCACCTCTGACGACATCAGATGCAATGTCAACCCAGCTTTTGCACCAGAGATCTTGACCGTTACTGCTGGCTCAACTCTAGGCTTTACAGTTGCTCCAGACATCTATCACCCGGGTCCCCTGCTGGCATACATGGCAAAGGTACCTTCTGGTTATACAGCAGCAACTTGGGATGGAAGTGGAACCGATTGGTTCAAGATATACCAAGATGAGCCTACAGGTTTGGGCACTGTCTCGGGTCTGGATTGGCCATCGAATGGTAGGAATTCTCTATTGTTTCTTGACCTGGCGTCATAAGTCTAACTAGTACTCAGGCGACGCTACGGTCAGCTTCAAAATTCCTGCAGCGACACCAAGTGGAGACTATCTCTTCCGCGTCGAACAGATCGCTCTACACGTAGCATCATCAGTTGGTGGTGCTCAGTTCTATCTATCCTGTGGACAAATCACGGTTACTAATGGAGGGAGTGGCAACCCTGGCCCTCTGGTAGCGTTCCCTGGAGCATATTCAGCCACTGACCCAGGTATTCTGATCGATATATACTACCCTATTGTAAGTGTTATCGCTTTCCTAGTAAATGTAATACTGTTCTCTGGTAAAGATAGTTACTAAGTAAATGTATTCGAACAGCCCACAAATTATACCCCTCCTGGCCCACCCGTGTGGAGCGGATAGGGAGTCTGCCACCGAGTTGATCAAGATATGGGGATGTATGATCAGAGGTTGGATCGGACGA
Organism: Scytalidium sp. 3C; assembly: GCA_000743665.3. Taxonomy (NCBI): domain Eukaryota; kingdom Fungi; phylum Ascomycota; class Leotiomycetes; genus Scytalidium; species Scytalidium sp. 3C. Next base: position 519,419 of record JMRO03000008.1, on the reverse strand, counting down.
GTCGTTTGAAGCGTATGTTCGTAGGCTGTGGCTTCTTTATCTTCCAGGATGACGTAGTGGAAGGTTTTGATACTGATATATTGTGTCACGCTGACTTCACACTCTCTTGAATCAATTATCACAAAGCAAACCTAGTACACAGTAGTCTCCCAACAATATCTCTTTAATGAGGCTAGATTATACTTGGTTTAATATCTTAAAGGTGGCCGTAGAGAGAATCATTCTCCAAATTAGATCAAATGTGAATGCCTTGTTCACGTTTATAGTCGGCTCCGCAGAGCACTATCATCGGCTAGTCAAAGGCCTCTGAGAAATTTACCCCAAATACCAGCCAGCGATTCCCAGCCTGGAGTGGTCTCATATTTAAATACTTTATTGCGGGGATAGTTGGCGTTGTCTTCCTTCTCCGAGACCTCTACGGCCAGTCCTTTCTCCGAACTTGGGCCAAACACCTTTACAGTAGCGTCTTGCTCGTCATACGCCTTCCAAGGGGCCTTTCCATTGATGAAAGCAATAGTGTCCTTTGCAAAAGTAGTGGCGTTTTCGGCCTGGCTAGAGGGAGAAAACTCGTTGTAGTTGAGGAAAAGAGCTTTGATGTCCATGATATGAGAAGCTATCCCTTTCCATTGGCCATCCCATGGATTAGGATCGCTGAAGCAATATCGGTACGCAGGGCCTGGAAAACCTCTCGCAAATGAGACATTTGGCGCGACCCAAGCTACGTCGGAAGCGAACTCTAGGATTGGAATTGCAGCAGCATCATCTGAAAGCTCGGGTTTGATTCCATACGATTGGAGAATATCCTTGGCGACAGATGGATGATCAGGAAGACCTTTGGTGATATAATCTATAAATGAAGCAGCCAGGCCATTTGGGCGGGGCCCCCATTGTCCAAACATAATGCTGCCCTGTTTGTAGTCTGCGTCAGATATCATCTGGCAAAGAGCGTAATTGGGACCTTACATCATATGCACAATTGCCTAGAATCATTTCTTTGCACCACTTAGCTCCCGGAAGACGAGAAAACCCCTCTTTGCTCGAAATGATTTCATGAGTGGGAAGGAATGGAAACATTTCTCCATCGAGGATTGGAAGAAACGGTAACCCTGGGGGAAGTTTGGACAGAATATCATCAACGGGAACCTTGAGTAGAGCATCAACTCGCTCTTTAGCGGTCTCCCCTTTAATATTCAACGCTCCGAGGACAGCCTGGTAAGTTCCCTCATGAGCAGCAGGAGGCAACGGACGGACTAACAGCGATGTTCCAGCAGAGAGAAACATCCTGTTGAACAACGGCGTCTCGGAATGTAAATGTAACGTCAATGATACTTGTCAAGGTATACAATGTGAGCAGAATTCAAGAAGAACTATTAACCTCCCTGATTAATCATGAATTTAAGGGGTACTGACCAGATCCGGCACTGTTTCCGATTGCAGTAATATTTTCTGGGTCACCTCCAAAGCCTGAGATGAATTTTTTCACCCATTGAAAGGCGACTTGCTGGTCCCTGAGACCATTGTTTCCAGGAAATCCCTGGCTCCGAAGCTCCTCTGAAGTCAAGAACCCGGTCGCTCCGAGACGATAGCTAAGGACGAATTAGTAAGTAGATACGTGTGTTGGAAAAGCATCAGCAGTCATTACTTTATGCCTACACCAATCACTGGTGTGCCGAGCTCCGTAGATAAGGTAATAAATTTATCTGCATCATAAGACGGATATGAGTTCCCTCCTATGAAAAAGCCGCCTCCGTGAACGAATACATAGACAGGAAGCTTTTTAGAAGATCCTTCTGAAAGCTTAGGTATGGTGATGTTGAGATTTAGACCCTCGGTCTCCGACATTGGGACTTTAGTTGTGTTCAGTGTTTTCTGGATGAAGCTAGCTTCCATATCGACTCCTTGAGGGAGAACAGCCACGCTTGGTCTAGCTTCACGGTCAGATATGATAGATGAATAGCAAATTTGACGTACTTACCCAAACTGAGTGGCATCAATTACTCCGTTTCCAGATCCCTCGTACAGCTCTGCCGCTGCAAACCGGCTCTTCGTGGAGGCATATTTCAGTCCAAAAAACTGCAAGGAACTTTTGTTGGACTTCCCCTTTATCTTTCCCAGCTGGGGATGGACAAATTCTTCAGACATGATGTTGTCTTGGTGGACTGTCGGAGTCCTGGAATTAAAGTGTGTCTCTTTCGGGCAACGTAGAAGTGAAGCTATTGATAATGGCAAGGATGTCGAGCTAAGGCTAGTACTGTCGTTTCAATTGACCAACTGCGATCTCCAAAAGCGTACGATCAGCTCCTGAGCTCTCAAAGGCACAACTTCCTTACTGAATGTACTGGATTGAGTACTAACCAAATTGAATCGTATCCTTGCTATTGATATTGACTTGTACTTGCTATATAACTAACTACTCTGGAGTTTGTCAGATTCCTTTTCTTCGTTGTGGGGTAGGTCCACAGCTCCGGTGGAGGTGGGGTATTCGGACATGGCCTACCGCACGCAATACCTGTATTCTTGTCGCTGATGCTTAGAGGAAGATGCACAGGGGATGAATGATTCCAAAAAATCGGAGGTCGGAAGCAATTGTCCTAATCACCTGTCAGAAAAGGCGGATTCCATCACAGAATTCGACAAACAGGTATCCCTCTTCGAATTCTATTTGTGTGGCTAAGGACTATATCGTTACGGGTTTATTGGATCGATGCAAGTTATGATATTATCGATATCTCAACGAATTCCTGAAGAATATGGTTCCGGTGGCAGCCTTGCAGATTGATAAGATACGTGAAACTGTAGCCTCGCTACAGGTTGCCAATCTCGATGAATTGAATCTTGCGTTCAAATATGCAGACACACTTCAGAGAGATAATTGTATACAGGACACAGAGTTTGGAATGGGGGAAGAATGATGCGATATGGGGTTTCTCCGTCCGAATTTGCTTGACTTTTGAATCTATCGAGGTGCCAGCCTTGCCCCACAAAGTAGAGCCACTTCCTTCACGATCAATTCACACCTGCCCCACCACCAGCTGAATTAGAATTATTGCGACAGCAATTTTAATGTACGGCCACTAACTACCAATCCTGTCAATTACACACATTCTATGAGGATGATACTGTAACAATGCATATAGAAATAAATGGTTGTGGAGAAGGTCCATTTTAGTGTCTAAGTAAAACGATGATTTATCTGCTTGGTCTGTACGGAAGTAAGCTGCGCTGTAACTGTACAAAGTAACGACTATCAATTTTCCTGTTCCGGTCAAGTTCAGATATCATCACTCTTACTACATATGTAAAGATTTCCCGGAATAGAGGTCTATTTCTGTCATTATGCTCACTGGACTAATCACCGTCGGAACGGGCAATGATTTCGTTGTGTGTGAACCGATTACCTATGATGACCAACGCAGGAAGTGGGCAGACCTAATGGACCAAGAACCCCTCAGTATACAGGCACTGACTAGGTTGAATAAATTATTGGCAGGTAGAGCAACGTCTCAGGAGCTGAACTACCCACAGATGCAATCTCATGCATTGGGCTAAGTGAACGGGGAGTCTACTTGCCAGTACAGATATCTTCCAGCCCAATCTCCACAGAATATGGATAACGGTTTTCGTATGCTTTACAACTAACGGCTTAAAGAAAACTCTCCTCAGAGGTACGATCACATGCTCCGGTCTCCAAGATGAACAGGCAAAGGAAGAACGTCTGCAAAGAATCACCAGCATGTGAAGAACGAAAGTCCACAAACATCCACACGAATCTAAGCATGGTCAGGGAACACATGACGGTTTAGTATTGCAGTCACGTCGGCCAAGACAGTTGGAGGAACAATCAGCAGACAAACATGAACAATAGAAGTGAAAATGGTTCGAGGAATGTGCTATTCTCATCCCTAGAGTCAACATCCCGGAGAGTTATCGTGCATAGAGACAAGAACTTGGGTAGGTGCAAAACCTCAGGCAAGCAGTCAACAAGGGGGGACACGAATAGCAATTAGCTTTGACGATTGTAAAAGATGCGGCTTCAAGAATTTGCTTCGGCCCACGCACTCATAGGCTTAGCAGGGTACACCCAGTCAGATTCCAGAATAAAAGAGTCACGTAACCCATAGAGCTCCGATGATGGGTTCTATGATGCAGATTTGCAAATCTAAAGTGCGCAACCATTCTAATGGTCCATGTCATGTGTTGCACTTTGGATGGCTTATATCTGTTACCCTCGGCATCATAAGCAAGCCACCAGCACTCGCCTTAAACACTTAGTCACAAAACAACTCCCACGGAAGACGAACCAAATACGGAAATGATACATGGTTGGCGATATTTTAAAAATTAAAATAATAAAATTTTAATGAATCAGGATTTATTAAAACCAACCGAGGTACTCACAATCATCATTGGGCATCAAAGGTTGTTGCTACTCCTGGAGTAGAGAGTATGTCCCCCGCATCACACTCCGGATCACTCCGCATGCGGCGGCCGGCAGGGGGCCTGGAGAAGAGCGGTCTACCAGCCTTGCAGGAAAGCAGCTGTGTCAAAACTGCAGCTGCATAACCGTAAACTTCCGATTCCAACATTACAGTGACCGTGGCCGCGAGTGAAGGAAGAACAGAATGAGGGGCTTCAACAATGGGATTGTGAGGAGAAGGAGTAGCAAGAGCTTATCTTCACTGCTACTCGTGCAATGTTTCTCCGTCCTCGGTGCTGAATTAAAGCGAACTGCTCAACATGCCTCGTGGCTCTCTCGGTAGTGGATGGATGATCATGATCGATGGAAAATCATCTTCGGGTCGAGTGGTTTAGTGGCTGGCTGTCGTGATTGTTGATTGAACATGGTTCGAGCGCCTCGAGGAGAGTCTTCCCCATCTCCCTGAGGTGTGCTGGAGCACAGCTCCCGGAAAACTTCCCTGGTTTCCGGTCCAGGACTCGGCATAATATGAAAGGCAGCAACAGCAGCGATGTTCATCTGCGCATCCGTCAAAGGTGCGGAGATAGCTTTTCCTCTTGAGTCCTCATGACCCAAGCAGTTGAGCGTGTCGGGGGAGACGGCCGACAGAGCACCCCATTACCATGGCAAGCTTCACAAAGGCGGGGAATCCTCGGTGCAGCCTTGGAGAAAAGCGATGAGAATGTGCCTGGTGATCATATTCTCCCCTCGGGGCTGTAGAGTAATCTGCGGCACAGCTCATTCTACTTGTCACAGCAGACAGTTAGCCGGGAACCAAGGCGGAAACCAACCTCCCCTCGCAGGACCCTGAGAATAATGCCTCAAGAACGCACACCCTTAGCCTTGCGCGGAACTACCACACAGTACAGCCGCTCCAAACGCATGTGAGGAAGCAGATCCCTTTTTGGGCCTGGATTCATCCTTCTCGAAGCCTTCCCACCCACCACAGAGACACACCCTGCCCGTGCACATGGGTTACATGAAGACTCGTACACCTCCTCGCTCACACGTTGCACGAACAAGAATATTGTGATTTGTCATTCTTTGGTCATTCTTGGATTTATTTTTATCATTATTCTATTTGCTACTGCAGTCTCCATGTACGATAATCGCAGCCTTGGGGTTCCAAGATTTGAGCATTTGATCGACCATCTGATAGGCACAGGTCGGCGGAAACCGAGAGTGGAAAAGCTAGAAGCGATCGAATATTCGATGAAACCGCATAACTTGGCTAAAGGGAGATCTTGGACGAGATTTGGAGCGATGACCTATTGCGTCTTTTTTGCAGTACCATCACAGTGGGGAGAAATGAAGCAAACAAGGCCTTCATAGCCTCGCTTTGTCCAGAACAGTAATGGCCTGGCTGTGTAGGGTCCGCAGAGCCCCTCCGAGAATGGGTCTTGGTGATGGAAAGGCTCCGTAGTCCACAGATCTGCAGCTCTTTGGGAGTAAAAGAGGCTCCATCCTCACGTCCACCGCCACGAATAAAAATATGTCCATGGAGTCATGATGATTAAGAGATTAATATGCCCATGTGGAGCAGACGGAAGCAGAAGAGTGGATTTTTTGCTTCTGAAGGACCGATAAGCTCACGTGTTCGGGCAGTAACGGGACAGGACATCTTCACCTAGAAATCACGTGAACATTGCCGAAGAAGTTACTATGGAGCCTGGCAAATTCTAGAAAAGTGGTGTATAAACAGTCAAGAGTGGCTAAATATATGAAGAAAACAAGGTCTGAATTCCTTGATGCCGAGTGGAAGATAAGAGGGACTGCTTAATGTCTCTGGAACACATCAGAGTGACATTTGACTTGGCATATGCTCTGAAAACGAGCGAGGAAGGTGTAGCGATGCTAAAGGGCTGGGCCGTTAAAGAACCCCTCCAGCAGATCAAGATCCCAGTCTCCACTGTCAACTTTGCAGTTCTTGAGCTTACCGCATTAAATAAAAATCAATTATTTAATTTATTCTTTTTATTTGGAGAAATAATACAAGTGAGATCAATAATGGGTCCCTTTGTCGGGTATACTAACGAAAGAGGTTTCCGGAAATAAATATAATGGAGACCTGGGGGCACAAAGAATGGATCCCGTTGACGTCTCGCCCCTCGCCTGAGTCCAACCAGCGAAGCGAGAAAATCCTGTACCTGGAAAAGGCCCCGGTTTTGTTTCCAGAATTCTCGTCTTTTCGGTCTTTCTATTTTGATGATGGCTGGGGATGGTGTGAATATGCTTCTTGCATATGGCAAATTCATGTGAAACAAACCACAGATCCAGGCTCGAGGTTCTGGAGACGCCGAGATGGCGACGAGGTGGATGCGGAAGCGCCGGACATAGGCGCCGAGTTCTCGCAGGTTGGAGGACGGTGAGCTTTCATGAATCATAAGGCGACCAAAGCTGGATCTGTGATCGGAATCAGGGGGGTTTTCGAATGACATTGACGCAGACGGGTTGAGCGAAGTGGTGGGCTGGATCTCACCGCCTTGGAGCAGAGCAAGGTACGTACCCAAGCGCCGAGAAAGAGCGGGATTGCACAAGAGGGATAAATGCTGCGCGCGTGCATAAAATTCTTGATAGGCCAGCACATATTTCGTGTTGTACCTAATTATATCCCACCCGCGCGAAGGTCCACGTAGCAAACCTCCTCCCAAATCCGAACGCGCGCGTGCTCACTGCCACCTCGGAGCTGCATGAACGGGTGTGCTGGCGTTTGCGCGTGGGATGGGTGTGAGTGAGAGTGAACGTGATAGAAAGGATTCTGTATGAATGGGATAACGCGCGCCTGATATCAGCCGGCGGGTGAGATGTTGATTTAACCGCTGGCACAATGGGTGACTGCGTCCATTGGGGTTGTAGTGATTCTAGTGACTCAGGGACAACTGTCTTGGCCTTTCTGCCCTATCTGATAGTTGCCAGTGGCTGCGACAGTGTGGCTTCCAGCGCTTGAAGCCTGAGATCAGTTGATCACTTCTGATGTTCCTGCTCTGCATGTTCCACACTCAAACACCCTCTTCTCATACGGAGATATCCCCTTGGTTATTTTTGTTGCTCAGGAAAATAAAATAATAATAAAAAAATAATAGAGAAAGAGTCCACAGGATTGGGATAATAAAGAAAGGGCTCTTGTGTTTGTCCCTACGCTCCCTCGAATCCTATTAATCTATAATCGGTTTCCTACCCACCAGTAATGGAACGTTTTCAGCCTACCGTGTTTGTACAATAGCACATGATGTGACAGATCGACAGACAAAGATAGAAGATAACAAAACAAAACAAAACAGGCAAGCATGTGCTCATTCTTCAGACCGTCACGGCCGAGGCTGTAGATGGACAGCAAGCATACACACATGCCGTCTGGATAGAGAGCACTACCCCGATCCCAACCCCGAATCCCACTGTGCAAGTGACTTGAATTGCGCAAGTGGAGCTTAATGTTTGTCTTCCCCGAGATACAGTCATTCTTAGTCTAAAGTCAACCCGCTGGGTCAACTCAGCTCCAGCTGTTTGTGCTACCCCAGGTACAGTCACTCAGCGATAACTTCAACCACTACCACCACTCACCCTCTCACTTGTTCCACGGGACACAATTATCATGTGCACCAGGTCGGGTCATATTCAAATTCCCCCATTTACGTACATGCAACACGGCAAGTGAATGTTGGTACTATTGCCGCGGCACCACACTTGGATACAATGAGTGCTGACTTTCTGATTCCGTTGATGNGNATGGGATGGTAGATAGATGGGGGATGTAGTAAGATCCCTTCCTCGTATCGATGCTTCCTTCCCACACTCACGAATTTGGGACGGCACATCTTACGCTATATTTCCCGACTGCTAATGAATGATGTGTTGGATGCCTATTGGTAACTGTAGATATGTGGATATCGTCCCAGTGTAAAGGAAATACCATCAGACCTAAGTTGTAAGCTTCCTTCTCCACCACCTTCTGTTTGGAGGTGGTGATATGTCCATGCACAGTACCTGGCAGCGCTGATTGCGCATCGGACCGTTTCGCCTGGATTGTGTGGCACACACTGTATATGCTCTTTACGGATGAGCCTCAACGCACTGGCTCTTAGATAGTAAAGCTTTGCATCTGCTCTGTATTATGGTGTTTCGTGGCGATCAAAGAAGCTTCCTGATCCCATTCCTTCAAAGCAACTTGGAATGCAGACTTCCACATATTCCTCTTTGTCTGAACAAAGACTGCCGCAGGATTTACTGGAAAGAATCTGAGAGGGATTAGTAATTGGCGTGTGATTCTGGTCACAAAGCAGCTGCTTGCCTGGTCTTCTTTGTCCGCATTTGCTCTCGCATGCAAACAACATACAAGAGTATCAGCTTATTCTCTGTACTCTGTTAACCTATTTCGCCCGACCTTGTATTTGATATTATTATTAAAAAATTAAAATAAATAAAACAATTGATTTTGAATATTTATTGCGATTATTATGTGTGTCATTGATTGCTTGAACAACTGACAGTCCCACCTCGGCCGATATGTCAAAATCCTTGAACCCACCACATACAGGTCGATGATGATTACTACTCCAGGTTCTCCCCACGGTTGACGAAAATATCCAGCTGACATTAGATGAAACAAGCAGGTGTTTAAACTCTCCCAAAAATAACAAGAATGAACGCGGCCGTTGACTCAAATCTCACCTAGACACACTCTCTCCACGTTGTGTAGCCTTCATGGCACCCACCCTCCTTTTCCCTTCTCAAAGAGGTCATTCTCCGAGATCTCGTCCTACCAATCCAATCGAACCACCTAAGCAAGTATGGAATACCTGCCAGGGAGAACCACTGACATGGAGCGTGGGGGTGTGGTTTGCAAGGAAACGTGGACGCAAACACCCATGAGTGCGTTTGTCCCCCAGAATGCCGTGTAACCCGGCGGAGAAGACCAAACAAACGGTAATGAATCTAGGGTGGGGGAACACAGGATATCGTGTAGGAAAATAGGAACAAGGAAGTAGCTTCCTAAGGAAGAAGGGGGCTAAATTTGGGGTTTGATGTCTAGGAACAAGACCAATCAAATGAGCAAAAACCAAATGAAAGAAGACATTACCAGGAAAGGAAAGCAAAACCTAAAGCAATACATGCTTGCTACATCAGTAACAATACTTCATCAGAATGCTTTCTCAGAAGAACACAAAGTCTCGGTGACACTGCGGGAAAACGGCCAGCCCCAGAAATGGCAATTGATTCCCTCCGTCCCTCCCTCCTTCTCTGTACCCATTCAACTCTTGCATCTTACCATTAGGCGATCCCAGCTATGGCGAAAAGTAAGATACTGGGTCACACGAAAAATTTGGAATTCAGAATTAAAGATAGAACGGATAAATAGATTTGGGAATCGGGCAGTACATCGCATCAGCCTGCATGCGCGTATGCATGCACTGCCCTTCTTACAGCTGCGCGACAGCACCTGAAAGGCTGACAGAGCCGCGATGGATCTTAGGCAACATATCAGCAAAGGGAAAAGGCTCTTCAGTTTTGAGTTTACGGGAGCGGCGCCCTGATGGAAGGGTAGAAAGTAAGCAAGGGTTAAAGCTAGGATGAGATATCTCTACCTTCGATCGTTGTATGAAAAGAGATGTCTACCCGAACACACGCCCGAACACACGCCCGAACACACGTACGCCTTATAGGCAGGGGTGTAGTTGTTTGGTAATGGTCGTATAATCGAGAAAGTAGGCAATGGATAGGCAACAGGTCACATTCACAAGTCACAAAATGCATATCTATGGAGACAGGAGTTTAGGTAAATAACTTTTGGAATTTTTTTCGAAATTGTACTAAGCTTTTCTGAGTTCCCCCGCGTTCTCTGCAAGGCTAGCAAGCCCTCTTAACTGTGCCGCAGCACGTTATCCTTGCTATCCTCCTCATGCTTCGAGGACTGTACTCTCTGGCCAATTCGGCTCTGGAGCAAACAATTATCAAACAAGACACGAGGGTCAGGACAATAAAACTATGTAAACAAGTAGCAGGAATATTGATTCCATGGTATCGTGCCCGCAAACGCCCTAAGCCGACTACAACTCCTAGCTGTGCAGGATGAAGTGTCTGAAAAGAAATAGAAATCAGATGTAACACGCTAGGTATCTTCACTTTTCCGTTCCGAGATATGATGTCAAGGTAGGGCCGGGCGTCTATTCTATCATCAAGCTTCTAGTAGAAGGATGAGAATGAGTGTGCCGAGACCGATACTCCATTTAACGCCGCGTGTGTAATGAAGGTGTCCTCGCAGACACCAAGCTTTGATGCGATCTCCGAGGAGAGAAAAAAACAAATAAAAGCAAAAATCCCCCGCCGCTAAATGCAAATGCCAAAATGAGTTTGAAAAGCAGTAGAGAAAAGACATTCAAGTCATAATCCTGCGCTCGATGCTATAGTATAGGGTATATCCCACCGGGTCTAATCGTGTAGACCGTTTATGTATTGTATCGTCAAGGTGGCTGTGGAGCCGATATGTTTATGCGGAGGTTATACAAGCTTCCATTGTGTTGGAAGGTAACGTGCCAGGTAGGAGGTTATGAAGTGGATCAGTTTACCAGCCTTTGGAATGGTATTCGCCTAAGCCACTGTTGAAGTACTCATTCCAGCTGTTGTTCAACTCCTTGTCGTCACTCATGTGTACCTTTTCTGGGTACTGCTTCAAGTTCGCAACATCATGTGATGTATGTCGTCGCTTGAGGACAGCGTTGGCAGTCTGTGACCTTTGCTTTCGCTCCCAGAGGAGGTGCTGGCGAAGGCTGACTGTCAGTTCTGTAGCGAGCATGTTGCGGCGAGTGGTGCGAGGAGAAAGGGCAAGCTGATGTGATGAGGCACTTCGTGCATTGATGGCCATAGGCTGAGTGTTGGATGGTCGGACGTTCTCTGCGATGGGCTTCAATCCCTTCTTCATCATCAACCCGTTGTCATCAGAGTCGGGTGACGCGGCAACCGAAGGTCCGTTTGGCGATGAGGTGCGAGATCGGCGAAGAGCGGGTGTGGATCGCGAGGCACCAGCAGCGGCAGCAAGGGCACTCTTGCGGTCGTTCTGGTGAAGCATTGTGGTGAGTAGAGAGCGACGAGATGGAAGGTGGACCTGAGAGTCGACACGCTGGAAGAAGGTCCTGTCGTCAATGCTTGATCGTCCACTCTCCTCAACAGAGTCTTCCCACTCTGAAGAATCATCATCGTCATCAATGGCACTCTCATCAACCTCCTCGTCGTCCGTCTCGAAGACATCATCGCTAGAGACTTGCTCCTCTTGAATGGTTCGAGTCGCTACCTCTTCCTTGAAGGAGGTCTTCATAGGCTTGGCTGGCTTCCTGAGTGCCTCGGACAGCTGACTCTGGGGTTGCATTCGTTGTGGCAAAGAGCTCTCGTCCTCGTTGGATGAGGCACCGCCAAAGCTGAACTTGGCCTTCTTCAATGGCTGTGCAGGTTGGATGTTGCTCTCCATGGAGTTGGTCTGTTCGCTATATGAATCGTCACCCGAGGAGCCACCGAGGGCGAACGTGGGTAGCTTTTTAGCCATAGGTGGCTTGGCGGTAAGTTCCTCGGATGGGATGGAAGAGGGAGCAGTAAGGAGTGGAATCGATCGGTAAGAGTTCGAGACCTGTGAAGGAGAGAAGCCGCGAACGACGCTGGTGGTGCTTCGGGAGGATGTTTGGGAGTTGGTGGTCGACGACGAGTCGACTGAGTCTTGAGAGGATTGAGAGGTGGCGGACTTGCTTCCTACTAGAGTAGATGGTTGTGATACTGGGGTAGCCTCCTTGGGCTTGAGGGACTTGTTGAGAGGAGCGAGGTAAGAATGGTTAGCAAAGGAGAGAGGCTCCAAGTCCTTCTTCTCCTTGATGGTCATGACCATCTTCTCGAGGTCATCAGGAGTAATGTGTCGCTCGCGACCACGGCTTCGGCTCTGGTTCATCGAGTCCTGTCTTCGGACATGAGGTCGGCAGATGTCGACGGCGGCGGAAACGGAGGTGGATGAGACATCTTCGGGGTCGAACTCGTCGTCAACTACCGACTCGAGACTGCCGGAGAGCTCAGGCATATCTTGGTTCTCTGTTGGTCGCGAGATGGAGATTGCGGGAGTGGAGGTGGAAGGCTCTGGAGTTGGTTCGCAGCAAAAGGTCTCCCGGTTCCATAACCTCCAGCTGAGGTTCTCTAATCTTCGTCCCTGCTCTAATGATCCTGCGCATCGTGAAAATACTAGACAACCACACCGTTAGCTCCACCGTGCGCCACTTACACCGCGAGGTTCCTACTCACCTGTCCACATGCTGAAGAGATTCTCTACATTTCGGGTGTCGACCTTGTGAATTAATCCCACATCCACGGTCAACACCGGTGCGTCTAGCTTCGAAGGCATGGCTGCGTCTGCTGCTCCACGGCGGTGGTTAATACAGCTGATTGAGACACCTTGTCGGGTTTTGTTCGCGTGTGAACCGCGAAGGACAATGTGGGAGGAATCTTTGCGCTGTGTTGTTGTTGCGTGGGCGTTATATCACCTTTGGCGGGCGGATTCTTGGAAGGTTGCGGATGACGATCGTGCGGGTTAAGCCGGATACGTTCGCTATCGTAATCAATATCGAGGGGCGGTGTTGAGAGTGATGGTAAGTTGAATCACTGGTAATGCAGTGTCGAGAAGTTGCTTGCAGGTGTTCGACGGCGTGCAGAGCAACAAACAGGTGTATAGATCGGCCTTGGTGTGTGAAGTCGAAGGAGGATAAAGGACTATGGGTCTGGAGGTCTTTTTGTGGTCCTCGTCGGCAGTAATATGTTCTGTTCGTGGGTAGTCGGTGGAAGCTGTGGAGCCCACAAATACTTCCGGAACTGAACTGAGTGGGTGGGTGCGCTTCCCTGTCGTTTGCTCGTGCCACGCTAACACTCTAGCGCCAGTACATACAAGATGGCTTAAACCTCATCAGGCAGCATCTCACAGATATGCCCCAATTAGGTAATATTTCCCTTTCGGGCAAGACCCAGCGAAATGGGGGTATTTTTCGGCCCAAGCATCTGGGGGCTGGACCTGTCGCAGCCCCTCGAAGCAGTCCCTAGCGAATGGTATGTGGGCAACGTACCGTGACCTCCTCCACACAGCACTTTGGCTGGGTGCGACGGTACAGTACAGCGCGTCTGACTCGTTGCGGATGCGTCGCCTTGAACCCGCGCTCTCAGTCGCCGTCAATGGGGTCATCAGATGGCAGTCAAAGAGCAGCAGCCATGCGAGCAACTCTACATAGGTGCAATTTCACCCAGCTTCCGTTTGTTGCACGGTGCACCACGCCCATACCCAAGCAATGCTATTGCTAACATGTGCCCGACGCCACGAATGCTGACCAGCAAGTCGAGAGGAAGAAGTGGCCCATGGTGACCCCTCGAGTACCCGTTCGACTTGTTCCCCCATTCCGTACTGTACAGTCCAGTGAACGGTATAAATTTTGTGCGGCGCACGTGCCACGGACTGTGGCGCTGAAAACTCGGTGAAATGTGCAAAGTACTGGACCCCGAGAACCGCCGGCATTGGGCAGAGGGATTGGGGAGGAAACATCAGTCCGGAGTAGACCCGCGGATTCGCCAGCTCAGCGGGGAAGCGCGCACGACACAGCGACAGTGTCATCTGGACGCAGAGCAGAGCGCTGAGGCATGCCCTGTGCTTCAGACGCTCACATGCTGTCAGCCTGGCGAGCAACAGTGGAAGGCGCCCCTGAATCAGTGAGGAGCAGCCCCGGATGCTGAGCCCTCAGCACCTGAGGGCCTAGAGCACCAGCCCTCGGTGCGACTCCCGACGTGACTGGCAAAACTCTTCCTCCGCACTTGCGGGGCTATTCCATATCTGGTAATTGCTCCAGCGGGACACTCAGGTGCTGTGGCCAATGGCCGGAGGTCACCACCTGAAAGCCCACTTCTCGCAGCGCCGCCCGGGGAGAGTCGGATACCCAGTGCCTGTTGACAGCTGAATTCTCCAGACGCTGCCGCTTGCTGACAGCCCCTCATGGTTGGCAAACGGCCACATTGAGACGATTGGTGTCCTGAAATGTGAGGCGAGATCAAACCATTCACTTGTACCTACAGTACAAGCTTTGTTTGTCAAAAATATCGAACCCTCACCGTATGGTCAAGGTGATGGGTATGTTTGTAGATTGAACCGGGCTGGTATTACTCATAACAGGATACTGTAATGATATCACAGGCAAAGAACCAAAGTGTTCGCGGTCCCTTCTTCATACCCCACGGTACTGTATTTCGAAGCAAGATCGGTGTACTAGTAGCACGGATCTTTTTCGTCTCCAGGATTTCCCGACGGAGGCTTTTTACTATCTTGGTCGCTGAACTTTGTTGAATGTGGTACAGTCCGGTAGAGCACCGTACTGAATGCTAAACACTAAAAGAGCACCATATTCAGACAAAAGGGCCAAATGTTCAAATCTGTACCACGGATTATTCCTGAAAAGTAGACGCGCGATCGTTGTACACATCCTGTCCTATCCAGCTTCGAACTTGGTGGAGGCGACGAAGTCATTCATCACATGGCGGCGAACGGATCCGCTCCCTTGTATTTACCCCCGAAGTAGGGCCTAAAGGCGAGGCAAACGGTCGCTGCGGTGAAGCCGGTCTCCGCAGACCAAGGGTCCCGGATGAATTGGCGAGGGTCGCATGTGAACCTCGTTCTCGGGCAGGCTCCGAGAAATCCAGAGCATCAGCGACCTGTACTGCTGAGCATGACTTCACCTGATCCCGAGATATCTCCCATCTGCCCGGTCGAAAAGCAACCTTCGTGAATATTATCATGATCGTCCCCAGGGGTAGCCCGAGTACGCACGCACACGCCAGCTGGAAATGAATGCGACCTCGTGGTCGTGGCCAAAATCAAGAGGAGCAATGCCCCGTTTGAGGTTGGACAGCATCTCAAACCTTCGTCGTTGCTGTGACGAAGAAGGCCCCTTTTCCACATATCCGCCAAAAGGAGGCTGGCTAGGCGATTACTACACAACCACGTTTCGAAGCCATCGTGGCATCACCAGGCCTGGAATCGCACATAACTACCGTGCATAAGGATCGCCCGCCGGAAGAGGTTCCCCAAAATTCAAGATCCAGCTAGTTGCTCGGAGTGCTGCCCTGCGTGGCCTCCAGTGTCAAGTTTGCTTGTTTGGACCATGCGAGCCAATGGGAGTGTAAGCACGTGATTGCAACTGATGGCAGGCCCTGGATTTTGTACGTAACCGGGCCAGAAGAAAGCAAGAGGCGCCTGAATTGCGCCCCGCTGATTGGACGGCCCGTCTATATCCCTGGCAGCCATTAACCGCGAGGTCCTGCCACCGTCCCAGATCGTGGGAGTCGGGCTTAGTCAGGCGACCTCGTGAATCTGGGAACCGCAGACTTGGGAGACCGCGTCGATGAATGTGCATCTCGCAGGCCCAGCCAAGCGAACCACCTGGGCAGATACAACGCAAAACACCGAATCTCCAGATTGTCTCGCGGATGCTTCCGCCAAGCAAGACACGATGCTGCGCCCATGCGATTGACACAGAAGCTCAAAAGAAAACATCCTCCACCACCGTCATTGCGAATTGCTGGCTGAAATGGCACCCGACACAACCCCGTTACATGGTCCAAGCCACTGGAGGGGTGCTGGTGTTGAGACTCTGGACGGTGGCATCGCTCCATCGCTCGGGCATATACATGCCTGTTCCCCATTGTAGCATTTATCAAGTGCCGTGACGGGTAACCATACCACACACGCCGTCCAGCCGCCTTCTGGAAAGGACATTGGATGGGCGTCACGAAAACAACCTCCTTATCAACCCTGGCCCAGGTCCAGCCGTCGCGTCGCTGCACACAAAACAAAACCCCCCCCACGAACGCGCTCTGGACGGAGGCCCTGCGTCGGGAAGAGACGCAGGCTCCGATCGTCCGCATCGGGGAAGCAGCCTGACTCGGTGCAGAGAAGTAAGAGTAAAACCTATCCTACATATGTTCTGCACACCGCTGGATCGTCGAGATACACCTGCGTACCGTATATGAAGCCGGCGATGCGCTCTGATTTGGATTCAGAGACGGGGTTGTCCTTGATAACCACGGTGCAGTATCACTGCGAGCAGCCGTATACGGTAACTCCCCGCCAGCAGAAAGGAGGGGGGCACGGCTTGCCCACCGCCAGACGAAGAGTTTGTTCGTGGGATGGTTGCGGTCGTCGGGATTGCCGGTTTGGAGACGGCGAGGATAGCGGTCTGAATTATCCGTGTTCGAATCGCAATTATTTTTTATTCTACATTTTCTATCGGTATGTTTTTCGGAATCACCTTTGGTGTACACTCCGTCAGCAATTAGGTCACTGCCCGAATCCTGGGGGCCAGAACCGGGCATCGTACCCGATGATGGCTGGCAGTTTGTGTGGTGACATTCTAAAACACGCCCTCATACTTGATTATCCCCTCCTCCCACGTCATACATCGTGAAAGTATAGGATCGATTCCGTCCAAGGAAATCCCAGATCCCGATCGAGTAAATTCCCAGAAAGGAATGTAAATAATTAATAACCCCCCCTCCCTCGACAGTGGGATTTCCTTGGCTGCTCGTAAAAAACTTTGGTAACCACGATTACACACCACAGCACACCCCTCCGCACGCTGCCCCCCAAAGAAAATATCCCGTCCAGCAGTGACAGTGCAGCAACCACAACCCCCGATTAGCGCGAATCCGGGATCTGCGGCCCCCTGCTTCCGGAGGGCACACACAAGAAGAAGAAAACCTTACGTCTGTGTGGAGGGAACGTGATTGTGTGCTCCGTCAAAGCAAAGTGATAGCTTCAGAGTTCTGTCATAATGACCCGCGCTCCTTCCCTCCGGATACACCACCCCGAGAAATTGAAGGACCAAAGGAGAAAAAAAGGTACGAAGCATTAATACGATGTGTAATATTTTTTTAATCGTTTTTTGAAATAAAATAATGCAAAATTTTCGCCCTCGATGCGGTGAAGTAATTAATCGTGCGTCTTATGCGTCTATCTTGGAGGTTCGCGATAGGCTCTCAGTGGCAACGTTACGCTACTTGGACCTTGACCGCTAGAACTGAGGTACAAAGCTACCTTGGGTGCAGTACCTGTAGACGGTCTCCGCTTTACTACAGCAGTCTCTCTGGCGCAAGGACTACTAATTAAGAGACCCAGAGGTTTCCTGCTGCGGATGCAAACTGCACGCCATTCTTTGAAGAAAAGAATCAGCACTCTTTTCTCGCGTGGGGAAAAAGAAAAGCGTAATCCACACGGGGCCATCCGGCGTAAAGGAACCGGGATGCAAACTGCGGAGAGCTATCATGTACGATGCACAGGACTGATAACTGGGTTGTTTCTCAATTTTGTTTCCTTTTTTTTACGGTATACAGTAGACGGACAAGACTACTGCTGTGCATCCTGAGTGGTAGGTGCGTGCGAGACGAAGGGTTTATGGAGAGACATCTTGCTACGGTACGTGCCATGCCCGCATGGTTAATGGTCCGCCAGTTGCTGCACGAAGGCAAGGCCCGAGGCTCGCGAAACAGGCCACCAGCTTTTGGATCGAACGGCGATCAACCAACGTGTGCAAGCGTCCAGTAAGAGCAGATGTCTGGGTCCTAGAAGCGTGTTCTTCGATGCATCCATCCATGTGTTTGATCTCATATTCCTTTATTTTATTTTTATTTCTATTTCCTGCGCATGCACGATGATATTGTCATGATCGTGCTGGATCTAGCATTGTTTCCGCACTTGCCTAATCTATCTGGATTACCCCAGGAAAATGCGATAGATCGCATCTGATTAGAAAAAGTCTTTCGCCACGGGTACCTGGGTTTGTGCGCGAATTGGATAGGTCTCAAAAGTCACTCCGTCCGGGCTCATTTTAACCTGCATAAGCCAGCAGGCAAAACAGCAGCATATCGAATCAATCGGGTATCGCAGCAGATGCCTGCAAGAAATATGATAGATGACAGATTCTAACCGTCAGCGCTGAAACATAATCTAAGAAAGCACTCAGCTGGCAATTTATTTGCTTGAGCTAGGCATGTCCCTACTGCTACTTACTAAGTTACATTGTCTAAGGGGAAAAGAAACGGGCCTTGGAGCGTGCACGATCAGTCATGTGGAGGTTTTTACTTTTTATTCGCTCCTGATCCCCTTTTTTAGTTGACTCAGCTCGTGTCAACGCTTTTCTGTCAGATATCGCAAACTGCAGTTCGCAAAGGGGGATTCTTTCCAGTGGAGCAGGGTACAGTCCACCGGAAGGAATTTACGCTGCGTTACCCGCTTTGGGATCGGATTTTGCTTTTGCCAGTACCTGACGAGCTGTGTGTCCCTGCCCCTCCGCGTGACAATTAATGAATCGATATATTCGAAATATAACAAGAAATCAAATAAAATAAAATAATATAATTTTTCAAAACAACCTGATCAAAAAGAATAACGAACACAGTGTTTCTAATAAGACAAATACCCGTTGACCTGTCACCTCCAGCGCACCGTCTATCAAAGTCCCTAATGGTTTCTTTCTACTGATCCCGTAAACGGAGCCATCGCTTCCGCTCCTCCGCCTCCCTTCGGAGTCATGCTGGTCCCCGAAACAGAGAATGAGGCAGCTCCCGCCCGTAAGCGTGTGGCTGCCGAAATTCATACTCTCCCTCCGAAACCCAAACAATAAACACGGAACGAACGTAAAGGTCTTACTTGGTGCGTAAGTTCCAGTGCTGTGGTAGTAGTAGCGTAAGAAATCTCACGGTGTCCCTTTGCACCCCCACCCAGCGCGCGGTGCAGCTCAGCATCCCACGCTGGCTTACTCCCCGACCGCAGTTGCTGCCAGCGAAGCACACCCTCAGACTGATTCCCAAGGGCCAGAGAGGAACCCCGAAAGAATGATTTCCTATTGAGACAGAAACGGCCTCTCAGAGGGAGTAAAACAGCCCACGTTTCGCAGGCGCCGCGAGTATCCAGGGCGATTTCATCACCCTCGGAGTTCACAAGGCAGGCAGAATAGCCCCGTGAGTCCGGGCTCCGAAGGGGTCATTTTTATCTTATGAACAACACAGCAAGTGAAGAACATATGACGCCCTTCCTCTTTCGCCCGTGCTGACACTCGAGTTGTCTCTGTATACGTGGAAAAGGCAGGAGAAACGGGGTTCACCTGCCCACCACACACACAAACGCACACCCACGCACCCTCCATCTTGTGTGCTTGCCTAGATCGTGAGGCGCGTAAAAGGGTGTGGAGGGAAATGGGCGGTTGGATGGGAAGAGGCACTCGCCTAACCGCTTCGTCCCGTGCTCTCAGGCCTCCTTGGGGATGTGCGCGAGCCTCCGGGTGTGTTTTGACAGCGCCGGCCGGGAGCGGAAGGGAGGCCCGCGGGGCCTCTTGGGAGGTTAATTTTAGGCGCGTACAGGGTCCCTCTGAGGGAGTGTGTGTGCGAAGGTGTGTGCGTGTGAGATATTGCGACAGAGACAACACAAGCAACAGAATCAGCGAACGTAACCCTGCGTGTGACTGTGATCTTGGGTCGATTTGTGAATCAGGGGCAAAGTGATTGATTTGGGTTTATTCTTTTTTAATTTTCTGAATTTTCGGGAATTTTGTTTTCTTGATTTTCCATTTATCCTTACGTGGCAAGAGAGCGTATTTCGGCGAATCTGGTATATTGTATTCAGTTAATCATTTGGGGGTACATATTGATTGACAAGATACGGACAAATCGGGGTTCGAATTGAGAGATAGGATGATTTGATTTTGATTCAGGGGTGTTGGTCACATCAGCTGGATGGGGGAAGAGGATGGATTCTAGGCTTCCTTCGTGGATACGGGGATACCTGAGACGACCGAAAGCCTGAATCAGGAAGTTGATGCGCCAGTCCCTCGAGATCGACGTGTCTCTTTTGGGAGTTCGGGAGACGTCACTCCTCGCTCCCAGAATCCATCACATCCATTAATCGCTTGATGCGGCGCGAAAGTAAGGCCGCTGAGTCGAGTGCCTACGTTATGTGAAGTTTAGCTACAGTATTGGTTGCTGAGGCTGGGCGCGCAGCGAATGAACCTGCTAGGCGCCTAATTTTAGTCGCACGTGGGATGCGAATGGACCTGTTATCGAGGCCGCGCCTTATCACAGGAACATCGTCACTGCTCTTGATATGCCCGAATGGTCCAAGGTATTCATCATCATTATTTCAGTCATTTGCGACAGAAAAATGACATACGAATTAAAAAACAATAATAATTAAAAATTGTGAGAGCGTATCTCCATCCGAGTGTCATTTGAAATCCGTGGTTGCGGCCGTCCATCTGGCCTCAGCATGACACTCCTTCCATTGTACACCTCATCGGGGACATGAGAGCGTGGTGATCTCAGGATGACCTGAGCGCTGTGGAGGTGCAATCAGAGGCGGTGCTGTGTCTGACAGCGCATAAAACACCACGGTCACGAGTACACTGGCGGTCGCTTCATCCCACGGGCATCGCTGATGTGTCGCTCGGCTGATGCCATCGCGCGATCAGGCCAGGAAAGCCCATAATTCCCTTAAATTAGAGCCCAATGAAAATATTCGACGGGAATATATTTCTTACTGTACCATCCCCGCCCCCAAACATTTCGCCATTCGAGGAAGAATTGAGGCGAGGCGTCGGGGGCGTGCTAGGAATTTAATCAATCATTAGAGGGCTTATGAGAGATCAGATCAAGGTACCAGTCAGACTCCGCGAAGGTACCGACTATTGGGGAACGCCGTGCCACTTGACCTCGCGCCCTCCCCAATCCCAATCCCCCACAGCCAGCTGGATTGATTATCTGCCTGTGGCGAAGCATCGTGTTCTTCCACTCAGCGCAGGAATACACGTCGCCCTCGCCCGAAGTGACAGCTTCCTGGAGAAGGGACCCCAGAATACGACAAGCTTCTGGACCGCCAATCCTTCGCCCTCAGCTCATGCACCGCTTCTCGTGATCGTGCGCAGCGAGAGTATATTGGATCGCACGGGGACCAGGTGTCGACAGAGCTCAGCCTGCTTTGCTGAGGGTTTGACGCGATTCGACTGGCGGGGTGCGGGGGAGGCAAATAATGAAGTCGCTTGTCCTTGGGGTCGGGAAATCCGCTGCTTACTGTGCGACGATTGCTCCGTACCCGAGTTGCTCTGGTCGCGAGCTCCACTGATTGCTGCAGAGGGGCGAGCAATGGGCCCGTGTCTGCCTTGAGTTTGCAGCCAGTGGTTCGAGCCACAGGGCCAGATTGGAGGATTAACGGGGTCCGAGGGCCCCACGGGCACCTCGTGATAGCTGAATCAGCCCTCTGCGAGCCTGTAGTTTGGCAGGCTCCCAGGCCCATCAGGTGCTGTCGTGCTGCTGGACAGGCAATGTGGGCAAGTCATCAGAGCGGCTGCATATCTCGACCTGCCGCGTCGCCATCAACTGGTTAAACGCTGGTGCAGTAGAATGCCAGAGACGGAGGCAGCAGCGTTGAATGGCTGCCATCTTCGACGAACCAAAATATTCTGATAATAATTGACATGGCATCGCAGTCTACGCGTTCTTTTTTAATGTCTGACCCCATGATCTCGCCTGCTCGCCAGCCGTGGATGACGCCTAACACGCGCTGTGCTGTGCAGAATGCGAGATCGCGCATAGGGCTACCGGTGGGCGTAAGGGGGCGGTCGTCGCAGAATAGCTCACGCGGTCGAAACTCCAAACTCTCCAGCCTCAAAAGCCGTTCGCGCTCGACCGATTCAGTTTTCCACCCCTTAGGCACCTGCAAGGCGTTACGCCCACCTTGTGCGCATGGCCGTGGCAGCAGTACCACCACGGCCACCAGAGCGCAATGCAATACGACAGTACCAGCCTCACAAATGGTATCAAAAAGGAAGTACCGCTTTGATGTCAAAAGTGCTTTGCCTGAAGTCCTAGCGCAACCAAGAGAAATCACGTTGCCTCCAACTCACCCTCCATCTCGTGAGACTACCGTACCGTAGTAAATTGAACATACACCGGCTATTCATCAATATTCATCCTCCTCGGCATGATAGGTTCTTTCCCCACAAGGAAAAACTCTGCCAAAGCTGGTCGCAATGGCTCTAGGCCCTCCTTTGCTCAATTGCCGAAGAAAATATTTATCCCCACGTGGAATTTAGTTCTCTTAATTTTGGTGGATACATGGTCGTGCTCGGAACAAGGCCAATAATGGATAGCCCCAAGAGCTAGATCAGTTGTCCCCTAAAGGACCCTTGAGGTCTGAACCCCTCGTCCCCGAGGGTTATGCTTGGTCTAGTCATGTACAAAGTATTTGGGCCAGTACATCGTGTGACCCGATCGGGACTCGGAAACAAGGGAAAGATTGGGTCTGGAGAAGGTAGATCCCTAACAGACTAACAGTTTCTCGCCCCTATTTGTCCATGTGCTCAATAAACCCAGTCTGGCTCCCGTCTGGTGCGATTCCAGAACATCGCAAAACCCTCGGGTTGGTAACCCAGCATTTGGTTGTTCCTAACCTTGGGAATTTATTATTATTATCGCGATTATTATTTTTAAATTATTGAAAGGAAGGCCAGCGCATCCAAATGCGGCGCTCGAAAACTGATTCTGGAATTGATTATTACCATCGTGCAGCACGCAGTGCACCCACAATTTTCCGAATCGCGGAGGGCAATTGGCCTTCCCCGGCGGCTGACATTCTTAAGATCGCCTACGCTATTGCCTGCATTGACGCTTATTCATGCTGAAATAATCGGTGGTTCATTCGATTTCCGATATGAATATTCCGTAATCAGCCACACTCCAAAAGCGGCAAATAAAACCTTGTATTAAATTGAATATTTCCTCTGGGACTCTGCATCTGTGTCAACTCTCTAGCTTGCGTACGGGCCCGTTTTCACTTCCGCCCCGCCGTTTTCCTGCATTTTCCGGCATTTACCAAGGTTAGATCAATTATTGCCGCGGAAAGATGGAGCGAAAGCGGGGAGGAACTTGGCGGAGTGCAGTTTGAGATGGGAGGAAGGAGGACATAGGGCTGGGAGGAAAAGAGCAATGAATGAAACCGGTTTAGTTCCGGGGTCATTGCGCTTTCGCTGTGACACTTGGGTTGAGGGCGGGACATAAACGGCAGAACTCCCGGTGTTGGCTGATCGATGGCTTGGGGTTGGTCTCCCCAGCCCACCACAAATCTCCGCCATCGGCAGATTCCTTTACCATGATGGTTCATGCGAAACTGGGTGCGGCACGCAACCGAACAACTCAGGCAATACTCCGAATGGTGGCATTGCTCCCTCCAAAGGAGGAGTCATGGAGCGGAACCGTAACGCGGGAATTCTCGGGGTTGTGGGATTGTGACGAGCGGCATCGAACCCTGATTGCATTTCAGAGGATTCTGGACTCATCCGAGACATTTTGTGGGGTTTTGCGGGGTCTGAAGCCGAGCGTTGATGAAATGATGGGCGATTTCCCGAACTTGGTGGAGTAAAAAGCAGCCCAATTCAAGGCTTTTGACAGCGGAAGTGGTCAGCGTCACTGAATTCTCCACAGATTTCCTTTCGTCCATCAAGTCATGTGAAAACGACAGCGGGACAAAGAGAATGGAGAGTCAATCACATGATCAAGCTCCCATGCGAGCATTTGTATCATTCCTTCCTAGTCTGGTTAAGATTGTTACATTGTCATTCCTACCATCCATGTAAAAACGTGGCACATGAGGGTTCAGTACCACAATTCCGACATCCCCGATTGGTGGAGCGTCCCCACTGTTCCAGCCCAGCGAGTCCCGACAAAGTGGATGATCCCTAGCAAAGGCGTGTGAAGGGTCCCCATCAATCGGCGAAGCCCCACACACACCTCAAGACGCTCACCCATCACACCCTTCAGAGCGATTAAATAATTAAGCGAAAATTCGGAGTTGCGCGCGACTTGGGGTGTGCCGGCTAAATCGCTCTCTGACGGAGAACGCTGTGCCGGAAGAACTGCCGGGAGAAATACCGGCGAGGAGCTCGGTGGATTTGGAACGAACACGAGCGATTTTCCGTCGCATAATTAGCAATAATTGGGGGAGAATTCGGGAATATTTTGCCCATGACTGCACCATTTCATGTTTCTTCTTCCCTTTTAGGCCGCACGCGACTACACCGCCGAAAGTCAGGCCGAAGAAATGGGAAATTCCCCCCTCCATCGTGACCGTTTACCGTAATTTTTCCAAGTTGGAAAATGGGGACTCATCTTGACGGTTAAAGTAATTTGATGCGTGCGCGAAAGTTTGTATAGCCGTTGTCGTTAATTTTTGCTTTCTGGGGCTGGCGTGTCGGGCACAAAGGCTAAATTCATTTACTCCAGAATTTGAGGCCTTAAGAGAATTTAATTATTATAGTTATTATTATTGTGCAAGAGTAATTCGCACGTGATAGTCTGTCATAGCTCAGCAGAGTCGCAGCTTACGATCCTACCAATTACCTGGAATCTCGTTAATCGTTCATGGTTTGGTGTGGGGCGTCCGAGAGGTACTCGTGATGCGACTGAATTTTTCCATTTTCAGGTCCGGCTCCCTTAGACGAGAGCGACCGGTGCTGTGTAAGTCGAGGTCGGAACTGCCGTATCGGTCGAATAAAAATATAAAGTATTTTATTATTTTATTATATTTCGTCCCCTTACACTGTCTAAGAGTTCGCGGTTCGCCTGTGACAGCTGGGTTAGTCCCCGTCCCAGACGGAGGGGAAGTATTGGTATCTTCGTATTGTATTGGTGTTTGTCTGAGGCGTATGGAGTTGAGCCGCGGGACACTACTCCGCTCGGCAATGGGAGCAGATCGGCAGGTTGCAGCCGTTGTGCTATGGCAGAGTCGTATAGCATATTTGCAGCTCGAAGGATTTCAAACCAATAAAACTATAATGATATTGTCTTATAGTAAGCGTAGTATAACCAACAGCTCGTCTTCGAGTCGCGGCCGTTCCCCGAGCAGTAGCTGTGTGCTTTGATCGGCCTTAGTACAACCTAACCTCGGCTGCGCAACTGCCGGCTGCGACGTTTTAGCCTCGTTCAGACGTGCATGAACCTATTCGCCTACACGCCCTACGTACGTGAATCGAAACATCTATGTACCTCGAAATAACCCCTTCACGAGGACCATGCGCAAGGCTGTATGGTTACATCGACAGAATACATTTAATCATCGCATGTCGCAGTAAAGCAAAACCGTCGTGATGCCGTACTCCGGACTTGCGTAACTCCGGGCTTTGCCTAGATACAGCGTTCTGAGGCCCAGGAACCAGCACCAGGCACGGCCTGTACCGCAACACAGGAGGAAAGGCTAGGATTATGGGCACTACTGGGACAGCTCCGAAAGTTGGTTCTGGGATACAGTAATACAATACAGCCAAAGTGAACGATCTCAGCCTCTAAAAGAACATATCACATCTCTAATTCCAAAAGCCCCTTCCCCTGCAGGTGCAAAACGTGTGAATCCACCGGCCGGGAGCCGCCGGTCGGGGGTACCTTCCGCGTCCTTGTTCCCTGCCGCTCCCTTCTTGAATCCTACCTTCAGTCTCGTCTGAACCGTTGCGGCAACACGTTTATTGCGTGCTCGAGCGCGCAGGCCTTTGCGATGATCGCATTACAAGAGTGGGATATTGGACATTCATCACGTCTTCTGTTCCGTCGCAAATTGCTGGATACAGTAATTAGGGCTTGAGACATTCCGATACAGTTGCAGACGGATCATCATCCCCGGATGCAGCCCGAGATTAGTCCCCTGGGGAATAACTGGGACATAGCGACGGCAGTTGAATGATGCACCAGCCCAGAGCGCGGCAGCGCAGGTACACATTGCTGAGTAGCTTGATACGGCGACGAAAATTTCCAGCAAAAAGCATCACGATGACAGTCGAGGTGGGCGGATCATCGAGGTCATGTCCCTCAAGGTGGTGCCTCGCAGCGAGCGACTTGTTATCAGACGGTCGGCTAGAGCTATCTGCAGTGACCACCGCACTGTCCGTAACGTTTCTTCTCGCCCACGGGAGGAGTATCGCTACCGCAGGCACGGCATTGCGCTCGTTGCATGTGCCACCAACAAGCAGTCAGTCGTCTCTTATCCTTATCAAAACCCAGTGCTTCCAGCTTCCAAATCCGATTACTCGAACGTGTGAACCAGGGAAGCGGCCCCACACGCCCACGTCGCCTGTCGTTCACCTGCCCACCCGCGGATGCCAGGGTGTTGTGTGCCCCGGAGCAAGGTAAAGCAGGGCAGGAGGACGGCAGCGCATGGACCTGATCTCTGGAAACCTTCGGTGGGACGAGATGCCTTCCCCTTCGGGTGATGACCGAAGCCATGTCCCCCTTTTAATTGTTATAATTTATTTTCCACGGCTGGGGGTGAATTATTATTTTTGAATTTTGAATTTCTGAATATTATTATTATTCCGGATGATTTTATCTATCGCAGGATAGTGGGGCTCTTTTCTTCCCGTTTCCCCCCTGTGAGTTTTATTTCGACTCTGCTTACCTTGGTGTTCGATTTGGTGCTGAGTTAAGAAATTGATGTAATGTCCCAGGAATTGGGGAGGCGGGAAGTAGTTGCCTCGGCATTAATCAGTCATTTATGACCAGACGAACACCAAAGGCACTTTTATGCGGTTGCATAAGAAAGCTGCACAAAGGGTCCTGGAGACAATAATCCGAGCCTGATATATCCATAGACTACAGATACACTGTGGATACATATGTACTCCCTCTGCGAGGCTATCTGGTGATGCCGTTATAGTTGCAATGCTAAGGAGCAAGCGGCCCCATTTTTGCGCTCCCCTCAGCAACTATACCTCGTGGCCTCCTCATGGGATAATAACCCCTTGGGCGTATATTTTTCTCCTTCCAGTTCTACTACTGTACTCCACAGCGGCAGCGACAGTAGCACGCAGGTACTCCGCATCAAATTTCGGGCGCAGGGAACCCCCTTTCACGCAGAGGTAAATCTCCTGGTGCTGTAACTTCCACTAGGCCGCGGTAGTGATCCGGTCGCAAATCACCAACCCCAAAAAGCAAATCGTACGTGTTATTTTAACCCCGACCGAGGCTAAATTCCAAGGCTATGTCATGCCACATGCACATCCAGATGGGAAATTCGCAGAAACCCAATCCATTACCGACGAGATCATTCTGAGCGCTGGAATTGCAGGTCACTCAGAATGACATTCTGTCTTGCCCGAAACACGCCCATTTCCCAGGCGTCATCTCCGGACCGCTGCCACCACCACTACCCACACCTCCCCATCAATCCCGCCGCCATTTGGTCGCGTTTCCTCTCGTCTCGGGACAAGTACCTGCATCGCGTGGCGTCTCGTGTGAGTGGAAAGCATTCCTACTGGTCCCAAAGATCCCCCTCCGGGGCCTATGGCGAGTCAGAAGGAAAGGCTAGAACGCCACTAAGGGCTTCCATGCATTTTGGGGGCGCCGGGGAGGTCTCCTACGGCGTTTCTATCGCGCCGATTGGGCGGGGCCGATGGCTTGCTGAAGTGGGGGAGAAAGGGTTGGGTAGCATCGAGCAGAAAGCGAAAGGCAAGCGGGGGCCGAGGAATTTGCTTTTGGGTATTCCTCAACTGCAAAAAGTAAGAGCAGTGTTTCAAGTTCGCCTTTCCAGTCTTTTCCACTGGGTAAATGAGGGTAAAAAGAGAGGGGCGGGTGACTTTCTTTTTGGCAGCAGTCATTATTGTTTGAGGCGACTTTTCCATTACTGATATTTGGTGTTTCTATCACTTTCTGATCTGTTTCCCCTTATTGCCGCCCGGGTATATTGTTGTGATTTTTATTTTATTTTATTTGATCATTTTTATCCACCTCCTTTTCATGAATTTATGATCTCTCGAAGTTTCTTTTTCTCTGGCAAATTATTGATTTTTTTTTCCAAAATTATTCACGTTTCTGGAATATCTCTGCTGTGGTGGCTGGCACGCCCGCAAGTCCCGCTACAGTGTCGCCCCGAGACGGACCCGAGGTCCTTCTGGCGTTCAACCACCCACCCTTTGCTTATTTCTTATGCAAACCTTCACGTGTCAACTCGTAGCATAATTAATGGTGGGATCGCCGCACCGGCACGTGGCATGCCAGGCTTTCCCACGCCTTCAATTGTTATTCCACCCCATCATAGTGGCCCCGGACGACACGGGACAAGAGGGCCAACTCGTGCATTGATGACTTTCATTAAACTCATATGAGCAGCATCGACTAAGCGCAATCGTGTGATTTCAATTCTTTCCCTTTCCTCGGAGGAGCAAAAGGATCAATCACCAGATCATGCGGGTTTCTGTTGGAATTACCGTACAAATTGTAAAGCTTGCGAAATACCAGGACACCAACTGAAGATCTCGGCTTAATCAATGTGTCTCGTCTAGCCCATCGCGAACCCGTGACCCCCTCCAAACCGCACAGCTGAGATACCTGACGGCTCCGAGGCCCTCGAACCCGACTGCACAGCCGTTTTTAATTTTCCACCTGTCAACCAGCACGCTGGGACACGCACAAATACCCTCCGCACCTATTCTGGCTGCCACATCTCGTCTCCGACAGAATGGGACACGTATGCCACGAGATCTCGCCTCCGCGCTGGCGGCATGTTCTCAATCTCTTGGTGCCTCTTTGAGGGTCACCTCACGGCCTTGGCGGTTAGGCATCCGATAGTTCGTCAAGATATACAATACTGCTGCACAGCGGTTGAATGGATCCACGGTGCTTCTCGCCGTTAGGGGTCCCCAATTGATAGTAGAGGAGCGGTAGAGGTAGTAGTCTACGACTAAAACTAACCCTCCCGGAAGCAAAATACTGGCACTCATCTGGCGCGCGGGACCAGCTGAGCCGGAGAAATGGCGTTTCAGGCAAATACTCTTCGCGTTCGACAACCATGGAGAAAATTCGATACCGCCGCGAGGGATTAAATTAATTTACCCTTCCCATTTTGACCGCCCAGAATAAAAGTCCCGGAAAACAATATTCTTTTTTAATTTTTTAAAAATAGGGAGGATTAATTATTAATCGCCCACGCCAGAAACTTCCAAAGAAGCAAAACGATGCAATCCTCTGGGCGTGGGGTCGCCTGCCTACCTTCCCGTTCGCCTCAGGGTCTTGTGTCTTGTGGTCTTTGCCTCCTCATTGTTGCCCACCATCTTTGATGCGCGATCGCGAGGTCACGTCCTCCATCGACGTGCATTGATTGGCTCGATTGAGCGCGCCTGGTACATTCGTACCTGCCGTCGCGGATCACGTAACCTTCCTGATCGAGGTTATCAGTCTCCCCACTGCATGATCCCCCCACCAACAAACACCACCACAACCACCACCACAACCACTCCTCCTCGAAAGAAGACAGCCGCCGCCTCCTCGCGGGAAGTGCAGAACAATCCAGCCCATAGGAGAAGTCATTCACATACACAGAGTGGGGGATGGAGTTCGCCAGGACTCATCCTGCATAACGGACAACTCCGAGGGGCACGTGGTGGATGGCTGTGGCTTCTTTGCCCTCGTTATCGAGGGTTCGCTTGTGATTGCTGCTCCTGATGTGCATCTGGGGTGGCATCGCGGGAGGCGGGAATCATCCGGGAAGAGGCAAGGGGGTTTGTTGAGCAGTGGATAGTTCCAGAATCTGACAATGGATTCAATCTGATCCGATATCTGTTTCAACATCGATCAGCTGCGCATTGATTGTGGTGGTGGTGCAAATTGATAGAGCACATCATCCCACGGGATCGGACTTACGATCTGTGAATCGTCCGTTTGAGAAGCACTGCAAACGAAGGGGACCGTGGTTCTCCCACTGTTGCATTCTGCGCTGATGGGCTTAGTAGAGGACATAGAGTTTACGAGCACCAAGCAATATAGGGAGGTACATTTAATATGTACCGATCACACTCGAAGTGGTGAGATTCGAATCGGGAAAGAGTGCGAGGCTCTGGATGCCGATGCTGCCTTGCTGCTTGGCTATTTACAGAGCTGTAACTGTCAGAACCTTGAGACGATCTGGCTGGTTTAGGCACTTCGGGTGGGCTTTCGGTGCTTGCTTATGGATGTGGGACACGCCGTTCCTTGAAGGGGCCGTTGATGCTACCGTATAATGCCATGCTATAGGCAGGATGGACCTTGCTTGGGCGTTTTTAATATATTCCAAAGAGCTTTGAAATACTCCAATATCCATGTGGAGTATGTCTTATCTCCATCTAGCATCCCACTTCGTTTTAGACGAGGGGCAGACGATTGATTATTCTAAGAGGGACGTTTACGAGTATCTGAGCTCATCCAGCCCCCTGTATACAGTCAGACAGATACAAGCACAGCTCGTAACCCGGTACCTGGTACCGTTAGAGTCTCAAAAGGAGTCTCGACCTCCGCAATTGCTTGGACCCCCAACGCAAGGAGTATTCGTATTGTACGGTAGCTGCGTGTCCTAATGGATTTGACGCAGTAGACATACTGCATACGTTACAGCAGCGGCTCGGCCGTTATGTATTTTAAAGTTACTCAAAATTGCTTCTGCTGAATGCAGGTACTCCCGTGCCTACAGTCTCAATGAGACCTTCCATCCTCCTGACTCGAACTAACACGACTCTCCAGCTGTGCGCATGGTCCTAGTCGTGGTCTCAGCGCTGGAAGGCAAACTGACTGGACCCCATACTGGTTGGCGGTACCTGGTTCCTGGGAACTGTCTTGATGCTGACTGAAGCAGCACGTAACCCACAAGCACAGAAGCGAGCTGCACATCTCCAAAAATCCCATGCATGCCAGAAAAAGATCCTTGTATCCTGGACGCAATAGCAGAGAAGGGATATCTAACACATGTTAATCTCCTACAAAAAAGGGCAGATCATTTTTAATTTTAATTCTGGATTATTTTACTTGGTGTTATTTATTTCATCCCTTTTAGCCGTGCGTTCCCAAATGGTTTCGGTGATTGAGACACCCCCGGACTCGCAAGCTCCGCCCCCAATGTGGAGCTGGAGGGTACCCGCGATTGCGTAGATAGGTGCCCGAAACCCCTCAATTACTCAAGCTGTCCGATGACTTAGTACGTGTGGTGCAGTGTTTTTTTCCTTCACGTGGCAGACGCGCTCAGCTCCACAATGCATTGAACAACACGATAATAATAATAATAATAATAATATTATTATTATTATAACCACACAGGAAAAAGCAATCCCAGCTTTGATGATTTCCCTCCAAGCACGTTCACAAGGTGGCCTCGGCACTTCCACTATGGATCTGCGTAGATGAGACGAAAAGCTACGAAGTGGCGAGGGGAAAGGGGAAGGGGGAGACGTCGAAACCACTTAACAAAACATCACGATAAATAAATAAAGGAACCCCACAAACCGATTCGGATTTGATGAGATCATCCCGCGCAGCACATCCAGTGGTGTGTTTTTGTTGAGTTCAACCTGTGTAACGCGTATAAACATAAACGGGAATAAATAGATAAATAAAAAACACGTGTTTTCCTCCGTGTACATTGGGTGGTGCAATCTTCACAACAAATCAACTGATGGTAAATAAAGACGCATGTGATATCACCAGATTTACTGCTTTGCATGTATGGATACGTACTGTACAGTACCCGTGTACGTACACCGTGTTTCCTCTGTGTGTACTCTGGTACGTACTGTAGGTCTAGACGCGAGAAGAACGCGGGTGCGCGAGCCGAAACTTGATTTTCATGGCCAAGTTTGAAATGATGATATGTCTTCCGATCAGGGGACGGTGCGGCAACTACTGCTTAGGAAGCGGAGAAACCACCTGCAGCCCGACAAACCAAGAACAAGGAGCAACAATAGCATGATGCACAAAAGGGAGATGAGGGATGGGAAACAAGGAATTGGGCTTATTTTTTGTCTCGGGTTGTCTCTTTCCCCGTGTTTTGGCAGGTTCGAGGCGTTGTGTCAAGTGAGGCTGTTATTTGTTGCTTTTGGAATACGATGTGTTTCTTTTTTGGTCTTGCCAACCAAGTTTATCCCCATATCCCACGTTCTTGAGGAAAAACAAACAAATAATACCCTTCGCATCGATCACATAAAATGATTTCCATAGCAATTGTAATGATTCACGATACAGGCATTGAATTTTTTGATTGGACTGGGATTACTTTGAGGTGACGTCTATGGCATTTTCCCATCAACGGACACTTCTCCGAAGCTCTCACAGTGAGGTCATGATGAGAAACGATATGTCAGGTACCAAATAGGGTCATACACCACCATCGTCTAATGGGTAAAGGACCTGTGCCTCCTATCCACTCGATTTGACCTTGTCGCCAAGCCTAGATTTATACTTTCTTGGGTCTTTTCTGCTCATCTTAACCCGATCCCGGGTACCCTTTCCGCCCTCCCAGAAGCCTCCACCCCCTTTCTTGCCAATCAATAATCCATGACAGATACCGCAGTCTTCAGGTCGATAATTCTGCTCCCGACTGCACCAGCCACAGAGCATCCGGTTCGCCCACTCGTGAACGTGCTCCTCCGCTTCGTCGTGGCATCGATCACATGCGTAGACCTTTTGACAGCAGCTGAAGCGGAACCAGCGGTAAGATTTCGTGTAATGTCTGCAACGGCCCCGTTTAGGGAGCTCTGTTCCAGGGGTAAGCCCAAGGGTCTCTTTCTTGCGGCGAGGTCCAGAACTGGGCGGGACTTGCGAGGTGGTGATCCGGAGGAACTTGATATTGGGTAGTTTGAATGTAAATCTCTGATGGCATTCTCGACAGACATTGCTGGTGGTTTCACCACGGATTGATATGATTCCTGGAGCTGGATAGGCAGTTGAGCATCGAGAGCATGTAGGGATGAAAGAACTTCAAATATAAGTTAGCATTTATGATAATTTTTGAAATCTAAAGTCTTTGAATATAGCCTTCAGGGGGGCGTACCTTGGTAGCATATCAACCACAAAGCAATGCTCGAGATCTAGGAACCCAGCGCGTACAGCATTTGCATGAATGAATTCCCTTCGGAAGCCCACGCTTAATGCAGAAGCACACTTCTTGCAGCTCTCCTCCTTCGGCACTCCATTCTTGAGCCCTTTGATATCCATAGCCTCCTTACATCGCTCACATTTAACCGTGAGGTTCAAGGTTGCTACCTCAAGTAGTTCAATGCCATAGAGTTCAATGAAGGGGAACGAGAGAGCGGTACCCCTTTCGGGGTTGGAAGGCTGTTTTTCTGAAGAAGATGGCTCCGGCTTATCCTTATCTTCCGGTGGAACCTCGACTCCTCCATCTGATGACTCGTCTCCTGAGTCGTAGCTGTAGGAATCACCCGAGTCGTCATCTGAGATGTCGTCCTTGTTTATCAAAGTCCACTCTGGAGGACGTGGTATATGATGAATGTGAGCCTTTTCTGGATCTGCTTCACCCTCGAGCGTAGGCTCTTTCGAGCCTGCGTCGATTTCCACACCTTCACCGGGTTGCGACGCCGCAGAGACCGAGATCTGGGGTTTGGTAGGCGGTTCCGGCTCCACTACGGTCATTGCTAGAATGTGCATTTTTGATGATAAGACGTTGACGTGACTCATGAGATTCAGCTGCCTCTGTTCTTTAGCTTTTTGTTCAAAAGCTCTTTCCACTGTTCTCGCATCCTGCTCATCCACACCTTCGAGTTTGATACGAACGTTCTGTAATGGATAGAGCAGAGGAACAAATAGCTTGACCGACTTAACAGCTCTTAGACCAAGAGGGAGATCTTGAGGACGAGCTGGATCGATTGGAAGCGTGTAGGCAATTCCGTCACTGGATTTCTGATACAATGGGAGCCGGCCCATCCTGGCTTCCAATTGCCTGGTTTCCACTTCTCTCTTCTTAGCAGCTTCCGCAATTTGGTCCTGAGAAAAGAATTCCACTGTCTCTACCGACTTTGCCTCATTTCTCAGTTCTTCTTGAGACTTTTCAGCTTCATTTTGAACCATAGAGGGACCAGGAACAGCATTTACAGCTCTAACCGGTGCAGTCGATAGATGACGCGTATCTTTATTTGGCACAAGTGTCACAGTCTCTGCCTTCTGAGCGGAGAGAAAGGCCTCAAGGTTCCTATCAAGGGCCTTTAATAACTCAAGTAAGGAAATATTCTTCTTCTCTTCAGCCAGATTATCAAACCCCCTTTCGACATTGACTGCAAATCCTCTTGGAATATCCCGGTTGCCAACTTTGAGGGTAGGCCTAGACTCTGGGTACCCAGGAGGTACAGAGAGTTGGCATTCCAAAGCTGAAAGCTCGAATGGGAAGTCAGGATCTGACGGTGGCAGGTTGAACTTGAGCACGGTGGTCCCTCCAGCTTGAGTGTTCTCCTTTGGGGAATACCGTCTCCTGATCTGGCCTAGTTGGAACTCACGAGGGTCCTCAACTTGAGCCTTGGGAACTGGCTTTGGTACAACACGGGCGGCTGGAGGCTGCTTCACAGCCTGTCGGCGATCCTGTACTACGCCATGGGGATCTGGCACAGACGTAGCGAACGACTCATTGTTTACCTCGGCGCCTCTGGACCCCTCACCCTTTGTCACCTTTGATCCAGGTAGCCTTGATGCGTCATGCACAAAGGGGCAATCATTACCATTTCGACAGGTGCCTGTACACATGCCATTAGCATCTGCTCTCGTATAGTAGCCTCTCGCTGTGTCTTCTGGACGAGCGCCCTTAGCTGTGGCTCAGCCCCCCAGCTGTGCAGGAGCTGGCATCACGTGAGGCATCATCCTTCACAGTATTGGAGGAGGTGACAATAGCTCTTATGGCAGACAGCNATGCCAAGCAGGAGACGGCTGCCAATGCCCAAGGCTGAAAGATGCACAGCTCAGTCTCTCAGGTCATCGTTGAGAGTCACTAGCACCCCCACACCCCAACGAAGCTGTACAACATGTATGCCACCCTCTACTCCTGCAGAGCAATCTAATAAAGCTGTAGACTCTGGGTCCGGGAGAAGGCCCGCACTCCAATGGAAATATTGGATCAAGAAAGACCCTCGCAGAGCGAACGAGCCAAGCAACAAAGAAACTCAGGAGCGTGCGGCAGGGGTATCGAGGAGCGCAAATAAGAAGCGAGAAGGCAAAAATAAAGGGCCTATGGGCCTTGCGACTTACCAGAGCCAGTGTAGTACCGGCATATCCTGCTGGTCTTGGGATGCTGTTGCGTATGCGGGCCGACCGAGGGCGTCGCGCGTGAGGTGGTCTCGTCTTCGTTTGCAGCTGCCAACGCATCAGTAGCGAACATCTGACCTCCCCTACGTTATCTATTGCCATGCAACGCAACATTATCCAGGAAAATCCTCTCGGACTCTCGCTGGATTAATTTTTAATTCTTTTTTTGTAATTTTTTCCTTGGCCCCGCCCTGGCTTGCTTGCTTCCCGTTCGATTTGCCATGCATATGCGTAACAGATAGCATGATATCGTAACCAGGGTGCGGGAATGGGCGGTGAAAGATGGGTTTAGAGTGAAAATCTACTGACCTGTTGGGAATGGGGCTGCCGTGCTACTCATGCTCATGCCGCTGCTTATTCTGCTCATAAGCTGGTGCTAATCTCGAGTAACGGTTCTTTCGGTGGGAGGCGCGAGGATGATTGGAGGAGAAATATGAAAAGAGGACGCGGCTGGGAGATACTCCGTGGATGAATAATTAGCTACAGCCTTGGAACGTAGTGCTGGCTCAGGTGATGGCGAAGCGAGAGTTGATACGAGAGTTCTCCCTTATTATTGCAGATATCTCGTGTTCGAGAGAGCGCGGGATGCGGAAAGGAATAAAAAGAATGGACGAAAGCAGGGAAAGCAGATTATCCGCGAGCTGTCCAAGCAGCACTCTTGAAATAACCTGATGCTGGACGGGAAAAATTGGAAAACCCACTTTCTATACTGTTTATTTGGAATTAATTATATTTTTGAGTCACTCGTCGAGTTGATTCTGTAGCTACAGTATATACATGCTCAGCCGTTGTCCTCGAACAGCCTCCCGCCAAATGCATTTGGATGTGGGTGATTGCGCCACCTGTGATGAGTCAAAGCGTGCAGTCCATGAGTAGAGGTCGAGACTTTGGATGGAACCCGCAGCCGCGTTCCCGTCCTAAGGCAGGATGACTCTTCCGGATTTGCCGTCCTCTCATTATGATACATGATACCTGCAGAGTGAGCAAGAAATAATCAAATTAAAATATAATAAAATAAAAATCCAGAAGCATCTAGCAGGGACCAGCAGAAGAAGGTGAAGTGAGTAGATGAGAGCGGTGGCTTTGGTTGCCTGTCTGCCTGACTCATCATGTGGTCTGCTGCTCAGGTTCGGGGTGGCGAAGGCAGCAGGGCGCTCAGCCTCAGGCAGCGCGTCACCAATTGAGGAAAACAAAACCTAATTCACGAAGAGAGCAATGAGAAAAATTAGAGAAATCCCAGTCACAGAAAAATAATAATAAAATAAAAATTACCATACAAGGGGGAGAAATTGATCCTTTACCCAGATCAGTTATGCCCCGATTGGATTTTCATGGATCAACACCGTACTCGACGCAAGAGCCGAGGAGAGGAGGTACCAGAAGGGCAGCGAGTCGATGATTCTAGACTCTCCTTTGACGTTGCCGCGCTCGCCTGCTGACGGGCGGCCCCGATGACATCATGTCTCGCGAAACGGTCAGAGTTCCGCACTTGTACCTGTTGCCAGCTTTGGTCCATTGCCGTCTCAAGGTCCCATGTTCTCTTCCATCTTTGCTCTGTTCGGCCCTTCCTCCTGACACCGGGGATCACCTCATGGCCCCAGCGATCGCATCCTGCTTATTTGCGGCGCCGAGTCATGAGATGTCGGCCCCGTTGCGGGCACGTCCCGCCGTCTGGCGATCCAGAGCTGCCGAGTGACTTGCCCAGACGTCATCCCGAGTAACTGCCATTCTCGGGGAGCCCACTATCCCATCTCTTCTCCATTTGCCTCGCCCTTCCCCGCGTGTGCATCGACGAAAAAGTAGCCAACCTCTGCTGCTTCCAAGCCGGGGTAATTAGCTTCGCGTGGTCATGCTCAAGCATTGATCTCTTAATTGCCCGGTACTATTTTTTTAAATAATTTTTTTCCGGTTTATTTAATTTTTTGGTATTTTCTTGCTGTGCTGCCCTCCTGCCTTCTCCGTTAGATGTCCGCATGGCCCCCCGGTCGTCCCTCCCATTGAGCCTCCTCCGCACTCATGTCCGTAGTCAAGTGCCTAAAGAATGATGTTATAGGCACGTCAATGGTCTCAGATGGCGACATGCTGTACCCCCGTACCCACCACTGGTAGACTTCATATTTCTACTTCCCATCTGCTACGCGCACCAATGACAACACATGCCCTGGCAGCGTCGTATTGGGTGATATCAGATAACACTTTGTATTAACTGCTCGTGTTGTCATAAGAATGTCAGAAAAGGACACCTTGTGATTTGACAATACACCAGCTCTTACGTCGATACACCTCCCACATGATCGAGCATCAAGGTGAAGCAGATATACATTATTTTCATCATGACTACTATACCATCACCACTGCGACCCTAAGAAATCTGACTGCTACATACACTGTCTGGGATAATGACGTTGACATGTACCAGAAGATAGCTCTCGGTAGCGAAGCCTGGGACTTGGATGATATCTCCGCACTCGATAACATGAGGATGAACATCTTGCCTGCAGATTTCAGATGGAAGCACAATTGGTCACCGTGTAACGTTGAATGCACATTTCCTATCCATAGCTTCTCGAGGTGAATGCTCACTCTACGCAACTCACTCAAACCACAAGCAGTTCCCAGGAGATGATAACACTTTCACATGGTAGAGGAAATGCCCAATATCACGAAGAGGGACGGCATGTGTAAATACGGCTTGCTCCTGCCTTTATTGTTACATCAAATGAAGCTATGCAACTGGTGATCATACAAAATCACGTGCCGTCACTGTAGTATCAAGACACCCCAGCCTCTTCCATTCGCCCTTTTATTTTGATCAACTCTTTGTTGATATTATGCTATATTTCCACGGTTTAAAAAAAAAGCAATCAAGTTCGTCTACAATTCATCATGGCCACTTGGCTCGTCATCATCATCAGCTCCCGCTCCGCCGCCGTACAACTTGCTGGTGATGGGGTATGCTACGTTCGAGAGCTTCTCCTTCTGCTCTTCGAAGTCCTCAGCGGTAGCCGTGGCGGCGTTCTCGTCAAGCCACTCAGTTGCTTCCTTAACAGCTTCGAGGATCTATTTACAGTCAGTATCAATCCATCATTATCCAGCTGAAGATTGAAGTGAGCAACTTACAGTTTCCTTGTCATCCTCATCGATCTTGCCTCCGAGTCCCTCCTCATCATTCACCTGGTTCTTCAGGCTGAAGGCGTAGTTCTCAAGACCATTTCGGGCCTCAATACGCTCCTTGGTGGCCTTGTCTTCATCCGCGTACTTCTCAGCCTCTGCAACCATACGGTCGATTTCTTCTTGAGTCAATCGGCCCTTGTCGTTGGTGATAGTAATGGACTCGGACTTTCCAGTGCCCTTATCGCCAGCGGTAACCTTCAAGATTCCGTTTGCGTCAAGTTCGAATGAAACCTCAATCTGAGGAACACCACGTGGAGCTGGAGGGATACCAGTGAGCTCGAACTTTCCGAGCATGTTGTTATCCTTGGTCATAGCACGCTCTCCCTCGTAAACCTGGATCAAGACAACTGGCTGGTTATCGGCAGCAGTTGAGAAAATCTGGGACTTGCGAGTAGGAATAACGGTGTTTCTTGGGATGAGCTTGGTCATAACTCCACCAGTGGTCTCGATACCAAGGGTAAGGGGGTTAACGTCCATGAGAACGATCTCTTCAGTACCTTCCTCACCAGAGAGAACACCACCTTGTACGGCAGCGCCAAAGGCAACGGCCTCATCAGGGTTGATACCCTTGCTGGCCTTCTTGCCACCAAAGTATTCCTCAATGAGTTCCTGGACCTTTGGAATACGGGTAGAACCACCGACAAGGACGATATCGTCGACCTCGGACTTCTTGACCTTGGCGTCGCTGAGAACCTGCTCAACAGGCTTGAGAGTCTTCTTGAAGAGGTCCATGTTCAATTCCTCGAACTTGGCACGGGTGAGAGTCTCAGAGAAATCATTGCCCTCATGGAAAGCTTCAATCTCAATGCGAGTAGTCTTTTGGGAAGAGAGTGTTCGCTTGGCCTTCTCAGCTTCGCGCTTCAGCTTACCCATGGTCTTGAGGTCCTTGGTGATATCAACGCCGTTCTCCTTGTTATACTTCTTGGCGAAGTAGTTGATGATTCTCTGGTCGAAATCCTCACCACCCAAGTGAGTGTCACCGGCGG
The DNA here is from genome assembly GCA_000743665.3 of Scytalidium sp. 3C. Taxonomy (NCBI): domain Eukaryota; kingdom Fungi; phylum Ascomycota; class Leotiomycetes; genus Scytalidium; species Scytalidium sp. 3C. The sequence continues at coordinate 479,678 of JMRO03000008.1, read as the reverse complement.
TCGAAAGGACTTCGAACACACCACGGTCGATGGAAAGAAGGGAGACATCGAAAGTTCCTCCACCGAGATCGTAGACAATGATCTGGCGTTCACCCTCAGTCTTATCCAGGCCGTACGCAATAGCGGCAGCCGTTGGCTCGTTGACGATACGCAGGACATTCAATCCGGCAATAGTACCAGCATCCTTGGTGGCCTGTCTCTGGTTGTCGTTAAAGTAGGCAGGGACAGTGACCACTGCGTGAGTGACCTTCTTGCCCAAGTAAGACTCTGCGACCTCCTTCATCTTGCCAAGGACCATGGCAGAGACCTCCTCGGGAGTGAAGACCTTGTTAGATCCACCAACTTCCACGGAGACGGCTGGTTTGCCATCCTTCTGGACGACATCGAAGGGGAAGTGCTTAATATCAGCTTGAACATCCTTGTCGTTATACTTGCGACCAATTAATCGCCTGAGAAGTACAGCTGTCAGTAAATAGCAACATTTCCTAGCAAGAACGGATAACTCACTTGATATCGAAGATGGTTCTCTTTGGGTTTGCCGCAGCCTGGTTCTTGGCTGCGTCTCCTACCAATCGTTCTTCATCGGTGAAAGCCACGTATGAAGGAGTAATACGATGTCCTTGGTCGTTGACTAGAATTTCGACTTTTCCCTTCTGCATCACACCGACGCAGGAATAAGTGGTACCAAGATCAATACCGACAACTATTTTGGATTAAGTTAGATGCTGCCCGCATTGTTTTATTGATCTGTAGACCTACCAGTGCCATAATTTTCTTGTAATGGGTCTTGATCGCTCTGGGCGGAGGCTGTCTGGATGAATGCGAGGGGCGAGAATAAGAGAACGAGATAGAAAAGAGCTGATAAGCCCAAGTAGAAGGGCGTTTGATTCCCTCGCGCCATGTTGGAGCTCTGCTCTGCGATACTGACTTTAGGTTGAATATTTCACAACTAAAGAAAGAGAATGAGGAGAAGGAAAACTGGTAGAGGAGAAGAAGGTTCGGGACTTTATTATCTGGAAGCTCCCATGAATCTGTAATCTGTTCAAATCGAAGGCGTAACGTGATTGGCTCGCTTAGCTGGCAGGTACCGTCGATGTGTCCTCTAACGCCGCAACTTAAACTCGACCTGCATCACCGGCGGTGGGCCACCACTTTTACTCGGCAAAAATACTCCATTTTAGCAGCCTCGGAATGTGAGAATATCCAAAAAGGACAGTGTGGCAACTGTAAGCGCTACAAATTCAGCGTGCAAAGTTGGCTGTTTGGTCGCTTTGCCCCCTGCCAGCATGCTCCTGCGGAGCATTCTCACCGAGTTTTGGTAGTTGGGCACTTCTATAGAACCTCATGGAAACCGCATAGACAATGAAGTAATCTTCTAGCACCATCATTTAGACTCACGTGATCGACACTTTTTGAGTTTACCCTAGCTCGATCAGCGTCCTGGGAGTTATTGGCTCAGTAATCACCTGGAATTTGAGTTTGGTACATAATTATGTACTATTAATTATGACCTAGAAGTACCCGTACGGTAATTCTGGAAGCCCGCTTTCATAATTTTCAAAGTACAGGAAGATAGTTCGTCTACAGACAGATTGGTAAGCTTTTAGGCGTTGTAGAAAAAAGTTATATCTGGATGCAAATGTGTTACGTGCATCTATTCCAGATTTGCGCAATATTTGGATTGCACCCTTCATAAAATATCTGAAGTATGTGTTTTAAAGCTACGCACAAGAATGTCTGCCCCCTTCTCCCTTTGAAAAGGGAAATTGTCAATGTGATCACTGGATGTAACAACGGTTACCCCTGGATTGGTTACGGGGGTATCTTTATCCAAGATGGGAGCATATAGAGTAGTTATGTTTCAAGTCCAATGAGTTTAAACTTATGCCATCTAACCGCAAGCCATATAAGCTCTACTCCAGCAGCCCAGCTGCAACAGTTTCACCATTGCTCCGGAGTACGACCCTGGCAGGTGCTTCCAATGGGACAGTAACATCCAGCTCCACAATTACTCTAGCAACAGTACCCGGCTTCACAATCTTCGGTCTTTTCTTAATGATCTGCCCATTAGCTTTATCGAGCGAAGCCGCAATCTCTTTGATCTTGCCAGCTGTATGTAACCGTCCTCGATGTATATCCACCTGCATTGGTGTCAGGAACTCAAAAGCAAGTACCTTTGCAGAGAATTCCTTGATACATTTAATTGGACTTGATGGTGAACACAGAACGTCTCCGACTTTCAAATGGATTGGGTCAATATCTGTGAGGTGGATAATAACATTTTGACCTGCAACTGCCCAATCGACGGCATTGTTGTCCACTTCCAGTGATTTGATGAAGCATTTCTGATTGCTTGGCTGTATCAGCAGAGCATCTCCAGTTTGCAAAGAACCAGCTTCGATCCGGCCTGAAACGCTGAGAGGGTTTTGCACGCCACCACGAAAGATGTCACCAATAGTTAATCGAAGCGGCTTGTCAATTGCTCTGCTGATCGGCTCAGAMTTGTCCAATTCTTCCACTAATGTGGGACCAGTATACCAAGACGCAGCCGATTCGGTTGATCTCCTCGTAATATTGTCGCCTTTTAAGCCAGAGCAGGGTACAAAGCTGATATTCTTAGGTTGGAATCCAGCTGTTGTAAGAAAGGCTGAAATCTGCTGAGAGATCTCCTCAAATCGGTCTCTCGACCAGTTCACCGTGTCCAGTTTGTTGACGGCGATAATAATGCGCTGGACACCCAGACTTCGAGCAAGGAGTGCGTGCTCTTTTGTTTGCCCACGAAGTCCGGACTCAAAAGAACCCGTGGACGCGTCAATTACCAACACTGCGAAATCTGCCTGGCTTGCTCCAGCAATCATATTAGGAATAAAATCTCTATGACCTGGTGCATCAAGCATGGTGAAAGTCGTCTTATCGGTCTCAAACTTGTTAGTTGCGATATCAATAGTTACTCCTCGACTCCTCTCCTCTGAACCTTGATCGAGCACCCAGGCAAGGGCAAACGACGATTTACCCATTTTTTCGGCATCTTTACGATATTTGTCGATTGTTCTTTGATCCACGACTCCCAGGTCATACAACAATCGCCCCATCAATGTGCTTTTTCCAGCGTCCACATGCCCTGTACGAAGTGAATATTGGAATTCCTGATTTGCAAGACAGACGTATCAACATACCGATGACCACAAAGTTTGCAGAATTTTTAGACTGCGATTTCTTATACTCTGCTAGCACATCTAAGTTCTTACTGGTCACCTTTGGGGCGCTATCAATCTTCATCGCCTCCATGCCACTAACAACCTGGCTAGATTTGTCCTCATTTAGCTTCAGAGGTCCTTTGCCACCCTTTCCGCTTGCTACCAGATGATTAGTACTGCTATATTCGTTTCGCAGAATGCGTCGAACCTTTCGACTGGGCTGCAATAACAATATCATCTGGACTAGGCCCTGTGAACGCATTAGTGATTGAGATATCACCGTTGACATTATACGGTAGTTTAAAAAGGCTCTCAGGTTGGAAATTCTGAGAGGATTTCTCCTCATTGCCAAACATTGTGCTGGCAAAAGCAGATGGTCTGGTTTCCAAAACTGGGTCAGACTCTGCTGCCACAGGCTCTTGCTCTTCCTTCTGACTGGCCGTAGAGAATGATTCCTGTGGTGTATAATCATTTTGTGACGCCTCATTTTGAGCCTTTCTTATCGGGAAACTCCTTGTTGTGATCTTTTGAGATGAAGTTGCAGTCGCCGAAGGACTTGGTGTTCCGGCACTTTCAGCATCGTCACGGGAAAGGCTAACTGTGGACCTTTCTGCGTTTGCTTTAGAGCTAGAGCCTTGCTCTTGTGCCTTCTTCTTCCGGGCAGCTGCCAAGGCTTGCAGCTTAGACATTTTCGGGGCGCTATCTGGTGAGCCGCCAAGAAGCCCCCCCCTTGGATATAGAGGCTCAATAAACACAGCTTTTCGATCCTCGGGAACATTGAGCCACGGCATATCCTGGAAGAAGGCGCTGAAAGAAAAAGGCTTCGTGCACATAGAGGATCGTGGCAGTTCGAAATCAAACACTGATAGCCTGGTAAGCTGCGGGTTAAATGGATCAATCCAGGTATATTCAAAATGAAGAGTACACCCACCTCTCCATACGCTGCGGCGGGTAATGGAATTCATAGCCCTTTATTGTACTACCCGTTTACTGACAATAAAGGAAAAGCAAGCTGCTTACCTTGATCTCTTTTTGTTGCAATCTTCTTGGTACTCTTCTGTGCCTTTGGGAGGTATGTGCTAACCAAATATGCGACCGACTTATCGACATCGTAGTAGTAATGCCATAGAGCTTCCTGTATCTGCCTATCCGTTATATTACCGGAGCCTGGAGGTAATGCTGAGCGGACTTTGACGGTCCCGAGTCTCATTTGTTCTATGTTCTTCCGTTAACCGGTTGCTAGATTTAGCTAAGCTTCACTCGAACCTTGGTCCTCCTCACTCAAGTCTACAAAGCAAAGACATCTTAGTCCAAGAGAGCTCAACAACGATTGGAGCACATATACCTTCATTTCCTCCAGCGCCTCCATCATAATCGTAATCGTAGTCATCCCCACCATCATAATCATCTAGCTCATCATCGAGGTCAATATTCTTCACAAGCTTGTGGCGAGACATGGGACCGAGCAACTAGTTGTATATTCTGGAAAGTCCACCTGCATAAGAGTCTTGAGGTATAGAAAACCAATAGGAGCAACTGTAGAACTTGCTATTTCTCTGTATTGAAGTTGGAGTTGTTTTACTGAGTCGTTGATCATTTCGTAGTGGGGTCAAGGTGGGTAGGTCCATCTACCAATGAGGTCATAGGGTCGTTGCAAGAGCTATACCCCGCAGGCCCTTTCATAGGCGGTAAGAGCAGTCAATATTTTTAAGGGAATGCTGTTACTCACCAGCATATTCTGATCAAGTATCAATTGGTAATAAGAAGTTCGAATTAGAGGGTACGGTAATTTTTGACAGCTCTGAGCTACCGCGCGCTTGAAATCTACAAGGGAGGATATCGCTGATAAAGCACGAAGATTGCAGCACATACTTTGCCGCATTGTTGTATTAGGGGATAACCAAAGATACATATCTGACGCTGCAGTGACAAGAACTCATTCAACTGGCAGTATCACGAGGATGTCCACTAACCCAAAACGCCATGCAAATTTTCAAAGGCAAAATCTTAACTTGTCAACATCTAACCCATGAAAGACGATCCGCAGACAACTTCAAAGGCCCCCCCAAACGCCATCATGTATATTTCATATCATACCATTAAGCTTAAAGTTCGATCAAGCTTTCCTCCACCGCTGGTGGTTGAGGTGTGTGAACAGGCGCAGACGGGAAACTCTCTTGAGAAAAGCTACTATAGGCTGGCGCCTGTTGCCAAGTTTGCTGAGGAGTTGTATTTGATTGTTGCCCTTGCCAATATGGAGCCTGTTGAGCAGGTTGTTGCGGTTGAGTATTCGGTTGCTGATTCGCTATCTGTTGTTGAGATGGATTTCGTTGAATATTTGTGTGATAAAGCTGTGGCGACTGCGTTGGAGGATATTGTGGGTTATTCGGCTCCGACGGATGGGGTATTGGCGGTGCCGACGGGGTCTGACTTGGCATCGTATTATTATAGTAAAAGCTAGCATTTGGATCCGTGGACGGGCTCATAGCTGATTCCGACGGCGGATAGTTAACCGAGGGCTGTGATTGGTTCATGGGCGGCACTCCTTGTTGTTGTGTACTGACCGAATGGGATGGCTGGGGAGGATAGGGATTGATGTTAGGGTCGTTTGATTGCCAGCTGTCAGCTCTATTAGATGGCAGCGGCCTTGGTTGCGTTGGATATTGGTTATAGCTATCATTCCGGTTGTCTGGAGCTGGATTAGGGGGACCTGCAATAGAGCTTCGTTTATCGTAGGGTGGATACTGTTGCTGGGGAGGATAAGAATAAGTAGACAGGGGTCTACCATATGGTTCTTGCGCACTACTACCAGTATAGAAACTCTCAGTTCCTCCCGACCCATTCGGAATAGCTGGTGGTATGGACGGATACAGGCTTGGCTGGTTGTTAGGTGGAAACCCACTTATCGTGTGCTGATTATACGTCTTCGATAGGCGTTCCTCAAGCATACGATCATAGTAGCGTACAACGGTTGATAGCTTAGCGTGAAGATCGAGAAGTGCATCTGCAGAATTGTAAGTTTATGAGTCTCACCATGCGAGTTAATATAGCCTTTACCGTGTTTGCTCATTGTTTCTCCGTAAGTCCTTGCGAGTTTCGGACGGAGCTGACCAATGCTAGCATACAGCTCCTGAATCTGTGGTTCTCGTAATATGGTTCCTGGAGGTTGGCTTTGTAATCGATCGACCAGTGTTGAAAACAGATTGATGTTCTCAGCCTCGACAGGAGTCAATTCGTAATCATTTTTGGGCGGTAGAGATACACCGGAGGTTGACTTTCCACCAGACTGCTCTCTTATGGTTGCAGCATGTCTTTTCTTTTCCTCTTCCATATCTGCAAGCGAAGCTGCGATGGCGGCCTTCAAGTCTTCATCCTCATCTTCTCCAGGTTTCGCGGGAGACGTCTCCGAGGCGGTGGGCTTTGTACTCGATTGTACCTGCGACTGCGGCACGTAACCAGAACCAGAATTATTGTTTGCTTCTTCTAAGCTTAATGCTAATGCACGCTTAAGGTCTTCATCGAATCCATCATCTACCCTTGCGTTGCGGGGTTGCATAGAAGATTGTGCTTTAGATGTACTGCTATAAGTGGAAGATCGATTATTCGTAAACGTTCCACCCTTCGACGATTTGTCGGTCAGCTTAATATAACAGCCGTCATCTACTCGAACTGGTGTCATAATCCCAAGATGAGGGAGAGGCAGCGTCTTGCTGGAACATTGCTGATCAAATACGTTTCCACAATTTCGGCAATGATGCTTTCGGTTTGTGAACGAGAAAGGTGTACGACATCGCATGCATACATCAGAATCTGTCCATTCAGGCGGCTAGAAAACATGTATTAGCAAGAAGTAAAAGGGAAGCTCTCTCACGCACATACCGCGCTGCTGTCAACCATGCTGCTTGCCACCTCAGTTCTAGGCGGAAAGCTGAAGCCGTCTCTCTGCAAGCCTCTATATGTCTCTCCAATGTACGACAACTCGCTTCGACCTTCTGTAGCTGTTGCCCAAGACTGAATGAGTTCGAGAATTTTAGCCTTGACTTCCTCGTTCGCAGCAGCTATACCATATGCCCTTAAGATCGAGACCAAATTGTCCATGAACTCGCGAGAAGCGATCTCAACCAGAAAATGCTGCCCTCCATTTTTGACGCAGGTATCTGTGAGCTACACGAGATCAAGTTAGTGGTTGAAAAACCCTTGTAAACCGAAGAAGCTCACATTAAGTGCACTCAGCTGTGTATTGGGGTTCTTGTTGCCTATCCGCTTTTTGAGAGAGCGCATAGCCTCATTTGCCTTCACTGTCTTTGATCGGATTACATCGGATATCTCTAAGTTAAGTGCGATATCTTCTCTGAAGGGTAGTTAGCAAAATGACACCAAGCTTCAAAGATCAGTCGTTGCCTACAAGCTTGAGGAGGTCGCTCGTTCAATCTGCTCATCCAGAGCGGAGTTAGATGCAAACCAACCGCTCATCATTTTGACTGGTTGCCTTGAAGATTGTCCCAGAAACTGTCAAGGTCCCTACTGTATCTTCTGTGAGTAATCACAGAATGTATGTTTCAAAGTTAGGCGTGACGAAAGGTGGCATATGGAAGATGTGGGAGCTCAAAGGAAGTAGGAAGCTCTGACCAGGGTCGCAGGCCAGCCGCGATGCGATTGCGGCTAGTGATGACGACGTATGGGCGTTCTCGCTTTGCTGCGAGGCTTACTTCATACATGAACTTGGAATCCCAGAAATGGTCGACCTTGAAATTATACTTTGTGAAATACCTACAACAAGGCAGAATTGTCCTACGCCCACACCGTAAACGCAAGTCCTTCATCTTCAAGGAAATTCGAAAGAACGGACGTCGCTTTACTCGGTTTCCACGTCCTCGAACAGCCTAGTGGCAACTAATCAACATCTCGAACACGTCGCACCCGCATACACCGAAGACTCCGTGACGAATCGATTGCAGCATTCGACCTTGCAGAGCTTCATCGAGATGGTCTAGAGGAGGAATTTTGCGTTATGAGTCCCTCGGCAGTCGCAGGCCCCCCTCTCTCTCAACCAACTCCTGCGAACAGAGGGGGGTCCATAAGTGCTTCAAACGGTGTCAAGTCATTTGCTATTGAGAGCATGGGAAACTCTGACCGTGTATTTCCACACCTGGATGATATCAAAGCAGCAAAACCTGATATCGATATCAATCTACCCATCCGCAGAGTCGTCCAATGTGGCGAGACATGCGCGAAGCAAGCGGATGCTCACTTAGATTTTCGGAGACCGGATCTTGCTCTGGAAGAATTTCTGAAAGCTTTCACTGTATTGGTAGAGATAATTCCGCGCCACAAGGATTATCCTTCACTTTCTTCGGATCGAGGGGAACTACATCGACAGTATACGGGATTTAGAAAGAAAGTCTATGGTAACCTCGAGAAATTCGAAGCGGTTAAGGAGCTTATCAAGGAGAACAATGCCAGGAGTGGCGTCAGGCCAAAATCACAAGTGAGTAATGTTGATATACAACCGAAAGATACCATATCAGAGACCATAGTCAATGGCCACGCGCGGAGCAAATCCGTGCAGGTGTCCCTTCAGAACGGAGTATCGAGCTCTGGTTTCAACAGGAGTAATCAACCTGTAAACGGTACTGCGGCAGGAGGATTTCCAGTTCGATTGTCAAGTGAATTACCTACACGGGCGAAACCCCCTGTTCACCCAAAACCTGACGCCCTCCATGGAAAACTCATTGCGAAGGCAGGGGGGTCAGATGTACCGACAATGCAGGAGGATATTGCAACAAGATTCGCACGCCTCCGCGCTCCCAAAGCTGCTTCCCCAGTTCAGGATCCTCGAATAAGAACTCGGCCAATCACTATTCCCCCCGGAGCTGACCAGTCTCTAAAGTCGACCAGTTCTACAAGTAGTTACGGATCAACCAAACCCGCAGCTTCAGCTGATCCTCCTAGACCTGCGGGTCCACGCGAGATGCCTTCCGCACCATCAGGATCACTGCGTAATCTCCGCACCGAAATTCCGATAATGCCTCGAGCTCCAGATGCTATTTACAGCCCGGCTCGTAGTTCTGATACCGCAGCCACTTTGAATCTTCTATCGAGTGCGCCTCGGGGATCTTCTCATGTGGTTATGGAAAGACACAATTCCATATCTTCTCTCTCCAGTGATAGACGCCCATCGCTTAATGTAGATGATGATTTAACACGATCTTCGCTGCCTTATTCGAGGAAGGATTCTATTTACACTATGAAGCCTCCGGAGGAGGTTGATCTACCCAATTCAGATACAGTATCAGCAGAAGAATTAATGGGTTATTTGAGTAAAGGATCGCAATCTTTACGGATATTGCTGGTGGATGTACGGCCCCGGGAACAGTTCGACAATGGACACATTTTATCGCAATCGATAATATGTATCGAACCAATTTCTCTTAGGCCCAACATGTCAGCAGAGGAGCTTGGAGAGAGTATAATTCTCTCTCCTGAATCAGAGCAAAAATTATTTGATCAAAGGCACGAATTTCACCTGGTTGTCTACTATGATCAGTCTTCAACATCTCCCCAACCGAAAACAATTGGTAATGATTTGTCTCCACTTTCTCTCTTCAGGAAAGCAATCTATGATTATGGATATGAGAAGAAAACTAAGAGGCGACCAATGTTACTACAGGGAGGTATAGATGCATGGATAGATCTTTTGGGTTCGGGATCGCTACAGAGCTCCCATACAGCCAGAGGAACTTTGAAGCCTACTAAACCCCTCTCCAAGGAATCACTTGTCAGACAACCTAGGAGACCTCCATTAGGGTACAAAATGAAGTACGAATCTAGGGTGTTATCAAGAGAGGAAGAGAGCAAATGGGATGCAGTTTTAAGTGAAGACCATTCTTCACAAAACACTGCAGCTCTCGAAGCAGAAACTGAAGCCCAATACATTAGAACTACTGAAGATTTCTTTCGACGATTTCCCGAGCCATCTGCAATCAAAGAATCTATGACATCGCCGCGACCTCTCCCAGTCCTCCCTGTGGTTGACACGATTCCAAAAGCACCGACTCGGCCACCTCCTGCCGTGCCCAGACATAGTTTCATTGGTCTCTCGGACAAGACAGAAGTCGGATTACCCACAGTACCAGATGCAGGTACTGCAAGATCCACGCAGCCGCAGATTGAGACGATATCAAGCACTGCGGTTATCCCAGGAAGAACCGGACTTTCTAATGAAGGTGCTACTTGCTATATGAATGCAGCTGTTCAGTGCCTGAGCGCCACCCCGGATATCGCAACATTTCTTACCCGCTTTCATTATCCACCTCCCGTAAGGATACCGANAGAAATCAACCGAGACAACAGAACCGCCGCAGCTGATGATTAGAAATCTTGGGAATCTCTTGCGACATCTGTGGAGTGGCCACTACAACTATGTCACGCCTAAGACTTTTGCTGTATGTAATACGTTGATATTACTTGTTAGCGATATACTAATTGAATACAGAACTATGTGTACCTGATTGACGGCCAACGATCCACCAGAAAGCACGATCGTACAGAGGCGTTTGGTGGAAACAAGCGGCAACATGATTCGGCAGAATTCCTTGAGTTCTTACTTGAGATCCTTCATGACGAGCTGAATATGCATCGTAATATTCCACCATATAATAAGTCCCCAAAAGAGAAGGAATTGAGAGACTTGCAGCCTATTATGGATGCTGCAGCTGCAGAGTGGGCATCCTTCCTTCGATCTGATGACTCGCTTATCTCGCAGCAAATAATGGGCGAGTATGTGGTCATTACGAAGTGTACAGTTTGTCAAAGGGATTCAAGGTATTGGCAACCATTCACAACACTTCAGGTTCCGATATATGATGGTCGACGCCAGACTATTATCGAAGCAATTCAAGACCAGTACTCCAAACCGGAGGAAATTGAGGCATACAGATGTGACCGCTGTGGCAAAGATACGCCAGCAATCCAATACCGCATGTTCTCGCGCCTGCCAAACTATCTGATTCTGCAACTGATGCGTTTTCATGATCCGGCACGCAAGATAACGACGCTCATAACCTTTCCTTCCCGCGATCTGGATATGGAGCCCATGTTTGTCGCGCATGATCAAAGTAGCTTGCAAAAGCTTGGCATATCATCTTTTAAATATGACTGCTATGGCGTAATCCAGCATATCGGGCAAGGAATTGGGAGTGGACACTATATTACAACGATCAATCACTTCCAGAATGGGAGGCCGAGTCCGGACTGGTGGAGGTATAATGATCGGGTGGTGTCCAAATCTAATTGGCAGGATACGCAGACAAAGGAAGCTTCAGTGCTATTCTACAAGCTTCAAGAGCCATGAGTCTCTGTCTCAGCCTTTACTTCCCTTCTTCCTTCCGAAACCACAGTCGATCAACAGTTATAGCGAGGGTATTTTTGGGGGTGTCGGCTGCATTTTTGGCGTTTGGAGGGTCAGATGAGCGACTTTTAGCGACTTGAGTACATAAGTTCAGGAGCCCATGATCGCATTCATCTGTTTCACGAGCCCTGACGTCTCTGATCATGTCATATTCATGCGCATAGTGTTTTTCTACCTGGGGTGTCCTGTTTTGTCTAGTTCTTCAGCACCTTTATAAATGATAGATACCCTAATGTATGTCATGTTCGAATTGTTCTAATAGACAAACTTGACCGGCCCTTCTACACCCCGCAATCGTACTATCGGTAGATACTGTTGGACGAGCTCTAGTTTGGGTTCTTACCACAGCCTCACTATTCGGCCCATCAGACCTATCAGCCTCGGGGGTTCCAAATTTAGTTCTGGGGCTTAGATAAGATTTTACAGGCTCGGCCACGATGTAATACTGCAGCCACGAATCCCTTTACAATGGATGTCTCGACTTCTTGGCAGCCAGTCTACGAGCGCCTGAATCTTGTGCAGTGCGTAAATTCCCACCGTTATGAGCTGCATTTGAAAACCAGTCCAGCTTTTGTGAGCTGGGAAGCCGCACATGTTGGTGCGATATGCTCATCTTCAGCCTTACGGGTGTCGGCTTACCCGTCTGCCCTCCTGAAACAATGTCGCTCACCAGCCCCAGGGATCAAGCGGTTCCTTGCAGCGATCACACTGCCCCACTGGGACAGCAGTGCGTAGGCTTCCGCCATGATGTACGGCACCGGTGAATGGAACACAGCCATCTAACTAAGCCCTTACCATCTCTTCAACAATGCCGTCTATAATCCGCATGAAAAGACACGGCACGTCCTTTTATCTAATTTATGTAGGTAGGTAAGATTGCTTTTATTGACAGTCTTTCTCTCTTTGGATCAATCTATAAACACACTTAATTCCTCTCGCTGGAAACCATCACCGCCTATGACACCCAAGCACTTCTTTGCGTGGATCCAGTATCGATACCTCCGCATCCAGCAGTCAATAGCTGCCAGAGCCCGCAACGGTGTTCATTAAACCTCTGGCCTTTGTCCGATTTAGATCCAACTTATATGAACTAAAGGACGCTGCTTTGAGGTCCTTCCCATTGCCTCAACAGTAAATCCTTGATCAACGTTGCTAAACCCAAGAAAAGATGCTCTGCTCCAATCGTCCCGAAGGTTTTGTAAGTTCTTTCTGTTTTGTCCATCTTAGCTTGCGTTTTGACTCTTATGGCTAACTAATCACACATCAGGGCCCCGCATCTCACCTCTCTTCACCCCTCCCAACAACCTGCTTCGTGGATACAATTCTGATACCTCTACCTACTTGGCTCTCGCTCCTATTACTTCTCATACTACTTGTCTTCACTAGGGTACACCGTTCACGGAACTATGATCCGTCAACTGCATATCTCCGCGCGAGCCACCTCTCCAAACGCTCCTGTCTCGAAGCTACCTTATCTATTCTCTACTACGTTCTGATAATATGCGATATCCTTCTTTTGACTTTAGAGATCGTGAGGCTCTCGTTGATCCATTTCGGCGTCACATTGTTGCCGTTTGAGTATGCAGGCTTAATTCTTGTCTTGGTGCTTCATCGAAGTGAAGGGTTCTTTGGCCATGTTCGGGGGTGGGTGCTGGTGAACTTTGTTATTTTGGTTGGAGGAATTGTTATGAGTGTTGTGAAGGTCGTCGGGCTTGTTAAGGAAGGCATACATGGTCGCAAGGGAAGTAAATACCCCGTCAGTGACCAAGTCATCGATGTCAGTGTTGCAGCGGGAGTCTACGCAATCATTGCGCTACTGGAGGTTCTCTTGATGTTTGCGAGAGGGAAAAGAGCGATGACGAGCACTGAGGAGGGAGACCGTGTTATTTTCGGCGCGGGAAGATTTTGGGGGAAGTATCCACTGGCGACAAGGGATGACGAGTATGCGTATCAGGGCGCGGAGAGTAGGTGATCTATAGTTTCAGGGGGAAAATTATTCTCCTATTTCATACTTTAGGAGTTTTATGGCAAGATATCCAGGCGCTTTATGACTTTAGATACCAATTTGATTATTTGATATGTACACTATCCTATCCTCTGATGAGCGCACGAGAGATGATATCCCCTAGAGCAATATATCCGCGAATGAGACTCCGAATACCCTACCATCACAGATCTTGAGATGGCCTGAATCCTATGCCTGGTATCCTGCTCCTTAACGCCAAACTGCTACAAACGACAGAAATACTACTACAAGCCATAGCTAGACTAGCCCAGACAGGGTCCAGCCTAATGTGACTACCATTGCTAACGATCGGATATAACACCCCAGCAGCCACCGGCAATGCGATGAGATTATACACCAATGCCCACCCAAAATTGAACTTAATTCGTCGAAAAACCATCCGGGAAAGATCAACCAGGGTAATCAAAGATGTGAGGTCACTTGATACCAGCACAAACTCCGCTGAGGAAATCGCAATATCGGAGCCAGATCCTATTGCGATTCCCAAGTCTGCTGTTGTTAAAGCAGGGGAGTCGTTTATTCCGTCTCCTACCATGGCAATCATTGCACGCTTGCTAGCATGCTCTCTGCCACCACTGCGCTTCTTTAGAGTCTTCTGGAGATATTGGATCTTCTCGGCTTTTTGGCTCGGAAGCACACCCGCAATGATATTATCGTACTCAATCCCCACCTGTGAGCCTATTGCTGCTGCGGTAAGATGGTTGTCACCGGAGAGCATCCAGACCTGGACGTTGCGTTTTCGAAGAGCCGCGATAATTTTTGGCGCTTCAGGTCGAATAGGATCGGAAATCGAGAATATGGCAGAAAGATTCCACGCAGGTGCAGGTTGCTGTTCAGTTTGGTCCATAACCGGTGACTTTGTTCTTACAGCTGCTAGAGCAACAGATCTTCCTTGTGATTTCCATCCATTGAGGGCTGAAATGGTTGAGGCTGGAACTTCCACCGCCTCGTCCAGAAGTAATTGCTCGTTGCCAATGAGAAGCTCGATAGTTTCGTTAGATGAACGTAGCTGAAAACTACCCATCATTCCCTTTCCAGCGATTTCTTCTACCTTTGAAACTTCCAGCCCTTCTGCATCTTTGGACTTGCAAAACGACACAAGCGCTTTGGCAATAGTATGACTACTATTCAGCTCAACTGAGTTGACCATCCCTAGAATCCTTGCCTCCAGAGAAGCTCCATGTTCGAACTCGATCTTGTCATCGAAAAGTTCGAAGTCAGTAACAACAGGCTCTCCGCCGAGAGTTAGAGTGCCTGTCTTATCGAATACAACACAATCAAGCTTGCTAGCTTTCTCAAAAGCTTCACCGCCAGCCTTTACTAGAATGCCATGCTTAGCGGCCAGGCCTCCTCCCACGAAAAGTGCAGTTGGCGCAGCCAGAGCAAGCCCGCATGGGCAGGCAACGACGAATACAGCAATGGCGAACTGTAGAGACCAGGCCACCCAGCTGTCTCTATCACCTTCCCGATATTCAAGGGGAAGCACGCTGGAGTAGCCTAGCACAAGCCAGATGATCCATGTCAGAATGGCGGTAAGGGTAACGAATGGAACAAAATATCCTGTCAACGTATCTGCGATGCGCTCCATTGGTGCTCGATGTGTTTGACCTTCTCTGACTGCTTGGACGATCTGATCAAGCATTGACGACCCAGCAACACCTGTTATTTTCATGGAGACTGGTGAGAGAGTATTTATTGTCCCAGCAAAGACCTCATCCCCCACAGACTTCTTAATCGGTTTAGATTCACCAGTAAGGCTAGACTCGTCGAATCGTGTCTCTCCTTGTATAATTATACCATCACAAGGTGGAGATCCACCTTGTAACACCTTCACTGTGTCACCAAATTCGAGAATATCCACATCCACCATTTCTAGTTTCTCTACTTGCTCCTTAGCAAGCTCACCTTCAGACATGTTGTTAGATGTAGGCACAACTAGGAGTGCTTGTGTTGGTCTCAATTTTCCCAGCATAGCAACAGCGTCCCCAGTCCTCGACTTGCTATATGACTCAATCAGACGGCCGATGAGTAAGAAGAGTGTTAAGAACACAACCGAATCAAAGTAGAATGAGCCGTTATTTGGATAAGCAGGAGGGTGAACACCAGCAGCGATTAACTGGGCGACGGACGAGATGTACGCAATTGAAGTGCCCAAAGACATTAGCATGTTCATGCTTCCGAACCGGTAAAATCGTTGGAGGACTGGCGTTGTACTTCCAGGCCTCCACATGGCGCGCACCTCCTTTAAAGCTCGCAGATGGAAGACATCTGCACACAAAAAGTAGACTGGTGTTGCCATAACAAAAAGAGCCCACTGGGAACGACTGACTCCGGCTTCCAGGGGATGGTCAAGGAACTGGCGACCTGAGTTACCTGATGGAACCAGGCTCATATAAATGACGCCAATGATGAGGGTTGGGATCGCTATGATAGCCGTTACTATCACCCTAATTAGAATCCTCTGCTGCTCGCGCGCATGGATCTTCCGAGATCGCTCCTCTAGTGTTGGTGGATGATATATCGATGCCTCAATTGAATCATCAACTGCAGATATCTTCGATATGATATCTCTAATGGTAAAACTTGGGAGCCGAGGAATATATGTGATCTTCATTATCGAATCTTGCAGAGTCGCCTCTTTCTCAATAGTAATGGAATCCTCAAAAGAGCCCAGAGCGTCCAATATCCTGGGAGGACAATGCTCACAGTACATTCCGTCAATAAGGATCTCAGCAGTCCTGGAAGGTTTCGGGCCTTCCA
The DNA here is from genome assembly GCA_000743665.3 of Scytalidium sp. 3C. Classification (NCBI taxonomy): domain Eukaryota; kingdom Fungi; phylum Ascomycota; class Leotiomycetes; genus Scytalidium; species Scytalidium sp. 3C. The sequence continues at coordinate 463,285 of JMRO03000008.1, read as the reverse complement.
CTGCCTGACGCTTGAGCTGCCCTACATTGACGACGGAATCTATGGTAGCCTCGTATCCAATATCTTCAATAGCTTCGACAAGGTCTCTCTTGTGTTCTTCACCTATATAGTCTATAGTGGCACTATTGGCAATCAGGTTCACATTGATGCTTTTAACCCAGGGCTTCTTCTGGAGCTCTTCGGTAATTGTCACCACGCAGGCCGCACAGGTCATTCCGCCAACAGCAACAGAAGCACGCCATAGGTCATCGTCGTTTTCATGATCGACAACTACCAGCTCCTTCTTATGTGTTGAGGGAGGCTTTTGTTTTGTTGAGTTGGAGGTGGACTGCACGAGACTATCGACGGAAGAATCCTGTGAAAGTTTTGAAGAGTCGTGTAGAGCGTTCTTTTCACTAAGCTCTTTTCGACATTGCTTGCAGTTCTGAAGATGTCTGTTTGACTGCTTCTGTCTTGCTGCATCAGGTGACCTGTTTCCTGACCTCCACCTGTTAAGCAGCTGATCCAGATATCCACTCTCATCGGTCGCAACTGTAGATTTGCCCTTTGTAACACCCTCATCTCTGTCTTCAGGGGTTATGGAGGAAATGTAAAATCCAGCATCCTCAAGGATTTCTGCTATACGTCTAGCCGATATCGACTTCTCGTGCTGGACAGTCACCCAAGAAGTGACTAACGATGGAGATACAGATACCGGCTTCGGATGCAGCGCATATAGCAAGTCCTGGATATGGGAAACACATGAAGGACAATGAATATTTGACAAAAGGAACGAAGTTGTGAGAATGCGTGGAGAGGTGGTATCGGCCATGGAGTGTTTGACGTCAGTATCCGGATCCTCGAGCCGGGCCATATTTGTTAAGAGGTATTCTGGACTTGCAAGAGGAGTAAAAAGTTAACAGAGAAGCTACCTACGGTAAATTTCGTGGTTCATATTATACTTTGTGTTTAAATAAGATTATCGTAAGCCGTTGTGACGCTTTTGGGCAAGCTTGAAGACCAAAGCTAGTGTGGCGAGCAGATGAAGGAAAACCGCACAAAAAACGCAGCACAAAGGCCGCAGCGCAAAAATCGCAGCATGACACGCATGCGTACGCCGGGGTGTTACAATCAAATCCGCACAAAAGACTCACACCCAATAGTAACAAGGTTTGCAACTAATAATACGACATAAGACACTCACTGACTCTCGAGGACCGTCGACCGCATGTAATATCATTATGTCATTAAATTGGCCGTGATGTTGCATTGCCAAGTCGGCGGTTCATCGTGCAGCGAATGCCGCACGTCATCCACTAACTCCTCTACTTTGACCTGTCACCACGCACCATCCACGGCTCCCTGCCGTCCTGCATCGATACTTTCTTGAGATCTCCAGAGGGTCTCACTTGATGTTCACTATCTGGACTTGTAAAGTTGAATATGCATGGCGGCGTCATATCCATCCTGTTGGCCATAGAAGACTGCACAGTACAAGTTGTTGTCTTGCTTATATATATAACAAGGAGGTCTCTCTGACAGATTACCGCAATGTAGAATATGAGTGATATTATTGAAATTGAAAGGCTAATGCACATATGACACAATACCCAGAGATCCTCCCCTATTCTCTCTTTTGATAAAAAAAACCCTACGGAATGCTTTTAGGACATGGAGAAATGAAAATTTTGGTCAGCTCTCAAGATGAAGAAGGTTCAGATCCTTCACATAAGCGGGTTGGAAGGTAGGACCCAATCTATCTTCGACTTTAATTTGCTCCCCCTTCCTTGACCGCCTTCAAAATCAGTTCTTTAGCTTTCTCAACACCATCTGCACTTCCAGCAATCTCGATCGCTTCATCTTTAGCTTGGTCGCGGGGCACAGTAATCTTGCATCCCGTGGCCTCCCTGATGCTGTTCACCTTGCTTCCACCCTGACCAATGACATATCTGTAAGTACGCGGATCAGGGAGCACAAGATAACCTGTGGTATCATTCTTGAGGGCTTGCTCGATAGCCGCTTGAAGAGCAGATTTAGCCTTAGGGATGCTCTCCTCTGGACCTTTGAGAACCCAAGGGATTTCACCATCCAAATCAGAATCATTATTACTAACGACGTTCCAGAGGAAGGCATCAGCAGCCTTGTCCGCGTCATCAGTAATCAGTGGCAGGGAGCCCCCGGTGGCTCTGGCACTTGGTGCCGCGGGTTTAGGTGGTACCTTGTGGCCAGCGTGATCCACTGTGACTTGATGATTATTTCGTAACTTCCGGAAGAACTGGCCATTATCTGAAACAATATGATGGATCTTCCTAGGTACTTGTATCGTCTCCCCAGCGGGATCTTTTGTGAGCTCAAGTATATGCGTCTGAGCCTTTTCAACATCTTCGGGCCGACCAGTCAATTTGATACCAGTCTGTCCGCTGCCTTGTTTAGGAATGTCAATCGATACCTTGAATTTGGATTCAAGGTTTCTCTTTGTCTCACCACCCCGACCGATGAGGTTGCGATGCTTCTCTGTGGGCACATCGATAGTCTGGGTAACTTGACTTTCACGCTCAGCCACGATCTCTTGCATCTGTGCAATGATCTTATCGACAACATCCTTGTTGCCTTCAATCTTAATCGTGTTTCCGTCAGAGTCAGACTTGGGGAATTGGACTGTGCGGGCCAACTCTCTGCGATCATCCGATCCTCCAGCTTTGAGGACAATATCACGTAGATTTGCACCTGTGAAAGATAAGTATATATAAGAGTCTCGCAAAGCATTGAAACTTACCTCCAGCGCCAATCAAGGTTCTGTGGTGCTTCTTGTCGACTTCCAAAGTCTTGCTGACGGTCTGATCATAGACATTTTTCTTTTCCTCAAGAATCTTCTTTGCCTGAGCAACTTGAGCTTTGGTACCTTTGATTTGGATCTCGACGGTACCAGATGATTCCTTCACATCTCGGGCATTTGGAACATCAATCCTGGCTCCGGTCAACTGTCGGATTTCATCCATTCCGCTTCCTCTTGCACCGATCAACGAAGGCACCTGGCTTTGCTGGACGGTGACACTGTCGGTGTGCGAGTTATCTTTGAGATATTGCAGCAAAGACAGGATTTCGTCCCTGGCCTCGTCAGCCCCGCGTTTGGGCCCTTTGACAATGACTTCATTAGGGCCCTGCTCTCTTCTCTTCTTTCCGGTCTCGCTAGCAGTATCCGCATTGGATTGATCATCTGTACCAGGCTTAGCAGATCGAGGAAAGTGGATCTGAACCTTGTAGCGTGTCTGAAGCCTGTTAATCTGAGCTCCCTGGGCACCAATCAGCTCGCGGTGGTACTTGGGGTCAATCAACAGCGTGTAGGTTGCCTCATCAGCCCACTGTCTGCCGAGAGCAGAAATGTGTGCTTTTGCCGCTTCAGCCTTAGCCTTCGGACCCTTCAGCTCAACCTTTCCATTATCAACTTGGATCTCAACGTCAAACTTCTCACGTAATTCACGGATGTTGCTACCTCCCCGGCCAATGAGTTGGTTTGCATGAGCTTGTGGGAAATCAAACGACAGAGTGAAACCGCGTTCTTTCTCGTCTTCAATTGCTTGGGCCACGAATGCTTCAACCTTTTCAGCTAAAGCCTCTACAGCTGGGGCAGGACCACGGAGTGTGACAGTTGTGCCAGCAGCAGATACTCTCACAGGGATCTGATCAGCAGCGCGCTGTTCTTGCTCTTTCTTTATGTACTTTCGGAGTTTCTCGTGGAATCTGGAATCATTAGTACAGAAATAACGGTGCAAGTTCGGGACAACACTTACATCTGAGGTACATCAATCGATTTGGAGGTAATTTCTGCTTGAGCATTGATAATCTCCAATATATGTCTCTGAGCATCTTCAAGGCCTTTCTTGAAGGCACGCACTTGATCAGGAGTTGGCTGGCCACGGGGAACTCTGTATTCAGGATCTAGGCCTTCATCGCCCTCAAATACGAGAAGAACAGGGGTGTCAGCCTCGGAGGCGTCAGGCAGGATCACATGGACACCGTAGTCCTTTCGAACCCGAGGAGTAATATCGTTTCGGAGGTGCTGGTGGAAAAATGGATCGATAGGAACGTTGGTCATACGAGAAGGAGGAAGACCATTGAGAATGCTGGTAATTTCGGACTGTGCGCGGATAGCATTCTTGCCATCTCGTGAATACAACTCCCATGGAGCTACTGGTCCTTCACGGCCGATAGGTGTCACAATATGAGCTTGGTGCAATTTTTCGAGCCTCTCGATTTCCTTTCGTTCTCGGAGGTATCTTGCCAAATTTCGCGCATGGACATTCGGATCACACTGGGCGTTTCTGAGGAGGCGCGCCACATCAATGCTTGAGCTCTGCATGCCCATGGCAAGATCCATAGCTTTCTCTGCAGCTGCCTGGACTTTATCTGCCGGACCAACAACGGTTATCATATCATCATCTTCATCAGTTGGGAGTATCAGGGCGCATCCAGTCTCCGCAAAGAAATCGTTAACGGGAATACCGCGTTCTCCTACAATAAATTGATGGCGGCCTCTGTTGATAGCCAACTGCTCAAGAATCAATTGACGTTGGAGCTCTTCAACTTGACGCTCAATTTCGGCTTTTGCAGCCTGAACAGCGGCACGGTCACCGGAAAGTGTTATGTGGTTGTCCCCCGCGGCAGGCCGGAAGCTAGGTCCTCCGCTTGAGGACTGAGGAGCTTGCTGACCAGCCCAAGTGTTGTGTGGAGGCACACGGATTTGTACTCCTTTAGCCTCTTCCAGCGCAGCCGCTCGAGCATTGTGCGGGCCTGCAATGAAAGGATAGAACTCCGCTGGTATGCCTCGAAGTTTCGTGGTCATGGTGGCAGCTCGCTCACCAGCTATTTTCAAAACTTCTTGTCTCGCCATCTCAGCAGCAAGTGCATTTCCTTCGATCAAAACATCAACAACAGCGTCCTCGTCATCATCTACGGGGGCAGGTGACTCGTCTTTAGGCATTTGAATCCGCGCTCCGGTTTTCTCCTGCAATGCTTTAATGGTTGCACCGCCCTTGCCAATTATATGTGCTCTGATAGAACGAGGGATGGGAACTTTGACAGTTTGCTACCAGCAGTTAGCCAAATCCACAAGATCCGTTTATATGGCACGAGGACTAACCTTCGATCCAACCTGGGCGACGACCTCTTTCAAAGCTTGTCGGCAAGCCTCCTGAGGACCAATAGCGTTAAAATACACAATACCTTGTGGGCCAGTTGAGGTTGTAACTGTAGCCTTGGATCTCTTATTGATGTCCTTCAAGATGTCAGGCAGTGGCCTTTTCATCTGGGCACGAGGAAGCATTTGATTGGGAGCCATCGCGATCCTCTCTTGATGACGACCAGGCATCGCCATAGTCTGCGGACCACTACGAGCAGCTTGACCCATGGCAGATGTCGGCGTCGCTACTCCAGAGGTTGGGGTGGAGGCACGAGATGTGCCGTTTGGAGAGGTACCGTTAGACGTCACTGGAGTCTTCTTGGATGTCCATATTGGTGCCACATTTGTAGTCTGCTTCGGTTTTGGCGCACCACCTAGTTCCGGGAAAAGCTCGTGGGATTGTGTATCCAATGGTGCATCTTTCGGGCCTTCCTCAGCCCTCTGCTTGCCAGCAGCCTTGGCAGACATTGGGGCAACCCATCCAGGAGCAGCACCGGCTTGGTTTGCATCCTCGAGCACGCTTGTAGAGACGGGATGTTCACCATGTGGGAGGTCATCCTCATCAATTGTATCCTCAATTGTTGCCTTGTGTGCCTCATCATGCTTCTGCATAAGCTTCTGAGCAGCAGAGAGTTCGGAGCCACCAATGCTGGAGAGGCCATTTGGGCCAGCAGCTTGTGCGGTTGCCATATTGTATATTATAAGAGTTCCCAAAAGCAAATACTTGACGTGAAGATAGAAATGATGATGGGGTTGAGATCAACGGTACATGCAGAGGTGAGGTGGTCACTAGGAGACTACTTCTTCAGTATGAACCTTTTGAAGGGGAAAATGAAAGCTCCCAAATAGTACTTTGGGAATCCAATCACACTTACACTATATAGAGGAGTAGCTTTGCGAAGTGTTATGGTACGAAGAAGCCAGTGAGTAGAGCCGGACGGAGAGATATCTAGAGGCCACGCAGACAATTCCAAGGGAGAGGACTCCTAGGTTCTAAAGGATGGCATAGAGGGCAATGAACAAGAATAAGGGCCAAAAACAGTTGAAGTAGGGACGCAGTCAAATGTACTTGCAAGATGTAGCAGGTACGGATGAATTGAGAGCTAAGATCCTGTTGTTGGAATAGAGGAATAAGGTCAGAACTGGNTACGGAGAGCACGAGCTTCAATAGGAAGTTACTCGGATGTGGAGATAATCTTAAGCGAGAACCAACTCCAGCAAGCAAATACCGTACCATATTATTTGGGCCTGATATATGAGGCTTCTAGTTTTTCTCCAGTAATAAGTACTGTAGCTTCTGAGCTTTCTAGCCACTGAGGCTCTATAACTTATGGGTCCAACTTGTTTCTGGATCTGTTAATCAGAGACTGGACGAGCCCATTTATCAGTGCAGACATACCTTGAGGGACAGCAGACCCAAATATATCACTCGAGTACCCATCAGCGCCCAGACAGACCAGCTGCAGCAATCAATCTCTCGTATCCATCAGAAGGGGCATATGCATAAGAATTACAACTATTAATTCTGGAACCCAAACCCCAAGGATATGGTAATAGTTTTCCCATGCAGCCTGGCTGTATGGCTTTTTCCTTCGTTTGACACTAAGGGTGGTCCATCATGTTTGTATCTTCCTGATAGGCTAGCTTTCGGCCCAAGACAGAGGCAAGGCGGGGGAGTAGCGTCGCGGGGTTTCAAGTTTTCAGTCTTCGGACGAAGGACCCTTCAATGGCTGCAGTAGTAAGCCTGGTCGTGCAGGAATCAAGACTTCTTCGCGCTGCACCAACACGATGTTCGTATCACGAACGTCTTTCCTTAACAATTGGCGCAGGAAGGTCACGACAGGCGTGGGGCGATCCTAAGGATATCCGAGTCTATTTTTGACTCGTGCCTCACGCTGGATCAAATCCCCAACTTCGTCCGCCGTCCTATCCAGCCACGAGCAAGTGCCAACATAACAGAAGAGACGTGTCTCGGCGTGCAGTGGCTGAAGCCTTCTTTATCCACGGTTCCGGAGAGTTTTCCGGAGCAACAGAGACGGGCCAGGAACGCACACTTGATGGCACGAAGCTCAAAGTTGGCATCTGCGATTGGCTTACCATATGGAGGCTGTGGGAGATCTGCCCGAGCGTAGCTCCTTCAACTGCTTTGTCCGTAGCAAGGATGGGAAATATTGGAGCTTGGATATCTGACCGAGCAATGCCTTTTCAGACATGTGCCCCATTTAGTGCCCCATGTAGATGATCAGATGTCTCGCTTTCATGAGTAAGCTCTGCCACAAGAAAGATGCTGAGAGTTATCAGCGACTGCTGTTCTCAGATATGGTACATCTTTGAGCGTGCTCTAGACCGCGAATCGTGGCAGATAAAGCTTTCGGAGACGGAATTTAGAGAGACATCCCATTTGTGCGTAGTCTGAGCAATAGCAATAAGCAGCTCGCATGCCTGTAGGCAAAATGTAGCACTTGCTGGGCGATTGCTCGTGGAAGCCATTCTTGATTGATTGATGACAGCGTGTGTGCAAAGCGCGTGTGGAACCCACCCCTCAAGTACCATTCAGTTCGTCCACCTCGTTCCCCGCGGGACCTCATCCTGGAAAAGTCATTGGGGACGCCGAACTTCCCCCGGTTGACTGGAATGCCATGTGAGTCGCGGTGCTGGGTTGGACGTGCTTTTTGCACGCGAACGTAACTGTGATGCCCGTACAGCGATCATGGCAGCAATGCCTGAATTCTTACATGGAACTGCAGAGCAGTTTCCTGCTGGTGCATAAATCACCGCGTCCGCGGGGTCCACATGTGGCTTGGGCCACGAATAAACCATCATTGAATGGGGGCTGAGGTTGCGAAGGGAAAGCAGGACAGATGAAAGAGAGCCAGACCAGAAGCGTCGCGTTGGGCCTGCCCAGCAATCTGTGGCTGCGCTGATCGACACCTCCCAGGTATGGCTGGGAGCGTAGGCGCGAGTTGCACATTCCCAGCTGTCAGAAACCTCCCAAGCGCCCGTGGCAGCCCAGCCAATCCACCGTGTCCACAGAGGCAGCTTTCTGCCCCGAAAATCCAATCCCCATCCTGCTCTCCTCTGCATCTCCTTCTCCCCAGCGTCTGCCGTGCTTTGGTCTTCCCTCCCGTAGCGATCTCCAGAGTGACTCCGTCTCCATTGTCTTGATCCTGCGCAAACGGTCCCGCAGCCGCCAATTCGAACTTGTATGCCGGAATCCGCCTGCGATTGGCTGCTGAGGTCTCGGTGTTGAAACCACACCTCTCCAAGCCTTCCACACCCCTTCCATTCAAACGGAGGTTGCTGGAGTCCCGCGATCAAAGATGGAAGAGATAAAGTCCACCGGCCGACGCCTGACCAAGAGACCACCCCCCAGCAGCTCAGCAGCTCTCGCGTCAAACCACCTCGCCGTCGACATTCGAAGCATCGACAATCAATCTCTTCGCAGCCAGCGCAGCTCAGGCAGCCTGCGACGGGCCCCCTCCGCGCCCCATCCCAGAACCAACAACTTCTTCAACTCTCGCTCGCGCCAGAGGACCTCTGCCAGCCCCGCCGACTACGCCTCGTCCAGCTCGTCGCTCGATCGTCAGAACTCGGGCTCCTCCGACTACTTCGCATCCACGGGCCCGAGTGGCAATCGATCCTCTTACCCCACGGCCGTGTTGTTGAACGAGAAGACCCCCGAGGAGTTCGTGGGAGCTCCGTTCGATGGATCCAGCATCCTGAACCACCTGGATTCCTCGAAGGCCACGGGATATCAGAACTCGTTGCGGCGACCACCCCCTCCTGCCTTATCGCAAACTAGCCCTGATGTCCGGCTGATGGGCCCACCACTTCGACAATCCGCCAGCTTCTCGGCCGTTGACAGAATGAACGAGAAAACACCTCCACGCGTGGCTGAGACTCAGCAGCACATTGTACCAAAACGATATTCAGATGAGAGCAAGGAGCCCAAGCTCAGCACGCTTCGCAAGAAGTCTGGCTTTTCAGGCTTCATGAGCAGCATCGGCGTTGGCTCGCCGCGAGGGGTCAAGATCTCGGCGCCGAACAACCCAGTGCACGTCACACACGTAGGCTATGACAATGAAACGGGACAGTTCACGGTAGGTTTATGATTCCATGAACGTTTCACTTTTGGCTAAGGCACGTCATAGGGTCTTCCGAAGGAGTGGCAGCGGATGATAAACGATAGCGGCATCACAAAGAAAGAGCAAGAGCAACATCCCCAGACCATCGTTGATATCGTAGGATTCTACAAGGAGAATGCAGATAAGGCAGGCGAAGAAGTTTGGGACAAGTTTGATCATGCCAAAGTCCCCGATGTAGCTTTAGGACCGACCAGCCCTCCTCCGCCTTTGTCACCTTCTATGATCAACGCAAACAACTATACTTCTATAACACCGATCATCAGCCCTCCTGCCAGTCCACGCTTCCCTGCCAACCATGAGACCAGCTTCGAGAATCCCAGAGCGCCGCCACCGGTACCTAGATCCAATGCCCAAGCTGCGGGACTGCCGATTCCACCCAAGGATCCCAGTGTCCTGGTGCCCACTCGGCCAGCTCCAAGACCTCCTGTGGCATACCAAGGCCCAACTAGAGCCGCTCCTCCCCCACCTCTGATGGCAAAGGACTCAGGGATTTCAATGCCTCGTCAGAGTGACGACCTGCCTGCCAAGGCGTATGTTCCTCCACCCGCCGAGGCTTCACCAATGCTCCCAGAGGAACATCGCTCGAGATCAAACTCACGGGCAAACGGGACTTCTCCATACGCCCCACCCACTCCATCTGCGCCTGCCGTTCAACCACCTACTCTGCAGAATACCTATCAGCAACATCTGGCCCAGCAGCAGGAGAATGCTATGCTACAAGCTCAGCAGCAGCAGATGGCCGGCCAAATTGCCCGAAGTCTAAGCAAGAAGCTTCCTCAGCAACCGGCTCCTCAAACAGCTCAGGCTCTAGCCCCACGCCCGCCCGAAATAAATGGAATTCCACATCCTAATCAACAGGCACGAGCTGGTGCGGGGGGTGCTCGACCGCGACATAGGGTGCGACAGAGTGCGGGCATCGATGTAGTTGCACGGTTGAAGCAGATTTGTTCTGAAGGTGATCCTCGAGATATGTACCGAAACCTCACGAAAATTGGTCAGGGAGCGTCTGGAGGAGTCTTCACCGGCTATGAGAATGGTTCGAATCGACTTGTTGCCATCAAGCAGATGAACCTCGAACAACAACCGAAGAAAGATCTGATAATCAACGAGATCCTGGTTATGAAAGATAGTTCGCATCCCAACATTGTTAATTTCATAGACAGCTTCTTGGTGACTGGTGAGCTCTGGGTTATTATGGAGTATATGGAGGGAGGTAGCTTAACTGATGTTGTTACGTTCAACATCATGACGGAAGGACAGATAGCAGCTGTCTGCCGTGAGACATTGAAGGGACTGCAGCATCTACATTCCAAGGGTGTTATTCATAGAGATATCAAGTCTGATAACATCCTGCTCTCTATGGAAGGCAATATCAAGCTTAGTAAGTGTCTGGATCTTTTCCAACTGTAACATCCAGTGCTAACAACACTTTTCAGCCGACTTTGGTTTCTGCGCCCAAATCAACGAAGCCCACAATAAACGAACTACAATGGTTGGCACGCCGTATTGGATGGCCCCTGAAGTTGTTACTCGCAAAGAATATGGTCGGAAGGTCGATATCTGGTCATTAGGCATCATGGCCATTGAAATGATCGAAGGCGAGCCTCCATATTTGACGGAATCGCCTCTTCGGGCGCTTTATCTCATTGCAACCAATGGCACACCGGCTATTAAAGACGAACACACCCTCAGTCCCGTCTTCAAGGACTTCCTTTACTTTGCACTCAAGGTTGATCCCGAGAAAAGAGCCAGCGCTCATGATCTATTACGAGTACGTATATTCTGCTCTTTTACATTTCTGGTTAGTTCTAACGCATGCACAGCACGACTTCATGAAGCAATGTGCCGATCTCATACAGCTTGCGCCCCTCGTCCGGTCAGCAAGACTTGCTCGGCAACAAGAAAAGGCTCAGAAATCGGGCGCCTAAAGCCTCGGTTTGCTCTAAATGAAAAGATGAAAAAAGGCTCATTCAAATGACACTCCACACACCCGTATATTTGACTGTGTCCATATTTAAGACAGCAAGGCGTTTCAGGCGAGATATGGTGTTTTGTTCCTATTTTCTGAGAAAAAAATTCATAAAAATTCGAAAGCGGGGGAACTTGGAGAAAGGTCCTCTAGAGACAGTTTTGTTGGACGAAACCGGAATGATATCTGCTGCTCCCGTGGGAGGTTGAAGGACCCTTCCAAATACTCCTCCAACCGGATCTCCTTTTGTTTCTTTTTTATGTTATGGCGGGGGTAATCTCCCTATCCGCGGGGCGAACTGATGGATATCAGATGAGAACGGAAATGTTTATTAGATGGATGACTACTACGGATACTGAATCAATGCTGAGAACAGGAATGGCAGCAGAAATAAACAAATGCTTTTTTTAATGCTTTTGAGCTCCCATTTGCAGAATAGTTGCACTATGCAAACCCCCAAAATGATTTTTTGAGCTTGCGTGTCTCTTCTCTTTAACTGCTGGGTATTGAATTATTTTTCACGGAGGGAGGGAACACACCAACCATACTAGAGCAAGGTACATATGACGAAATGGATTGAATCGAAAGAGGACGGGCCGGGGTTTCCACTATGTACAGCAGCAAGAATTACGTTTCTTTTCATCTACTCTTCCAAATTGGGCGTGAGTAATGGTCCATAAAAAATGAAATGGACTGAGAATGTGGACAAGTCCAAATATTACAGGAAACCAGCGGATCCGAAATCCTAACACAAATGGATTTGAAGGGCTTGGACGGAAATAGAACCAAGCCAGGCAGCAGCAGAATCGATTACAGCGAATTGAATCGAATCGAATCGAATTGGGACGGAAGATGAGGACGACATCAAAGGCAGCCAAAGACGTGTAGCCAAATGCTGGTGGGAGAAATGAATTATCATAAGCTTTTCCTTTCCTTTGTCTTTTTTTGGGGGGGGTGGGTTTGATCGATTTGCAAAGAAACCAGTGGTAGGGAGGGAGACAAATGTGTCGAGTTAAACTTTGCTATTAGCGCTACTGTTTTTCAAATGCCCTTGAGAAAAAGGTGGGAGGGGATGGATTGAGACGATGTCGGTTGATCTCTTCTCGTTTCTTTTCACAATATAGAGGATCCCCCATAAGGATCAAGTGTCTACAATTTTAAGGAAGCATTGAATGAAAAAAGCTGGTTCTCCTGTCTGGATGGATGCTTGCTTGTTTACTTTTGATAAAAGATAATCCTGTTCATCTTGTGTGTGGTGGAAGAGAACAACAGTAAGAGAAAGAAAGAGCTAAGTCTAGTTCTAAAGCTGGTAGGCTCACGGAGGAATTGGTTACTACAGTATTCAAAAGCTGGACTTTTACAAAGGCCGTCTCTTTAGAATAGCCCTCCTTTCTTACATCTAGCCTATGACGTAGAGATGCTGCCCTTCGGACAAGGACAGAGGACGAGATCTGTCGTGTCAAGTATGCCTTAAATAGTACGATGTTTGCACAGATGGAGATGATTGTGAGAGTGAAGTATGATGTAGAAATTAGGTTTCAGCATTTCTTATGGCAACTAAGAATCCCAGAGTCTTCCATGTCCCTCATAAAAGCTAACGTCCGAATAATCAGGCAAATCGGAGCCGCAGAAAAGCCAAAAATATCAAAAAAAGCTCAAGCCATGCTTTTTTTCCGTCTCCTTTTCCTCTTTATTAACAAGAAAAACGCCAGACTGCCACCCCAAACAAGTTCAGCAAGTCTATGAATTAAAAGAAATCGCAAAAGAGCCAACCAGGAAGAGCGCAGCAAATCATGATAGAAAAAAGAGTTAGAAAAGAGTAGTACGCCCCCTTTTCCCGCCGCCCAGAAGAATTCCGATTTGCTGTGCCTGGAGATTCCGTTTCAAAAAAACACACACACCATCTATTGCGCGGGGGTATCATCCGATGTTTTCAGTTATCCGCTTTTTGTAAAAACCATCATGCCCAAAGAAGAAAATATGAAATCCATTAAAATTGCGTCGTCGCTTGTCGTAGCAGGTATTGCTTCAGGTAATTGTTGTTTGCTTGCGTCAATAAACGACTTATGCTGGTTTTCAATATCTTCAATAGCACTTAGTAGAGCGTGTAACCGCCATCGATGATGACGTTGGATCCAGTCATGAAGGTGGAGGCGTCAGAGCTGAGGAAGACAGCGAGACCGTTGAGCTCGTCGACAGCACCGAGACGCTGCTGGGGAGTCAATTGAGTCCAGATCTTCTTCTGAGCATCGAGAGCTGGGACGCGGTTCAACTCGGTGTCCATGTAGCCGGGGGAGATGCAGTTGACACGGACGTTGTACTTGGCCCACTCAGCAGCCAAACTCTTGCCGAGCTGGATGACACCAGCCTTGGAAGCATTGTAGCAGGACTGCTCCTGAGGGAAGTTGACGATGCTGCCGGACATGGAGGCAACGAGGACGATGGAGCCGGGCTTGCCAGCGGCGATCATGGACTTGCCAACAGCCTGGGACATGAGGAAGGAACCAGTCAAGTTGATATCGATCAAACGACGGAACATGTTGGGGTCGTAGTCCTCAGCGGGGATGTTGGAATCAGCGATACCGGCGGAGTTGATCAGGACGTCAGGAGCGCCATATTTCTCAACGACGGCGTTGACGGCCTCGACGATCGCATCTCCATCACGGACATCGACCTTGAAGAAGGCGACTGGGAGACCAGTGAGTCGGTGGAGCTCAGCAGCAGACTCGTCACCGAGATCCTGGTTGGCATCGAAGATGATGACGCTCTTGGCGCCAGCTTCAGCGCAGGCACGGGCCATGTGGTTACCGAGACCGCGAGCACCACTAGACGAGGGCANGATGTTAGCACACTATTTCCGGAAGCTTAACCGAATTGCTAGCGAAGGGGAAACCCTGGCCGTTTCTCATTTGACGAGCTGCCGAAAATAGAATTCCGACCGGCCCATCCAGAAGCCGCCGCGCCGGACACTTTGTTCTAGTGAGGACGCGGGAAGGCGGCCAGTATGATCGCGGTGATCATGCGTGGCAAAGAAAATTGGGTGGCGTTGTGCGGAGACTCCGGCCAAAGAAAACGGCCATCGCTCGGCATGTGGGTTTGATGGAGCAATGTGCGGTGTGAAATGAACTTACCCAGTAATGATAACAGTCTTGTCCATCAAGCTCATTTTCTGCAGGGTCTTGGGCAGGGCGTTGAACACATTTCTGGCCAAGGGGCGGACCTCAGATGGCTGCTGCTCGGCAGCTTCGAAGTGAGTGCTGCCGCGGACGGGGATGGTTGAGTGGCGGCCGTGGTCGCCCTTGCCATTGTAGGTTGAGACTGGGATCTCACGCTCGGAGATGATCTCGACATCATCACGAACCTTGGCGGATGCGGAGAAGAATGCGCGTGGAACGCGGGTGAAGGAAGGGGTGGAGCGAGAAGCCAGCTTGGTGGCACGGAACATGGTGGATCGGACGGCAGACATTATGAGGATGCTTTTTGGTGTTTGTTGTAGAAAACGATTGGAAGAGCTTCTCGTGTCGAAAATAAAGGTATTAGATCTCTGTGGTTGTGAAGATGGGAATGTTCACAATCGGTCGTATATATATCTAGTGGTAGCGAGCTTCGAGATAGCGAGAAAGAACAAAACCCTGGGACTTCGTATCAGTAACGTGTTTTGCAGAACACACCACGTCCAAGGGAATGTGACTTCAAACTTACCAAGTCTATAAGTCTATAACAAAAAAACAAAGAAACAACAAAAATGGGATAACTCTCGGTGGGTGACGGAAGTCTTAGAGACGTGTGACGGATGGCTGATGGGATGGAATGAGAATCAAAAAAAAAAAGGACGGCACGGCCTCGATATATATAGAGAGGAGGAGTGAGCACACACCCAGGGGCGGATGAGAAATCGAACGGTGGTCCCGAAGTTGTTGTGCTCCTAGCTCCAGACGGGCCCTTCTAGATCTAAGGCCGGATGGGCAAGCGATTAGCAGCGATTGACAGCCCAAGCTCAGCCAGCAATGCGAGACTGGGCTAGTGTCTGTCACAGGAACCACCGATTAAAGCGGGTATCCAGGCGGCTGAAGAGATTAATAGTGGGCTGTGTGAAAAAAGGTCTGATCGGGGTGGCACCGTTATTGCGTGTACAGACGAGCACCGCGCAGTACCCGTCCGGTACGTATCTGGCAGTGACGGCAATAGGGGATCCGCTTGACTCGACGGCCGCCCACACACCCGGGCGGAGGATTTTTCTTTTAGTGGGGAAGAGGGGCAACAAAGCAAGACTGAGTGAGGATTCCACCCAGATAATCGACTTTTCACGGTGCAGATAGCTTGCTGGACGTGCAGGTGTTCAGTACGATTAGAAACGGGGAACGGATGGGGCAAAATCAGAATTTTATACGCCGTTCTGGAGACGTGCGGAGGTGAAGGAATCCCAAGGAATCCACGGTGTGCAGGTCCTCATCTCACGATGGCTTTCCCTCATTTTCTTTCTTTTTCCCTCTCTTCCAAGCCCACGGTGTGCGTGTGTGTCTCCAGCTTTGTCACCGGCCCCTCGATTGCTGTGACCACCTGGGCCTGTGGAAGCAGGGGGAGCTTTCTGGGAGGTCGAAGTCCGTGCCGCCATGCATGGCGCTTTCTGTGTGCCAGGTTCCCACTTAACGCCCTGCCTGGGCGCGCAGCCTGGGCTGGTACCAGACACGCCCAGTCAGTGCTATCGAGTCTCCCCGGAACCAGGGTCACGGGTGCCGGACAGGAGGCGCGCTGGAGGCTGTTGCAGTGGGCCAGGCTGGCCTGTACATGAATCTACATGACGACTCTGGGGTGACAAACGAGGAGGGGCGATGGGATGACGGCAGTGACGACAATGATCCTGCTGTTTGCGCATGATATTCTTGTTACGGTAGANTGCACTCCTGAATCAGCGTACCACATAGCTTGCATGCCAGCAAACTTGCACCTTTTTCTGAATGCCGCATCCTGCACACAGAGACGGCATCTGCCCGTGGGGGTGGGCAAGCAAGCTCAGTAACCAGCTGGCCATGTTCAAGACAGAAAAAAAAGGGGGCACGGGCAAGCGGTGAAGCAGGTAGCAGCAGTACAGTACCAGAGTAAGATGAGAGTCTCCACGCCAGTCTGGGAATTTCCATGACACTCCTTCGGATTCATGGTAAGAGAAGTGATCATGTGGCCAGCTCGGGCCCTGTGAGACGTGCAAAAAAGAGAGTGCGCGAGTCGTACAGCCATGCTCTCCTCCACAGCTGGCCGGGTCTCCTTCCAGGGCACCTGTTGCTTCCGCATCGTATGCCGGAGATCAAACGTAGCGTTGGTGCGACCGGGGCAGCCGCAGCTCGATGCCGCAGCTCGATAGCGCAGCTCGGAACGAAGCTCCAGCGCTTGCCCTGGTGGATGCGTGTCCGGCAAACCTTCCGCCGTGCTCATCACCCAAAACGTTATTTCCCATCCACACCTATCTGCTGCCCTCCCACCGCGGCGGTCTGCGGCCAGGGTGGAGGTGCATATCACCGCTGCATCGGACCTGGGCGCGTTTTCCAGGACGTGGAGGGCCTGCGAGATGGAGCACGATGGAGCACGATGGAGCCAAAGCTGCAGCTCCCAACGAACTGCTTCGAAAGCTCGAGCTCTGTCTGTTGTCCAGACCACGGCCAACGAGCGTCTCGCCGCGGGCCATGTGGAAAGTGGCAGCCGGCAAGCATGTCTGACAACTTTCCCCCTCCCTGCACCAGCCATCCATTGGGATATTACTAGGTATTATTGTGCAAGCTAGCTATTATTATTATTATTTCGACGGGAATAATGGTCCGTGTCCATGGTCCCGAAGCTTCAAATTATTGGGGTAGAGTCAAGTTGTCAAGCCATGCTTTATCGGAAGCAGCAATTGTAGCGGCCAGCCCCCAACAACCTGTCGAGTATCGCCCTCGATAAGGAAAATTAGCCGCCTGCAGGACATATCGGTGGCCCACGTCTCCCAGCCCAATCCATTGCTCTGTATCAATTTTATTACGGCACTGATATCAAGAAAGTGGCTCAATCTGGGCGCTGAATTGTTCTCAGCAAAATGTGGGAGCTTAGGCAGAGCTAGCAGGATGTGGAGTGGGTTCTGCTCGCAATTCTCCGATTGCAGTGGCGGCGGTGAGAAAGGGGGGAGAAGAGAGTGGGAGCGAAGCGGCGTCAGAGAGTGAGCCCCCAAGGAAAAAGTCCTCCAGGTCATCCGTCCATGCTCGCTCAGGGAACAGGTACGAGAACCAGCCCTATCCCTGAGAGCTTGTTAGACCTTTGCATATTACAGAGCATCGCGGACACCTTCCCAGCTGGGGAGCACTGGACATCAGAGCATCAGAGCGCAGCCGTCATTTCCTTTTTGCATGCAACTCAGCAGTCATCTGATGCAATGAACATTTTCACCTCCCCTTACCGCTTCGTCTGACCCCCTTCCCCGGGCCTCCTTCCCAAACACCCCAGGTCTCTCGCTCGCGCGTTTCTTTTCTTTTTTTGCCTCCTTCGGCCGTGGAGTAAATTGCTGTATGTCCGTACTACCCCCGCAAAATACAGTCACTCGCACAGATCTCATTTCCTCGGTGATGTATTACTACTGTACCCTTCCCGTCGGAATGTTTTTGGCTCTGGGCATTTTAAATAATTGCATTGCGTTACATTGCACGAGACTTGGTCATAAGAGAGAAAACCTGAAATACGACCGATCTGTGTCAGACAACGGGTTGAGAATGATAAGAATTTTCCATTTTCTGACCTTTTTTTCTGGGGAAGCACAAAAAAGTGGCTGAGAGTAATAATACGGCAAGAGTACAAACAACTAGCTGTGACACCTTTTCGGCTGTTCCTAAAATTATCCCTTTCCTCGCCCCATGCCCAAGCGAGACCTTGCATTAATTGTTCTAGAAGCTTATTCACCGGCACCCGAATGGCACCATGCACACTATTCTCTCGCACAACTCCCGCGGGACGACTAACTGCCCTCGTTTTCTCTTTCTTTCTTTTTTTACTGGAGCCGCTCGGTGATCTGCTCATGCTCCCGAGGGGATGATATTGCCTCAATGGGCAATGAGCAACCGCATCCATCAGCACGGAACTGTAGCTGGTCCAAAAACTACTGCGCGACCCAACGCGCCCGTAGATTGAATCTGGCTTCCCTCCCACGCCGTCGGTGCTGGGGTGGTGGGAGCCAGGACCGGTACTTACTGTAGCGCGGTACCCTGAAGCGAGCAAGCAGATCCCCAATTCGGCCAGCTTGATGTGCAAAGCTGTAACTCTAGCTCTCAGACCAAAGAACACCGCCGGACAGTAGCTTCAAGGACAACAAACAATGCGACCCCGTCGATGTGCAATAGCCAGGAATGATAGGCAACACTGAGCCACGGTAGCTCGCTGACAACCCACTTAAAAGGTACCCACACCCCCATCACCTGCCGAGCGATGATCTATCTGGATCCATCGCGTAGTAGCTTTGGGGGTTCTTTGTTTTTTGATAGGGGTCTGATAACGCACGTTTTTCCACAACACACAACGTGGGCATAGCTTTTACCTCACAGTATCTCCATTATCTATCTACCACCTATCTATCTCTGTTGCGCCCAGACGCGTAAACACGAAGGAATGATTCACCCTCCCCCCCTCCAAAACACAGACCGGTAGAATCGGCAGCGCAGGGCGAATGATTGCAGCCCGTTCTAGACTTTCGAGTCCGCCCTTTTCCATAGAATGAGGGGTCCTGCAATACGAGCCACCAAGAAAGAGAGGAAGCTTCTCAGGAGACTTTTCTGTCTTGCCTTGCTCTCTTTGTCTCGGTCCCAGACAGATGGCAGCCCAGCCGTCTCACTCTCAAATGTTGGGAATGTGGCTGCGGGGAGCTTGTTCCGATGCAGAGGGAGGTCACTCCATTGATCCTTTTGCGGGGGTTCAAAGGTTCAATAATCGTAATAGTAATGGATCACGATATTTTTTACCCCTTCCCCGGTGAGGCTTGCTTCGTAAAAGGATTGTCAGCAGTCTATTTTCAATATTTTTAATCTCAATTTTAATTTTTTTGGTACAACCCAGCCCAGCCCAGCTGGCTGCAGGACGGTACGAGGGGGAAAAAAAAAGCCACATGCAGCGGAACCGAAAAACACATCAGCTCACTCAATTCACTATCCAAGCCCACGCAAGCCTACGGAGGTGTGCGAGCGTCGAACCAGAATTCGACGAAGCCTTCTCTCGCACCTCATTGGTTTATCCATCACATTTTCCCTATTCCCCGTCGCAAATTCAACTCAGACCATCGGTGTCATCCCATTAATGAGAAAATCGCTCTAGCCGGACGGAGGAGGAGACTCGTAAAGGCCGTAGTCGAGCGAGGGAGGCTCATCCCATCCCACCATAGTGCGAGCGAACAGACCTGGGGTCTAGAAGCTGGCTGTGCAGATACTTGGAGCTACCTGGTGCTACATGGCACGATACATGTTGACTTTCTTGTCAATCCCGAGATAATGTCGATCCAAAACGGTGTACATCCTCGGAGACGATAATGATGGGGTGTCCTATCCAATCATTCGCTCTAGGTCCCTCCCACTCCTTCGGAGCTCTTCTATACGACTGCCATTTAGTGATCAGCTCGGGCGTTTTGCTCCCAGTGGACGGTTTTATCGCCACCTAGCTCTCACGTGAGGGTCGGGCACGTTCTCGAGCTTTCTACTACTGTTGGGAGCAATCTGGCCACTTGAGGATTTACATGGCTTCCTCTCGTTTTACAATTGCCATCTCCAGTGCAGTATTGATGTTCAAATGTCGTCGCCTTAAGAAAACTTTAAATTTTTCGCCACCGGTCGTGCTTTTCTGGAGGCTCCAGGGCGTTCGCTCCTAGCGCTCCCGAAGCCACCCGAGGCCTGGGACCACGATGCCTTCCCGCATAGACCCGCACTGGAGATCGTGAGGTGCGACAAAAGTATGGGGAACCCGGACGCATTCTAGAAGACTTTGCTGATAAGCGGGTGGCGTCAAGGGTTCTGCTCGTCAGAGCTGTTCTGTCCCTAGCAAGCTACCACGACCAAGCATCAGAACGATCGAGACTCCCATTCAGGATAATTCTCGACTCAAACCTAAAAGAGCCAAGATAATGTGCAGCTTCTTAACCCCTATTCGTCGGAAACATGACATTTGATGTCCTGCTCCCCCGTTCTTGCTCTGGTTGCCACTAGACTCCGTGACCCACTCTTTTGCAAAGACAGCCAAGCATATTCATGAATTTGATTTGATAGATTTCACAGTCTACATACTCCTCTCAACTCTGCTTCCATGTAAACGGGGATTGATGTTCAACAGAAAAAGAAAAGAAGAGGCATGCTGGCATATAGATGCGCGAAGGGGCAAAATCAAAAATTTGTAACATTCACGTCCACGTCCTCTTAAAATAATCCGGGACTCCGTAGTCATTGCTGGACTCCAGCTATTTGCGAAAAGTTCATTTCGGTCTTTCAGTGAGGAAGAAAAAGGATTTGAAAAAGAGTCATCATCAGGTAACAAACCAACTAACCAGCCAGCCGATCAATGGTGAGGCTAAGAAGAAAGCACAATGGAGACAAGGAAAGAGATTCCGTCGTTTGAAAAAAATGGTGTGAGGGACCCTTAGAAATGGGCGCTGACTAAGTCCTCATCTCCACATAGTTGCTAGGGAAGATCCCAGTCCTATCTCCTATCCGTCCCGTCCTGTGCACAGTTAGAAAAATATATTTCAGTTAAGTAAGCATGGAAACATACCACCAATCATTGGTGCTATCCGTCTTCTTAGTAACCGTAATGATCTCGCCTTTCTTGAAGCCCAAATCACCGGGCTGGTCAGCATCAAAAGTGAACAACGCGACTGCTTCATTATGCTTCAGGCTGTCTGTCCTGCTCCGATTGAATACAGGTTTTGGAGCTGATGGTCGTCCGGGTCCGGATCTGGGCGAATCTGGATCTCTTCTGTCAGAGTAGACATAATCATCGTCGAAGCCACTCCCAGCACGTGGACGGCCTCCACTATTGTAGGAGTTTATCCTGGATCCTCCCGCAGGACGATCATAGATATCGTCTGCCCAAGTAGTGGAGCGCTTTGGCCTGTCATTGTAGACATAGTCTGATGGATTGCCCCGCCCATAACCGTCTTCGAAGCTTCCACGTCGCCGCTGGCCTTCTCCAAAAGCCGAACCCCTTCGGCCTTCCCATACCACGTCGTCATGTCTATCATCATAGATGGGGGTATCGTTATACATAGAACTGTTAGCTCCACGGTAGCCTCCGAAAGCAGGAGAGTTAAGGATGTTCATGAGAGGGTCAGCGGCTCGAGGCACTTCGACCGCACCTTCTAGCAGCTGCTTAGCTGTGTATCTATGTCGGTATAACTTCTCATTTGCATCTCTTCGCTCAATGATGACGGAGCCTTCTAATGAAACACCAGCGAAGAGACCCTTTGTTTTCGAGTAACTGAAGATACCAGCTACGCCCTTCAAACTAGCCGCACCGGCAGCCTCAGCATTTCGACCAACCGGTCCAGCTGCCAGGGAGACGTTTCCACCCAGCGTAATGGATCCAGCTTGAGTAAATGTACGAACAGCAGACATATCATTTAAGATGAATACAAAGTCCGTAAGTTCAAACCCAATCTGACCTCCAAACCCTGCGCCACCAGTTCCTATCGCAGATGGAGCACTCCAACCTCCATTGGGGAGACGAGCAACGACAATACCGTTACCATATCTGCCAGAACCGATAAAGCCAGCTTTGAGAACTGTGAGAATTGCGAGACCCTGGCATTATAATTAACCTTCTATATCCACTTATGGTTGCTACCCCACTATAGCTAGAGAGTCCAGGGAAACTGATCGCCTTACCTTTGCATTCGCAAGAATTGAAGGGGGTATAACTTTATCAGGTCCGAAGGCTTGCGAAGGATCAACGAACGATTGAAGGATCTTGGCGCATTTTTCACACTCCGCTGTAGGAAGTTAGAGCTCGAGGCTTGGTGGGCTGCATGGAGGGGTCGGGAAGCAACTTACACTTCAACGACGATGGGAGGGGGTTGTGGATACCCATTTGGGCTCGAGATGATATCTAGAATTGCCTGAGAAGCTTCCAGCTATGTCCAAGTATTGTGTGTAATATTGATACAGCGAGCTGAAAGTGCTAACGCGGCTCTCGGATCTAGGCGGCAACAGTCACAAGCGCCGTCGTAACACCGAGCAGGGCACAAGAGCAAACAGCAGATGTTTCCCTTGCAATCGAGGAAGCTCCTTCAAGATAGCCCGACACCGACAGAAGTCGTGGTGGAAATTATGACAGAAGAGGGTCGTAGATGTTGAATGCGTGGAAGATGTTCCGAATGCTTCTCTTCGTCTTATGACGCTGGACCCAGAAGCCACACGCAGCCGAAGAAACCCCGGTCGGTGGCTGAGCACGATCACTTGCCTCACGACGGTCCGAAATCACCGTATTCTCTCACACAATCAGCAAGAAGAGGCTTTCTCGCCGCGTAATTCCTTACATATACTCTTCTTGGCGACAATTTTCGGTTCTCTAATACGTCGTCTGCTTACTTCACCTTCTAGCAGTGGTCCTAGTCCGAACTGCGAGGTCCACACTCAAGAACATTCCAGACCCTGAATAACTACTCCTCTCGCAGCGACCCCCCTTCGGTCCCTTGGCGGCTTCCTTGAACTTCGAGATCGCTGTACTCGACAACCTTGATAGCTAAGAATTAGACATGTCAGACGCCTACGAACGCGAGCGCCAGAACAATAGTCGGCTTGCCGAACTGTCCGCTAAGGTCTCCGCCTTACGGGGCGTAACAGTGGATATTTACGACAATGCCCGGGCCCAAGACGTCATTGATGATACAGTAAGCACCCTTTCCTCTTTCTCTCTTCTTCGACTGACTCCTTTAACCTTTATCTAGTCTAATACCTTCTCTTCAATGAGCACCACACTAAAAGGCTCTGCTGGCAGGCTGGGTCGAATGGCGGCATCGGGGAACAGAGTTGCAATCTTCAAATTATCAGCTATGATAGTGGGAACTTTCTTGGTAATATGGTTTATCTGGGGCTTATTTGTTTAATACCACAACATACTTAGATATAACGGTTCGGGGAGAGTGGTAACATGAAGGGGAGGTGAAGGGATAGACATGTAATTATATCACGGCATTGCAAGGCGTCAAGGCGAGAACTGGGTGTTATGCAAGGTAAATGGAAACGGTTTAAATGCTTTTTGCCGGACTGAATTGGGATCACTGTATATATGTCGCCTGGCTAGACTTTATACTACCATGATAACCATGCAATCATTATTGTTCAATCTCTCATTCTACAATTATTTTCTATCCGCCTACTCCCAGACATTCGAAAACAAATCATCATTGCCACCTAGACCGCCAGAAGGTTTTGCAGGGACAGCCGGTTTTGAAGAAGGAGCAGAACTCCAACTGCCAAAGTCCTCATCTGCACTAACCTTTGGAGGACCTGCAGATGCTGATGGAGTAAATCCTCCGCTTCCTCCCGGAACAATGCTTTGGTTTGCTAGCGAGCCTGAACCCCATCCAAAGCTATTACTTCTATTGTTTTGCGCGGGTAAAGATGCTTGGTTCATACTGGAGCTAGGCGGATCAGGAGTACTCCATGCATTACCGGATCCCCATGGATCAGAGGCCGCACTCGCCCAAGCATTCGATGTCGGAGCAGGCTGAGTTGTCGGTTTTGGTGGAGAGGCAGGAGTAGACAAGTTGAAAACAGAGGTCGATTGAGTTGTCGGGGAGCCGATATTCTGTTTCGGTGGTGGTGGGGACTGAGGAGTCGAGGAAAAGTCAAATAGATCAGCGAGCCCGGAGCTTGTATTGCCACTTATGCTTGAAGATGCAGCTGGGGTAGAAGTAAAACCAAAAGCGCTTGGTTGTGAAGGTTGTGGTTGGGTCGCAGGTTTCTGGGCAGGTTTTGAGTCAAAGAAACCGCCCCCACTTAAGGGAGGTGAAGATAATTGAGTAGTCGTTGCCTTTGGGCTCACGTAACTACCTAAATTTGAGAAGGCCGATGTCTTATTAGACTGATTTGATATAGGCGGCGATGTGCTGGTAAAGCTTAGACTGCTGAAAGCATCATCTAATCCACCAAAGGAGGTGTTCTGAGTTTGCGGCGGCGGGGAAGCTGATTGTAGTCCACCGAAGGATCCAGACTGAGAATGGAACGACTGTTGTTGCTGCTGTGGCTGTTGCGGTCGAGGAGCGGATGCATAGAGGGATAATATGGACTGCTTCAGGTCCGGGCGCGATTGGGCTCCTGGAGCGGGGGCTGCACTGGCGGGCCTTTGAACAGGAGCCTCGGTGCCAAAGAAATCCAACCCAAGAAGGGAGTCCGCAGGTTTGGTCGATTTTGGCGGAGCTGCTTCAGCTTTTGGCGGGATTTTCGCAGCTGGCGGTGCGGATGTATTTTGTCTAGGCGCAGCAGGTATATCATCATCTCCAAAGAGATCCGGTTGTGGCTCTCTCCTGACCTGGCGCGGAGCCGCAGCTTGACTCGACGAAACCCTCTGAGACGAAGCCCTCTCCAAAGTCTGCTTCTCCTTCACTAGGTTCAATGGTACATCATCATCTCCCTCAACATCAAGCGTCGATGGATCAGGGATTGGCCCATCCATTACCCATCTTTTCGACTCATACTTCGTCCTAATGAAGTTTTCGATCTTGGCTTCAGAAGGCACGTGTCCTGGAGCGAGCTTTGCTTCCCAATATTTATTCGCTCTCGTATTTCCCCATTTCAAAACACTTGCCAACTGTTCGTCTGTCCACGCATCAAGATCTACCGATTTCACTCTGCTGATGTGGGTACCCATCCCCCGGTGTATACCTGAACATCTTATACAGATGAATATGCCCAAATTCCAGCTTGCCCATCTCGGATCTAAGAGTTGCACACTCAGAATGACACCAAGTAGAAAATTGGAAAGATGAAGACTCACGTTTATTCCTTTTGCAATCGGCACATACTTTGTTGCCTTCTAACTTCAACAGGCTCTTAATTGTTTGGGTGTTCTGGGCGGCGCGATCTGCCGCTGGATTGGGCCGGCGCGACATAGTATGCCCTTTCTCAATCCAAATCTCTCAGCAGATGTTGTAGTGTTGCTACCATGAGCTGGTGGGCTATGGCGCAAAGGAAGCTGTTTCAAAATGTGAAGTTCATCAACATCCCTGAATAATAGGCGTAGTGATTCCACATTGGCCTTAACTGCATGACTAATCATTCGCCCAATGACAGCGTCGGAACGAGCTTTGAGTTAAGGTGGGGAGTTGTGTGGAAATGACGCACGATGTCCCGAGGCTGTCAGCGGGGTGGCTGTACCCATCGGCAGAGCTATTTGGAATTGATTAGGATTCAATTATAACCGTTCTAGGTACCCGTTATCTGTCATCGCTTTTCCTGCCCATAACTTATATAGATGCTGTGATGCGCCTGCCAAAGTTCTCGTCTATCATCCGCACTATTTATACATTGAACTTCCGCAACCGCCCTGCATACCCTCACCATATCGCTTTTGAGCACGTAACACAGAGACGCATTCTAAAGTCTATGCCAACCATCCCATTCCTGTCGCATTTCTTCAGCAGCAGTAGCAACTCATCCAATATGTCTTACCCAGTTCAAAAGTCAGAGGATGAATGGCGCGCCGTTCTTTCAAAAGGTAGATCAAATAACCATATAGCTGCACATACGGGTCCTAACACGGCATTATAGAACAATTCCGAGTCCTTCGCCAGCAAGGTACTGAGGCCCCATTTACTGGCAAATATGACAAACACATGCCTGAAGAAGGTGTATACACTTGTGCCGCATGTGATGCCCCCCTGTATAAGGCCAACCAAAAGTTCAAGTCTGGTTGTGGTTGGCCTGCCTATTTCGACAATATCCCAGGTGCTGTAACCCGACACGTCGATAACTCGTTCGGGATGGAAAGAACCGAGATCGTGTGCTCCAACTGTGGAAGCCATTTGGGGCATGTCTTCAAGGGAGAAGGGTACCCAACTCCTACGGACGAAAGGCACTGCGTGAACAGTATCAGTATGAATTTTAGTCCAGAGGACAAGGTTGTTGAAAAGAGCAAAGCATAAATGGCAAAATTCTTATGGGGGTCAGATAATGGGCGGAGAGTGGCTTGTATCTTTCAGGTTTGGTGTATGGAGTCTGAGTAGTGGTGAACTAAGGTTCATCTTGTGTAGAAATTACTTTTTAAGTACTTCATGAAAATAGAATACAATATCTAGGAATATTCACAGCAGATTATATAGCTACCTTTCAGCCCAGTTATTGGGCTGGACTTTAAGCAGCTGGATTGCAATGGCCTAGACTTCCAGTCACATACCTAGTCCTATCCTTCTCCAAGCATGTTCTATATCCTCACAGAGCTTTCGAAAATCCTCATTTGCCAAATTTGCACAAATAAAGTCATTCAGCATCGTATCTCTGGCATCTTCGTCACCATCCGCATATCCTGGTATCTCCCATAGTTCCTTCGTAACTAAAGGAGCTTCATCTTTCTTGATGAACGCAAACAATTCTCGCCAACAGGTTGCCAACAAGGGATTCAGTTCTGGATATACGCCGTTAGAATTCTCTGTTACATCGTTAAAAGGTGCTTTAACGATTCCTGCAGTGTGATCTCGCCCAGAGATGGTTTGTGTCTGCGTGCCCTGACTGACCATCTTGAGACGTTTAACAGTTTGAGGTGCATTACTAGGTGTGCTACTTCGCCTTTTAGTAACGCATTCCTTTGATTGTAGCCCAGATGATGCTGCCGGAGCGGTGGTGGTCAGCGATTTTGCAGCTAATGGGGAAATTTCTGCACCCCCAGAAAATTTGACATGTGAAGCTGCCCCTTGAGTGATATTTTGTCCGGGTTCATTGCGGAGCTTTGGCACGGATGTGTGAGGCCTGGCAAAAGGTAGTATCCGCCTAGGTGGGATGTCAATACTGCTACTATCAGTGCAATGCGCTGGTGTAGAAGCAGGTCGATTGGGTATGCAGGGCACAGAAGATATCGTACGATTTGGTAACTCGATAATTGGGTTTCCATTAAACGTTGAGACGGAGCTAGACGCCCCAGGGTTGGTGTCGATGGAAAGTGCCGAGGTATTACCTGAACGCACATGGTTAACAGTCTCCGGCCTTGATGCCGTTGAAGGTGTCTGCTGTTGTAACTGAGAAAAGGATCGTAAGCTTAACGAATCTTGAGCTTGCTCTAGATTGACAACTCCATTGCTGAGAGACGGAAAATTCACACCGATCACATTGGGAAGTTGTTGGTGCTATAGAGTCTTTAGCCGTAACCATGTATGGATTTTTGAGCTGGACCCACGGTGTAATGGGCTTCACCCATGGTCACTTGATTGGCAGAGAAACTATGATTGCCTTCAGCTCCATCCATATTCTGCGCTCCGGAAGAGGAGAAGCGGGTCCTGCCTAAAATACTAGAGCTTGCACTGCTTGGGCGAGTCAAATTTTCTTCTAGTCGAGTGCTAGTCATCATAGATCGCAGACTAGCTCTTGTTGAGACAGAAGAATTGACGCTATATGGACGTTCAGAACCTGTTGGCCCACAGGGTGCTGAGGATGAGACAGGAAGGTTAGTAGGACCGCCAACTTGCAAATGTTCGTGCATGCTAGATTGTGAGACTGCGGGCTGCGCGGCTGCAGAGAATCGCTGTGTGGATGATGATTCTGATACAGGAGGAACCTGTGACAGATGCGGGCGATGCTTGATAGACGAACTCTGTGTGATAGGAAAACCTAGTGACTTTATTACATTTAGAACTGTTGAAAAATCCCCGTCACTATGGAACTTCAATTGAATTCGACGGACCTAACGCAGCGGGAGCTTAGTTCTTTAGATCTTTTTCTGATAAGATCAAGGTAATTCTCTTCTGACACGAAAAGATATAAACGACTGTAATTTTGAAAAACAAAGAAATCGAACTTACGGTATGAATATCTTTTGGATAACGCATTGCCATGAATGGACTTTTGACAACTATTTGTACGGGCCGTTCTGCAGCTGGAGATGAATAGGACTCATGCAGATGATGTATCAGTAAATCCAAATCTTGTTGTTCCTAAGGAGAAAACACTGTAAGGTGTCATCCAGAGAGTGGCAGGGATAATATATTCAGCCCGTACCAATAAATCAACACCGGCCATGACCTTCATAAATGTCCGATTTCGATAAGTGCCTTCATCCAAAGCGACTCTAGAGCTGAGAATGACAAAAGCCAAA
Source organism: Scytalidium sp. 3C (assembly GCA_000743665.3). Lineage (NCBI taxonomy): Eukaryota > Fungi > Ascomycota > Leotiomycetes > Scytalidium > Scytalidium sp. 3C. The sequence goes on along the minus strand of JMRO03000008.1, from coordinate 434,721 downwards.
TCACTTCTGCCAATATGATTCCAAGTGAACCTAAGCACTTCGGGTGGATTTGAGGTGTGAGAAAACTTTGCAAAAGGAATTGAAGCTAAGATGGAGCCCTGATATTGGGCTCCTTGGGAGGAAAACATCATGAAATAAATCTAGAGATGAGAGAGGTAAAAGAAAATGGAAGAGAAAAGGGAAGAAAAACGTGAAAGCTGTAACCTAGTTGACACACGACTGCCAGTGACAGTTGTCGATTACCGTAACACGATTCGATGTGTAGCCTCCCTTTGTTATCAAAAACCTTGGTTAACTTCAGGCCTGGCAACGTTGAAGTTGTACTCTGTGACAAGGAAGCAAATGCCAGGTACACATGGTCTGTGCGTCACCGCGCTTATCCGCTAACAGTTAAGACGAGGCTACTTTGTGGGAAATGCGCGTATTCAATCTTCACAAAGGGTTCGATCGCGTCTGCTGAGATCTTGAAATCGCGTTTGCGCATTCAAATCTGGACTTTGTAGTCCATTGAATCACCGGCGCATGGCCATCCAAGNGAATATAGTAGCAACAATGGTTCCTCCTACTAGGACACGCGAGCCCTCAATCTCCTATTCCGACGAATACAAAGATTTTATCGCGAAACTCACTGCTTATCACGAGAAGAGAGGCACTCACTTCGATCCAGAGCCAAGAGTTGGGAACAAACACGTGGATCTTTTGCAGCTCTATAACGTCGTTAATGAGCGCGGAGGTTATGATAAAGTTAGTGATGAGAAGTTAGCTTGGAGGAAGCTTGGACAGGACTTCAATTTAGGATCGACGAACCTACCGGCAGTTGCGTTCAGTTTGAAATCGACCTATTATAAGTACTTGGCAGCATACGAAATCTCAACGCGGTGGGGAAAAGAGCCGCCGCCAAAAGAGATCTTGGAGGAGACAACAGCCAAAGGTGGCGGCCTGCTTACTCGAACCGTTGAAAACTACCGACCAGCTTCACGCAGGGAGACCATGGGGAACGAGAACTCAGAGGCGTCTGGTGATGATGGAACACCGGTAAAGGAAAGACAAGCCAGTGAAGAAGCCCCTGGATCAGGTGGCAGAGCTTCTCGCGGATTGAGGCAAGCACCACCGCAGCGAATTCTATTCCAGCCCGACACACTTCCTTCGAGACAGACACGACATGCTTCTGCAATGCATGCTCAACAATCACATCAGCAGCCGTCGCCGCTGCCGCACCAACAACCTCGGGGAGCTTCAACTTACCATAATCCTTCCTCGAACATGGACAATCTTTCGGCCGCTGTTACAAATTACGAGCCGCGACCACAGGCCCTCCTCCAGCTCAATCCAGTGATAACGCCTGGTAATAATCCCACAGAGTTTGCAAGAAGATACCCAAATATCCGGGCATCTGCAGTATCAAACAATCGTCCACAGACAACGCGAGGCATGATGCTTCCAGGAAGTACGTATTTTCTTGAATCTTCAGTCGTTCTTGGCTAATAGTAGTTCAGCTGGCTTTGATGGGCCGAATATTTACGTCCGGTGCTTGTGCGCTCTTAAATCTGGCACTGCTGCGGAACAGGATTATGCGCTACATCATTTGGTCAAAATATCCATGGAACGAGGTGACAAATACCGTTTTGAGTCATTTCCCGGGCTTGCAGAAGCTTTGATAGAAAAAGTCCTGCAGGTTAGCTCGCTGTTTTATGAGGTGAAATGGGAAATCTCATATATGGAAGACGAACCATCAAGTATTGCAACCCTTGATGGCTTAAATGGGACGCCTGATATTTTACAACGGATTGCAAAATTGAACAAATTGGATGTCGATGACAACATCCAGAGCGAAGAATTCAGCGATATGCTTCTTCAAATCAATGAAGCTGCTCTCACTCTACGGAACATGGTAATGCTGGAGGAAAACGCGGAGTACGTTTCTGAGCTCTATCCACTTCGGGATCTCTTAAGCATCGTTCTCAACCTGCCAAAAACGGATAGCCTTGTCGAGCTAAAACACTATGCGCTTGATATCGCTGAACAATTGACCAAATATCTTTCCTTGGAGGCGGGTGATCCTTTGTATGAATCACTGCTTGCGCAGTTAGGGTCTCAAGATCGTGGAGCTATTTTGACATCACTCCGTGCTATTAGCAGAATTTCAATGAATCTTGAAGAAAGCAATCGATTGAACGGGATCTCGAAAGAAGCTTTGCAAAATATTACGGACTGGACTATGCTACATGACGACGATCTTGTCCATGCATGTCTTGATTTCTTGTACCAATATACTGCGGTGGTGGAGAACGTTGACTTTTTGATCAGTTCGCAACAGGCCCAGCCACTCGTTACACAGTTGACCCGATTGCTAGCTTATGGTGCCCGGATTTCAGAGAAAGAAATGCCTTATGGCCGTGAATACAAACTGCCTCCGCCTGCAGATATTGCACCGGTTCCCCAGGATCTTCTCACAGAGCTTTTGAAGCTGGATGAACCTGAGCGAAGCTCCCAGTGGCTACGTTGCCTATTTGAGGAGGATCGTGATGAATCCATCACCCAAATTGCTCTCTGGCAAGCGTACCAATCGCGATTCGCAGATCATGTCAACGAAACTGGGAAACCTCTACTTGCAGCTGCCGAATTCATAAAGAACGTTAGTACCACTTTCGCCGAAAGAGCTGCTGCACAGGTCCAAAATGGCCCCGTGCAGAAGTTCATCATTAAGGGAATTCGGATGCGCAGCGTACCGGTAGATTTCAAAGGCGAGGAATTTAGTAAGTGCCTGTGGAGAACCAGTGGCCACGGCAGTGGTCTTTGTGAACAATATTTCATGGCACCAGAGAAGATGTATCATCACATTCTCACCGCTCATCTTGGTGCAACTGTCCGTCCAGATGGCTCATTTGATAATTCACAAGTGGGCAAATACGTTTGTCTATGGAATAAGTGCCACAGGTTCAAGGACGCTCCCGCTACAAAGTTGTCACGGATAGCTGGCCACATCAAAGTACACTTGCCCCCTCCACCGTCATCATCCCAGGATTCCGCCGAAAGTTCTGGCATGCCTCCAGCAAAGAAGCAAAAACCATCTTATGTTGTCACTCCGCACAAGCAGGTATTCTCATACCAAGTTACCGCCATCGATGAAAGGGGTGATGCAGCCGGCATCCCTCTCAGTGCTGTCTTGGTCCTACGGAATTTAGCTCGCAACTTGTCAAAGACAGAAGCAGAGGAGAGTGCATTGAAAGGTCCTAATGGTGTTTCATGGGTGGATCGGTTGTTCAAGCCAATCGAACCCAGGCTCTTCGAGGTATTTGCACATAACAAAAGTTTGGTAAGTCCGCCCTTTTCGCCATTCTGGGCTTCAGCATACTAATATTGAATAGGCTGCATACATGAGTGACTTGCTTAAGGCTATCAAAGATTCATAAATATTGTAGACTATCATAATAAGAGTTACATTCGGGTCACTGGGAATGGCGGGAAGGTACCAATACGGAGTTTGTGGCTTGCGATTGTGTACTATAGATACCATAACATCAAATATTGCGATAGGAAACATCACCTTTTTGTTGTTTTCCGAATATGGTACCTTATTTGGCCCGTTTGATACATGCTCCTACGTATTTCCGCCTTATTTTTGATAGATATGTTGTGCAGGCCGGGACGGGCTGATAATATGATCAATTGAGAGTTATCCAGGAGATTGTATTGTCCTAAAAAATCAATAACGACTTAATATTTCACAATTCTTTTGTCATTACTATGGATTTAGTGGGTATATATAAAGCAGATAGCCCAAATTCAAGATCTGGGCCTTCAATCAAATACAACCTTCTTCCCTTGGAACGAAACATTCTTCTTCATTTCTTTTGCTTTCTTAGCCGCCTGCCAAGATGGATGCAAAACACCTACATCATCTCTCTTTGCGGCGCTTTTACCTGCGTCTCTATTCCGAGGCGTGACAGCAATTGCATTTTCTCCCGTTGCGCTAGCAGCGTTTCTTCCTCTTCCGCCAGCTCTCTCTGCAAACTTAGCCCTCTTCCTATCTCTCCAATCATCCTTACCGTCCTTTGCACCTCTCTTTGGATCCCAGCCATCATCTTTGGTTTTACCGCCATCCTTGACGATATGGTTTGCCTTGCCACCATACTTCTTCTCCCATATAGCACGACGCGCACGTTGGCCTTTCCTGTTTTTGCGAACAGGCTGCTCCTCTTCGATATCTGATGCAGATTCAGAACCAGACCAATAGCCGCCCATTAGAGTCGGGAGAAATGTGGAACTGCCGATTGGTTTCGGTGCAGGTTGAGCTCTCGATGGCTTGGAGGTTTTGCTTGGTTTAGCCTCCCTGGATGAGGATGCAGATGATTCGGCGTCCGAGGAATCTGACCCCTCAGAGCCAGACTGTGGTGGCGAGGGAGACGGGGACAGAGATAATGATTGTCGAGGTCGCAGATCGGGATGTGACGTTTTGTATTCCTCCTCATCAAAACTTTCTTCATCTGATGAGCCACCGAGAAGAGCGTCCCATTTTGCAAGTTCCTCCTCGTCTAAATCATCTCCCACTTCATTTTCGTCTCCATCAGACTCACTACCAGACCCTACTTCCTCATCGCTATCAGCATCCTCATCTTCCTCTTCGTCAAACCCTTCCCAAGACAGCTCATTCTGCTCGTCTAATTCCACCTCCTTCCCGCTCTCGCTCTCGCCATTTGTATTATTCGAAATCTCAGACCGCGCCAATGGACCACTATTCTTCGATCCTTCCTTGGAATTTGAAACCTGCTTCTTCCCATTTCTCTCCTCGGGCATGGGGATCCCTAGGGAAAGGTACATCCCTTGCATTGTGACTTTCATGACGTCCTTGACGCCTTTGATATTATACATCCCGCTTGTGACATTCCTTAAAGCCGTGATCTCTTCCTCTGTCATCCCTTCCTTTTCAACTCGGCCATCGCTGGACACAACCTGCTGAGGCAATAATCCTGACCCGACAAAGCTCTTTACCTTCTTTAACGTTTTGTACAAATGACTCTCGGCAACCCGTGTCAAATCCAATTCCTTTAGTACTTTGATCTCGGTGTTTATACGTTGCACCTGTTCCGTATCTCCAGAACTAGTCGCATTCTTCAGTCGCTTCCCTAATTTCTGTCGCTCGAATCCCTTGGCTAATTTCAGCGCTCGATGTAGCTGTTTCTTTGCCTGCACAATTCTGTCTTGCACATCTTTCATGCGCATCTTGAGGACCCTGTCGCCATTGCTATCGCCGTCATCAGAGGAATTCCGCTTCCGTTTGGGCATGGTGAAAGGCTGTCGCTCTTGAAGATAAGTTGGATTTATGCCTCTGGCTTGCAAACAAAAAAAGTCCAGCCTTATTTGCTGGTGGAACTTTTGATGGCTAGATTTCTTACCGCTTTCCATATGCGGCGTGGACCCACAGCTCACCTGGCAGAACTTTTAGGACGAAGTGGGGCAGATACAGTACCCCTCTATGACGAGATAGGCAGTTATTATTCTGTCCCGTAGAGTCTACCTTTATCTTGATTGAGCATTCGAAATTTCAGGATACTAGATCTTAACGACGAATTGCCTCTACTACCTGCTGCCAAGCTCGGCGGAATCAGACCAAGATGGCAACCACATCTATACAAGCCGCCAATCTCTTCAACGTTAACGGTCTCGTGGCCGTGATAACGGGAGGCGGTACAGGTTCGTCCACAAGCATCCTTGCCCGTCTCATCAAGCCATGCATGCCTCCAGTAGTAACATATATATTGCTCAAGGAATTGGCCTTATGATGGCCCGCGCATTGGCTCTTAACGGAGCCCATAAAGTTTACATCATCGGCCGACGGAAAAATGTTCTTGAAGAAGCTGCCGCTTCAGTATCGACGGGAAATATCATCCCACTTCCGGGAGACGTAACGTCTAAGGAAGATATTGAGAAAATTGTAGAGACAATCAAGCAGGAGACAGGATACATTAATGTTCTAGTAGCAAATTCAGGAGTTCTTGGACCACAATCGAAGCCTTCCATAAAGGAAGCTTCCAGCATCGAGGAAGTTCAGAAGGCTTTTAACGCCGCCGATTTCGAAGAATTTAATGACACATTTAGAGTTAATACCGTCGCCGTCTGGTATAACATTGTCGCATTCCTAGGATTGTTGGATGCCGGAAACAAGAAAGGCAATGTGCCACAGAAGAGCCAGGTGATTGCTACAAGCAGCATCGGAGGCTTTAACAGAGCTACACCCGGAGGATTTGCCTATGGTCAGAGCAAGGCTGCCACCATACACATGATGAAACAGTTGGCGACTGGCCTTGTACCTTTCTCGATCAGATCAAATGTTATTGCTCCTGGGTGTAAGTGTATTTTCGATACCGTCTATACTGTACCAGATTGTGGATATTCATACCAAATTCACAACAAGACCAACCATTTGATATCTATTGAAACTGCACTTCACCTCCATCTTCTCCACATTTTTGCATGCTAATTTGAGACCGTAGTGTTCCCATCTGAATTGGCTGCTGGGATTATCGGCGATGGAATCCTCCCAAAAGACAAAATACCTCTAGAGAGAGTTGGCACAGAAGAAGATATGGCAGGTGCAATACTATTTTTAACAAGCAAGGCGGGTGCATACCTGACAGGCAATGTGTTGGTGATTGACGGCGGTCGACTGAGCATATTCCCAGCCAGCTACTAAGAAGTTGGCATTCCTAGAATTAGATTATGTGATAGACAAATACTAGTTTAGAATATAGAGTTCTTTGACAACAGATGTAATGTCTGCTGATGTCAAAGTTCGACGAGTCAACCATCTTCTCTAGTCATCTACGAGTATAATCTCAATTTCCAAGAACATCTAGTATTCGCAGGGAGCTTTGTAAGTCGATATATTCTATTAATTATTACTTTTATCTGAGACTTTCTTTCTGATATACATTTTGCCCTATTTCAAATTTCATGCTTGGCCAAAAATTCCAATATCAGATCTGCTACCTGCTGTGTCTCATTCTCAACGGCGAAATGTCCAGCATCAAGCAGATGGACCTCTGCGTTCTTCGAATCTCTCTCGTATGCCTCAGCCCCCGGAGCTATAAAGATATCATCATTCCTTCCCCATACTGCAAGTATTGGGACGTTTGAGTCTCTGAAATATTGCTGGAATTTAGGGTAGAGCGGTAAATTATTCCGATAATCATAGAGAAGATCCAATTGGATATCCTTGTTGCCTTCACGTGAGAAGAGGGTATAATCTAGCCAGTAAGCTTCTGGGGCAACTGGACCCTTGGCACCATTTTCGTACTGCCATTTGGTGGTCTCCAAGTTTAGCACCGCAGACTTAATGGTTTCACGAAGTTCTGATGTTGGGTTTTCCCAGAACTTGCGAACTGGCGCCCAGAACTCCGCCCCGAAACCCTCTTCGTATGCGTTGCCGTTCTGGGAAATGATGGATTGGATCGCTTCAGGTCGCCGAAGAGCAAGACGCAATCCAGTAGGTGCTCCATAGTCGAATATGTATACTGAAAAATGCTTGATGTTCAGAACGTCGAGGAATGCTTCGATGCTGGTAGCGATATTGTCGAAAGTATATACATATTTTCGAGACTCGGGTACTTCTGTGAATCCATAACCGGGTAGGTCTGGAGCTATAACGCGATATTTTGAGCTCAAGAGAGGAATAAGGTTTCGAAATTGGTGAGAAGAACTAGGAAAACCGTGGAGAAGGAGAAGCACGGGTCTTTCTTGCTGACCGACTTCGCGATAAAATATTTTGATTCCATCGGCCTCCACTGTGTTGATTCTTGTAGAAGACATTGGAAACAAAAATAGTTGTATAGTATATGAGAACTGCTAAGTAGATTATATATATCCACTGTCGTTTGAATTCTGTGGTCAATTGCTGTTTGGATCCTGTGGATAACAACGGCAAGAGTTCTGATACTTATACTCCGCCTTCCCATTGAAGTCAAACGTGGAATCGCCCATGGTTGCAACGTCAAGGCGTATCGAAAGGAGTGCTGGATTTGTAATTCTGAATGTTATCCACAACATGGAGCATACCTTTTAGAGCACCCATAGCTTAATTTCGAGAATCGAGAGTTGAGCTTCCTTAGTGCTCATGCACGACAGGGGACTGGAATTTCTGGAAGCAGCAACGCTCCCGTCCTTAGAGCGGTAAGCCACAGTTTGGCGCAGTCATACGTCATTGATCCCACTTGCATCAGTGACGTCGAGGTCCCAAGAAAGCATCTTGCTGATTAATTGGTTAAAACGATGGTTTCCAGAATTGTTCTACGCGCCGTAAAATGTGCTCCACGGCGTAAATTGTCCTATGTGGCGTGATCATACTGCACAGGGACGGCTTAACGGATGTATTCAATTGGGTTTCGTGATTCGCTGGAGTCTCAGCAGTTGCATAGCTAGCCCTCCAAAGTAAAAGGAACTCTGATCAGAGTTACTCCATCTTGACTCCATAATTAAGGATCTCTATTTATATTATGTCATGGTATTAGACAATGCAAATATTTATGTTATCTGTCGCGAGAATGGCGCCTGACATAGCAAGGGAGGCCGCCTTCCATCGGTAAGGTTAGGCTATTCTTCGAGATCCTCTCTTTGTCGTCCAGCGGTACAAAATCAAAACTCCTGACCAAGCTGGCAATTAGCTGGACTGCAACCTTTTCAGCCATTTTCTTCCCCAAACACGTGCGAGTACCTCCGTTGAACACTGGAAACTCGAATGCTGACTTGGACAGAAGCTTGCCATCTTCTTCTAGCCAACGCTCTGGTTTGAAATCATCAGAGTCCGACCCCCATATCAACCTGGAGCGATTCATTGCCCAAGTACACCAGACTACTATAGCACTTTTAGGCAAGTAAGTCCCATCTGGCAGGGTGGTATGCTGTTCACACTGTTTTATCTCGAACGGTACTGGTGGATAAAGACGCAGCGTTTCATAAAAGACAGCAGTGGTAAATGGAAAAGTAAATGGCGCGGACTCGGACAGATTGCTTCCACTGTTCTGGAATGCTTCGAGAGCAGTCTCGCCTTCGTTTCGAATTAATGGAACAACGTGTGGATGCCGCATAATGAGATAGAATACCCACGTCAGAGCCTCTGCAGTGGTATCTCTCCCTAGACATGGCATAAGCAACGATTGAAGGTGCAATGGGAGCCAGTCGACACGTACCCGCAGATAGGTAATTGAGAGCAGCATCTGCAACTACTTGGCGATCAGATATAGCATCCAATAGGGAGCTAATCAAGCTGCCAGAGATAGATTCGAGAGCGTTATCAGAAGATGTTTGTCTAGCTTCCGAAACCTTGCTCTCTCTGGATGCGACGGCATTATTCACAATCACAGATCCGAATTCTTTCACTCTAGCCACCGAGCTTCTAAAACGCCTTCCGAAGAAGATCTCTGTAATGAACCAAAGTGGGTTTTGGAATCTCTCCCCGGTTTTTGCTGACGCATATTCGAAAGCGACGGTGAACTCGTCTGAGGCATGCATCTCCATCTAAAATGCTTAGCTCTCCTGGTTGTGGCGCAGAAACTTTAGACTGAGAGAAGTAGACTCACATCATATGCCATCTTCCCCATTAGCTGCGTAGTAAACTCGTGGAATACTGCCTCAAGGTCAACGACAGACTTCGCTGCCGCCGCATCTTTGAGTGTACGGGTTGTATCTTTAAGATACAGAGGAAGTGCAGTGGTTAGGAGAACTTTAAGATTCTGATTGCTCAGGAACTGTAACCCTGCCTTTCGTTGAATTCTCCACAATTCTCCATCAGCATTTATAATCCCGTGTCCTGGTAAATGTTGAGTGTGATGACTGTCATCTGCTTTTGAAGGGCCACTAACCGAAGAGATCCCAAGATCTCATTTTGAAAAATTCCCCTTTGGAGAAAGTTCCCTCATTTTTTAAAACAAACTCAAGATTTTTGGGATCATTAATGACCACCCCTGGAGGTAAAGAAGGAACGGCTATTTGGAATGTCTCAAAGCCAAACTGCCGCTCACATTTCACGAACCACGAAAACAGTTTGTGACGGGCTTGCAGAAAGAGAATACCGTTGCCTACCAAGGGAAGAGTATTTGGAGGCTTCCTTAAAAAGATAAGTCAGCTTAAAACGTATCTGACATGATTGATGTTATAAGAGGAGTCTATATTATGCATTATCTAAATTTCAGGTGACTTGCGTGCCTTCGGACAATTCAGGAAACCCGACTACCTTAATGGTGTTTGGTACCTACTTCAAAGGAAGTCCGTTTTTTCTTATTTTATTACCACCTAGAACTGAGCTTATAAAAAGTAAGATAAAAGGGAGCAGCAGTAAGATCGTCGTAGCAAGCATCCTCGAGTAGTTATTCGGAAGATGTCAGTCGCAATCTGCAAGCGGACGTTCGAGCTAAGGTGTATGAGCTCTTAATCTCAACAAAGATTAGGGAATAATCTTTCAATCATCAGCGTTGAGTTCCCTGGGTCTTTCACAGTGCGTAGGTATTTGGCCACTACGTCAAGTATAGTTTTCGAACTCGTAGCGACCCCGACATTCACCAAACTCATCCGAACGACCGCAACGTCGTCAACCAAGATGCCTGACAGCAACCGAAAAACTAAGCTTTAAGGCTCAAACGGATCTAATTTTATCGGCGTACGATAAGAGATTCCAGAATTCAAGAATGAATTTTTGAAATTAAGGAGTCGGAATCTCAAACGCTAGATACGACCTGAGTGGATTTTGGTTGTTTTGAGACAAACTTGCAACATGATCCGATCTACGCGAACTGGGCTGGCAGCTTACGGGCACGGGTACAGTACCTGGTGGCACAGCCCTTGTCAACGTCACCAGCTATACGCAACCTGGATCGGTCCAGCCGAAACAAATCAGATATAACTGCGATGATGGAAATTTTCCATTGAAAATCTTCAAGCCATATCCTCCCTCCTCCGAATGTAGCACACTCTTAAAATGGTGCTCATTTCGCCTCGTATCCACTTCTACGAGATAAACGACCAACCTTGGTGAATAAAATATCTCAGATCCAGCGATGTCACTCACATACTTACCTTCTAGGACTTAGGTTCCCCCAATATCTCCGTGAGAAGGTTCAATCATGCCTTACACTTGCTTGGACATTTAAAGTACCTTTATTGCAAAGGGCATCACCTGCCCAGCTTGTAGCACGCACTCTCTTCCGCACCTTAGGAGATACTGCCCCGCAATTTACGTATGTCGACTTCTGTGCTGGTGCCGGAGGTCCTACACCATATATTGAGAAGCTCTTGAATGCTCAGCTAGCCGCTTCGCAAAGTTATCCCTCAGCCACCAAGTCTAATGGTACCAATGGTCTTACTCCACGGACACCAGACCGCGAGACTCATCAAAATGGCACGAATGCCGTCAAATTCGTCCTCACTGATATCCATCCACATATCCCGGATTGGACCGAGGCAGCCAAGAAAAGTGAAAATCTGGACTTTATTTCGACACCAGTAGATGCCGCACACGCTCCTCCGGATCTTGTTGGAAAGGATGGCCAGAAGGTTTTCCGGCTTTACAATCTGGCATTCCACCATTTCCAGGACGACCTGGGCAGAGACATACTACGCAATACCATTGAAACAGCAGATGGGTTTGGGTAAGTCATTCTTACGAGTAACACCTTTTGTCAATTTACGTTCTTAAACTGTTATCTAGTATCTTTGAGCTACAAGAGCGGAGTCTTTTATCTTTCCTCACCATGATCGGAATGGGCCTTCTCTTTCTTGTAATAACACCGTTCTATTTCTGGAGATCGCCTGGTCATCTGTTCTTTACTTACATAATTCCGATTGTCCCTTTCGTTCTGGTGTTCGATGGCTTCGTGTCATCTTTACGAACAAGAACTCCTGAGGAGATACGCGCACTGATGGATCAGTGTGGAGTTTCTGCGGAAGGCTGGAGTATCCAGAGCGGGCACGAGCAACATACATGGCCAATGGGATATATGACATGGGTTATTGGGATCAAGAAATAGGAAGAATAAAATGTAATACGTTAGATTAATCCAAGATGATAGAGCCAAACGCTCCTCCACTCCGATTCGTATCCAAGAAATTCATACGTCTGTCTTCTCTTTCTTTTCATTCACTCATATTTTCGTTCTACGGCCTTGATTCCTTTTTGCTGACCCCATATGGGAAGAGACCCCAAACCCAAAAGAGCCAAGGCATGAACAAGAGCATGAAGCCACGGTCCTCCAAGCCCACCACCCTTTCCATCGCCGATCACAAGTCCACCTTCAAGCTGAGTCTCTGTAATCCTCCACACTGCTCGAGCAAGTGGCGCAGCATGGTAAACCGCCAACGCACCTGCCACTTTTCTCCCTGTTCCATCCACCACGGAGCGAGTGGCAAAGACTAGTGCGATGAGGACGGAAGAAAAAAGCAGTACAGCGTACTGCCTTATGACGAAATGGAGGGAGGCCTGGGCCTCTGGGGCGAGAGTGCTTACTGCAGGAGGCAGCTGGGCCGCTGGGTTTAGGAAGAAATTTAGAGACGCAGGGGTCTCAATTAGAGCATGGAGGTAGAAGGGCAAGGAAGAAGTCATTTCTCAAGGCCGAGTCAATAGACTTGGATTAAATTTGACCGTGCAAGGACGAAAAGGGTTGTGCTTGTTCCGAGAGATGGGAGCCTGTATTACGACTTTCAAAGGTGTGGTATACTGCATAGAATATGCATTTAGTTACAAATGTCACATGAGACAAATTGCCAGCAGAAAACGGACTTGCGAAAGTTACTACTAAGCATTCAGGAATGAGGCTGATGCGGGTTCATGGGATGTAGATGTCTGAACATGGGATGAACAGGGGTAGTTTTGGGTGCAGATGCGAGATGGGCAAATACCAAAGGAAAGCTTAATGGGAAAGCTTACTACATACGACGCAATATAAGACGCAATTGAGATATAAAAAGAAGCTTTTTGGCCGACAAATCCCCCGGAGCGGGCAGCTGAGAAGGAGGTTCTCGATGGCGATGCTTATATCCGATGAGTAAGAGTGGTGGTCTGGCGTCCTGCATTCGTAGACAGACTACCCGAAACGGATGCGTGTGCAGCGGACCCTGGTCCTCCCAACAGATAAGGTTTGCTACGGTCTGCCGATCCGGGAGTTTACGTCCGTATTACTGCTAACGTGCGTTGGTGGCTGGGCTCTACGCGCGAAAGCTTGCAGATGAATGGAATGGATAGACTGTCTACCTGGAGACACGGAATACTCTTTCAGGGCTCTGCCACGCANCACATACGTACGGTAAAATCAGAAACTCCGCCTAGAGGCAGTAGAATGAGTCACGTGCTAGATAGGGGCGATTTCCGACCCTGGAACATCTGATGCGAACCTGACGCAAGCCGTGATCCTTAGAGCCCCATCCAGTGACATTTGATGAAATCATTTGCTACAAACCGCGTCACAACCGGCATCAAACCAGTACCGGCCCAGGCGATGCCGTTGGGTCTGAGATCACGGAGCCTTATCAGCTTCTTGTCCAGCAGTGTTTTGTTGAGGGTCTGGACACATCCATAGGGGCGGGATGCAGTACGACGTACGTAGTACGAGCGTACAGAGGGCCATGGCCTAAAGCTCCCAGTCGTCATCCAAGACCTGCTGATGCTGACAGCGGAGAGAAGGCACAGTTGGGTCTGCTCCTCATCTCAGGTTAGTGCCAGCCATGGCAATGGTCTTCGTAATCGTGAAATAATAATATGGATCGGTCCATCCCTTGGTGAGATTCGCTCACCCTTCCACGCAGACACATCCATCGCATCGCTGTTTCCGTCCCTGCAATCGTCACGCGAAACGCCCAGCGTACCCTCCGGACCCTAGTCAAACCGAAGGCGAGACACATCCCAGCGGCCAAAACTTGAAGAGGATCCTTCATTCCGTCTTGACGAGTCCTCCAATTTGTCCGTTGCCTCTAGGACTTGCGTATGTTCAGTGCTGCACCGCCACGACGGACATCTACCTGATCCTTTGGCATTGGTCCCCATATAATTCTGTGCCCCGCCGGCTGTCTAATCGCGTGCAAGCCGTATCTTGCAGAATTCTGTCTACCGCATCAATCGTACAGCTCAGAAACCATAAAATTGGGCCTTCCGGTGACGGGATAAGTTGTGCAAATTAATTCGTCGTGGTTGCTTTCTCTTCCATCCCAAGAACAGTCATCCTGCACGCTTATCCTGAATATAAGCTTATAAGACGGGCATATTTAAGCTTCCGCCATGGCTCCCGCCAGAGATGATGTGCCAAACGGCACTGCGCATGAAAACACACCCAGCAATGGACGTGAAACCAAAAACAGCTTTGGGGAGCTCAATCTTGCCATTACTGGCCTGGGGGCAGCGTATCCTGCCTTCCAACATGAACCATCAGCACTGGACACCATTGCTTCACGGTACTACAAAGATACGCCAGCGTAAGTGTTCATACAATCCCAGATCACGTCCTGGACCTGCTATACATGAGATCGGATGCTAATAATCACATAGAATGAAAAAGGTTCTCGGCATCAACAAGTTCACGGGAATCGAAGCTCGCTCGGCCATTGGCACCATAGACCATCCATTGGTCAATATGGACCGTGCCCCCAATATCGCGGAGCTCTGCGATGTATTCTTTAAAGAGGGCATCCCTCTCTCCGTGGGGGCTGCACGAAAAGCATTATACGAAGCACGGTTGTCTCCTTCCGAAGTAACTCATGTGGTCTCAACCACCTGCACCAATAGTGCCAATCCGGGGTTCGACCACTTCGTATGCAAGGAGCTCGGCATTCCTCTTGACGCAGAAAAGGTTCTCCTACATGGGATTGGCTGTTCTGGCGGTCTCGCAGCCGTACGGACTGCTGCAAACTTAGCTCTGGGGGCAAGCTTCCGTAGAAGGAAAGCCAGAGTGTTGGTTGTTGCCTGTGAAATTTGCAGCGTGTTAGTCCGTAGCGAGTTGGACAGCATCCAGGAGTTACAGGAGACAAGAATTGCTATTGCGTTGTTCAGTGATTGCGCTAGTGCTTGCGTTATAAGCAACGGAATTGGCGAGGAAGATGCAGAACCTGTATATGAACTGCTGGGTTGGGAGAACAAAATAGTTCCAGATACGGAGACGGATTTGGGCTTTGATGTTGACCCATTAGGTACGTTCTGATTTCCTATTTATGTCTGCTGTATACCTAGCCCCTGCCTAATGAAGCTTATAACTGATAAATGCACTCTTGCAAACAGGCTGGAAAGTTGTACTTTCTCCACGTGTTCCATCTTTCACCGGCTCGATCGTCTCGCCCACATTCAACTCACTTGTCTCCAATCTCCCAAATTTACCCCCCAATTATACTTCGGCCGCCGATTTCGACTGGGCTCTCCACCCCGGTGGATCAACAATCCTGACCGGTGTCGAAAAGGCTATGTCCATAACGCCAGAACACATGCGCGCCTCTTATGATGTATACATGAATCATGGAAACTCGTCCAGTGCGACCATCTTGTCGGTTATGGACCGGTTAAGATGTAAGGATATGGAAGAGTATGCTCCCGCGGATAGCAGTGGTGTGAGGAGATCCCGAGAATATGTTGTTGGATGCGCATTCGGACCTGGAATTACGGTTGAAATGTGTATGCTCAAGCGCAACATGGCTCACGAAAAGCGTGAGTGGGTAGCTGGCGTCAGTGGTGAGGTTACACCGCCGGAGTCTGAAAGCGAAGGCAGCAGAAGCGAGGCAGAGAGCGAAGAAGATATAACCGAGGGCACCAAGGATAAGTTGGAGAGCTTGGAGGAGACTATGAATGAGGTCGATTTGGACTGAATGCGCTATGAACTTTGCTGAGCTGGATAAACCTACGAGAAAGGAAATGACGAATGACCATCAATAAGAACGGATTTGGCCTGGCGTGCAGGTCCACGTCAACGACTTCTATGCTCTATGATACTAGACATGTTTGTCCCTTCGAAAGAGGATTGGTTTTTGAGGAACTGCGTGGTGTTCTTGGTAACGTGGTATCACTTTGCAACAGATTGTATTGGCCTGGCTCGAAGCTTGTTGATGGGCATTTCTCTTATATTAGTTCTTCCATAACATAGAGGCATGACTTGAATCCATATAGACAAAGTAATACATTTTAATTTGAGTATATGCGGTTCCATGATATTGGCTTTTGCCATTGCTCGTTCAGCAATGGGTAGGGAGGGAGTTTAAGTGCTCTCTTCTACTTCAATTCACTTTACATAAGATCATGTGATGGAATATCACCGTATGTAATCCAAGAGATACTGTCTACACAGGGTTACAGATAACTGAAGCTGTTCTGATCGTCACAGCCTCGCGATAAACTCTTGGTCCCTTGACAAGGATCTTAGCACCAGCCCCGCCACTAAAAGGAAACTTTCAGCCTTGCTCCCCACACATATTTTTATTCGGACGGAAAGCATTCGCCGCAAGTTGGCAATGCGAAAGAACCCATAACTCACAACTGGGATATTTCTGAAATATGGGTAAATCTTCCAAAGACAAGCGCGACGCCTACTACAGGCTGGCGAAGGAACAAGGATGGCGAGCCCGCAGTGCCTACAAGCTCTTGCAGCTCGATGAAGGTATGCATGTATCCCTTAGCAAGCACATCGTGCAATTGTCCCCGGGTGAAGGTCATAGCTAATTGTTACTGGCTGCTGAAAAATAGAATTCAACCTCTTCGAAAATGTCACTCGCGTGGTCGATCTCTGTGCGGCGCCTGGAAGCTGGAGTCAAGTGCTATCGAGGGTGTTGATCAAGGGAGAGAAATTCGGCCGCAAAGCATGGGAAGATAAGGAAGGAAAGCTGCGACAACAAATGCTCGGGGTATACGGTATGAGTTCTAGCAGTGAAAGAAAGGAAAGTGAGGAGAAGCAGGACCAGGTCGGGGAGGAGGCCGCGCAAAGCGAACCGAGAAAGGATATCAAGATTGTGGCTATCGATCTCCAACCCATGAGCCCCTTGTCAGGAATTATCACTCTCCGCGCAGATATAACGCACCCTGCAACTGTTCCCCTCCTGCTCGAGGCACTCGATGCCGCACCCGCATCATCATCCTCTCCCTCTGAAGCCTCTTCAACAACTCATCTCGTTGATTTGGTTCTCTCCGACGGTGCACCCGACGTCACGGGCTTGCACGATCTAGACATCTACATCCAGAGCCAGCTCCTCTTTGCCGCATTGAACCTAGCTCTATGCATTCTCCGACCAGGAGGGAAATTCGTCGCCAAGATCTTCCGTGGTCGCAATGTGGACCTGCTCTATGCGCAGCTCAAGCTGTTTTTTGACCGCGTTGTGGTTGCCAAACCAAGGGCTAGTCGAGCGAGTAGCGTCGAGGCGTTTGTGGTTTGTCTGGGATTCCATTTGCCTGAAGGGTACAAAGCTAGCTTGGAGAATCCATTGGGAGTTGGGGATGGATTGGAGGAGATGGTGAAGAAGCAGCAGGAGGAAGATCACAAAGCAGGTGAGACTCAGGTTGTCAAGAACGAAGATGGTGTGGTCGAGGTCCGTCTTTTGGGTGACGAATACGATGCAAGGCGAGATGGAAAGTGGATAGCACCTTTTTTGGCATGTGGAGATTTAGGTTCCTTTGATGCTGATGCTTCTTACCATCTGCCTAAGGATCATGTCAGTCTTGACCCCGTGCAACCGCCAACTGCGCCGCCATATAAACGAGCTCTTGAGATGAGAAAAGCTGCGGGAGGGGCGTATGGGAAGACGGGAAGTGCATGATTGGATCACTGGGCGCTGAGGTTGGGGGATCACATTTGCATTGGCTGGGCGTTTTGAGATGGTATTTATATTGGGTTTTTTGACAGCAATTCATATATCCGGGAAACTATATTCAACATAGAAAAGTACTCTCACTGAAGCACTGCATATGGTGCTGATGCAACATTTGTGGTAAGACGGGAAGAATAATTTTTATTGTGATGGGCTATAACGGGATATCAAACAAAGCTTATACATAACGGAAAACCCGTTTTCGTGTACAGAACCACCTTCCTTTCCCCGACTTTCATCAATTTATGAGCACTCCATTTATACAACTCAGCTCACACTTCCAGACACACCTCATCAATTCACGATCTCTTCTTTGTTCAGTTAATTCATTTTCTCTTGGGAACACCTTCAGCTGCGAGGATGCAGTCAGCTGACTTAAGCAGTCTTCTTCCACTGGCTGTAGACACCGATCAAACTGCTGACAGTTCCGGCCAAACCGACGAGGCCGTCATCCAAGTTAGCAAGTCCAAGAGCAGCAAGGGGGACAGTGATATCGCAGAGATCCGAGAGGAGTTGGAGGTTAAGTGCCGCACGCTCCCTAATTTTTCCAATGTCAGCCATGTGATTTTATTAAAAATAGATCAAGTGGGTAAACACGAGGAGCAAAGAATATCCTCATGTCAAGATAACGTACTTTTGGATTCTCTTGCTTGTCACAACACCCTCGCCATCCTTCTTATCGATCTTGGACTCCTGCTGTCTCAAGTTATAGAGGGAGTAGGATCCGGATATGGCGCTGAACAACAATCCCGCCAGCCAGAATCGGTAGGCCTCCTTCTGCAGTCTCTTGGCCGACTCGCTCTTCCGGATTCCGGCGGCATCCAGGACAGTCAAGCTGTCCAGCGTCAAGTATCCGGCATAGCCTAATTGTCGGCCCACAGCGCAGTACTTAGTGACGGCGTCTAGTGACTTGGAATCGGCCGCAGTGGCAGCAGCCTTGAAGTGCTCGACGTTCTTGCCGACGCGCAGCAGCTTACGAGCCAGACCGAACTGCTTCTTGATTGCCTCATAGGGAGCGATCTCAGCCGGGGTCCCGTTCGTTCGGTAGAGGTACCAGGCGTAGAAGCGGGAGAAGTACTGGAGAGTGCGGAGAAGCTTGTCGCGGCCGACGGTCGTTGCGACGAATTTCAGGTAGTGGGCCACCGTGGGGTGGTAGATAAGGGCGTCGGCGACCATCTTCGGCGGTGAGGTATTGGGATGTTGGGAACGGAGGAGATGCGATGAGCAGGAAAAGGGTTGGAGGGAAAGATGGGATTGAAGTTAATGAATGAAAGGAGAAGATTAGCCGTTGGAAGTGTCGTCAGATCTCGATGCGAAACCTGAACGGGCAGAACGGGGAGCTTGTGAAGGGAACGTCCAACATGCCGAGGTTGTGGGGACAATGCCGAACCCCCAGGTGACTTTCCAGGCATTAACTGACTGATTATATAAAAGGTCTACCCAATGCAAAATGCCGACAGGCAATAACACCATTGATGCCATAAAACTAAGGCATAAATATGGTTTGTAAGATTCGCGGTCACGTTATCCCGACTACACTCGTGTTTCCGCGAGATGTCCCATTAGATTGTGGTAGACTTTGTAGGTGATACGGTAGTAAGATAAATTATTTTAATCAGATAAGATGCCTGAAATAGCAGAAAGTAAGTTTATTTACCTTTTTCAACGATATCCAAACTTCAATGGTAACATCGGCGGTTGCCTAGTTGCTCGAATCGTGCATTTCCTCAAGAAGAATCTTGTAGGCAAGACTATAGCCAAGGCCACCGCCCCAGATGATGCGGTAGTGTTTGGGAAGGCTGGAACTACCGGCCCTGAATTCGAGAAGGCCATGACTGGTAAGAAGGTCATTGATGCTGGGCAGCAAGGAAAATACTTCTGGTATGTACTTCTTTTCACGTTTTCATGTTCGCGTTTTGTGTATTGCTCTCAAATTCGGGGTGGGGATATATTAACGAAATGTTGCTAGGTTGTTAATGTCATCGCCACCACACCCCGTATTTCACTTTGGGATGACTGGTGAGATGAATCAATTACTTTTCTTAACTTCTTTCCTGACATTAAATGTTTAGGATGGTGGCAATTAAAGGGAGAACCCACGGCGCACTACCGGCCCCAAGATGTCAAAGAGGACAAGCAATGGCCACCAAAGTACTGGAAGTTTATCCTCGAAACTGAAGAAGAACCTAAAGTGGAAAGCGCCTTCACGGATGCACGAAGATTCTCACGCGTCAGGCTGGTTGATTGTCGCGCTGAGGATATCAGGAAGACTACGCCTCTCAAGGAGAACGGACCTGATCCCGTGATTGACAGTGATATCTTAACTGTTGAATGGCTTGAAAAGAAAGTTAAAAGCAAGCATGTGCCCATCAAAGCATTACTTTTGGATCAAGCGAATATCAGTGGTATTGGTAACTGGGTTGGGTAGGTTACTTCGATCTCTGAAACTGTCTTCTTTGTAGTACGTCACTAATTCAGCGCAGAGACGAGGTTCTATACAACGCCAAGCTTCACCCCGAGCAGTACAGTGACACGTTCAGCTCCGAGCAAATCAAGCAGCTGCACGATTCTATCATCTACGTCTGCAAGACTGCAGTTGATGTTCTTGGAGACTCGGACAAATTTCCGGATCATTGGCTGTTCAAGCACCGATGGGGCAAGGGGAAGAAAGGCTCACCCATGAGTCTGCCAAATGGAGAGAAGATTACCTTCTTAACTGTTGGTGGGCGTACGAGTTGCGTGGTGCCGAGTGTGCAGAAGAAGACCGGGGCTGTGGCTGGAGATGTCAAACCAGGCGATCTAGCGAATGGCGTCGAAGAGGATTCGAAGAAATCTAAGGCCAAGTCACCAGCCACCAAGAAGCGAAAGGTCGTCAATGAGGAGGACGAGGATGAGGAGGAAGCAGAAGAGGAAGAAGAAGTCAAGCCAAAAGTGACACCGGCGAAAGGCAGAGGTAAAGCTAAGAAAGAGAAGGATGATGCTGAGGACGTCAAGAAGGAAGGAGTGCAGGCGAACACCAAGAAGCGGCGAGTCGATGCCAAAGTGGTCGAGGAGAAGGCAAAGAAGGAGGTCCCGGTGAAGAATAGCCAGAAGTCGGAGACGATGGAAAGTGGCCGGAGACGCTCTGGCCGATTAAGTGGAAGGTGAAGCGTGTGTCAAAACCGGGAGGGGCCCAGGTATGATGAAGGGGCGCGGCAATGTCAGGGTGGGCTGAACTGGATCATGGTGTAATTTTGTAATAATATCCTAGCAAGCAAGCGAGTGTCTCGTCCGTGTATGATGGCGCTGGGTGTTCAGTTTGCGGTCTTGTCTTTGGCATGTCATCCGCAAATAAGCAGTTTCTAAACTATTTGCCCTGCTTACTCACAGTTTACTCACGGTACAAACTTCGGCATAATGATTACGATGGGGTGGATCCAATTCTTTTTCAGTGGAGAGTTTGCTGCTTCAGCACCACATATTGACAGAAAGGGGCGCAGTCACTCCACGTGGGACACGGTCACGTGATTAATAAGCTTTCTTATTTGACCGGGGGTAACCGGTCAGAAACCCATATGGATCCTGCGTGGGGGGTTTGATGTCCGTTTGGGGTATTTTCCATCATTAGGAACGCCCCGTCCGGTGTCATTTCGAAGTGCAGCATCGCGATCGGACGGATTGCGATCGGGGTACGTTTTGGGGTATTGGAGAGCACTTGGCCCAAGGCTCAACCCGAGGTTGTTGAGAAGTGACAAACGAAAAAGAGTCGGGGCGAAGGCGGCATGCCCAATCCGGTGGTCCTGGAAGAGATAGCCGGCAAACGTACGCCGGTTATCGGGGACGGAGAGATTCGTCGGTTGCTGCAAGGAAATGACATCGGAGGGGGCGGGATATCGTCTTTGGTTTTGGGAAAGAAGGTGCAAGATACGTGAGAGTGTGCGTGTGCCTGTTGTGAGTGTGTGTGTCTACTCGCGTGTTTTAGAAGGTAGCCGATGCGAGAGAATTAACCTGAGCTCTTAAATGTACCGGATATTAAAAGTGACGAATATTAGCCGTGCCAAAGGAAGTTATTATTAGATGCCGAACAAAATCCGAAGGGCAGAAAGTTACACTGTAGATAGGAAAATATACCACGCAGCCGGGACGGCGAGGCTGGCTAGCTGCGCTGTTGGTACTCTATTTCCCCGCACAGTTGGTGTTTAGAGCGCCTGGACATAGGCGGTTTTAGTTGGGTGGAAAGCGGGGTTGAAGGCCCCAACCAACCTTATCGCTATCGCTATCACTCCCTCTATCGCGTCATCACAGCACAGTAAACCACCAGCCTTGTCGCACACTCGCAGAACTACGCACATGTAGATGCTCTCCAACCTCTGTATATCTCCAAAAAGACCGAGAAGAAAAGATATAACTAGTAAATGGCAGACCATAATCGCATAGTTGGAGAAGCATCGACACAGTGTGTACTCTACTGGGATCTAAAGTCGACCGTCTTGGTTCTGTCACGGATCGGTCGGAACGATTGGGAAATCATCCAGACTGTAACTGGCAATATGCCTGCACAACATGTAGAGCCCTTTGTGCGAATTCATCCGTATGCCCATGCGGAGCCGGAACGGGACTGCACGTCCTATTGGAGACAGCTCGGTGTTGAGGAAGGCGTTTCGCAGAGGCAAATAAGCTGATTCTCAGACGGCCGTCTGCTGCATTGTTGGGGAAGGAGGGGAAATCAGAGCGCCATAGCCGAGACCTACCTCCCCAACTCAACTGTGTACGAGTATTCTAGAAAGCCAAGTCTTGTACCATAGGTCGCAGTACGATAACACTGTGAGCCTGGACTCCAGCTCCAGCGAGTGACTTAATATCTCAATCGAGCGCACAGTTGCGGTGTATAGGAGTTGTTCACATGAAGAACGGTTCCATGGTTCGCTGACGTAGTGCATGTATCCATCTATCCATCCACGCTCCAGGCTACGAAGGGTAGTCACCCCAGTAGGAGGATATCTGGATATCAGAAATAAGCCTTTGTAGGTAGTAGCCGGTGATTACGATCCAACTAGGAGAATTTTACTCGATTTAGTGATGGAGACAGCACGACTACGAACAATGCCATGCTCCACCATCCCCAGATCGTTGCGACCTGTGTTGTCTCGTGCCCTGACACAACCCCGCACTGGCTGGCGGTAACTCGGGATTGGAGCCAGCGTTCTGTGGTTGGAGGCAGCGCAGGCAGATCCCTCGTCCATTCAACGGCCTGCCCTCTTTCCAAGAGTCACGCACCAAGGCACGAAGGGAGCGCCCTTAGCACAGGGCCGCTGGCTACGTACCAGAGTATGTAAATATGGCTCGCTCCTGCGCGCGTCTTTTCTCCTCCTCCTTCTCTTTATCTTCCTCCTGCTCTCGCATCGAAACCATACACACTCTCGTCGACAAGGCTGACGACCATCACGCTGCGACACCTACACGTCCAGCTAAGCCCCATCCAGCGCTCTGCAGTGATTCGTTCGCGACGGCCCCAGCGCGGACGAAATACCACGTGAAGAGGACTCCAATCGCTCCTGTTCCCTCCCCCAAGTGCGCGGTCGGCGGAGCTCCACCGCCCTCTGAGGAAACCCACTTCGCCCACCGCCGTCATCGCTTGCCAACGCGGCGGCAGAGCTCGGCAGTCCTATTCCGGCCCCGCCCGTGCATAGATCCAGCGTAGGTGAGTGACTCCCGAGGTTCTCTACTTGCTTTCCCTTCCGTCTTCCTCTCCCGGATCCTGCTCCCTGAGCTTGGATCGCGCGTCTGGCACCTCTCCCAGTCCCTGCGACCCAATTGCGATATCCGGCCGCAGCATCCGCGGCTTTGTCGAGGCTTGGCATCCTCCTACAGCGCTTCCCAGTGGACGGCGCCGTAGCAATGGTTCCCGATCGCGGATGGACCCTTCTCTCTGCCCTTCCCAGGAGAGGAGCGCGCCAGGCCCAACGAAACCGGTGCCAGCAGCGCAACCATATACAAAGGGGCACGTCGGAGCAGGCATCGTAGGAGGCAGATGGGGCATGCACCGGGGAGACAGGAACTGGGCATTCTACGCCGCGGTCCCTGCCCTCTGCGCGCATCTTCTCCCCGTGGCCTGCCGTGACCCGGGCCGTGATGCTTTCCAATCCATGGGTCAGCGCTGGAAATGCCCCTGGGAAATGCCCCTCCCCCCACCCAGGCGAGGCTGGACCGCAGGGCTAGCTCAACACCGTGCCTATGCGTTCATTGCCGTTTCATGCTTCCTATGACGCCCAACATTGCTTAGAGTCCAATCCTGCTGTGGAAAAGTAATGAGTTTAGCTAACTTCTTCTCGTCCCAATGGCTAGAGCCTGGTCGTTCACGTTGCTCCACCGCAAAAACTCCAGCTTTCCACCAATCCGTGCATCGTCCCGTGTGAGGTTGGGCGTTTATATATTCTAGCTCTGATCCCGCACCTTGTTCCGTTTCCCTCCAGCTTCATCATCCTCTTTTTCCTCAAATGTCGAGATCGAATCCTGTCAGACAAGCTACTCAAGCTATGGAGAGCACTAGTTCAGCAAAGAACAACTTCCTGCACCAGCCCTATGTGCGGGCTGCCCTTCCTTTCGTAAATGGTGGTATTGCAGGTATGGTGGCCACCACGGTCATCCAACCCGTCGATATGATCAAGGTGCGTCTCCAGCTGGCTGGTGAGGGAGCTCGTACCGGCCCCAAGCCCACTCCGCTGTCCGTCACCAGAGAGATTCTTGCCTCCGGAAAGGCGCTCGATCTCTACACGGGTCTCTCAGCCGGTCTGTTGCGACAGGCTGTCTATACCACCGCGCGCATGGGCTTCTTTGACACATTCATGGGCCAATTATCTGCGCGAGCCAAGGAAAAGGGAAACAAGGTTGGCTTTGCTGAGCGTGCGGTGGCCGGTCTCTCGGCCGGAGGCCTGGCAGCCATGATTGGCAACCCAGCAGATCTCGCCCTGATCCGAATGCAGTCGGATGGCCTGAAGCCTCTGGCCGAGCGCAAAAACTACAAATCCGTCATCGATGCGCTGGGTTCGATTGCCAAGAGCGAAGGTATTGGAGCTCTATGGGCTGGAGCTTTCCCAACCGTCGTGCGAGCCATGGCATTGAACTTTGGCCAGTTGGCATTCTTCTCCGAAGCCAAGCAGCAACTGAAGGATACTAGCCTGGGTCCACGAGCACAGACTTTGACGGCCTCCGCCATCGCAGGTTTCTTTGCCAGTTTCTTCAGTTTGCCATTCGATTTCGTCAAGACCAGACTGCAGAAGCAGCAGAAGGGTCCCGACGGAACCTTCCCCTACAAAGGAATGGGCCACTGCTTCGCCAAGGTTGCTAAAGAAGAAGGCATCCTGAGATTCTACAGAGGTTTCAGCACCTACTACGTGCGCATTGCGCCCCATGCGTATGTTTTAGATTTCCTTTCATATCCCTCCTTTCTTTTATAAACCCAACAATATGGAATGTTTTACTACAATTGGATTAGAGCTGACAGATAACTTTTACAGAATGGTCACCCTCATTGTCGCTGATTACCTTGGTTTCATCACCAAGTAAGCTCCAGTTCTAAGAGGAAGCCAATACCAGTCTCTCCGAGGAAACTAGAACGGAAGAGAAAAAATTTCCCACACGGTTCCGCTACCGCTACGAACTCGAATAGGAACCAGTCAAGCAGGGTTCGACCTCACCCCGCTGCTGCGACCACTTACAACGTACAATAAGACCTTCATCTCAAGTACATATCCTCAATATGTTTGTGCACACATCGTGCAGGTGTACCATGTAACGATGGGAAACTCGCGCTGCAAACTTTGCATGGTACAAGGTGTCTGGAATAAATTCCTTGTTGCTTGCTTTCATATTTCGAAAAGAAAAATAAGATTATCAAGGGGAAGGGGAAATCAAGCTGTGGACCCGAGCGAAAAATGGTTTTGTTGAAAGACAGTTTTTACTAACTCGTTCTTGGGAATATACACAAGCGGGAAAATGGAGGGAGGTTTGTCTCTGCTTATAGGCATTATTTCTCTTTTCTTGGGGCTGGGCTGTTAAAAGCCAGTCTTCCTTCGTCTGCTTCTTTTGGCTAGCCAGGCATGGTTGGAATAAACTTAGATAGTCTTGGAAGTAGTCTAGCTTCCTTTTTTCCTTTCCAGAGATTTCCTTTAGGTTCTTTTTCCAATATACCAAAGTTACTGTTTAAACTTCAAAATCCCATGTCCGATGTGCACGCCTGGTAGTCGATGAAAGTGCAGCCATACAGATGTGGTGGCGTTGGGATACCGAAAAGAAATTATGCTCATCGATTAAAATTCAGTGAAGGCATATCGACCCTTGCCACTGCTCATTATTTTTAGTTTTAGTTGAAATTTGGATCCGATGAGGGGATTTATTTTGGGTCAATCACAATGCGCTTTGCTTCTACTCCGCGACTGTTCCACAGCATGTGGTGCAGCGGCGGATCCGTGACGATCGGCCCGCGGAAAAAGCTTAGCTCCGGCTCCTCCCACACCCCTCTTGGAATGGTTGGGGGCGCTTCCCCGTCCGTCCGCCGTCCTCTCAACTGTTAAGCGATCCTTTCGATTTCTCATCCCAACAGCAGTGCAAATCGCGATCGCTTGACAAGCTCGCATAATCGCCATTATATCAAATATGCGAGTCTGCGCACCTGGAGTTGACGGCACTTACCAGGCCATCGTCCCGCATCGCAGACGCGTCATGACTCTAACCACGACCATTGTGGTTGCCGACCATCGATTTCAATGCACTTCGCTTCTACCACCAGCAATCCAGCATAGAGACCCTTAACTTCGGCAACTAAGGTGGTCTTGTGATATTGCTCGGGTTTCATGTGGAGATTCTATACTACATTCGCCTTATGACAGTGATACAGGATGCATTACTATAGTAGATGAGATACTATTCGACTGGACGGCAGTTTGTACGCGACGACATATGCCCGTCGGTATTAAGAAGCAGTGACTAGAGCCGACAAAGTAGGCAGGACTTTCAAGAGAGAAAAATAGTTAAAATTTATTCTTTGAGATAGAGATAGATATTGAGGGGGTAAGCCGAAAGAATCTCCTGCAATAATGACTCTGAACAAGGCTAAGAGTCCTTATTGCCGCGTCCAAACTCATTCAGTCTTATTCCTTGCCTTGGCTTTCCTAGAGCGCATATAATCAGATCAAGTATCAAAAGTTGGAACCGAGTCCATACTTCTTGTCACTAGATCCAGTTTCCTTTGTCCAAGCTTCCCCATTATGTTCGTCCTGGGAGACAGTGCTCCCAGCGTTAACGAATGTGGACCGCATGTCACCATCCCTTATATCTGGATCGAGGTATTGATTTATGTTAGGGTTGGCTTCATCCTTTTCGGGAGGCCAGAAGGTGTCTCCAAAGTCCCCTATATATTTTACAAGTTAGAACAGATTCATGGTATTGAAAGGCAAAAGGCAGGGAGTGGTCTACCATTATTGGATAGCAATGTGATATAGTACTTCTGTGTTTGTTGTGACATGATATTCTAGGAGAGAATTATGACGCTTTGGTTGGTATGAAAGTGCCGAGACCGCGGGCTTTATTCAATAACCGGGATATGTATGATAAAAGGATACCACCACAACTTCCCAAGAATACGCTCCATACTTATAGCTTGGTCAGATAGAGAACTGCAATTGTAATTCCTCCAATCTGGCACAGCAATCTCCAGAACCAGCGAGTCTTAAAGGCGTCGTTACTTTCCACTTTCGGTTAGGTGGCTGCGGGACGGGGGACCGGGCGGAGCCACACCAGGCCGCAGCGCTACAATGCGCACGCTGCGTGATTGGCCCAGCCTCGACGGGTACTGCTTGGGCTGGACTTCTCAGTCGTTGCAGCTTTGTCGCTCGTCCGGCCGCGGTTCGGTGCTAGGCCAATTGAAGGGTGGTGGCGTTTTCCTGGGTGCCTGCCCATATATTATCAATCAGCCCGTACCTAAGTCTGCTACTTTATATATATATTTAAGCTTAAAGAGGTAAATGTGCAACTCAAATAGTATCAATTGAGCATAAGCGCGTTACTCTGACTAAGGGAAATATAGATTTTAACTATGGACATGTCATTAGTTTTGTTGTGAAATCATGAGTTTTATCTGATGAGCTGTCATCGACACCACTTCGAACACAAGCAGCCAGGAACGAAGCGTGGTTGTGGAAGGGGAAAGCGGCGCTGGCCCGGTGAGGGGGAAAGGCGGCGGGCGAATGTCTCAGCCAGATGGTGCGCGGCGGTGGTCTTTGGTGGCGCAAAGTCCCGTGCAGCGGAGCCTAATTCAGTCACCAACTATCTCACTCGAAGCAACGCAGCTCTTCATCCTGGGAAAAGTTTTGCTTCCGCTGACTAGGCTTTCAATCCTTCCTGGATTCTTAGGCCCGGCATGTTGAGTACTTCTTTCCCCCGACCGCAGGCGGTGCATGCGCTCTTTCCTTTGCCCCTGTCCGTCTGCCCAATAGCAAGGCAACCTCACCTAGATCGCGTATATCCTTTCAGCAGCGCATCCGCTTGACTTGGAAAACGTGAGGAAATCTGGGAGAAGCTGAGCAAGCGCAGCGTTTTCCTGCTCCCTTCACTTATCACTTAAGTCTCCTGTCTAGGCTCTCTTCTCTTTTTGTTGCTGGATCCTATTACTCCTTGTGTTGGAGATACGACATACTGTGCAAAATCCAGCGTCTGCCTATAAACTACGTGCTAGTCCAACTGAGGTTGCATATTGTGTCTGCATACTAGAAGTATAAGCAGCAGCTTTCCTCGAGACTTTCCCTAGTCCAGCTCAAGTGATTAAAACGGGGCGTTTTTTTTCATATCACACCTGAAATAATACCATGAGTCGGTCCAGGATGGTTTGTGCTCGTCAGAAGAGAGCAGGTCTCAGCAAAGAAATCTTGGATTAAGTTAACCTATGAAGCACCATTCGCGTATCTTTGTGGAGTATATCTGTCTCTGGATTCTCTTATACCATTCAATATTGTACTGTTCAATACGAACGCAATCTGAGAGCTTAGAACACAGGGAGAATAATCCCCAAGACAATCACTTTAGTTGAGGCCCATATTAGAGGTCAAGGAATTTCTACAACCCGTAGCAATAGCTGAGAAATACAGAATATGATCATAAAACAAGGGGAGAACTTTCTTAGACAACCCCAGCTTAGTCCAACTGAAATCTCTGGTGGAGTATCACCGTATCAGCGGGGTGTTTATTTGAAGTCCTGGTCGTTCCCCTCCAGATCCTCGCCAACGACATTTAATCATACTGCATGCTGCTGCAACTCTAACCCAAGCTCCTCGTTGAATGGCAGGTCGTATCCATTATGCTTGATGAAATCACTCATGGCCTCCTTGCCCTTCAGATATACACTGTCAATGGTGCTTTCTGGCAAGCCTCTGTTCACCCGGTCCGCCTTTAAGCGTGCCAACTCATCATCAAGCTTGTTTAACTTGAAAGCGGAATTACGGGGGTACCAAAACATTCTTGGTCGCGTGGGATGATATTCAGGTATAGCGGTACGACCAAGCGCCCGGAGGATAACTTGTTCCAGCAGAGACTATCAACGGTCAGCATACCTAGTTGTCTATTTAGAAGTGGATACAAAGAAAAGACAAAGGAGCCAAATCGGTCAAACCCACATAGTCACCGTCCTTGGGACCTCGATTAAGGTTATACGGCTCGTTGAGCGTCACATGAGGATTGGTGATCACTCTGGCGTAATGCTTGTAGTTAAAGCTAGTGGTATGGGGCAAGAAGCCGTGTAGGATGAAAGTATCGCCAGCCTTCGCCTCGACGGCTACAAAATCGTGACAGTCCTTGCAATGATTACAGAGCGTAGGAGTGTCGACAACGGGGTCGTGGCCTTCGGGATGTGCGTACAACTTTTCGCAGACCTCTTAATTGTTCAGGTTAACTAAGCAAGAAGGGGGCGAAGACAGATCAACGGAGATATGGGCGGGTGGAAGCTTTTCGATAAACTCGAAATATAACAGTGTAGAGATAATCTGGTATGCACAGAAAGGAAAATCCTGATCATACTATTACACTTCGGAGAGCCGGACTATTCACTTACTTTTAATACCGTCTTCACACAGCCAGGTACCCCCTCCATTCTTTGGAATGTCCGAGAAACAGTGTATAATAGTCATGGCGGTGCTCGACGAATCGAGAAATGTGCGATACCAGTCATTGTCAAAGTGGAAACTCCGCTTGGCCTGGGGAGGATGCGACGCGGGATCTTCCTTAGACCGTGCTTCACTCCCAAAGTTCACGATGAAGTTATCACCAACCCACCGCTCGCGTGTGTCGTGAATCCTATCCTCTCCGCCACATAGATCGACGATCTTGCCCCAAGCTTTTGGGCAGAACTCTTCGTTTCGTACCTGGCGATGGTGGGCGACATGGAGGTACTCTTCCTTCCAGGTTGTCTTGTCGTGTTCATCGTACCCCGTCCTGGTCCAGAAATCCGGCATCCACTCGTCGATGTACTTTTTCTCGAAACTGCCCTCGACCCTGAGCCAACCGTGGACCAAAAAGTGCTCCGCTTCGGCGTCGGTCAAGTATGTATAAGGTTTAGACGGAGGGAGAGGCTTCTCGAGTTTCCCGAATGTCTCAGAGGGGGCATCCTTAGCCAAGGGTGATTGCGTCTCGCTATCAACAAGGTTACTAGGCCTGATGGGTTTCTTAACCCACTGTATAAGATCAGCTGTGTCAGTCATTTCTCAAGGCGATAAATTGCAGCACAAGCACCTGTGGTTGGAAAGAAGCCATTTTAGATGACTCTAGGTGACTGGGCCAGCGGTGAAGTAGGAGCAATTCCAGGTTCCAAGGAGTTGCAGAAAGTTGCAGTAGAAGTGGATTCTTGACTGTAAAGCTTGAACAGAAAGGTAGTTTCATCTTTGAAAAGCATCATTGCTAGGTCCCTTCGCGGTATCTTTAGTCCGGTACCAGTAGCGTTCGGGCTATCCCGTTAACCTTCTGCGGGGAAAGTTAGGCGGCTCAGTCTCATTGTTGAGTACCTATATGGGTGAGCCAGCCCCACCTTTACGTCTGAGTTTCCGACAGCATCCACCAGTTTCAACGGCTGCAAAATTGTCATTATTAAGAGACGGGGTTGGCCCAACACTGAAACATTTGATGGCTTTATCGATTCGCTGGAATTATTTAATGACCGGAATTCCGGCTTTAAAAGAATTCGTTGTAAATAAAAAAAAAACATTTCTGGGTATATATGGCATCAAAACCTAAATGGTTTTGCTAGTACTAGGTACACCGATTTCAAAGTCTTAGTCTGTGTCAAATAATGAAAGCTAATACTCTTCCTCGAATCTTGATATATCTCGAAGTGATTAATTCACAGCAAAGGCCCCCTCCAATGACTTGCGATTTTACAGCCCCTCATATCAATCTAATCGTGTGTAATAATCAACGCCATTCTAAACTAAATCCGAAATAGTCTTCAGCCTTGATTAGCTAAAGTTCTCGCATTGGTCCAATTACATCCATACTCACGATGAGCTATGGATCGTGAACCAGTCTGCTTCGCCCTGTCCTGCACATGACCTGTCCTGCTGTCCTGCCGCCCTACCGCCCTACCGCCGTATTCCCTTAACAGTCCTCTAGTCCTCCCTCTGCCACTGTTATAGTTTCGCTATCCAACAACTGTATAAGTAATGAGTACTCCCACCGTGCAGAAGCAGTTCTAGACTTTCCCAGATTCTTGCTTAGTTCCCAGATCACTGCTCGAAGAAATAACAGTGTGTCTCTGGCTTTGCAGCCCAAAATACCTGGAGAGTGAGAAGTGAGCAAAAGAATGGATACGCACCCGTCTTATAGTATCTACACAGCAACCGATCGATTTCATGAGGTTATGTCTCAATTGAAAGTTTGGAAGTCGCTTAAAAGACTAGAGGGCTTCGATGAACTAGAGGTCACCAAACGTTGGCAAGAACTTCGGAGCATTACACTAGAGATCAACAAACTTTTTCAAGAACTACTTCGGAGCAATAAACTAGAGGTCCCCGATAAACTAGAGGTCCCCGATAAACTAGAGGACATAGTTCGGAACCATAAACTAGAGGGTATCAGACGTTTGCAAGAAATAGTTCGGAACTCTAGTTTCGCTGTCAAGCGTTACTTTAATCTTGGATTGATCGGGGTTTGCGATGCTCTAGAGGTATACAATTTGGAGATGTCCGAGTTAGTAGAGATCTGGCTAGACTTCTATTCATTCCTTCTTCAGCTCCAACAGCTTCGCCTGAAACTGGAAAAGAAGCTTGTGATATGGTCAAAGATGTTATCACTACATCTTTTGTTCTTCCTATACTCTCTATCTTCGGAGTTCCCTGATAAGCTTCGGCCTCC
Source organism: Scytalidium sp. 3C (assembly GCA_000743665.3). NCBI lineage: Eukaryota > Fungi > Ascomycota > Leotiomycetes > Scytalidium > Scytalidium sp. 3C. Next base: position 402,537 of record JMRO03000008.1, on the reverse strand, counting down.
ATGCACGACAATGCCTTGGACGATCTGGCCCGCTTTAGTAGTTTTGTGGGGTGTTTGTTGGAAGTTCTATGAAGACTTCAATCGGCAATGGGAAATCGAAAATGACTTTCATACACTCTACGACAAGGTCGGATTAGGTGAAGGTATTAGTTCCACCGATTTATCGTCAGGTAATTATCCCTCTACGTCTCGATCCCGAATAGCGTTGAACTTTTAGCAGTATTTTATTCGAATCCCAACGACTTGAGCGACAATACGGTTATGCCGCATGAACTTTACATAGATCTGTCAAATTTTGGGGAGCAACTGCTGCTTCATGATGCGTCTGAGACTCCTGACATATTAGGTATACCGGCAGCTCTACCTACTACGCCCACCTTATCAACCGTCACAAATACAAATACCATCGATGGGCTGGTAACGACCCATGGGCACTCAAATGAAGTTACTGCGACCTCGAGATCCATCTGTTATTTGCCTACTGGCTTAACTGAAGAAACAGCTGAAGGCGAACAACGTGAAACAACTGATTCGGGAGATTCGGTATTACTTAGTACAATTTCAGCTCCTAGATATAATCAACACATCAATCCTGGCACTTATCTCAACTCCAAGCACGGCAAAACTGAAAACCACTTTTGCACTTATCGAGATTGCCACCGTTCCAGGCCGGGCTCAGGTTTTTGTCGTAAAGATCATTTGGATCAACATCTCCGTGGGGTACACAAGCAGAAGTCAGTATCAAGGTTACGTGCCAGATCAACGACTGCACCAAACTCCCTCAATGCAACGCCCTCAAATACAACAATTGCGCAGCTTTTGCAACGCAAGAAGTCCAGAGGCGGAGACAGAGAGGGCTCCGTGTCTTTGCAGAATCGAGTTGAGGTCGCTGAAGAGCTTTTAGCGGAGCGAAGGCTACGCGTTCTTGCCGAGGAAGAAAATCTTCAGTTGCGTCAGAAGTTGGAGAATTATGAAATACGTATGCAAAAGTATGAGGAAAGATTAGATAAGATGATGAGTCTTGTTGAACAGCATAGCAGGAAGTAAATGGGGTGGAATTAGGCTGCTGATTAGCCACTTATATCTTGGGAACTTATCTAATACTCCACTGGAAATGAAGCCTATTTAAGGAAAATTATTGATTATTACCTGCAAAGAATGAGAACTAAACGCAACAACTGCGATCTGTGTATCCGGTTTCAGAAGTACAGTATATCTGGAAATAATTTGCAGCGGGAACCTACTAAAAGGTATCTTTGAAGATAAAGATTGTATGAAATTGTAACACAAATATTATAACATTCAGCAAAGGAAGCAGTATCTCTGCTAAGAACACGTTCTGATAACAAAAAATCCAGGAATGTTCACGCGTTTAATCTTGAGTAGCTTCTACCATATATATATCGCGCCACCACTCTCATTCAGCTTGTTACTTGTTATTACCCCTCTCAGAGCTCTCGCCATCTGCCACGTGGTAGCACGGAGAGTGTTCCGTTGGTCTATGCATATTCCCTAATAATCGAGGAGATTTACCTTCTCTACACAGAATATCCGGTATCCACGAAGTGTGGCTGTCTCCGGAACTTGAAATTGACTCAGACTACGTAAAAAATGAGCGATTGTCATTTGCTGCATCATCTAGAGCAAGGGCCCAACTGAGACCTGCGCGGTAATGGGGAGCTGAGTATTCACTGTCTAAGATCCTAGAGACTCGATGCGGAGCTAGCTGGAGCGTTTTTCCGAGCCTGGGCTTCTACAGCTCAAATAGTGGTTTTATGAAGAAATTTAGCTGTGGTGGGGGCGCGACAGCAAGTGCCGTGCAAAAGAGAGGACGGGCACCAGGGCAGAAGTGGTAGGTATTTGCCAGCTAGCGGGAATTCCGCCAACGCCAAAGCAGGGCACGACATCCGCTCCCGTCTACGCGGCGGGCCGTCACTATCTCGGCACTGATCGCTGACTGGTTGGTATGGCAGACGAGAATCGAGGCTACGGACGCAACTTCCAAAAGAAAGAATGTTCATATTATGGCGACAATTATCTTTTAGACCGACATTACATCATTAGACTGCAGAGATGTCGAGAGCGGAGTCTTTATTCGCTCACGAGTGGAGAGCGTTTCTGGTTTTTCCACGATACGTTTGTAGTGTGCTGCTTGGAATAATTGTGCCGAAAGAGCTGGCAAAGGAGAACTTCAATCATGGAAGGCTAAGCCGCTCGGCAATTTTCCTTCCAGCAAAGTATATTGATGAGAGGCTTGTTTCTGAGAAATCGGCTCGAACATTCGTCATCATAGACAAGCTAATAGGTAGAAGCATGGGACGTTGACAAACAAGGGGCAGAATACGTCAAGCTCTTGGTCCAGAAGCGCCCAGCGGTAGGGGCAGTGTTATTCCTTCCGCTGCCCCCGGTGCCTATAGCCAGAGACAATTAACTGGGGCGGGGCCTTCCTTCTGAGACCTTGCTAAGTTGGATGATCACGGTAGACGACGCTCAGGTAGCTGCTGCGTACACTGACGATCAGGCGGCCGTCAATGGATCAATTTTTATGGTTGTCAAAATCCCTGCAGAAAGTAAATTTTAATTCATCTCGATCTGACAAACACGAAACAGCGGTGCTGATGGCAATGCTCTAGACGGGCTTCTTGATGCTGTTGACGAGGTAACTGGGGGTGCTCTCGAAGCTGCCGGTACTGTGCTTCGGGTGTAGTCAGAGGTAATAAAGAAAAGACACAGAATAGTCCGGGTATGCTTGGTTAAAGAACCAGAGAACACGTTGTTTTTAACTGACACTAGCCAGATCGGAGCGCACCTACACGATGAGATTATGATCCTCGCAAATATGACACATATTGAAATAGTGCTATTGAGGACGCGATAAATGGATTGCACTTATAGTGCTCAATTACACGGATGAGCCTGTTGCAGGGGAAAAGAGTGGATATTTAAGAAAGAGCTTAATTTTGCTTATTTGTAGTCTAAGGGCCTAGCCTATCCCCCATCCTATAATAGTCAATCCTATTATTGCCGCGAATTCTCACAGGAGGAGTAACAATCTCTGTATTGCTTTTGTGAAACATACTATCTTTTTTTCTTCACTCCTGTTATATCAAGTTAAAAACATTCCAGTGATGATGTCATTGTCACAGCGGGGTGCTTTAAGTGCCTGAGGCAAAAATAATCGATGGAGCAATTTGAACTTGGGAAAAAGACCACAGTAGGAGTGGTTATATTATTGCAGTTGACTAGAGTAATTATGATCATTCGCTTTCCTTGCAAACAAGATGAAGATACTCGGATCGTCTGGGAGGTACGCACTGCGCTCCAGAATCAAGTGACTTCTGCGGAAGAGGAGCCTCGTCTCACGCCAAGGTTCGGGGTCCGTCAGCCTGACCCCGCCTCAACGCCTGCAGTTCCTGGCAACGGCCGAGGACAATTTTCTCCGCGCTCCAAGACGGCATGCCATGTTCGTGCGCTGACACGTGCTCGGATCACCACCGAAGCATCTGACAGCGTTATTAACCCGCTGAGTTTCCTGTTAGTAAAGATTTCCTGCTTCAAAAAGAAGGTAATCCTGTATAACAAAAGAGTCTCAATCTCTGGGCAAGCATGGCGTCAAGTTCAAATGGTATTTAAAGAGAGAGCATTGGGATCGCTTTTCCGATCTCAGCTTGCCCCAGAAAATAAGTGGATGCTAATTGCGCTTCCCAGATCTTGATTCGTCCTTGGACAAATTATCCATTGATAAGGCTGCATCCAAGAAAACGAAGAAACAAGTTGTTGCGGACTCATGGGAAGATGAAGACCTCTCAAGTGGAGAAGAGACGGATAGAGCTCCCACACCACAGCAAGCGGAGTTCCCGAGTGCTCCCCCACCCACGCCAATCTCTCCAGTTTCCTCTCACAATAGCTTCGAGTCTCTCAGTACTCCATACGGCTACGGCTTAGATGGCACAAGTGATACAAAGCAAGACCGATCCAGCCCTCGACCAGAGAAGACAGATGCGGTTGCACGACGCATGATTGCTGGTGCCTTAGGAATGCGAGCTCCAAAGAAGACCGACGAACAGAGAGCTTATGACCGAGCTCTGAGGGAGAAGGAGATGAAGAGGAGAAACCAGGAGAAAGAAGCTGCTGCTCGAGCTAAGGAGGAAGCGGAGAGAGCCAAGGCAGCGGTGTGGGATGATTGATTTTGAAACACGGAGTACAATATGCCTAACACTCAAGCAAGAGAGTGGCAAAAGTTCACCGTGAAATGTACATTGCTTAGATTCAAGTTTAGTTTTTGTATCCTATGCTTGAATTAAAGCATCCTGTAGAATAATAAGAAGTCCAAGAATACATGGACAGTTGTGGTTTGGAAGATTTGGAATGGACTGGAAATATGTATCTGAGCATAGCACTACCCAGAACATAAAGACACTCTGAAGACACGGGAACAAAAGATTAGTGCACAATGTTTCTCCTTAAGCTTTCTCTCAGAATATGATCGCAGTCGAGAATATGGGAGAACCCAGTTGTTGTCTATGTGATGGATCCAAAGACGGTATTCTTTTCTTTGATATGTCCGTCTACCGTTAAATGCTTAAGAATAACGGGAACATCATTGTCGTCACCTTTCAAAGCATAATGTTACCAAAACTGCAAACTGAAACGTAACTGCACCAAGAGATATAGGTATCCATACAGACACCCGCCTGCGTTCTGTTTCTCTCGCTTTAATACGTAGTAATGTCAGCCTGGACAAAAGATCTTTCAACTTTATTGGCAACTTGTGGTGTGGTTTAAATAATTCATGGAACACAACAGCAGCGTTTCAAGTGCTTTCAATTTTGGTTGATACACGAGCAACGTTCTTCTTCCTTTCAAACGCCTCTTTGTCTCAGTGTGCTGGAGACATTGTTTGCTTATAGATACTTGCAATATGAATTTAATACGAGGCAATTCTTTGTGATTCTTGTGGTGGCTGCAGGGAATTAAATTTCTTCACCACTCCTATAAAGATCACTCCTTCGCCAACTCTACTTCCCTCTCCGAAATAAATTACCTCTATTCGTCGGACATCTCTCCATCCTCTCTGAAAATACTCTGTGCGATTGATTCTTTCTGCCCCGTGTTCTTATTAACCACTGTCAATATTCCATCATTATGGAGAATCCAACTACCCGTGATACCCCGTGCGTTCAATGCTTCAGGGCTTTGACAAACTGGTCCTCCGGTCCTCCTCCCATTTGCGCTAACAGTAGTGGCAAGTGAACCTTCTTGTTTGAAAGCTACTAGACTTACGCATATCCAGCATCATCTAGCAAATGCACGAATTGCGAAGAGAAGGGGGTCGTTTGCAAATCAGTAACTTCTCCAATTCTTTGCTCCCTCACTTTTGTGGGCTAACACCTGTATAGACCAGCGGCTCAGTGAAACGCTTCGCTCCTACCCTTATTGCAGCAATCGATTCCAAAAACAGCGAGCGTGATGTAGGTAAGAAGAATGCGCCGATAATACAGAGATGTTGATTATTAGCCAGGAGGTCGTCATAGCCGCCCAGATTGCTGCCAAAGAGATCCTTGCTATGGAGTTAAACAAGAAAGATACAGAAGAGCGTAAAGCTGCTGCCTTGGAAGGAATCTTGATGGCCCTCTGTGGTTTGGGACTAAGATTCGATGATTTCATAGAGATGTACAAAATTGTAGTAAGTAAAGCTTGGCCCGTTGCTTGGTGACTGTTAACAACTTGGCAGCACTGCGAGGATTTAATGGGGATTTGCAACTGTGACGAAGATCTCTTCTGTGAGCATCGCTATTGTGAAGATCACCGCAAGACTTTTGGTGGCAGGCCAATTCCTACTGATAAATCTGAGGGTGACGAAAACGGTGAAAAGACCGAAGCTGAAGAATAATGGGCTTTCAAGGGATGAACATAAAAATACTGACTATATCGGAGCAAGGAGGGTTTACCTTCGGAGGATATTGTATTTACGTTGAAATTCATGGGAAAGAAGGAAGTTGAAGGGCCATCCACTGTCCTGTCACCGTATGGCTCAGGGAACTATGACCAAGAATTGAGGACCACTTTAACGTTGCCGGTCAATTATTAATGGCTAAATGGCTAATTTACACGAAATGAAGAATGCTGAACAGTGACAAGGTAGGCTGTTCGCATCTTAAAGCAAAAACTTGTTGCAGTCAAGCAATTGAAATCTTATAGTTCCAACTGTGATGATATTATATGGGTATGGGAGAATCATAAATTTTGCAAAGTTTAGAGGGTCTCTGTAATTGAGATATTTTGATATCTGGTGGGAAGAAAATCAAAAGAAAACACAGATTATGATATCAGGCCTACCTTTACCCAAATACCCGTACCCAGCCGGGGCTATACGTTAACTGAGGATCATAAACAAATGAATACCATGCCAGCGCTACAAATATGTGTGAAAGAAAGAATATCAAAGAGAGTACGGCCATTCCGTCCATATCACTATGCACATTATCTTGCGAAGCTTCAAGGGATAAGTAGGAAACGAGCTTAGGCCACCTTCGTCCAGCAACGTGAATATAGATGAACAGCATATGTACTATGAAAGGTAAGAAATGGAGTGGCAAGGAAGAGAGATCTAAGCCTATAAGATGCAGGATGACCAACATTGCGATAAGCCACATCCAAAAACTAAGCTTTGAAAGTTCCCCAGCTCCACCACTGTATTGAAGCCGTGAGCTATTCCAGAAAAAGGCATTCTCGGCAGTCATCGACAGTGAGAATTTATCTCCCATAGATACAATCACGGATGTTGACAGTGATGTGCCAAGTGAACCAAAATCGAAGCGGGCAGGCAACCATCCGAATTTGGCCCAAAAGGAAACAATACCCCAGACAAGAAGGACAAGCTGTATCAAAATTCCAAGCAACAGACTGTATGCGAGTTCCACACTAATGTCGTACCGTTGCTGAGCAATTGCAGCGGACGAGGCAGTAGGAGGTGCGTTCCAACTCTTTTCTAGTGGAGGTGTCTCCGTGAGGAGAATCCTCCTATTCCTCCGCTTTGAAGCTGCGATTAGTATCTCAACCACGACAAATGAGATCATGTACATGATGGCCCATGCTTTCGACCAGGGGAGACCATAAAGAGTCGCAGCCTTGATTCCCGGCAGGACACCCGCAAATATGAAGAGCAGCCACCGAAAGAGAGTATCTTTTCTTAGAACCTGGGGACTCTCAGCTGATTTTCCCGGATGGGATACCTCTAATCTTTCCGTTGTATGGCCATTTTCAACCTCGTCGAAACGTGTTGCAAGGACGTTGTCAAGTGTATCGGCGAACGACCTCGAGGTAAAGATGGCAGACCTGAGGAGGTAGATGGTCGTGCCTGTGACATCGACAATGCACACAATTGGAGATATGCGTAGATAAACCCTATATCGAGTAGGAATAGCACCGATCCGGCCGCATGGTTGACTTGCCGTGCAAATGGCTAGGGCAGCGAGCAGGAAGAAGACGGTCTGCCAAGAGACCGGAGACCCTTGAGTTTGACCAGCTATGGGTAACACATATTAGTACAATATTTAGGTTGAAGTTTCTCAAGGCTAAATCCTTTGGAAGTAGATATTTTAGACGCTTACGAGGGATGATAGATCCCGTATTGGGGTCGATAGGCAGATCTTGCCCCATTTTCAGCGCTGGATCTCGTAGCCTCGTCGATCTCAATAACGCTAGTTTATCGTCGCTTCTTGCCGAAAAGCTTCACGATCTGTTATAACAGTTCGTGCAGGCATATCAAAATGGTCAAATACTCTTTATGGTGCGCCATTGTTCTCAGAGGTGCTAGGCAGCACACAAGGCTGAAGCGTGAGGCCAATGACGATGGTGCTGTGTAAACGAGGCATCCTCGGTGATCATGAACAGCAGTAGCCTACCCGATATCAATCACACCGAGAATGAATTCGAGCATTAAAATATTTTAGGTGCTGGCAGTCTTCAAATAAGTTTTCTCACGGTCGATTAATCTCGTCACCCTTGAGAAGATTGTTTTCTGCTTATAGATGTCGAATTTCTCTACCAGTTCATTGAAAGTATATCAGGTTTAAATTAGACAAACCAAGAAAAGGCATTTTGAATAAAGTACGGTTTATCTTGACTTTGCCAGGTATCAGCGATGGAAATAGATTGAGGTTCGAGATAAAAATGTGAATCCACTCAGGTTTCTTCTGCCCGCTCACACTCTAGAGATTGAGAGATACCCTTGATCTCAGAGCACATAACATCCCTGTGGCATCCTTCTTTACCAGTGCTATGCTTTCGACGCATGAAACAGTTGGAATTGTAATTTCGACAACTGTGAATAGTGGACTACATATTAGTTAAGGGAACTATTGGATTGTTCGCTCCTTGTTCTCAAGTACTCTCCGCGTACCACAAACGAGCCACCCGTGACATTCCCCTGTCAGTCGGCGATTTAACAAGAGCCTAGGCTTTTCTTAGTGCTTTCAATAATAACACTATCTGCGTAGCAAGCGAGCAGTGGAGATGTAAATTAGATATCCACCCGAGTCCATGGCGCCGGCCACAAAAAAGAAATCTCCTTAAGCAGGTTTTTTGCTCCATTCTCATAAAAATGTCTTGTCCCAGGTGTCAGGTACGTACCCTTGCACGTGCCGTGTTAGCGGATCACCAAAGAGGTGCAACCAACCGCGCCAAATAAGCGCGTCGAGGTTACCCCGGATCTGGGCTAGATCGGAAGCGGCCAAGCGCCAGGAACGGGGCGAGCGAATACTTGGCCGGCACCTGCCCACGTTTTCGCATGCTGCAGTGTGATTGGTCCGCTCTAACCTCACATCAAACTCTCGCACACGCAATAGGAGAGAGATTGGCAAAAACTCTAGGAAAATTTCCTAGAGATTCAATCCAGGGTCTACGATCGCGGGAGTCCAGAATTAGGATTGTCTGTGGGCTCCCAGGCCGTGCGCGATACGAAATGACAAGTCCTTTCGGGTCTAAGATAGCACGGATAGATTGACACTCTCAGATCAGAAAAGAAACCATATCTCACTTGGCATCATCGGATTGACAAGTGTACCGCAGAGCTGGGAAGCACTAGCTCAGACCCCATCATTGCATACTCGGGGTAGGCCGAGGGTGAAAAAGAAAAAGTCCAGAGTCACTCGCGCGACAGTAATTTCATCCGAGCAGTAGGTGTTCTGGAATCCAACAGCGCGAATTGCTACAGGGTCGGTTATGGGGAGGCAAATATCCCGTTTTTATGCACAGGCTTGTCTCGGATGCAAAGCAGAATGGAAATAACAAGCTGGGAAGGAAAAAGCCTCAAAAAGCCTCAAAAAGCCACAGAGGAGTCTGGATGATTGGGATGACATTCTCCCGTAATACCAACCAACAAGCACTAGGAAGTATCGGAAACCACCACTTCTCGATAGTACTCGTGGGTGACCTGGTGTTTCCAATTTAATTACTATGTTCTTATCGTGCAGGACCTTCGTGACCGGCAGAATGTTGGTGAGACGTGAGAAATTGGATAATATACTGAGCAGTACTGTAATTATTTACTGTTAGGCTGGTGAAGTTCGACAGCTGTTCGAGCTCGTGCGGAACTCTTGCTGGGTCTCTCCGAGCTGCTGGGAGCGCAACTGGTGAAAGTACTGTGTACGAGTGACATTCCGCTGGTCCTAGCTTAGCTATTGGCATTCTAGAAAGGAAGGTGAGGCCGTGGAGGGCCACAGCGTGTCATCGGGCTCACCATGGACGTGGAAGGCGTGCGCGCCACGGTCTGTGAGCTGCAGAAGCCTGTGCGACCTTCTAGAAGGATTCCCAGACGGGCGCAGGCAGCAGCCCGAGGGCGTGGGTTTCTGCTGCCATCCGAGTCGCCAGCAGGACGATGTGCTCAACTGCACACGTGCTGCGTGATGTCTGTGACCAGAGAAAGAGAGCGAGAACGCGAGAGAGCGAGGAACCACGGATCCATGGATCGGTTGCATGCAGATGGATTCTTTGTGCAGTTGCGTGTTTCGCGATTCTCCGGTGGCAGACCGAAGCGATGCTACTCCCGCGTTCCACTAGCATGAGTCGACGAGAGAAAGAGGAAGCATTCCTCCGTGAGATGATGGGAGGATTGCTGAATCATGCGTATTGACCAGTAGTAATGGATGGACCAGGAACCAGCACCCAGAGGCCGAACAGCACGGCAGGTCGAGGTCCCTCCGTTGTAACAACCTCCAGAACCTGCGAAACCAACCAGACCGTAATCACGACTCCCTACCGTAATTAAACTGGCAGGACTACCCCGTACTCCTCGGCCTTACGCACCAGACTTTCGTATTACGCGACGTTGGGACCAGGGCCCGTGATGCACGCCATCAGCGAGCGAGCTCTCTCGGCTGTGCCTGGCGAAGTCTGGACGTTAACTAGATACAAGCGAGTCCTACGCGCTGGTGTCGCAAAAGGAACGAAAGGAAAGAAAAAAATTCCCCTCGCAAACCGCGGTTGTTGGCCAGTGCCCCCTTTTTCTTTTTGGGGATTTACGTACGGTTGTGCGGGAGTGCATTCAAGCATTCGCCAGGAGAGCTTGTTCGGCGGTGCGTGGGTTTGGTGATGCCATAGGCGGAGGGGGAAAACGTGCCTCAATGCGGGGCTGTCATTGGCTGGAGTCGCCTCGGTCGACATGTTCGCGGTTCATGTTGGTTGGTTGGAGGACTGCCCCTCCACTGGGCACACTGAGTATCAAAAAGCAAATTTCGATAGCACACGAGCCAGGGGGCGTTGAGCCAGCCGGAGCCCGAGGCGGGCGTGGGCAGCAACTGGGCTGGGCGGAGGGCGAGCACTGGCATCCAGTAACCTTATTCCGCTGGCGGGGCCAGGCCTCAGGGCCCGGAGGATTAAAGAGGTGCAGTGTCGCAGTGCGAAGATCCCGCCCAGGGGCACCACCGCCCTGGGGCTAGGCTGCTTTGGGGCAGCGTAGTCGAGGTGGGCTGACGGGCGTGTGGGTTGTGGCAAAGATGGTGAAGAATCCACCCAGGCTGCGCGGAAGAAAATTGTTGGTGGTAAGCAGGGAAGAGATAGTGAAGTGTGAGGAGGGTGAGAAATGGGCAGAGAAGACCTCCCGAGACCGTCACAGCTGCGTTTGTTGCAAGGACGGACCGATATCATGGATGGCACCGTAACAGAGTTCTGATGGACAGTGCAACACCACCGCGAGAGATAGATCTACACGGTGGCCTCCCCAGCGGATCAGCACTCGAACGGCGTTGCAGCGAGGTGGGCGGGTTCCTGGCCACGGCTGTACGACGGTAGGGCACGAGATCCTTCCTGATACGGGGACGTGTCATATCTGCTCTGGAAGCTGCCCTATGCGGCACCATCGCCGCTGCCCCTCGGGACCCTGCAGTCTTTTAACCGTCGAATGGCCGTGGCCCCTGGCCCTGTCTGCTTCGGCCACCATTCCAGAAACGTGCCCCCGTCGAGGAACGCCCCCCCTGGTCCCGCCGTCGTCCCTGAGGGACATCGCTGGGAGCCGCCTCCACCGCGAGAGTGATAGGCAGTATAAGATCGCTCCCCGTTCCCACGCCCTGGTGAACGGCTTTCCCTTCTCCAGTCCCGCACTCGTTCACCGGCACGCCACGGGTCAGCGTGTAGTCTGAGAAGTTATAGAAGAGAAGGAGAGAAAAGAGGAGAAAAAGAAAAAGATACAGTGTTTTTTGCAGTTCCAACTTCCGTCAATCCTTAAACCATCGTTGTGGCCATCGTGCCCTGAATTTTCCCTACCATGAGTGCCTACGCAAACGTCGCGCGCAACCGCACCTCCGGCGGTAACTCCGCCTTCCACAACTTCAACAACGACTTCGCCCACATCGCGGATCCCAACGAACGTCGTCGTCTTGCCCTCGCCGAGATCGATAAGGCGCCTTTTGGCTGGTACCATGTCCGTGCCTGCGTCGTCGCCGGTGTTGGCTTCTTCACTGATTCTTACGATGTAAGCTCTCGACACTGGCCCTTTTCCTTCTTCTGTCATCCTCTATTTTCCTGTTCTTCGATGCCATCAGCTGTGGAAATCCGCAGCTGGTAGCCAAACAGAAAAGGATCGGCAAAAAATGACGCAGCATAAGGTGTATCGAGCCCAGCTAACACTCACTCTTCTGACTAGATCTTCGCTATCAACTTGGTAGATGCTATGTTGGGTGTCGTCTTCTTCCAGAACGCCAAGTCCAAGGGAACCATTCCTACCAACTCCGATACTGCCATCAAGGTCGCCACTTCCGGTGGAACCGTTCTCGGTCAATTCTTCTTTGGTTACCTCGCCGATCGTGTGGGTCGCAAGCGCATGTACGGATTCGAACTCATTCTCATCGTCTTCGCTACACTCGCTCAATCCCTGACTTCTGCTTCCCCATCCATCTCGATCGTTGGTCTCATCATCTTCTGGCGTGTGATCATGGTAAGTCTCAAAGTGGCAGCCCGGTAAAACGGGGGAAAATGCAGAAGAAGGCAGCACTAACCGCAACCACAGGGTATTGGAATTGGAGGCGATTACCCCTTGTCCTCCATCATCACTTCTGAATTCGCTACTACCAAATGGAGAGGTGCCATGATGAACGCTGTCTTCGCTATGCAGGGTTTTGGACAGTTCGCTGCCGCTTTGGTCGCTTTGATCTGCGCTGCTGGCTTCAAGGGATCCCTCGAGCCCGCTGCCAATGCCTCCAAATGCACCGGCGACTGTGCTTTGGCCGTCGATAAGATGTGGCGTATCGTCATTGGAATGGGTGCCTTCCCCGGTCTCATTGCCCTGTGGTACCGTCTCACCATCCCCGAAACTCCTCGATACACCTTCGATGTTGCACGTGATATCGAGAAGGCCAATTCTGATACCTACTTCTACATTACCGGCAAGCGCGGTGAGGGTCAGGTTGATGAGCTCCGCCGTGTCACCGCCATGCAGGAACAGTCCCGTGCTTTGGAGGTCCCCCAGGCTTCCTGGTCCGACTTCTGGCACCACTTCTCCCAGTGGAAGTACGGCAAGGTCCTGCTGGGTACCGCTGGTTCTTGGTTCTTCTTCGATGTCGCATACTACGGTCTCAGTTTGAACTCTTCCATCATTCTAAGCACCATCGGCTTCTCAGGTGGTAGCAACATGTACGAGATCTTCTACCGCACCGCCGTCGGTAACCTGATCATTACCTGCGCTGGCGCCATTCCCGGTTACTGGGCCTCCGTTGCCACGATCGATACGCTTGGCCGCAAGCCTATCCAGATCATGGGTTTCACCGTCTGCACTGTTCTCTTCTTGATCATCGGCTTCGCTTTCAACTCTCTCAGCAACAACGCGATCCTTGCCCTCTACGTCCTGGCTCAGTTCTTCTTCAACTTTGGTCCCAACTCGACCACATTCATCGTTCCCGGTGAATGTTTCCCTACCCGTTACAGATCCACCGGCCACGGTATCTCCGCTGGTACTGGCAAGATCGGTGCTATCATCGCTCAGTGTGTGTTCGGTCCTCTCCGAACTCGTGGTGCTAAGCCGGGCGCGACTGGCCGAGCTGCCAGCCCATGGTTGAACCACATCATGGAGATCTTCGCTCTCTTCATGTTGTGCGGTATCTTCACTTCCCTGTTGATCCCTGAGACCAAGAGAAGGACTCTTGAGGAACTCTCTGGCGAGATCCCAGGGTAAGTTCATGCTTCATAGCTCTTCTAGTTGAATCTATCAAAACTAATAATTTCATTACAGAACCAACAGCTATGACCGAGTTCTTGCCGAGAGCAGAGCCAAGAGACACCACTCCGACGACAGATCCGTCGAATACATCACCCAAGAGCCCGTAGAGCCTGCCAGGGCCCTCTAAGCTCATTCTCGTTGTTTCTTGAAACAACCTGGGACGCTTTTTGATACCATGTCCAGTCTTTGGGTTTTAGCATGTCCACGTATACTTACTAGTTGTGTGTATTCTTTTTTCTTCGGTTCCTGTATACAATCAATATGTAGCAACTTAATCTTTTGACGGGAATGTTCATGTGGGGGTAGGATAATGAATTAGATGAATCAAATGCCCATGTGTCTCAAAAATCCACTTAATCCGCGCAATCATGTGAATAACTTCCTTTGCAACATTTGCCTGGGAAATGCAATTTAGCCTCACATTCATTCTCCCCATGTCTGCGCCAATCTAACTGGCGCAGCTCGGCGCGTCAAGCCCTCGTTTCGTATCTCTTATTATCCTTTCTCTATTCATTTTGATGCCGCACTTGCAGCAAGCCACTCTCACATCAGCCGGTATCAAACTATCACAAAAGCGTCATAGGGTGATGAGAGAGAGCTTGCTCATGAGCAATAGCTCAACTTCCTAAGGTCTTTTATCTCAAGCACCCCACAAATGACCGAAAACCCTGCTTGATCAATAATGAGAATGAAGGATCCTAAAGTCGAGTACTAGTGTATTGCTTAATGGCTAATATCTGCTTAATCATCCTTGGTTGTTATTCGTTCCAATAGTCTGCTGCCGCTAAGATTGTAGAGGCCTCGGCCGAAATCGTTCGCGATACGGACCCGAGCTTTCGGTGGAAGAAGCGGACTTCAACGGACTGCGGTCGGACCCGTGGAATCTCTGACGTGCAACAAAAAAATAAGGGAAAGAAGGTGAGAAGAGGGGTACTGTAGCGCGTCACTTGATTGATTTTTGGGCTGCGCTGGGAGAATTTGTAGCTGGTCACATGCTCCAAATCACATGAATTGCAGATGAGGCCCTGAAAGATTTATGAGTATTGCATACGCAGAGTCGCGTGGATTATCTGGGATGGAAGATCGAACATACTATGTTTTGTCTAAATCTGTCATGTTTTGCGATTTGGCATCTACCATTTGCTATTTGTGTTGCATGTGGGAGATATTGACTTCTTAGTATGGAGGTTCATCCTTGGCCGATGTTTCAGCGAGGCTATCCAACATTTCTGCCTCAATATTTAGGTAACGAACTATCCAAGCTCTCAAACCTGTCATTCACGTCATCTGCGGCTCAGGCTGAAACATACATGAAGTTCAAATACCTAAATCTGACTACAATCAGGAACAGAACTGACCTGAGTCACTAATCCAGTGTATAAATGGAAGATATTTCCGAGTCAGCGTACACAATGATTTCGCATCTTTGGACCAAGGGGAAAAGGGAGATTGAGACCTTCACCACCTTGGACGAAACACCTTGGATTGATGAAACGCTGTTGCTGCTCCATTGTTCCGTCGCTTCAAAAATCTCCAAGAATTCTACTTACAATGCCGTCCTGCATTTTTTTCTCATCTTTCATAAGCTGTTGATGTCTCTCAGTTTCATTGATTGCTCGCACATGCGGGTTTCATAATGTTCTGCACTGATTTGAACGGTGGTGAGGAATGAGGCAAGGTAATGTGTTACTTAGCTCCGGCTTCACTTTATCTTTTGAGACTTAGTTGAAATATAATCACAGAGGTATATTTTATCTACCTTTCCATGCATTTCGCTTTGATATATCCCAGCATGAAAAATTCCATGCTCGATGCAGTATCTGGGATAATTTTCACCAACTCTTTAGAATATCCTCAGCTTCTTTGTGTTTTCGTTGCTCACGCAGCAGCTCTACTAGACTTCTCAAGGTAGACATCGTGTTAGGATGTTCTCTCCCTTGTACCTTTTTTTCGTAATATCAATACTTCTCGAAACATATCCTCAGCCTCCTTATATGCTTCTTGAACACTTAACACCCTTCCAATATCATCCATATTATCTAGCGTATCAGGATGCTCTTTTCCTAGTACTTTACCCTGTGTTTCTAACAATTCTCGATACATATTCTCGCATTCTTTGTGTTTCCTTTGTCCCACTAAAGCACTTCCAACATACTTTATTGTATCCAAAGTGTCCGGATGTTCTTCCCCTAATACTTTCTTCTGTCCCATTAATGCTTCCCGAAGCATAGTTTCAGCCTCCTTATATTCTTCTTGAATCAACAATATCTTCCCAATACACTCTACGTTAGCCAGCGTGAGAGGATGTTCTTTCCCGAACACTTTCTCTCGTGATTTTAATAATTTCCTATACATATCCTCGGCTTCTTTGTATTTTCCCTGTTTACTTAAAAAGCTGGCAACAAACTCAATGCTGTTGAGTGTAGTAGGATGTTCTTTCCCTAGCACTTTTTCTCTGCATTTTAACACTTCTCGATGTATCTTCTCAGCTTCTTCAAATTTGCCTTGCTTTCCTAAACAGAGTGCCAAACCACTCATGGCCCTCAAGGTTTGAGGATGGCTTTGCCCTAACACTTCTTCTCTTGATTTCAACACTTCTCGATGCATATTCTCAGCTTCTTCATATTTGTCTTGCTCTTCTAAACAATATGCTAAATCACCCATGGCCCTCAAGGCTTGGGGATGCCTTTCCCCTAGCACTTCCTCACTTAATTTCAACGCTGTTTGATAAACCTCCTCGGCTTCTGCGTGTTTCTTTTGAAAGGTTAACATCCGTGCAAGATCGATTGTGCCCGTCACTGTGTAGACATCTTGCTTTTCTTGTAGTTTTCTCCTCAGTTCCAAGGCTTCTCGACAAATCTTTTCAGCCTCTTCATATCTCTGTTGTTCAGCTAATCTGTATGCGAGATTTTTCATATCAATCAACATATCAGGTTGCTCCTCATTTGCGTTGCTGTTCCTTATTTCTAGTATTTCTCGACTAATCTCCACAGCCTCTTCGTATTTTCCTAGCTGACCCAATACTACCGAAAGGGTAGTCATATCCGCCAAGGTATCTGGATGCTCTTTCCCAAAATGTTTTTGGTTAAATTCCAATACCCGTCGAAGTACGTTTACTGATTCCATATATTGCCCTAGGTAGAATTGACACCGCGCTATCCTGCGTAGTAAATTGATTCTAATCACATCGTCCACAGGTTCCAGCATTCTATCAGAAGCGTTTATGGCATAAATGCCATGCGGCAAATAATCTGCCCATATGGCCCGTCCTTCGTGACCACCATAGGGGATAATATTGCATAATCGCGTCAGAGATATTAAAGTCCAAGTCGATAACTGGTGATTTATCTTCAGCCAGTTACGGGTTGCCAAGTGGACGAGCCGATGTACATCATAAAATTGTTCTCGTCGTCTAGTGACAAACGAGTATGCAGTCAAGGTACCAATTGCTTTAATCTTTTCTGTTATTGACTCGTGAGGGATTAAGATGGATTCAGGTATATTTTCCCGAGCGATGCAGGCCATAAACGAGAAGTATTCTGCAGCAAGCATGTTATCTTTTAGAATTTGGTCGAATGAAATATGCCAAGTCGTTGCTATCGGATTCTTCATATCTCTGTACCGACCATAATCCTCAAAATCTTCACTGAGCACTTTTATAATTTCGTCCTCTGTTTCTTGGTAGATTGAGATATACTGAGGTATCGAAATATCATTCTCCTTGATAAATGCTGCCGCTTGGACAATGGCAAGAGGAAGATATGTAAGTAATTCAAGAAACTCGAATATATTCTCATCATCATCGGAGAAATCCCGTTCAAGTAATTTTTCTGCAAGTTTCTTTGACTCTGATCGATCCATCTCGTTTAGATTTATATGATGGGTAGCTTGCTTCAATGCTGCTTTTCGAGAACGGGTAGTAAAAAGTATCGATCCTTTAGGACTACATGGGATATAATCGATCAGACGTTTTTCGCTTGAACCATCCGTTGGTTCATGAAAAAGTATACTCGTATCGTCAGCGTTATCAATAATCATGAGCCACTCCCCCGAATCTTTCTCACTCAGCTTTGTCTTGACGAGCTGCTTCACGTCCGCTTTTTCATCATCAATACCGGGTATGCGCAGTAGCTTTCCGATATTCCGGTAAGCGACCTTAAAGCTTTCTCTGCTAATTGCCGCGACCCAGTATACAGCATACTGAGGATAACGTCTTCTGGTTTGATAGACGAACTCGAGCGCAACCGCAGTTTTTCCATTACCCCCTAAACCCCATATTGCGACTCTCCGACCGTATTCTGACAAGATGAGTCTGTGTTCGAGATCTCTAAGCAGATTTTCACGGCCAACAAAATTCCCGTTTTTCTCGAAAGGAACCAGCCATGGTGCTAGAGATGTATTAAATTAGCGCAACCCTCAGATTTGAAGTAAGTGATAGATTTCATCTCCTACGTACCTTTCGTTTCTAAAAGTTGAAGATGGACTCCTATGGCTCGTTGTGCAAGTCCTTTAAGCCTTTCACGAGCATTGTCGTAGTTATGATCATGAGGCCCAAACTTGACCATCTCGGAGTGCGTGCGGGCAATGGCACATATATGCTCTGGCCCATCTTCCCATGGACGACAATGCGTTGCGGATGACTTGGCGACGAGGATTGCGCTAGGCCCATCCATTTTCCATTTTCCATTGTTCTAGCTTTTATTAGCCTGTATTTCTCCACAGTTTAACTCACACACCTTTTGTGCTGTGGGCGATTCTAGGGTCTCGTAAAAACAAAAAACCTCGGACTTGCCCTCTTCACCTAAGGCAGAGTAAAACTCCCGTTGTTGAATGCTAAGGATCTGCGAGTTGATATTCCCGATGGACTCGATCAGAAATCGATTCGGCCCATCCTCCACCATGGGCACCACTGAGCTAATATCCATGCCTTCGTGTGGAACACCAAAAAATACAATTCCATATACTGCTCGCAGTAGTTTCATATCGTCTATCTGCTTTGACTTTGCTAGAGTTATTAGAGTCTATGGTTCAAATTAGTATCCTATAGATATGTTCCTAGGGGAATCAACGCGCCTGCTTGACAATTAATCCTCCCAAGCTGTGTGCAACCAGAATGATCGGTCTTATTACCGGAGTATTGACGAGCGGAAGTAAGCTAGTATGGAAGGATGACGCAAGATCTTCCAAGTTTTGTATACTCTTACTTCCTGCAACGGTTGATTCATAGCCGTATGTCATTATCCGCGCCATTGGGCGATCACTGTTTTTGAGCGTGAGATCATACGGGAGGGAATCTCGAAGCCACATGAAGTCCCCCCCTTTTTCTTTGAATGAACCAAGTGCGTGTCCGCCGAGGCCGGATAATGCGATGACACTGCAACGCTTAGAACAGTGTATTCGCTTATGGAAATGGATCTGCTTACTCGACTTTATGATCCTGCTCAGGAGGGGAGTAGAGAGTGGTCATACCGAGGAAACTATCTTCAATGCTCAAGTATTGGGGACGAGCAGACAGACTGTCAGCTCCGTTTGCGAGCGAAATAGGCCAGTCTTGGTTTGACCGAAGGGTCTTAAGCGCAGGAGGAACACTCTGGAAGACAACCGTACTAGTGCTGGAATTACCATGAATTTCAGGGGCAAGAGACTTGATGGTCGGCCCAGAAGGGCTCACATGTTCAGCGAGGAAGGTTTCCAGCTGGTCGGTATTCCAAGTGAGTGGGACACCACGAATGCGAAATGTCCAACCTGCATTTGGTACCTTACGGTTAAAATCCGGGAGATCTGGAATTTGCTGACGCGAAGTCTGTGATTTTGTCTGAATAGATGAGGTAGTAGAAGGAGGATCTCCTTCTCTTGAGTCATTCTGTTTCTCATCTTCCGGCTGCGGTATTCGTTACCTGTTAGCCCCTCAGATTAAGGCATTAGGTGCGGTATACCTTTTTACCCAAAGTATTCCCCGTTGATGGGAGAAATGGGTGCTCTGCTTCATTGTTTTCGTCTTTAACGTTGGTGATCCCTTGGTGGGTTCTTGTCGTAGACTGCGATACCGACGAGGCTGCGCTGAAGGTCAAATCATGATTTTCCGTAGGAGTCCCTCTCTGCTTTGCTTTACGGTCGCTGCGATGAGGCACAAGTCGGGACAAAATTGATTTTCCAGACATGGCTCCTGGGAGTCTACGTGATAATTATGACATTGGTAAGAGCGGCAAGCCCCTTGAAGTCAGTAAGGCTGCGCGACATCTGAAAGGAAGCTTGAGTTTGAGGCTTATGCTCTCAGGCCTCGGGCGTCCAATCAGAATCAAAGATTACATTTGACATGACAACTTGGACGTTTGGAGGCAGAGGGAATCTAAAGAAACAGGTCTTTTCATAGGTGAACCGTGAAAAGGTTGTGTGCTGACACTCCGGAAATGGACTGGTAATTTATTGTTCTTACTAGCTGGTTATCCTAAAAGATCTGTCAATTAGTGGTATTGTTTGTTATATTGGTTCTTACTCGGGAACCTTACCTAGCGCATAATAGTGGTGGCTTAGCCCGAAACATGGATCAGTATAAGAGTTTAACATATCGAGATAGACACCTAATGTTTAAATATTTTAAGAATGGATTACTCCGTAAAGGTGTATGCTACTTCTGGATACTCAGCAGGAAGATGGTAGCCTGTAGCTACTTCCGGTTCAATGTTCAATAAAGACTCCCTCCCAGGTCCTTAACTCGATCATACCACTTTCGGAGATGGTAGTTGCTTGGCAAGGTCAGCATTACAGAGATGGCCCATAGAAGATCAAATTCCATTCGAGAGTTCGAGTATCTATGGAATTCCCAGTAATATCCGCGATCACGTAAACACAAGATAGTTGAGGACGTAAGAGGAAGATATAGAAATATGCTGAGCAATGGGGATCTGCACAGACCAGAGATCCGCTGCTTGGGCGGGACGAGGCGGGCTGGGCCAAGCGGCGCCCACTTGTGGTCTGCGGCAGTGGAGCCTGCTTGCCAGAGCCTCATCACCGCGACAACGCCATGACTTACCGGTCCTCTAGCGGATGGCAGCAATCACAGAGGCCGATTGCACTCTTTCGCACCTTCTGTATGATCCCCAGTGCGCTCCTCTTACTGCCTCATCAGTATGGTGCATATGGCAAGCCGCCGCACTCCTTCCTTATTCCTATGCTTCCCCCTAGCATCAACCACCACCAACCCATGCACCCCCAGGATGCAAGGTACAGATTAAGCCCCAGATTTGATCAGTTGTACAAACTTCAGCTTCTGCCTCTCCGTTCCCTCCGCTCAACTCCTCTCAAGCCGCAGCACAACCACTACCGAGAAATGTTTGTTTGGAACAAGTGTGTTTCCCGAGATGGCAAGTCGTGATTCGCTGCCAGCTAGCAAGCATATCCATACATCTCAAGTTCTACCGCGCAGCCTCGTCGCCATCCTGGCAGATATTAAATTGGGTGGCAAGAGTAAGCGCAAGCTTTAACTTCGATTGGCAGTTGATGCTCGACAGTAACAGATGCATCATAAAGCTGGCGACATTTTCCCTGGTGATCTGTCCGTTTTTGGGACTGCGGGTTTTCGACTTTGTGCCTTTAAGGGGTGGGCTCCGGTGATGTTTCAACATCGCCTCAACTTAGTCTGCGCCATGGCTGTGCCCTAGCTGAAAGGATTCTGGTCTTAAGAGTTGGTGTGGAGTCCTCTTCCAGCCGTTGGAGCGGGCGCGAAGGTATCTGATATAATATGTAAAGCCGTCAAGTCCAAGCTATGACAACAAAGCGGACTCGCCATATATTATACCAACACTGTGGGTGCGTGTGTCCGATCTCTAGACAACTCTCAGAAACATCTGCCTCTCTATACGGCGTATCCTAGATTACCGTCCTCCTGCCAAACCAATTTGGTAACGCTTCCATACCGTGCACACCGTGACGGTTATACGATTTGCATGAGTCCTCCTGTATGGCAAGCTCTCTCGCCGAATTCTTCTTCAGTGCGAATGGGAGCTGCCCTACTCTAGGTAGCCACAACTGCGCCCCTCCCAGTGCCTGTGCCTTCGACCCCAGTAATGGGTGGCCCTATTGTTGCACCACTGATACGTGTTGGACGGGGCCGATAGCCTGCAATGCTCTTGTTCCTACGTTCCAGTGTGAGATTGAACAATCTACGTGGTGCTGTGTATCTCAAAGGTTTGTTCCCGGCCCAAACACGAAGGCACAATAATCCTCACAGTGCACAAACAGGCAGGCATGTTCCCCGGCACACATTGTTTGTGAGGAACCTGCTTCTATAAACCCGCTTCACAACATCAGCAGTCAAGTGCTAGAAGAGGCATATTCGTCTTTGAGCTCCACTCTGCCATCAGCAAGTACCTGGTCATTCGATCCAAACACTTTAATTGCAGCAACCCAGGTATCTTCTCCAACTTCCTCTGTGGCATCCTCCTCATCCTCCGCACCGTCACACTCTACCTCATCTTCTGTTGTAACATCCTCCTCATCCTCAATACCATCGGACACTATCTCAACTCCCTCTGTAACACCCCCCTCATCGTCAGCACCGTCACACTCTACCTTATCTTCCCTTGTGACATCCTTCTCATCCTCAACACTGTCGCACTCCACCTCATCAACTAGTCCCAGTGAGGTCTCGTCCGCAGTCGCATCCAATTCATCCACATCACGATCTGGCGGGGCCATTGCTGGCATCATTGCTGGAGCTGTTGCAGTTATAACGCTTCTGGTAGGAGCAGGTATCATTGCGTGCAAATGCATCTCCAAATCGCGAAATCAACGGCGCAGGATGTGCGCCACCCCAGTTCAGCTGCAAGGAGATCCGTCTGGCTCCCTTGGCTCAGCATTTCAGAATCTCAGATATAAGCCCCAACGCCTATCTTCACGCCCAACCATTTCAAATACCTCTCTTATCTGCAGTCCGAGGCTTTATAAAGCAACATCCGAGTTAGATCCTGGGACTTATACTGTAGCATGGTTTGCTCCTCTCGAAATTGAGGCGCAGGCTGCCTTACATATGCTGGACAACAGACATCAGGGCAGATTTCCGATGGATCGCGGTGACGACTACGTATTTCAGGCTGGTGAGATGTGCGGACATAATATTATCATAGCGTCTCTTCCAGCAGGTCAGGAATACGGTACAGGTTCTGCTGCAGCTCTCGCTAGCCAAGTGAAGAAGTTCTTTCCTAATCTATGGTTTGGATTGCTGGTAGGTGTTGCTGCCGGGCTTCCTGACTTCTCGCGAACTCCCCCGCGTGATATTCGCCTTGGCGACATTCTTGTGGGTGTTGGTAGAGGTGACAGCACCGGTCTTATAGCCTATGGCCTAGGCAAAGAGACAAGGGAGGATGGATTTCAACTTCTACTCTCCGGGCATATGTTAGCTAGGACCGAAACTATTGTCAGGTCAGCAATTGGTAGCATCAAGCTCTTAGCCCCGAATGATGCAGAGGTGATCATCCAGTATTACAAGAATATGAAAGACAAAGAGAATTCCAGCGGCACATTTGCTGACCCAGGACAAGAACGTGATATACTCTATCAAATTAGCGATGACGGACACGACCATATTATAGAGCGAGAAAGACGACCGGACAATAAACGCACCCGAGTGTGGTACGGTTCTATAGGTTCTGGGGATAAGCTAATGAAAAATGCTCGAAAGCGAAACGAGCTGAGGGATAAGTATGACCTTATTGGCCTCGAAATGGAGGCCGCTGGGACTATGAATCGTATTCCTGTTGGTGTCATTCGAGGGGTCTGCGATTATGGGGATGAACACAAGAATAAGGAATGGCAACCGTATGCTGCTGCCATGGCTGCGGCGTATGCCAAAGCAGTCTTGTCTCGGATTTCGCCAACAACTCCACCAGGTAAGCCAGTGTTTGTGGACTGTGGTTTCCCCTTAAAATTCACTTAGCTAAGCATTACTAGGCACGAATTTGTATAACAGCGAGATGAGCCAATCATATTTTTCAATTTCTAGCAGTCAAACCCCTTCCTGAAGGAGTTTAAACGATTAACCATACGTTATTGTAATTATATGTATCAGTAAATTATATAATTAGCAGTCTTTCTTGAATTCATCTCCAGAGACTTTTTAAAATCCTATCTAAGTCAGAGTGGATATGACGGACAGGCTCTTTCAAGTCTTAACAATAGTTCCATCACCCAGCATGTGTATGGAATGAAGTATTAAGACCAAAATACAATGTCACAACATTCTCATATTAATGTTTCTGCTTGTTGTAGTTCTGAAGGGATTCTTTGTTCCCAAGTGCGTATCTACCTACTAGCTGTTGAGGCCATGATCCTAGTTCAGTTATAGAATCACTCTGAAATCTGCATCCTGAACGTAGGATTTCAGGCCTGCTCTTAAGAGTTTCGTTATGTCGTACGTGTACGTATGTTGGACTTACTGAGACCAAATTACCAGGTCTGGGTGAGTAAGTAGCAGGACCTCATCTCATCCAAGTGCATACATCTGTACATGCTTGGCAAGTAGACGGAAAAGACTTTAAGCGATACAGAGACCGAGGTACAAGTTAAGAGTGGGAGGAGGATTTTACAGGGAGTATTCTAGATTTATCACCCTTTTCATACGAGCCTCACAGTTCACGCATGTATGTACTGTATTTTGATGAGAAGTTTCTTCTGAAGATATAATTCTTTATTCATTTCATTTCATTTCATTTCATTTTATTCATTAACCAATCCCCACCATTCTATTCATAGCTAATGGTTGGGGAAGGAAGATCTTTCATATCCTGATAATTAAACATCCAAAGTGCTAGCAGATCAATAGTGTGGGCCCTCGAGTTTCAGCAGTCGCAGGACCAGGTATTTCCCCCACCTAAAAAAATCGATAGATCGATAGTTCCCATGCCCTGTCCCAACCTTTTTTCGCCGCCCAACCAAAAAAGAGCCCACATGAGACCGCAAAAACGGTTAAAACATCACTTGCATGAGATAAAGAGAGTCGTGTGAGATTCAAAGATTGCTTCGTGTCCTTAAGCAAAAAGCTAGGGACCTAGCTTCCCAGCCTGCTCCCTATCAAAGGTGAGGAGAATTTATAAGCAGCAATGAAAATGGTTTATGAACTTCCAAATAGAAGCTTCTTCAAGTGAATCCCCAGCTCGCAATCACCTTCAATAGGTAAGAATCCGCCACTTGGTAAGGTGGCCATAGCTGTCGAACCGTTGGCGCCAGAGACTATTGCTCCGGGCCCAGACACCACCGCCGCGCCGGGCGCAGTTACCCCGCTGGAGGAATTATTCCCCGGGTTGCTTGCCACAACACCCATGCCTTTTTCAAAGGCACAGAACACAGCACGGGTGAGATTCCAATAGCTCTCGGCTGAGCGTTCGAAGCCGAGCTTATTCCATTGCTGGCTTTGCAATGTCGACTTCAGATCGTCCCAGTAGAGCTTCCAGTTCTGGATGGCAACGTTGAGGGGTTTCAGGAATGTGGGCGTCAAGAGCGGCGAAAATGTATACAGGATGGGGTTCTGGAATGTTAATCGCCAGACGTGGGAGTAGAGGACTAGAACCATTGCAATCAGTACCTAGCTATCGCAATCGTAAAGGCGAGAAAATAGTATATAGCAAAACTTACAGTGAACCAGAATGTGAACATCCAGGGCATTCAAACTGCCCTTGGTTAAGCCTCCAATTGTAATGCCAAGCTGTCCATTGCTAGTCGCGTTCGCATCACCAGTCGCATTTTTACTGCCCTCTGGAGTAGTAAATAATTGCTGGAACGCCTCTCTAACTTTTGGTTTAATCTGTGGATAAAGCTGTCTACTGACAAGCTCGTCGTAGTCTGCGACTTCAAAGTATATTGCTTCACAAGGGAATTGCAGGTCGATCTCGGCCAATTCGATCCGGTTGGGCATGTTGTTGAAGATCACAAACGCGTTGTCCAGACTCATCATAATGTTCATCGTTCTGCATCAGGATTCAATAATGGAAGTACAATGGAAGGGCAGTAGTTGCTACTTACCTGAGAAGAGATTCCCTCCTCACCCACTTCTGGAAGCTAGCTTGATCCACGATCACAAAATCTGGTTCATGATGGACTGAAGTCATCCGTAGGTTTCTAGCCATGGCAACCACGCGGGAAAAGTTCTGATGTCGCGCTCGCTTTCTCGCCGGAGTGTTCCCGGTCCAGACCTGTAAGACGATCAGGAGGTAGGCACCCTGCATCACTTCGATATCATTCTGCAGTAAGGAGTCATAGAAGTCGCCTCCTGCGGAAGCTGAGTTCTGTTGCTGAAGAAGCTTGTATTCGTCGGGGAGGAGATTCGTGTAGACATGATATTCGATGAGGTCTAGGAGCGATCTTACTTGTTCCACGTCGCTGGCGTTCTTGGAGTACATACCACCGACCGCAAAGACGGCTAGTAATAGTGGCATGGCTACATGGCGCGCATCGAAAGATTTTTCGTGCAAGAATGGTCCATGCTTGTGCCAATGTTTGAAATACCTCCTCACACATGAATCTAGCTTTTCGCCCGTCACCATATCGATGGCGCGCAAGGTGGCTGCGTCGCAGTTACCGGACAGCAGGAATCGCTCTGCTTCCTGCGAAAGGCCCGCTCTGATCTCTGCTGCGCGGCTCTCAAGAACCTCCCAATATGATGTACCAGCCGTGCTCACGCCGTATAGAATGGGGTCCTCGAGCTCCAAGCTTGGACTGTGCCAATTGGAACTTGGGTTGAAGGCTCCGAATTCCAAGTCATTCATGAATGAGTCGCCCGTATAATTCGAATATGGAGCAAAGAAGTTCTCCATGAATTCGAAACCGCCGCCTGTTACACCGGTGATGGCTGGGTCCGTCAGCAGGGGCACGTAGGTGTTGTCTACAAGGGTGGGGTCCTCGACAAATGGCAGCATATCTCGAATGGGGCTGGAATCGCGGGTCTTGGACTCCGGAAAGCGATTGAAGAAATCGGTCTCATTGGAGTAGTTCAGCAGGAAATTGATCGAACTTCGGTCGGAGCTGGTGATATCTGAGGGACTGGATTCAGCCGAGCTGGAGCCGCCTCGCACCCGACTCTTGACACAGACTCTGCCGACATCTCGACATCGCTTGCATGGTGTTTCCAAGTCGCAACGGACCTTAGATCGTGCACATCGATCACAGGCGTGGCGCTTGCGACCTCGTTCCTCCTGGGCCGGGATGGCTGCGTTTCCGCGCCGCTCGCAGCGTTGGAAATGGTCTCGAAGCACATCGCTATTTGCCACAACCGTCAGTACGCATGTATTTGATTCAAGTGCGAGATAATCGGAGGAATAGCCATTGTCACTGCCGTCAGAAACTAGGAGTAGCAGCTTACCTTCGCTTAAACGTCTTGGAGCAGAACTGGCATCGAAATGGGCGGTTATCAGTATCTGCCGAGCAGGGTCAGCCATGAAATTGCGTCCAAATATCCTCAATCATGGCAACACGATGAAGAATATGCAAAGCTGGATTTTGAGAAGCTTACGTTGCTGAACATGGCGGAGCATATGAGATTTGCGGAAGAAGGTCTTGAAGCACAGCGGACAGGCTGAACGCTTCCGGACTTCAACCTTGCCGTCAACCTCCACTTTGATGGGGACTGCGGTAGCAGTGGTCGTCATGGCGGAAGCCATTTCGGACACACACATGTGTATATTGAAGTGGAACTCAACAGCTAGGAGTAGTGGCCACAGCAATGGCAATCGTGATGAGTGAGAGCAAGAGCAATATAGAAGCGCGCAAGTGGCGACGAGGCTAGGGGCAGGAAGCTCTCAGGTCAGCGACTGGCGCTGAAGATCAGGTCGTGCGATATGAGGGACACAGACGAGGAAGAGAAGAAATCCGGGGAAGAGGAGAATTGAGGGATTGCGGAGAGGAGGAGTAATATTATTTGGGAAGGAAGCCCATGGCATTGGGAATGATCGGGGTTGGGGTAGGGAGCTCCAAGGGTGTGGCACCGGGTTGAGACCAGCCGAGTCCAAGCTGGACCCAAAATATTATTGTGTGGGGAAGGACGAGCAGGCAGGGGGGCGGCCATGCGGAGGAAACGAAAGCGAAAGTGGTTGCGGACCCCACATACGAGTTCTCCAGTTGCTGAGCAGACCTGGCCTCCAAGCAAACCAGCAAGAACCTGCATTGCCAAACTCCGTACCTCTGATCTAGTAAGACGTGTCGTGCATCTGTACATGTCACTGGTCCGCCCAGCCGCAATCGTCCCTCTGCTGCCTTTTATTATCTCCGCTCTCCCTTTTACTTCCGTGCACTTTGGGGACCCCGCTCCGCCCAGGGACTTGCTGATGCGCACCTTGATGACCCAAAGCCGCCTGCTGATTCGCCGTTGCGGTCCCTGAGCAGCTCCTTTCCGGGCGGGCCTCCGCAAAAGACAGGACCATGATCTAGCACCGGTCATGGAGTACCTGGGGTTGTCGGCCATAGATGAACTGCCGCCGGTTCTCGGGACCGACCAAGCCCTAATCGAGCCCGGTGGCCCTGGTCCATCTGCTGCACTGGCTGCTGCTGCTTATCCTGACCCTACGTGCTTCGATGATAGTTGACTTGAACTCTCCCGCCCATGCCTGACAACTGCCGCTTCTTGACGGAAGTAAGCAGCAGAAGCACACCCTGTGATGTGTAGCAGATACCCCAGGACTGAGTAACGGCCCTGCGCCCTGCTGGTACTGATCCTCGCTGCTCACCATCACCCGAGACGCCACCAGCAGCCACCAACAACAGCTGGGCTGGGCTGTCGACGGCGATGAGCCGCTGCCATTCGATTGAGCTTGGGGTCTGCAACGTGCCCATGTGCCTCCTGCGGCCCAGCTATTTCCTGCGGGTGCTCGGCGCCTATCTGCTTTGGGCCTGCTCGATGTCATATCCCGTGACAGCTTCGGCAAACGAGCTCGGCATCCTCAGCGTGGCCCAACGCAAGCGGCAGCTGGCCCTGCGTGAACGACCTGCAGTACCTGTGACTGAACGGCGCCGCGTAGGACACGACAGGTACCCACGAGTGCATGAATTGCCGCATTCTGCTGGAGAACCCTTTAATCCCATGCACGGGGTGATTGGCGCAGCGACCTCGGACATATTTTATGGGCGGAGAATCCTCGGCTGGAGAGGTGGGAAGTTATTGATTGACCCGCTATCAGGTTGGAAAAAAATGTATCTGCCAAATATACAGAGAATGCATCCCAAATGTAAATCTAATAATGCATGGTATTCCTTCAGTGACTCTCCAACACATGTAACGTAGACGCATCTCGGAATAACGGCTGGATATCTCCCTCCTGGAACTCCTTGGCTACCTGCGAGGACACCTCCTGCCATCGCTGCATTGTGTCGGCCTCCGCATCGAACGAGTACAACCATCGGTTCTGGGGTAGCGCAAGGCTCCGCGTTAGTAAGTTGCGGGGCAGCACGCGCACTAACTAATCAAGACCATTTCGCATCCCACATGAACGGGGCAGAGGGTCCGCGGGAGGGGGGAATGAGGGGAAATAGACAAGGAGAAGGACAGGAAAACTCACTCTGATCTTGACGCTCTCGGGGTCAATCTCGACGCCATCATCCAGATTCTTCAAGCAATTGTGCCACCGGTCGCGCAGGTCCTCGCCATTCAACTGGGACTGCCGCACTCGTGCAAATCGTAGCTTCTCGTACACTCGGGTCTAGGCCATATGCGTCAGTGCCATGTCACATCTCTCCTTCTTGCCACGCCCACGAGCAACCACCGACGTAGAGCAGAGACAGTAAAAAGGAAACCGTTCAACCAAAAGCAGGAATCCAATTGTTCACCATGACATAATGGAGACTCCAGGGTTTCCCTCAGTCACAGTTGCGCAGTGGTACAGCTGTGTGCACTCGAGGACAGTGCTATAGGGTGTCTTGTAACTCACCGCAAGTGGAACATTCTCTTTCCCTGCCAGCTTCAAGCAAACCGCCAACACTGCTGCACTCTCCGTTGCTTGGCTTGCTCCTTGGGCACTGGTAGGCAAATGCGCATGGCAGCTGTCGCCCAGGAGCGCAATCCGGTGACCTCTGCTGACCCAAGTGGGGATCGGCTCGCGATAGCAGATCTTCCAGTCCAAGCAGCTCTCCGTCACCTCGATGGCGGCCTTGATCCGCGGGTCCAGGTCCACAATGTAGCTGCGCACCTCGTCCATGTCGCCAGGTTGGAACCACGACTCCTTGATGTCACCACTATCCTTGTGTGTGAGGATCCAGTTGAACTCCTCGCCGTCCCGCAGCGTGTTCTGTACGACATGCACGTCCTCACCAATCCAGATATTGACGCATTCCTTCTCCACGAATTCGCGACACAGCGGGATCTCCTTCAGGTGGGCACCCTTGAAGAAGGCACGGAAGCAGGCGTAGCCGGATGATTTGGGCTTGTCTTCGAAGCCGAGCACTAATTCGCGCGCAATTGACTTGATACCTGGATAAAATACATCAATCAGCCCAGAACGTAACAAAAGTGGGATCGTGGTGCTCGAGGATGCGCCATACCATCAGCAGCAATGATGACATCTGCCTTGTGTACTTCTCCATTTGCCAGAGTGATCGATGCCTCCTTCTCATTCTCGTCGTAAGAGACGACCTATTCGCTGTGTCAGCACTGGTCTCATGCTAGACCTCAAGCTCAGTTCTTCTATTGAGATCTTCCTCATATTCCAGAACAGAGCTGGCTCACATTCGAACCCATATGAATTGGCACCCCAATCTCCCTCACTCGCTCCAAGAACGCCTCGTGGTAATCGCCGCGATGCCCGATGTACCCCGCCATATCCATTAGCTCCTGGACCGCCAGAATCTTTCCATCCTTCCATCTTCGGATCTGCATATTGGGACTTTTATTTCCGATCGCAATCAGCTGCTCATAGAGCCCCCATCGTTGCAGCAGGCGGAGGGCGTTCTCCCCGAGACCGAGTGAATCGCCGAGGCGCTGGAACTGTCGTACTTTTTCGAACACCTCGACCTCGTAGCCTTGGAAATGCATAGCCATGGCAGCCGCGCAGCCGCCAAGGCCAGCACCTACTATGATCACTAACGGTAGGTGTTAGTAAAGGATCGATCTGCATGCTTGAGAAGCTTGAAGCAATTCCAGATATCATAGTCCAGGTCCATTCTTTGGCAGCCAATCATCACACAATATTTAACGTACCTTTCAATGGCTTTGACTCAGACATATTGATGATTCTTTGAAGCTTCACCAAAATCGAAACGTCTGAATGTGAATGGTTTTGTGGATATGGTCCTGCTCTCAGGGTGGAAACGCTCCTACTAGATATACAGCCGGAGGCATGAAGCCGACGCGAGTGGATATGAAGCCCTCCATAATATATATAGAGAAGAATACGAGTAAAAGCAACACGATACTGGGCAATAACCTTATTTCTGTGCCTCTTTGACCGCCCCGCGGACCCCGAGCGCTCTTATACCTCCCGAAGTTACATGCGGGAAATGCCCATGGCAGATCACCTCGCGCATCGCATGCTCTTCACAAGGGCGGGGGGGCTAGATTTTCGGAAAATTGCAGTGGGAGAGGGCCCTGCAGCTATGATCTCTACGCAAGTGTGCTCTTACTGATGCAAAAACCGTGGGTTTTGCCCATTTGAGGGGGAGGTCTTTTAAAGTTCTGACAGGCGACTTCGGTATTTGGGCGGGTTACTTGAAGCAATTGTCTCTCGTACGGGGTACCCGAGATGGGCAATTTGGATGTGGTTCAGCCTTGTGGCGCACTGGACCAACCAGCCTTGCAGGTGGGGCAATCTCCCCCCGGGGTTATTAGATGATAAAACATTTTGGTGAAACCTCAAATACTCCTGGAATGTTTAATTTCGTGATATGATTTTAAAGTTCGTGATATTTGGGGGGATTTTGGAAAATTGAAATAGTAATATCTTTTCGAGCGGAATAGAGAAAAACGTGGTGAAGGGGTTTCGCGTTTGCGTAAGGGCAGGAAACATATTCTTCTGGGCATTGCAGTCACCTTTGTATATCTCACAAAAATGGTCTAATGCACCAAGAATAATAATTTCCAATTCTTTATATGTGTAAAAGCACAGAACTTAAACCAACTTTTGGGCATATTGATGTGCCTGACCCTATTACCCCATATAATAAATTAGAAGATCCATGAAAGAAGATAAAGAGGAGACCATACCTCAGGTCAGATCCAATGCACAGTCTCTTTGCCAACATCTTCCCAGGATGTGATTTTCCCATCGACAATGAAAACCAGGTTAATCCCATCTATCCTGCCTTCTTCGTAAAATGTGATCGCTACTCGGATGTTCTTGGGTTGCTCGATTCGCTCATAACTCGCATTTGTTGGGTCCAAGTAAGAACGGAGTTCCTTGATGCGCTCTTGGACATCAAATTCAATGGGAATAGGCATAGCAGGTGAGAATTGAACATTGCTGTAATCTTGATCCATAATATAACCAATGTGAGATCGTAGCATATGATTCCGTTGGATGATTTGATCGAGGTTGGAAGGTGAGAACGTACAAAGGGTGCCGCAACCGAGTCGCCGGAGAGCTAAGACTCATATCCGTACCTGCCTTCCCTGTCAGGATGCAGTACACGTTCGAATAAGGTATAACCAGCCATTTGACTCACTCTTCTGTTTTTTTTTTNCCGGAGTTTATTACATTCATCTTGTAATATCTGCACAACATCATCCTTTGAAATTTCAAGATGCTCGTGTGACCTCCTGGTAAGTATTTGATATTGATCCTTCTGTCAAAGTCCTCACTTCTGTAGGAGGGTCGCTTCTCCACTTTCACTTTCCCGGCTATGGAAAGAGAATAGTTTCGCTATTCAATACTGTCTTTGATTTTTATTTCTTACACATAGGCCTGTGTTTATGAGATTCAATGACTAATTTGCAAAGGCGTGTAGTGTATTCAATATTGAGGGGTGCTGGTGAATGGTCTGGGTCGGAACCAGACATTGAATACACCCTCCCGTTCACTGGCAATGAAGAGAGTGAATGGAGGTGTGAAATCTTGAATAAAATCCTTGAAAACTGGTGAATGTTACGCTGGAGGTCTATAAATTTGAGGCTTTTCTCTGCCTTCCTTCCCTCCATCTCTCTCCACAAATATCAGATTGCTCACAGCCATCAAACACCAAGCTAAACTCATAACTTGCAACAAGTGTGAAGCAAACATAGCAAAGGTTGTCTATGCGATAGCAAAAGAAGATCCTGCTGTAAGTTCCAATAGGCGAAACTGTTACACGTTTACTAATAACCCTCCTCTTTTTCAGATATATTTCTTATTTGAAATCAATATCCTGGACTTCTCCTTAGCATCTACGGATAACGCTATTGTGCTCTGTCTTCTGCCATAAGGCATTCATTTGACGAAGTCATGGACCCTTGGTTCATTTTCGTTCCTCCCGATCTCTCGTTCTTCATTTCGTTCGAGACAGATGATTATAGAAAACAATATGATTCTGCAAAAGAAGGAATACCATTGTCGACAACATGCCCAGACAAAGAAACATACAAGAACCATCAAATAAAAGCCAATATCATAGGAGACGACGCAATTGGCAGACTCTATAAACGGTTTATGCTTGCGAATCCACTCCATAATACCAATTACACTGCCTTATCTGCCCCGTTCCTGGGCACGGATCACCCATGGCTGCGATACGGCATGCATTTATTGTATTTGAGAGTCTTTCAGAGGCGTTTAAAATGTTCCTGAAGACGTGCAGGACGATCTTCGCGAGCTACAAGCCCTCTATTCACGGGAGCCGCCACAGCTATGTGATATAGACAAGGACGATATTCAGGTTCCCTTAATCACGAAGAAAACACACGGGATCGACGATGCCGAATCTACTCCCGCGAAACATGCTCGTACCAGGTTATCAAACACCGGTAAAGAACAAAGTCTTCAGGATGCTAAAGGTTGTAAACAGGATCATGCTTATAGGTATCCAATGCAGGAAAACTGGGTCTTGGTCCCTACGGTATCAAGTTAAGAGGCTGCGCAGTGTTTTTAAGGTCTATGTCTACAAATTAAAGGATAGGATTCAATCTGTATTGTCGTTTACGACTTCGTTGATTTAATGTATCAACAAGACAATTAAGTGATGTCTTTCCTTTCAATATCAGAATCCACAAGATTAAAATCCCTTTCAAGCATTGTTTTCCTTGTTACTTTTACGAGGAAAACCGTTTCTTGCGCCCATAGAATTTGCAAATTAGAGCAGATCCACGGTACCGAGGATTCAGGGATCGTAATATCTAGCATGTTTTTCAACTAGATGACTCTTGCTCCATCAGTGTCCCTAGAATTTGAAAGAGTTGTTCTGCTTTTTTCTTCAGTTCTTCTCGATGGTCGGGATCACATCTGTTTCCAAACCGGTCAGGATGCCAGATTAACCGCTGTTTCTTCAACCAAGCGTAACCATACTCCCCTGATGCGCGGAGAAATCTCTCCACATCATGTTGACAGGCCCGAAACGATCCTGGCTCTTCTTTGAAAGATTTACATGNAGGGATCTGTGCAAAACAACACGCTAACTGGTAGATGCGGAAAGGTACTGAGTACCTTTTTCCGGCGAATGTCATCCTCACAAGCACTTTGCCACAGGGCGAATTGCAAGGCTAGCTCGTCTTGTTCAATTTCTCTCTCTTCTTCGGCTTGTGCTTTCTCGCGCTGACGCTTTTCTCTGCGCTCCCTTGCTGATGCCTCATCGAATAATGAGTCAAGAAAAGACTCGAGGGCGTCTGTAACTGCGGTATGTCCCTCATATTCTAAGTCCTTCTTGGTCCAAAACCAAGAGACGGGTTCAATACAGCTTAAGCTCAAGGTCTAAGAAGCGGATTAATTATGTGTTCATCCTTCAATCTAGTGACCGGTGACTAACCTCAAAGTTTGCTAGCCCAGAGTTTTCCTTGAGCGAATCCGCCAGACTCTTCATTCCCGGGGATTTGGATATTAAATTGCTAGGAATGTGCCACGCATAATCACCAAATTCAGAGAGTGCGAAGTAAGATTCTTCAGGGCCAAGAGATATAATTCGTGGCGGACCGGAATTCCAACCACCTGGGCCAAGCCAACTTTGTATTGACGTCTCCAGCCCATCCGGTAGATTATGCCACCTGATTCGGGTGCTCGTCCATGCAAAAAAGCTTCCATTTGGCCCAAGGCTGACTCTTATATGTCGATCATAACCTTCATTAACCCAATCGGTCAATTTCTTTGGTGTTTCGCCTCCCCAATCTGAGAATAAATAAAAACTGTTGGCGTATGCACCGTTTTGAGGGTAGATTATAGGGATAGCCTACATATCTGATGGCCACCATCCTGGCGCACATAACTTATAAACCAATTATACTTCTCAGGACCGAAAGCAGCCCAAAGCAGCCGTTTGGGCTTATTTTCTTTGAACTTATCTGTTAACCATGAGTCGATATTGTCACTGCTATAGAATTGTAAGCCAAGCTATGAGAACTACTTCTCATGGACTTACCATTCAGACCCCTTTGGAGTTATAAAGATATACGAGCTGTCAGGGCCAAAAGCAAAGCACCAGTTCGCCATATGCCATAGGGTTGAATTTTGGTGAGGGTGCCAAGCGCGGTTTGCGGTTGATGTAGTAGGTACGAGTTCCACGAGGCTGTAGCTTAATCAACTTGCAGGACTGCAACCACGGAAAGTCTACAAAGCTGCAGCCCGACCGAAAGATAAAGAGCAAGAAATAAACCCTTTTACGAAGAAAAATTGAGTTTAGAAAAGAAATGAATCATTCATAGCTTGCGTCGAGATAGATAAGAAGTAGAGACGTACCGACGGGTCTAGGCAAATCCAACTATTTAATGTGGCTTGATGCTCAGCCGCATCTCAGAATGAGCCTATGAGGCTATGTCCTTGTGATCTGCCTATGATTCAACCTTGAATTTAAGCTACTAATTACGCGGCCTTCCAAACACTCTCGCATTTCAAACCAACAAATGTCTCTCTGAGGTTGTCTTCCAATTGTTGAGCTCCGATGCGAACCCTGAGCGCATCAAAGGATCATTGAACTTCGAGTGATCATGTGTGAAGCCGTCTTCGCGCTCGGCCAAAGAGGAGGTTACTTTTTCGAATCGCCCTCCAGATGGAGTGGGTTAGTATCAATTTCTCGGAAATCTCGATACTACTGACAAGGTTCAAAACAGTGGGAACCTTCCGGACAAGTTAAACGCCCTCTTCTCTGAGGATAAAGTAGCGTTCGTGTATTGCTTGGCTCTTGGTGCTGCCGATAGCTTCGTCATTTCATATAAGGACAAGGAAGGATTGGATCGCTGTAGTATGTCAGACCTCTTGTGATGGAAAATAGTTTATTGAACTTTCGACAGGAAGTGACGGTCTACCCGACGAGTTACAGACTTTCCTATACGAAAAGGATAGTGACGGATACATAGTTCGTGACTTTTCTAAGCTCCAAGTCACCTTAGGACCGCATAACAAATCATGGTGGGCCTATGACGGCAAATGTGCCAAATGGATTAATCTGCCTAAGGGATTGAATGATGCTATTGAGGCGAGAATTAAGCCTGGTGGTGGGTGGACAGCAACTCCGAGGATCGTAGCCCTGGGGCTAAATGGTAACTACTTCTTCGTCACAGACAGAGGTGGTTATTCATGGAAA
Source organism: Scytalidium sp. 3C (assembly GCA_000743665.3). Lineage (NCBI taxonomy): Eukaryota > Fungi > Ascomycota > Leotiomycetes > Scytalidium > Scytalidium sp. 3C. The sequence continues at coordinate 366,158 of JMRO03000008.1, read as the reverse complement.
CTTTCGTCATATCCGAAGCTGAATAAATTTATGGAGGAGCTCAAAGAAGGAAATACCGACTGGGTATCCACTATTCAGAATGTATACGTGAGCCCATACAGACTCCAGTGTGCCGCTGTTCAAAGACAAAACGGCAGCACCGTAGGTTGGAATTTCCCGCCGCACGCAAATAAGAGCTTCAAGGAGATTGCGAAAGCGATGAAGGAAGACATGGAGGCAAAACAGAAAGAGGACGAGGAAGAAAAAGCGAACCTCCAAATACAGCAACAGCAGGCTGCCACAATTGCTCAACTGCGATTGAAGCAAGCTGAGCTGCAACTTGCTGAACAGAAGGCAGCACTTCGGATTTTGGAGGAGTATAACTCGAACATGATGGCGATGAATACAGCGTTTAATATTAACATGATAAATATGATGTCGAATTTCTATTCTAATTTATGACTGTTAGCTACATCAGACAATAGTAGAGGTGGAAGTAGTGGAGAAAGTGTAACGAAGCAGCCTCCAATTCAACTACCCCAAAATATCACCTGCTTAATTGAGAGGAAGTGAAGTGAAATTATAAGGAGTCTCTTTTCCTTTTTTTTTAAAAAAAATAAAATAAAAAGATAAGCTAATCCGGGCCTATAGCTATACAGCTATGGTCCTTTGTCTCTCACGGCTCAACGCAGTGGACACGGTCCGCCGCAGGACTTACAAGACGCCCCGATAAATCCTTTTTCGAGGAGCCACCTCTCAGAACAGCAGGGGCTGCCATTTACTGATTTCTGACCATGCCACCAACCAGACGCTCCTATATCCGTCATAGCCAGTTTAGTGATCTTGGTTTATGTAACAAAGTAGTGAATTCGGTCGCTAGTGAATGGCTGGACGATTCATTAGGCGACATACCACTTTCAGTACTATTTCTAGTACAGCTTCACCTAAGTGATTATTTTCTTCTACCAATACGGATAGATCATTAAACCTTGCTTCAGGTACTCAAATGGAAGAAAGATAATAGCCTTTGTTGATGCCGGACTGCTATTGTGTTTATAAGGTGAACTGAGCCTTTTGTCAGAGTCTACACTGGAAGGTATTTGGCCTTCTCCTCTCAGCGTGTTGGTAATAACAGCAAATCATACAGTTCCAGTTGTGACGATGATCTTTTTGAAATATAGATCCGCATGGGTAACCGCCCTGCACCGGTTTCATATTTACACGTGCCCTATCTATATTTCAAAAGGATATTTATTGTGTCCCCTGGAAAAGGTGATCTATCACAACTCGTGCGGCTGACCAAGACGCGTCAAGATCCATAAGCCTCGCCATGTGGAACCTATCGAGGATGCATCTTCCAAACGACTATACGCAATTATAAATGTCGGAACAAACAGTTAGCAAGGGAATTCTATGGTGCCGATTTCTAGAAGAGAGTTTTGAAGTTACTGATCGACTCGTTGTCCAACTTCAGTACACATTGTTTTGGTCTCTTCTCTTCAGTTTTGCCGACCACTACAACTATCTAATACAGTTTCCGACCGCTCCACCTCTTTAAGAGGATGTGATGCAGAGATTCTCTTCGCTATGATGGCGCTATATCTTTATTTTCATCTTGTTTTATTCTTGGAATGTCTCATCTCTTCCGAGCATATCACACGGAACTGATTCATCGCTTACAATCTCATCTGCTTCTCTTCCAGCAGCATATTTACGTACAATCTAGAGCAACGTGGGCGCTTTGTCAGAGATGTGACCCTTGCCTGACACAAACAGCCAACTATACAGCTACTGGCCCCGGTTCTCATAAGTTCACTTCTCATTTTCGAGACAAAAGAGAAGTCATTTCACAGGAAAATGCGCATAATAGAGCTGTGCATGAAACGGTTTACAGAGCCTTATACCAAAGTCAACCAGATTGCTACTTAGGTCAAAGTCATAGCAGCTGAAACCGACCCTGTCAAAGTTAATCGCTATTGCATAGTAGTATCTCAGGAGATATGGGAATCGGTGTCGTCAATCTCGACGTGCCACTGGGACTATGGTGACGAATTCCGGGATATGACCTTGGGCGACAAAAGAATTCACATCATCTGAGGCTGGATATCAAGTGCAGAGACCGTCTTAGAGTTGTAGTCCCTGGCATGACTTTAAAAGGCGTCAAATTTGTCTGATTACTGTTGTACAGGAGAGTGAGCATGGCGACTCACTGAACCTCCCGTGTCAGAGTGCTCCCGACCCATCGTGGCGGCGTCTACCCTTACTTTAAATTTTTCGATCTGAACCTATAGCATTTCACAACTTCAACGGCCCGCTCTTCTCTCTCATCCACTGCCCTCTCGTCTGAATCAGTAGGAGGATCAGTGTTGCAAAAGCGACAACTGCAGCTTGGATGCCGAAAGATACATCATATCCTGATTTGGCACCCCATTGCTGCTGGAAATATCCTACGGTAAACCCACCAGCCGTACGAGCGAGGTTGAGCAGGCAAGATACTTCTCCAGAACCGGTTGGATAGGCATCAAGACAGTATGCGGTAATGGCAACAGAGGCAACCATTACACCAAAGACATACATGCCCCTACGAATAACAAGGTTAGTAATCGAAAGGTTCATCATTGTGTGATATGCTGAGATAGAGAGCTTACCATCCCATGACAATTGCCGAGTAATTTAGGTGTTTGTCCAGTGCCTGACCCACAATGATAAGTCCAGGGATCATGAAGAAAGACGCAATATAGTTCGTGATCAATCTGGCCTCGGGCTTGAAAACGCCATTGTGTCTCCGAATATACCGGTTGGCGATGAAATCGTTGAAGAAATGACCGAAGGCTTCACCCAGAGAGACAGCGACGACAGGAGTGAAATAGAGACAAGCAAGAGCCTTGGTTCCAAAACCGTACCCACCTTCGGCAACTGGTGTCGCGAATAGGAGAGATGAGGTGATGTTGATTCCAACGGCCCACATGAAGGATAAGGCACTGACGAATGGTTAGTGGGAAGGATATCTCGACAAAATTTTGGGACTGAAGCGTGATAGGAGAAAGAGATATGGGAGAACGAACTAGTAGAGCATTGACAGAGGCATGATTCTCTTCACGAAAACCGACACCAGTCTTCCACAAGAATGTGCCGCAGTGAAGAAGTATTCTTTGTGGTGACGTATCTGCCATACTCCGATCATACGCATCATTCGATTTCCTCTGGGTGGCTGCTCAGAGATGGGTATATCCCTTCGGTACCAACTCTCATCGCAAAACAAGACTATGAGCACAAGGTCAAGACAGCACCCGCCGAAGACCATCCAAAATACAGGTCTCCATTGTCCCGTGCCTGCCAGGATGAAGTTTCCAAGCAATGGACCGGCATAAGGGGAGAGCAAGAACAAGCTGGCCCAGATACCGATCTTTCGTGCATGCTCATGAAAGAAGAACATATCTTTTATGTACGATAGACCAACTGTTTGGCCACAGGTGAGAGTGAACCCCATCATAGCACGGAGAAAGTAGTAAGTGTTGAAGGAGCTTGTCAAGGCGCAACCGAGGGTAAAGAAGGCACCGGCTACAGTGGTCCAGAACAGGACGGGAAATCGACCCCAGAAGTATATCATTGGAATCCATACTATTCCACCAATGGCGCTTAGTGGGGGAAATGTTAGCATAGAACAACAAAGGAGAGGGAGTGTGCACAACTCGAAGGAGCGGACATACAGCATGAGAACATTGAGATTTCCGGCATAATTGACATGAGTGGGAGACAATCCCCATTCTACTCCTTGGACCACGATGAGAGGCACACCAGCACCAGACCCGAAATCTCCCAGAAAGGCAGAGAAGCCGGCAATAAGCAGAATTATATGCTTCTTGCCCCAGGACCAATTCAATGGATCTTCTGGATCCTCAGAGGGTTGAGGAATGAGCACCGTCTAGATGGAACGTTAGAGTTGGTGACGTGCTTGGAAATAACTCTAGACTGGAGCATCGAATAGAGGAGATAGATTGGAGATGAAAAGACATACATGGCCATTCTTTGCCAGTTTCAAGGATCCAACATCACCTTTCTCACCTCCTGCAAGGCCTACGTCGAGGACCAAAGCCTCATTGCCTTGGTTGATTACCAAATGATGAGGGTGAGGAGCTTGGTCAACTCCATCGGGGCCAGAACTATCTGTGTTCTCCACATACGTACTAGTCGCTTCACTCTTATCCATGTTGTCAGGGGGTTGTAGACTGAGTCAATTGAATAATTTTATTCAACCACCGAAGATGTTCGAACAGGACAAAACTAAAAAGAAGAGAAAGAAGTGGAATGGGCAGGAGACTATTAGACTATGATCCACATACACCAAGGAAGAAACGTCAAGCTACTTAGCCCCATATCATGTTCCCCATACCTTGTCACTGATCGCCAGCTTATATGCCGAAAAAACACCGTCCTATGCGGGAACGCTCCCGGGAGGTAGCACAAGCTGCCGCACGACTTTACTGGGCTTACTTGATAGCTGGCGTTGTGGATATAACCTTCCTTCGAGGTCCGGGGGACAAACCAAGCGCGGCAATTGGCTGACTCGCATTGCCGAATGCGTGGGATTACCTCAAGATAGAGGAATCACGGCAATGAAGCTGACTCTCATTGCCGACTGTGTATATCTCAGTTTGCTGGAGAAACATAAAGGACGGCATTGGAGTTGTTTCTCATTGCCGACTGTATCAGCTTCGTGGGAAGATATGAAGCACGGCAACGTACCCAGCTCTTATTGCCGCTTAAATCCATTTTTGTTAGGTACAACGATCATAGGGAGTAATAAGGTCAAAATCTTGAACGGAGAATCGCAGGCACAACCTTATGGTTATTGGTGGGTCGCCCCACGGGGTCTCTTCCCATGCTCATGCTCAACTTTTTCACCGGTAGTTACGCAGATACGGTATATTTCCGTGACAGGGCCGCAAAGGTGACGCCTTTTTCTTCAGTTAATTCCTCCGTAGTCCGAGGACCGGAAGAACGGCTCTTGATTAGGGCTAGATGATGGCTCTGACCATAGAGAACACTGAGGTAAAACCGCGGAGTAACATCGGGTCGGGCGGACTTGGTGCAGTCCAAGAAAGTGCTTTCTCCACAAGGAATATATCCAGAGACAGTAACTATGGGATGGGTGTGTTGCGGAGTTGGATTGCTGGGGTGGACAGATTCTAGGCGGAAGACAGTGGGCTCTGCGGGGTTACCCCAGAAGAGCCAGCACTGGCCAGATTCGGGGTTGCTTAGTTCCCCACTCCGGACTTTTCCCGTCTTACAGCAGTGGACCGCAGCGGAGCCTGTGACGGGAGGCTGAGGCCTGGCCTTAGAAGCTTCCCCACCAATATCGCCGACCCAAAAATGCTTCCTTTGTACCTGTCACAGCGTATGTCCAAGGCTACATCCACATATCAGGCGAAGCTTGGAGCTCTACAGGAAAATATGATTGCTTGTCACCTCTAGGCAAAAAGGAAAGCAGACAACTTCCCAGTGCGTTTCTTGCGGGTTTCTATCCATCGACGTCTTGTCCAAGATCTTGCAGATATATGCGCGTCCACCAAGCTATGGAAGCTACTGCGTGGCCCAGAACCCTACATTCGGGGCTTTCCCGACCTCACAGTAGCAACAGCACCCATCGTGGCTCTCTGCCTTTTTAATCCAAGCGAGGGAGGTTCATGTGTCGTCGTTGCATAATTATGTCAAACAGAGGAACAATTCCGTCGTCACCCTTGCTTGTGTCCATGCCCTCGGAAAAGCCCCTCGGTCTAGAGTAGCTCGCTCCTCCCAGAGTTAAGCTATCGAGGGGCACTCATAGCTCCACCACTGTGAAGTTATTGTTATCTCCGCTCATTTGAGGTGGGTTCCTCTTTTTATTTTTATTGAGGAGCTGAGCATTGTCCCTTACATACCGTTTGATCACTAACCTTTTCGTTTGGGGACAGAATATTTCTCTGCCATTGCACTCCCTAGGAACTCCGTGCAGAAAGACCAGTCGAGGCCATTGTCCCGTTTCTTCGCAAGCTACGAAAAACTTGCGTCAATTGAGAGGCTGCAAATCCCAATTCAGACAGATCAAGGGCAGAATGGCGCCGTCGCAGTCAGTACCGACGCTTCTGGAGAAGCACAGTGGTATCCCTCCTCGTCTCCTCAAAACCGCGGAGGAGACCAAGTCGAAAATCCTCGCGCTGAAGACCCTTCCTGAGAGCGTTCCAAGACAGAAAGGACTGAAATTACCGCCAAATACCACGCTAGAGCAGTTCACTACCGCGATCAAGGAGCTGAAAAAGGAACTGGGTGATGATGCAGTGGAACTGAACGACAAGCCGTTAGTGGATGGGTGGTATATGGAGCATCCGTGAGTTCTACCATCTCTTGTCCGGGCTTTTGAATCACATTCACTTTAAACCAATTACATAACAGTCAGTCAGTAAAACCAGCCACTGACTCTCTCCAGGAACACCCATGATGCATTCCACGTCCTTTCTCAAGAAACCCTTGTTAGCAGCTGCACCATATACCCATCCTCAACACCGGATGTCCAAACCATAGTACGATGGGCAAACAAGCACAAGATCCCCATTTGGCCTATCAGCATGGGCCGAAATCTTGGATACGGTGGTGCAGCACCCAGAGTGCCGGGAAGCGCTGTGGTGGATCTTGGCCGAAGGATGGATAAGATCGTGAGAATCGATGGAGAGAATGCGAGCTGTATGGTTGAGCCTGGAGTTAGCTACTATAAGCTTTATGAGGAGATCCAGAAGCAGGGTGAGTGATGCTATTGTTCTCCTTTCTCGGGCCTTGACTGTTCATTTCAAAGTCGCATGAGAGAATAGTTGCTTCAGGATGTTTTCATTGCTGCTCTTGTGAATATTATTAACTAATATTTACAGGTCTTCCTCTGTGGATCGATTGCCCTGATCTAGGTGGTGGCAGTGTACTTGGAAATGCGATAGATAGAGGAGTAGGGTTCGTCAGACCTCTTTCACGTTTGCGTCCTTTTGGTCTTATTTCTAACGGAACATCCCAGATATACCCCGTACGGTGACCACTTCGGAAATCACTGTGGAATGGAAGTTGTTCTCCCTGACGGATCTGTTATGCGAACCGGAATGGGTGCTATACCAGGCCGCAACGGCACAGATAACCCCACTTGGGAATCCTTCCAGCATGCCTATGGTCCTGCAGTTGACGGAATCTTCAGCCAGTCTAATTATGGCATTGTGACAAAGATGGGTTTCTGGTTAATGCCTGAGACGGGCCACCAGAGCTACCTGATCACGTTCCCTCGAGAAGAAGACTTCGAGAAAATCGTCGATATCATCCGACCACTTGCTCAAAAGAGAATTCTAGGCAACATACCCCAGTTGAGACACGCCATTCAGGAACTTGCAGTTACCGGCCGACCAAAGACAGACTGGTATGCTGGCTCAGATCCCATGCCGCGAGGTGTAATCCGCGAGGGTGTCAAGAAAACGCCCGTAGGAGACGTATCCTGGGTCTTTTATGGAACTCAATACGGTGATAAAGCCTCTATCGACTCTCAACTCTCCATTATCAAGTCTGCGTTCGCCGCTATCCCCGGTTCCAAATTCTTCCTGCCCTCCGACTTACCACCAGAACACTACCTGCACTCGCGCGTCCAAGTTTGCAGCGGCGTGCCCGTCCTGAGAGAGCTTGACTGGCTCAACTGGAAGAAGAACGCAGCTCATCTGTTCTTCTCGCCAATCGTGCCAACACGCTCCTCCGAGGCTCGCAAGATCCACGACATCATAGTCGCTATCCACATCAAGTGGGGGTTCGACGTCTTTCCTACTCTCTGCGTTGCTGGCCGTGAGATGCATTACATCGCGAACATTGTGTACGACCGTGCCAACGACGACGAGAAGCGCCGTGCTCGGCTCTGCATGCGTGAGATGATTGCCGCTGCTGCGAAGGAAGGCTTTGGAGAGTACCGAACACATCTGCTCTTTGCGGACCAGGTCGCAGAGACATACAACTGGGGCAATGGTGCATTGAGAAAATTCAATGAAACTATCAAGGATGCGTTAGATCCGAATGGAATTTTGGCACCAGGAAGAAATGGTATTTGGCCCAAAGCCTATCGGGGACAGGGATGGGAGTTGCTTGGTGAAGATGCGGAGCAGAAAGCCAAGGCGAAGCTGTAACCCAGTTTGCTGTAGTCTCACTCGGAGTTTGCGCGGCGGTGATATACCAGATTCTTTTATAGAGCGATATCTTGAATTGGCGGATGAGAAAGTCGGGTGTATAATACGAAATACAACAAGGACTTGTCCATACTAACTAAACCTCTGTCTCATCGCAATACTATGATGCACTGTGCGATGTTCCGTTCACCAAAGAATTGAAATTCAAAGGATCAAGTAATATTTACAAAGTTCTTGATTCCTATCATAGTCCTCCTTTCACTACAGAGCTACTCCACCCACACGTTGCAACCCTACATTTCAAATAATTTCCCCGTTCTAGAGTGTGGGGAATCATAAGTACGCCTTCACCCTGCATGCAAAATGATACAAATGTACACGGTATATATGCATATACATTCGTAACAGCCCCCGGACAAACTCACCCATGCCAGCCAGCTCTAATCCCAAACCAACACAGGTTTGATGACCTCCCCGCTCAGCGCGTCCTTTTCAGCCTGCGCGATCTCAGCCACGGGATAGTGCTTCTGCACATCGGTGAATGGGAACTTGCCCTTCTGCCAGGCGGCGATCAGCTCGGGGATGAACTCAGGCGGGTAGCAGCTTCCCATGTCGCAGCCTTTGTAGGAGCGGCCGGAGTTGACGGTCGGCCAGATTGGGACAGTGATTTTGGCGGTGATCTAAAAGGGTAGATGTGTTAGTAGGAGCCTTGTGTGTCACCGCTGGCGCTGATAGCAGGTTCCCCTTTTCTACTTAAAGGATGGAAAGAAGTGGGGATGAGAAAAGAAGAGAGAAGAGTATAACAGCGACGAGAATGAAACTGAGGAACAATACGTACATCGCCTACGCCAACACTCACTACAACACCCCTCTTTGCGCATGCATCAAGCAAGGCTTCCAGGATCTGTGGTCTGCCGGTCGTGTCGATGGCGCCATCCACACCTTCGCCATCTGTGAGATCCTTCAGCGCCTGGGCTAGATCCGGCTTCTCCTTCCCGTTGATAACATGAGTGGCACCGTATTTCTTAGCGAGTTCAAGACGTTCGGGGACGATATCGACGGCTATGACCTTGGAGAGGTTGAGTGGGTTGATTCCCACGGCCATGATTGCGGCTAGGCCTACGGCGCCGGCACCTACGACTACAACTGTGGAGTGAGGGGCTGGGCGGATGTCATTGAGCATTGCTGCAGGTTTTAAGTTGTTCAAGTTAGCCTCATCGTTGGTGTCGGAGTGGTTCTAAAACACAGAGAAAGTCCTATGGAGTAGAGGGGCTTACCTCCAGCACCAGTCATGATTCCACATCCCAATGGAGCAAGTTTACTCAGGGGCACATCCTTGTCGACTTTAACCAGGCAGTTACCCATGACAATGGCATGCTTGGCCATGCTGCTCTGTCCGAAGAAGTGCGATCTGAGTTCCGCTCCTTTGACCTCCACATCACCTTTCTTCTCGGGCAGGTAGGAGTAAGCCCTTCTGTAGATGCCGAAGTTCGTATCAAACCAATCTTTACAATACGATGTTTGCTTGGCCAGGCATTTCCTGCATTTCCCGCAGTTGGTGTAGGTTATAATGACGTGATCGCCAGGAGTGACATTCGATACGGCGGAGCCTGTCTTTAGGACCTTGCCGGCACCTTTGTGAATGGTATAGTCAGTAGGGAGTTTTCAATAGGTAAGAGAGGCAGAGGTTATATATGTGCAGAAGCAAAACGTCCACGGAAGAGCTGCGTAAAAAACGGTCTTCACCAACCTTCATGTCCCAAGACTCCAGGAAACATCCCCTCCAACTTATCCTCGTGCCGGAAATTGAGATCCGTATGGCACACGCCGGTAGCAACCATTTCGACTAGTACCTCATCCTCCCGTAGCTCCTCATCACGCACGATAATATCCTGCAAGTTGAATGGCGCGCCGGCCTCAGCTATGACAAGTGCTTTAGTGAGCATTTTTGTGGTCGTTTCTCTAACTCCTCTTCTTTATTATTTGCTTTGCCCTTGGGACTTGAGCCAACTGGGTCGTAGTGGTGGTAGGAAATACGATATCACGGTTTGTGTCTCCGAGACAGGGAACAGATACAACTGGAATCGGGAGGAAGAGGGATTGTACAAGAGGGAGGAGTAATAAGCAGTGTCGTTGGTAACTTAGCTTAATTCTATAAACAAGCACAATCAGTCACATCCAGCTCCTCAATGTCATCTGTCATAACAGTTGCCAATGTTCTACCGCCACTGTCCATCTACAAGCCCACTTCTCCGAACCTCATCAAAGACCCAAAAGGGAGAAAGCTCACTCACCTTCTCTGAAGAACTCAATTGGCTGTTCACTCCCACCAGCACTGGTGTATCTATCAATCAATCTGCGTGCACTTTATTCGTTACTTGACTTGAACACAAGGAAGTACCCCTCCCTGTTTTAGACTTAACCTCTCCTTGCCCACACAAAAAGTCTTACCTCAAAACTCAAAGCCAAGAAATCAAATTGAAGTAGAAAAACAAAGAAGACAAGCAGATAAACAGCTAGCCAGCACCTGTTTAATAAAAGAAAAAGAAGGGTCCAAAGGAGGGGACCGCGGTGGAAAAACACTACCCCGCGCACACCGGCAGTTGAAGGAGGTATTAACTGCGAGCTCGCTGCTGGGCTGCTAATGAGTTTGTGGGGACTGGGGAACCCCGAGGTACGACGGGAACACTTCCGCATCCCACAGCTCAGCTCAGTTTCACCATCTCGGCTCCCTCTTGGGCATTATCAAACCTCCAGGCTTGGTAGTTAGGAAAGCTCTTCCGTTTCTGCTACCCTGCTTTTCTTGAAACACAGGCAATTCATGAAAGAACAAAATATAGCATTTGTGATCTCTACTTGGGCCGCTGGGAAAGCAGTTACCCCCGCAACGGGGGAAAAAATAATCACAAAAAGATTGTTTATCTCTTTTGAGAGGATTTTGCCCTGCCTTTCACTGCTCGCATATTTTATATCACTTGCGCTTGTAGTTTAAGAGTGAGAACTGTATCTATTGTGGGAGAGGCCGAGATGAAGGAAGAGGGGCATTTTCGGACTTAACAAGTGAAGCCCCGCATCCCATCTTCTTCTCAGCCCCAGCAAGCTTTCTAATACAAAACCACCCAGGGACAGTACAAAGCTTATTGATTAAATGTTTTTGATATAGTTTTCATGCTTCTCGTGCAGGGAGTTGCAATCACAACCAATCATTCTCTCCACTTAGATACACAAAAGATACACAACCAACTGAACACTCCATAACTACGTTTTTCCCGAATAGGGAACGCCGATATTGATAATGGAAGCCTTAAGAGGGGTTCGGTCTTTATCATCACGTGATCCAGATACCACCCTGTGATGTCATTGCCCCTGAGGATGGTCCAGCGTATGTAATGAGTGGTCCGTCTTGTCCTGTCTTGTCCTGTCTGTTTCACTCTTGCTTTTGGCCCTAAGAGTGGGGATGATTGAATGGAATACGAGGCACAAAGCCAAAGCCAAAGCCATCAAAGAGGGTTTGCGGGTCCATGTTTTCGCCATCGCAGAAGCCTAGAACCAAGCAGCAGGAAAAGAGAGTGAAATGGCGATGAGGATGCATGTCAGCAAAACCACGTTGTACACTCGGGCAGTTTCGGCCTTTGGACCGACCTCTCCCCCATGTTGTCTCTCATTAATCCTGTGCGATCCTTCCGTCGTCGCACACAACAACAGAGATAGACAAAAAGCGCCGTGATTTCCATCCGCGCGGGCTTCTGCTGTTGGTGCGTCATGCGTTCCATTGCATGGGCTGCGCCGCGTCCTCCCGCAGTATTCCCGTCCCAGCAAGATAAGCCCATGATCGTCTGGTCCCGGTGTGGGAAAAGCCAGCCTCCATCCATCCAGCCTGCCTGCCTACCTGCTCGCGGAAACGGTGTGGCAAACCGTTCGTGTCAAGATGGAGGGCACCAAGAAGGAAGATCATGATGGAAGAACCGAAGAAGAATCAAGATCCCAACCCCCCCCCGATCATCACTTATTATTTCGTTTCTGAGTTACAGAGTCCCATAGATCGAAGCCAACATTATCGTGTGAATTGAATATATAACAGTGCATCTGAAACAACCTATGGCAAAAACTGCAACTCGACAATCAAAAACTGCTCATCATCTCGAGACTTACACATTTCCACATTTCACCTCATCATGTTGCCATTCTTCCCGTCCCACACTCCCGCTCTCGCCATTAACCTGCACTTTCCTCCACTATCCCTCACAAGCATGCCAGTCCCCTTCATCGCACTCGTCCGTATTATTACTGCGATCATTCATAAAAACCTCCCCTTTCCATTCGAACCGAAGTGACCGTGCCGTCGCTATCCGGTCAGATCATTACATGAGACGTTGCCAGACAAAGGAGAAAGTATCATGAATGACCGTATCAAATATGTTGAAAAACTGTCGTCAAATGTCCCGCAGGTCCGAAACATCTCTGAAAATCCCGTGTCGATCCTGGAAACCGTTCAAATCCCGTCCTGGAAATGACATTCGCGCCGCACGCAAGCCTGTGGCGAACCTGAAATCTGGAAGAAGTGGGGTATGTAGCGACAAAAAGTGCATCGGCGAAACACGATTAGCCCTGCGTTAAAAGGAGATCCTCCGAAAACCAAACCAACGCCTTTGTTGCCAAGGTCCAGAAAGCGAAAAATCCGCCTCCTCATCTCAGAAAAGAAGTTAAGAAAATGTCTCCTAATAAAAGCATCATCGGAGGGCGTTGCTCGTGTCATATCGTCGTTAAGGTCGTCACCAAAATAGAAATAATAAAGCCCAAAATAAAATAAGAATTTGCGGGTATCTCATGAATAGATGTGTAAGTTGTATATACACTCAAGGTAAGATTAAAATAATGAATTCGTGGGAGTAAGATGTGAGAAATCCTACGACTCTTTTGAAACTCCTCGCCTTAAGCATAAGCACCTAGTAGGCTGTTGCGGCAGCATTTCCTTCGCTGGTAGCCACCGCGACTAATGCTTCGAGACGAAGCATGTCGTTGTCCGGCTTGCGAACTTCGGGAGCTGGGCCCGACGAAGGATGAGATGCTGCTCCGTACGGGTAAGCATTCGTGGCTGGCGGAGCATAACTATAGCCGCTCGGTGGAGGTGCTGCATTGCCCTGGGAGACGGGACGGCTTGATTCAATCCACCCTCCAGAGTGGACGATTGAGGGATTATACTCGACGGCCACAGCGCTGCTTGGTGTACCGGGCACGCCTCCCTCAGAGCTGCTAGAGCCTTCAGGGGATGTTCTCTGAGCACGGTGGTCCATCGCCCCGCTCACAGGGCCATGATACCAGCCGTGGCGCTTAGCCTCCTTGGGGGTGATGGGAGGAGCGCTGATGGTGTGCTGGTGGAAGGAACGCGGGGTGTGTTCCTTTTGAGGGTATGATGATGCGGGCTCAAACCGTACTGTCGGCTGAGCCCGGGCCTGCTCAGCTTGAGCTTGGACGGCTCGATTCACCTCGGAAGCCCATGCTCCCGTGGTTTCGGCCGCAGGTGGTCCCGGTGCGATCTCCAGTCTGTTGAGATGGCGATTCAGTTCGTACGGCGGTGGATTTCTCCTTTCATCCGCATATGGGTCCGAAGCCACTGGTGGCCGGCTGGGACTGCTATCAAGGGCCATGGGGCTCGGGCCACGTCGAATGGGAGATCCCGGCCGAGGTAGTGGATCGAAGCTTTCGATTCCAGGAAGACGAGTGGTCTGCTGCGGTGGTCCATTACTTGGTACAGCTGGCTGTGGCTCAGGAGGCGGATAATAGTTGCTGTTTGTGACGTTCTGCAGCCGACTGGTAAAATTGGTATACGATTCTGGATGCCAGGTACGTCTCCTCCAGGCTTCGTCCGCGGCACTGGAAACCGAATCTCGTCGTGACCAGGCGGATCCCGCCGTCGAGCTGGTTGGGCTCGCCAGTAAGCTGCTTGAAGGTGAGTACGCTCCCGCATTGGACGAATTTATCTGGCCAACGAGAGGTGGGCCAAACGAGTTGCCGTGAGGTGACTGGAATGGATTGCCAGTGGAGGGTACGGAGAGCCTTCTTCCAGGAGTCCGATTTCCACTGTAGAGACTGGTCGTACGGGTGTGCGAGGAGATCGGGGACTGCATCGCCGAGCCCCATCGGGGGCTGTTCTGTCCGGTGGAGAAAGTTGCGGAAGTAGGAGTGCTAAATCCACCGGGAGAAGGAGGACGGTAGGCAGCGTAGTGGTTGGGACTCTCTGGTCGATACATGTCCGGCCCCAGTCTGCCTCGGGGGTCCCCGGCCATGACCAGAGGGGCAGGCCGGTTCCGGATGCCATCTCTCTGGCTGAAGGCCGAGCTCACCGAGCTGATGCTCGAGGTCGAAAGGGAGTTGCGATGATGGCCACGAACCGGGCCCGTAGGAGCGCCGGTGGTCCCTGCGCGGGATCGATTACCCGTCGGCCTCGCCCGCTCTCGTACCTGCCTCTGGAATCTCGTACCGGTGGCGGCTAAGGAATCGTTCGGGATCTCCTCGTTCACATGGACGGTTTGAGCATGCTGCCGCAAGTTATCCAGTCGAGAAAATCTGCGTGAGCAGTGACACTGAAAGGGTCTTTCACCTGTGTGTTTTCTGGAGTGGTGTTAATACGGTGGCTTGTAAAATACGGATGCCTAGAAACGTTTCTTAAGACGGGTTTTACGTACCGGATATGTCTTGCCAGATGCTCACTACGAGTGAAGCTCAGGGTACAAGGGGGATAATCCGTGCAGTAAAATCGCTGGGACTTCTTCTTCTTTGACGACCGACTTCCATCAACGTCGACGCTTTCGGGCTCAGATTCTTCTTCTGGTCCATCAGTATTATCGTCACCCATTTCGACATCCTCTGAGTCTCGGGATTTATTTGATTTTTGTGAATTGCTGGCGTGCAACGACGTCTGGGTCGGCTCGTGGGACTCGGTATGCGCTATCGCCGGGTTGAAGGGAGCGCCGGGTAGGGGCTTTTGTTCCGCCATCGCGCCGAACGTGGCTCGGGTCGGTGTCGTTGGGTCCTCCATACGGGATGTAGGAGCGGTGCTGGGTCTCGGGGTCGTCGGCGTCGTCTCTTCACCACCGTTGCGACCGTATGCGTCGGGGGAAAGGGTCGTATTGACGGGACGAAAGGAAGCCATCGTTGTGTATATATCTTATGGGATGGCCGTGGAAGGATGTCGACAGGATGACGACAGACGAGGCTGGGCGATCGTCCTGCGAAATATGGCGAGATCCTTTTGGGCCAGGGAGATCGGAAGGTAAGGGATTTGAGCGACGTGGGGTGATGAGAGGAATGAGAACGGTCAACACATGAAGACGTAAGAGACGATGTGCACCGTGTAAAAAGGCAGACTGGTTCGTCGGTCGATCAGGTACCGATGCGCCTCGAGGTGGCAGGGCCGACTCTGGTGGTTTGGCAAGAGGATTATTAAGGATCACAAAGGAGCCAAGAGGCCGTGGGAAAAGCCTGCCTGACCAGCGAGCAGTGTTCCCGTGCAGCACGAGTTGGATGGGATTCGTCTGTTGTTTGGCAACCACCGCGGGGAGGGAGCGCTGTGTGTGTGTGGAGAGAGAGAAGGAGAAGAGAAGAAGAAAGAGGAGAAAAGGGACTTCGAGGTTTGAAGATCGTTATCTTGTGATGTGACGGGCGCGATTCGATAAGAGGCGGGGGCGGATGACGACGAAGAGAGAGATCAGTGCTGCGACCGGCCGTAAAAAAATAGGGTGTGCCTTGCAATTATGCGAATGATGACCATCGATCCCAGGGGGGTGATCGGGACCTGGGCGAATGAGGAGAGCTGTCAGCGCTGGGCAAGACCCGCCAGGAGACGTGAAAGGGCCAAAAAGCAAGGTGGCGAGGCGGCGTGGAGGGAGCAGGCGATCCGGCCAGCGCGCAGAGAGCCCGTCGTGCGATGCTCGCTGCTGGGTCCCCGGCTCTGGTTCGAAGAGCGGATGGGCGATCGGCAGCCGATGCAGAACGTCGAGCAGAGCGTTTCAAAGGAGGCTGGCAGCGTTGGCTGTGGTCAAGCTTCCCAGAGCGCGCGAGGAATCGGCTGCGCAAGATGATCGCAGTGGCAGCCCGGGACGTCGATGGAGGATGGAGGATGGACGATGGGCGATGGGCGAGGGACGATGATGAAGGGCCGACGGGGCCTTGATTTGGAATGGCGGGACTGGGCTGGGGCGGACTTTTTCTTAGGCCGGACCATCAAGCGAGCGGCTTACGAATGGCACCTGCAGAGGGGCAGCCTCCAGCAATCCACGGGCGCCCTGTCAGACCCGGAAGGGGCAACGAGAGGCTTTTCGCTGGGCGACGAGCGCTGCTGATTTGACGCCGGGTGCTGGGCGGTCGTCCAGCCAGGGGAAGGGAGGAGCCTGGGATGCTGATGCTGGGCCGGACGGCGATGCTGCTGTTGCCACTGGCAGTTCCGTCGAAGCCGTGCGAGAACCGGTGTGAGTATGAATAATGTGTGTGTAGTGTGTGGGAGTGTGAGTGAGTGTGTGGGAGTGTGAGTGAGTGTGCGTGTGCGAGTCGAGTGTGAGAGGGTGCAGCTCCCGTTTGCTGGGATGTGGATATGGGTGGTGCTTTGGGGTCACGGGCGCGATCAGAGACAGGTACGGAGGCCCGGGGTCCACGAGCAGCGCAGGAGGCCCCCGTTACGGTACCGCACGGCGGCCAGAGAATGACGCTGGAGGCCGCTGGGTGCGCACCCAATGCTGGCTGGGCGAGATGGGCTGCAGCGCTGAGGCTGGGACCGGTGACCCTGGCCCGTCCTCGATGGGGCTACCGGATGGGCGTGATGGGTCGACGGTACAGGCGCCCCTCTCAGTGGCTGGCGACGGGGCCGTACCTCCAAGGCCTGGTCGGTGGAGCTTCGTGTTCCTGAGCGGCTCTCCAGCCGCGCTGAAGGTTTGCTCTGGCGCCTTGCAGACCGGGTCAGCAAACCTGCTGCGCCGGGAAGTGTCGATGCGTCGGATGGGCGTGCCTCAACACCACCAGCCAGGAGTCGATGAGTCGATCCCAGGCGAGCAAATGCTGTAAATGGGGGTGCCAGGGCCCTGAGCCAAGTCGTTGGCATGCAGGATCCGGAGGAGGAAGCAATCCCATCCCCAATCTAATATAGGGAATCCGAGGGAAGGCAGGGTGGCTGGCGCCCGGAAAAAGGTCCAAGTGCCGTGGTGGAGGGGGATGGGCAAGTCGGAGCAGCAGGAGCCCTTCCACAAAGAGGGGTGCAGGAAGAGGCACGAGAGGCACGAGAGGCATTAGACAGGCACCCAGAGGAGCGAGGCGGGCTCGGCGAGGCGGAGATAAAAATACAATAGACACAAGGCGCGAGGTACAGCTGTCTGGCATACGTTGTGAGGCGGCACTGGATGTACCTGGATCCGAGTCAGGTGCACCAGCACCAGGATGGAGCAGTTGCTCCTCCACCCCATCATGTTGGTGGCCGCACAAACTTGCACCCTCTCCCCCGATCTCGCCATTCTGATCACCTCTTTCCCATCCTCTTCCTGGAAAGACGACAACCAACGTCGCTCTGGCCGTACGGCACCGTCACATCGGACTCCTCGCGCGAGGGCCAACGAGGAGGGATCCAGCTGGCCCAAGCCTCGTCCCCAGCCCCCAAAACCAGATATACGCCCCCTCCATAGCTCGATGACGGTGCAGCGCTGGTCGCCCGGAAACAGCACTGGCGCGGTGCCTTGGGTCCCTGATTTGGGAGGCCCGCGGCTGGCCGTCGCCTATTTCGGCCCTCACCCGTGACGAGCGTACCTTACGTACCTCGTACCTGGATCCTCTTTCGTGCCTGTCCTGTGAGCCAACGCGACCTTTTTCGATCCGAACGGGGCCTGCTGGCGAAGGTCTAGCTCATTATGAGTTTAGCTGGTTGCGACTGTAAGGCACCGCAAGGCAGCGGCCAGCAACGGGGCCGAATCAACCGCTAGCTCCTGCGGCCCCATTTCTGCCCAGCCTGGTAGCTGAACTACAGTACGGTAGTCCTGCCCCTCTTCCTGCGTTGACGCAAACCTCGACTCGACTCGAGCTTGACGACTGCATGACATCGGATTAGATATGGCTACTCTTACAGTGATCCATGGAGCCGACTGCAGGAACAATCGAACCGTGGGTATCCGACAGGAGGACACAGAAGCACGCAGACGGTGCATCCAGGAAGGAATACCGTAGCTGCCCTCATACGGACGGACAGCTCCTCGTCATGCGCATGGTCCCTTGCGTGGCTGCCAGCTCTCGCTGCCGCTCAGCAGACCGGTGACGACGTCCGCCTTACGACAGCAGCTGCTTGCTTACATACGTCGCGAAGCGTACCATGAACCAGGCCGTCCGTTGTACCCATCGATCACCTAAGATTCTGATACCATGAATAGAATAGTTGCAGGTTGCGGAGTATGACAAGCGTTGGCATGGGATCGGATAGGCGATGGGCAGCATTCACGTGCAAAGCCAAACCATCTGCTCCGGGTCTTGTCACACCAACACACGCAGACACATCTACCCAACGCATGCACCACACGGGCACCAACCACATCATGCAGGTCGAGCTGGACCAAACCGAGGGACAGCCGCCTCCGGGAGCCCAGCACGACGAACAAAAGGCCATCGACGATGCTGCGGATGCTGCGCCGACGCACAGTAGGGCCCAAAATGCTTTGCATTGCGTTTCCTAGCGGCATGCAATTCATGTGCGGTTTGATCTCGACGGTCCTGTCCTGTGAGACCCCGGATCTCCCACGAACCCAGCTGCGAGAGTCGAGTCTCGCTTCCTTCGATTCTCCACGGCGAGACAAGACACCACAAACCATCGTATATCGTATTCTCCAATAGCTGGCTCGCTGGCGCAACATCCATCCTGGCGACGATCTAGAGCTTCTGTGGCTCCGATGCTGCCGCAGAAGGACGACTCACCCGTCGCTGCCAGGCTAGATGGTCTTCGCCAGTGCCACCTCCGAGGGCGCCACCGGGCGAGCCCTGGGTGCGGTGCTGTGCTGTGCTGTAGTGTAGCTGCGACAAGAACCTGCGGTCCTGAGCCTGATCTGAAGCCGCGGGCGTGCAAGGGCGATCAGGACAGTTGGATGCCTTGCCACTAGTCGAGAGCCGGCCTGTGTCGCGTCCAGATTGGCGCTGGGGGCTGGCGGCGGCTTCTGCAACGCTCCTACCACGTCGGAACCCCGCCCCCTCTGCGCAGGCGTTGGTGCGGGCTCCCANGACTACCGTACAGTATACTAGAGGAGGGGCCGCCCTTGACTACTAAGGCACAAGAGGCTTGCTTGGGGCCAGCGATGGACCACCTCTGCAGATGCAAGGCACAGAAGAGCAGGAGACCAGGGAACTGGCAGTGGGTAAGGAGACGTCCAGCTGATCGCGCGATACCCCTACGGGCCACGCCCTTTTGCTTCTTTCTGTTCCACACGCGCGAGGCTGGCGGTCCAATCTCTCTCCACCGATCTGAGTTATACAGGCGGCACTATCGATCTGGGTGTGTGTTTTAGTCATCCCCACACATCACTTTGCTTCTTTCTGCGAACGGCCATCGTCACCGTGAAGGGTCTGAAACGCGAGGAATGCGGAAGAGCTATGGAGCACCCGGTCGCGGCTTCGTCGAATCGGAGAAGGGCGAAATCATTGAGAAACCAAAGTGGCCGTCAGAAGAAAGCTGTCGTTGCGTACAGCCTTCTACCCCAAAGCGGAGTGTGCTGCCCGTCTTTCACGCCCATGTTGTAGATGCCAGACCAAGGGAGCGAATGATCGACTTCCATTCATCTGTTCTCCGCTGCAGCTTTGGCGATGGGCAAGGCTTATCGCCAGGTACAATCAAGATACGGTACTCTATTGATTAATATTGATTGCCAGAATCCTACCGATCCTCTCCCGCCCTGCCTTTTCGGTGCGTTGTGCGTTGTGCCTTGCCCTGTCGCACTCACCGCTTTTTACTCTGGTAAGTTCCTTTCTCCATGGATGGCATTCCTGCCTGCCGCAAGGTACACCGTGCTCTAGCGGTCCCTGATCTTTTCTTTGTCATTCACAAGCAAGGCTGCTAGCAAGTTTGACTCTCCGCCCATGCTGGCTGCACTGCATTTTCCGGTCCTGGACGTAGCATCTCGGGCACATCACCAGAATACAGCTAGTTCCTGCCAAAAGGTCCGAGACAGCCTTTCTTGGCGCCAATATTGGCAAGCAATAATGGAGTCAGAAGAAACAAATCGTATATACCAGATGGTGTGAGCCCTATCCTCGGATCAGCTCCAGAAACCCTTCAGCTCGCGCCTCGTTCGGCCAGCTCCGTCAACCCCTCAATGCGCGCATATTTGACTTTAAAGCAAGCCTCCATGGCGCAAGAGAAACAATGGTGCAGAAAAAGAAACATTTGAATAATCAATTACTTATCGTTCTCCTAACCTGGATCATATCAGCTGGAGGACAGCTTGACTAAAGGCCGAGTATCTGGATCTATCACTGACGGATCTGCTTTGTGTTTTCGCAAGGCATGGGCACTAAAACAAGGTACACAGACGCCCGCCGCCTTGAGAAATCAACCTAGTGGTGACAGTAACCTGTTCTGATCAACTCCTGAAAATAACTTAAGCTCGCAGTATGGTGCAGCGGGCTCGGACTATTAGTTTACGAGCTCCACTGGACAGTAGTGGACGTTTAGCTAACAGCGTACTAAAGTCCCCGCCTTGATATTTCAGCCTCCAATTTCTTCTTACTGCACCTCACATTAATAAGACCCTCAAATGAACGCACTATTGATTACCAGCGAGCAGATGTACCTGGAAGGAAATATCATCCAATATTTCCATCATATCACATCTTTTAAGGGGTTCGTTCATACTCTTGGTACATTGGTTCCTGGTTCCTGGCCAAAGCCAAGAAAAGCACGGAACGAAATGCCAAGGCACGGTAAGGCACAACAACAAGGCAAGAAAGGTGAAGTGGGAAATCACCAGATGTTTACATCATCTCACTTTATCACATATACACACTCTCTCTATCGTTATTTTGTATCTTTGTCTTCATTTTCCTTGTTGCTTTCCTTGAAATCGATTCTTTGCCCGGCACAAAAAACACGGTTCGGAAACTCTCTCCGATGACGTGGATATCCAACCTTCTGGCTTTTCTGGCGATCATAAACCTCTTTTGTCCTGCAAGGAAGAGGATAAGAAGGGTAGCATCATACAATACTTGACTAACTCTACATAGAAAATATCATCGAAGATACAACAAGCGATGCTTACGTTTCCGTTAGATCTTCTCGAGCTTCGGTAACCATTCCATAGATCCGATTCCCATTTACAACCCATACCAGTGGTAGGCTAGCAAGAGGCCCGGCTTGACCGAAACGTGGCACCATGATAAGATCTACGGGCTGTTAGTCAAACCCAAAATCGCCCCCCTGGTGCCTTTCTCCGGGTAGGTGCATCATATCATATCGTATGAGTGGTTCCAGGTACCGAACACCGCGGTGGTGGATGGACCATAGTGGTTGACAACCTCATATGGGAATGTCCCAGACGATCTGGGCCATGGTGCGACGTAGTGGGTGAGTGGCCAAGCGTTGAAATACTGAAGTCATGGCAGAAACTCTATTACGCAGTCCCTGGTCTTGTCAGTGATTATCTTCTGACGCTATGGCCCCATAACGTAGGTATATCCATTGAACTTCCCGGTTTGGATCGCTCTTATGGTCCTGGTTGCGAAAGACGCCAGACTTATCTCACATCTGTTACTCATGACCGTCGATGAAATCAACAACTCCTGGTCTGCCTACTAGAAGATTGTTAAAAGAGAATACGACGCACAGTAATAGGCACTAGTCGTCATCAACGTCCGGCGTTTTCTCACACCACGAGGGATCGAAACCATCTTAGCGCTTTAATCCAGATACCGGACGCACGTACCGCTTTCCGAATGCTGATCGGCGTCCCTTGCATGACTTCACCTGTCGTTCATTGGGTCTCTGGGTCCATATACTTCCGATGATTGTGCCTGCAGCTTAGCTCATACCACTATCAAAATATGCATGACGCAGCCCACTGGAGACATCCGACTCGACGTCCTGACACTGGGATCCACTCGAGCCACTGTGTGATTTTATGATTTGAGTGGAACTAACATGCCTAGTGAATCCTTCTTGCCCTTGATCAGAAGTATAGTCGACATGAAGAAGGTAAATATGGAAATGACAGGATTGGTATCCAAGCCGCTTTAATCCCAGCTGGCGGAGAACTCAGCCCCTTGGATTGTTCGAGGGAGATTGTCCAGTTACTTTGTCCTTTATCCCGATATTTTGCGCTGTGAATTGGGAAGCGTAACCATGGTCAATTCTGAAGGGATTGTTCCTCCCTGGGAAAAGCATCCCCGCATTTGCCGTTGCTCAAATATGGTTATTGAAGTCACTTCAATTGATATTACTCACCTGTTTATCTGCTTCGATGCCTGACTTTGATGTTGAGATGACGCCTTCTTTCCGGTTGGCCTTGGAGTTGAAATCCTCTACATTGGAATGATATGTATCAAGAAGCCATATCCATATAAATAAATACCAGTAATCGCAACGCAGTATCAGTTTAAAAGGCCCAGTAACTTTATAATTCTATTTATCAAATAACTAGCATCTTCAAAAGAGCCACCACAAACGCCATTTCTCCCTCCCTAATAAACTGCTCTTGAAAACGCCATCTCAACACCGGCACCGGCACCATCAAGGTTCCACTAAAAAGAAATATCCCACATTCATCAACTCGTCTCTCATACGCCATCATTTTTGCACAAGGAGAGAGACACCCGCTCTTAGCAAAGAAAAAGTAAATTCAGTGCACCCCAGCCTCGTCATCAGCAGCAGCAACCACCCTCACGGCACCACCAGTACCCTTCACCTCAGCCTCTTTCCTGACCTGCTTCCGCCGCTCCACCTCGGCAACCAGGCCCTTGAAGTACACCTCGGCCTGCACCGTCGCGCTGTAGGAGATCGGGGTCCAGCTCCAGATATTCCGGCGCTCCGAATCGGCGCCCGCAGCCAGCAGCGTCCGCAGCACGAGCAGGTGGCCGTTGGAGCTCGCAAAGTGCAATGCTGTGTTGCCTTCCACGTCTGCGGCCTCGAGGAGCCTGGCCGGCCCGGCGGGTGCGAAGGTCAGGAGGATTTGGAGGCACGTATCGTGTCCGCCCAGGGCGGCGTACATGATGGCATCGCGCCCGCGGACGTCGCGGCGCGGGATCCCGGCGATGGATGGCGAGGTCGTTGAGCAGAGCAGGTGCACACTGTGTTGATTCGGCAGAATCGTATTAGTTATATGGAGAGATATGTAGCTTCCCAAGGAAAAGTATAAGAATTCAGTGTGTAACCGTTTCTTCCACAGCTTGCAACCAGATCTAAACGTAGAGATGTGTTCTCCAAGTTCAATTAAAGTAGAAAGAACGAAAGAAAAACTAGTCCTACTTACATCTCCGTGTGTCCTTCCTTGGCAGCAAACATCAGGGGAGTCTGGTGCTCCTCATTGAGCGGGATACTGTTACTGCTGCTGCTATCGTACTTGTTCCATGCTTCCAGAAGCACCTTGACGATGGCGAGGTGGCCCAGCGAGCATGCCAGATGCAAGTTGGTGTTGGACAGCCCCAGGGGACTGGTGTCGGGGTTTTGGAGCAGGTGCGGGTGGGTTTTCAGGATGCGGCCCACGAGCAGCGCGTCGTTGTGGTGGATGGCTCGACGGAGACGGAGGGAGGGATCGATCCTGGAGAGATACAGTCAGTCAAACTTGTGAGAGTTTCAAGATAGAAAAGTGTATTGGGTTTTCCTTACATTGTTCCTCGCTTGCTCACATCGTATTTCCCCTGCACACACACACACACCCAGCAAAAACACCGTTTGTGTTCGTGGAACTGTTTGCGAGAGCTGGTTGCTTGCTGTTGGTTGGTTGATGATGAGGTGTTGACGTCGCCTGGGTTCTGGTGGTCCTCGTATCTAAGGCAGAAATCCATTAGGACCCATGTGTGGATCGACAGGGGAACGGATTGAGTGGTAAGTTACTGAATGACATGACCAGTTAAAATAGAAAACTCCTCAATTGATCACGAAAATAATTTCGAAAAAAGTGTTCTTGATTGATGAAATACATCTTTGATTTATTGCATCGATATCACAAAATATAAATTCAAGCCATACCCGCAAAACTGCTCTCACATACAATATAATACAGTTCCGGCTTTCCGAACTAGATAATGCTTGTTGACTAATTTGCTTTTACCTCGACCATCCATTTCCAGTGGTTGAGAGTCTGTTTTGTAAAATAGAGAATGAGAAATAATGCATGTACAAATCACGAAAAGAAAAAAAGGGACAGCCTGTGCGGCTGTGTGGCTGCTCAAACATTCCCTGTCTCAAGAATCTCGGGATCTGTCATAATACCCTGGTACTGCTCCCCCGCGACGATGTAACGTTTTGGAAAAGGTCTATGCGTCGGCCTTGCTTCACACACTTACGGTTTGAAAATTCATTTAGCTCTGATTCAGAAAGATCTCGGCGCAAAACAGCTCCACTGTAGGAATTATGCTTATTTTCAAAAAGAGCTCTTTCAAACATGGTGGGATTGACGGATGGCTGGCGACAAAAGAAGTTCAATTATCATATACATGATTTGTTGTGTTTTTACAGACTTTGGTACAATTACACAAAATTCTCATCTTTCTAGGATATATGTGAAAACTATGACTCCCATTTGCAATGTTAATAATTCAACATGACCATGAGATGTAGAAAAACTAACAAGAAAAGAAAAACCCCTGAGAAATTTCCCACTTTCCCACACCTCAGTCCATTAAAGTCATTCCTGAATTCTCTGAATTTCTTAACCCACCCTATGCGATGAACTCACGGCGTATGCGTCTGCGGAAACCGCCGTGACCACCGAATCGGCCGCCTGAACCACCCGCACCACCTGCACCAGATCCTCCTTGTCCAGCTACAGCTCCTCCTTGGGCGGCGCTGGTGGTAGCGGCAGCGGCAGAAGTAGTAGTGGTTGTAGAAGCAGCAGCATTAGCACCGGCACCACCGTTGGAACCCTTTCCGCCAAATCTACCTCCATTGGCAGTTGTGGCGGCGGCAGCAGCAGAGGTGGTCGTCGTAGATGAGGCGGCAGCATTGCCTCCAGCACCGCCAGCGCCCTTGCCACCAAATCTGCCTCCATTGTTTGTAGTAGCGGCAGCAGCAGAAGATGTAGTAGTGGTAGATGAGGCGGCAGCATTGGCACCACCAGCGTTCTTGCCTCCCTTTCCGCCAGTCTTGCCCCCAGTGCCAGCGGTGCCGGCGTTATTGCCAGAACCAGCAGCAGCTGACGAAGCAGCAGAGGAAGCGGCGGAGGAAGCAGCGGCAGCGGTGGTACTCTCAGCAACATCAGGGCCAGCGGCAACGGCAGAAGCAGCTAGATCGGCAGCAGCAATACCGGCAGAACCGTCATTCGCAGCAGCATTCTCAGTGGTTCCAGACCCAATCACGACGAACTTGGTGCAGTCATCAGCAGATCCACGCTGGGCCACGGGCATGAGAACAGGCTGATGGTTCTCTGCGGAAGCGAGAGTGCAGACACGGTAATTACCCTTTGGAAGACCACCAGTGACGGTTGCGGTAAGAAGACCCTGTCCATTTCCGGCATCGTTGATACCCTTGAAGAAGGCGAACTTGGTTGGGTCAGGTGGCTGGGACGGGTTCAGGTCATTTCCGAGATCCTGAACAGTAACGTGAGTGTGACCCTGAACATTTCCGCCAGACAATTGCTGAGGAGCCGAGTAGTAGGTTGCATCAGCGTTGGTGAAGAATCCCGCAACGAGACCAGTCATCTGGACGGTAATGTTGAACGTTGTGTCAGATTCAATTTGCTGGCCCACCTGAGGGTTGGTGATGATGGACGAAACCATGTTGGTTTTGGCGGGAATATCTCCCATGGCTAATGGATGTCAGCATGCTAATCATTTTGTCAAGCCATTTCATATACTTACGGATACCGTTACATGATCCCGTGGTGATTTGCAGACCGTTCGTCAGTGTTTTACCGGCACAGTTGTTAATGAAATTGTTCTGAGAAGTTGCGGATTTGGCTTGGTTGGCTTCATTGGCACCGATCTCATCACTTCCATCGTTGAAGGAACCCTTTTGGACAACACTCGAAAGCAGAGTCAATGAATCTGACCCGCCAGTATTGCCGCCAGTATTGCCACCATTGTTTTGTCCTGCCGCGTATACGACTGATGTGAGCGCAGCAGCGCAGGATATCGTGGAGAAACGCATTGTGATAAGGATCGGGATATTTCAAGGAAAGGACCGGCCCCAAAGCTTTCAGGTTCTAGAGCAAAGAAAAAAGAATGTAAAGGCCGTTGAGGTGTGAGACTGGAAAAAAATAGATTACACGATCAACGTGAATCTCCTTGACTAGCAAGACGAAGATGAAAAGAGGGAAGAGAGAAAGAGAGAAGGCCCCAGGCAATGCAGACACAACTGAGAAGACGAAGGTGATGAGGGAAGAAGGAAAAGAGACGGCCGAGGACTACTACTTATTCTTGGACTTGGCATTGCCGGGCCTGGGTTTGGGATGAATGGCACGGATAACGGCAATCGGTAAAGGAAGGTTCGATTCCTAAGACGTAGTATCTGGGGACTCTTGACTGTCGCAGCGGACGTAGTGAAACTAGGCTGAGGTCCGAGACGTCGCATGCTGCGCGGCGGAGGCAATCCCAAAGCGGTATTGCGGGAGATCAGATTAACTTGGCCTCTCCACATCGAGGCTCAGTGCCCTGCTGAGTTTTAAGCATAGCGCTAAGGAGCCAACGGCGGAAGAGAAATGTCCGGCAGCAGCTATCCTCTCTCGGTCTCGTGGCGGGTACTTGGACCGTTGAGGAGCCTTGCCCAGCGCTAAGCGGAAACATCAGTTGTCTGGAGTGAGGCTGATAAAACTCGAAGCCCCTTGCGCCGCACCGTACTCGGAAACGACGCGATGGGGCCCAGCTCGTATATCTCAGAGGTTGCCTGGGAGAGTCGGACCCTCCAGAGGAGGTGCATTATGGGACTGGACGGATAATGCTATCCGATGACCACTTGGTGGAGGTCCCAACGGTTGCAGTGATGGTAATTCNACCCAGTTGCGGATGGAGGTGCTACGGCGGCAGTTGTGGCCTGTGCGGTACCCCTTAAAAATCACGGGACCCGGTGCAAAGGTGATGTCGCACTTTCCTACTGCCATCCATGGGATGAGCAAGAGCAAGCAACCTCGAAATCTAGCTTCAAAATATCTACTATGCTGTAGAGTTTCTCTTTGGCTGTTGTGCATATCTGGAATTTACTTCCTCCCGAATCAGTCCAAGTCTGGAGGCCGCCAAGATGGTCCCAAGTGCTTGGAACTTCATCGCGTTACATCGTGTTTCTCTTTCTCCTTGCTGATCAAACACACCTTGTCCGTCAAAACACAGGCATCACGGGTCTCAGCCCCGTAACAAAGTCAAGCCCCCTTTCGTGATTTGAGGAATGCTGAAAGCCTCTTACCTCCAGGAACAGCCTGGGCTGCTACGGCAGCATCGCGGTTGACCCTGCTATGTCATGGGTTATAAGTCGTCTCAACTTAAGTCTACTCCATAATCCTGTCGGTGCCACCGTCCGGAACTCCTTGGATCTCCAAAGTCAGGCCACTTTTCCCTGGAAACAAGCAAAACCATAAACTTTAATGGAACACCCTTGACCTAATACCCATTCATCCTTCACCTAGATCTACGCCATGCGGAGTCACGGCTGTCAAGAGCTTAACTCTCGATCGCGGTCCGCAATAAGACTACTACTCTACCGGAAGCCAAGCTTTCCGGATCTTACACTGGCAGCAGATGAATACTTTTCATTGGCCACTCGAGAGCTATCCCATATCAGATCCGTGACAACCGGTCCTTCATCATTACCCCCATCAGTCTGCGGCCCAAGCTTGGTCTGAACTTCAGCCAAAAGCCGACAGCCACGCTGGCCTTTGCTCTTCAGCTCTTCAGAGTATGGTTTGCTCAGAGGCTCCTGAAACATTGTACCAAGAGGACGTCTCCAGAGGAATATTCATCCCTCTTGTCCTCGCTTGTCCACCATCAATATTCTAAGTGGACTCCTGCATCTCCTCTCTATGGAGATTGTTTCCAGCTTCTGTAATGAATTATCCCTTTCAGCCTTCCATTTTGTATAACTATCCTTTTCCTGAGATTCCCACGAATGCAAGCGGTTCTCAAGAGGCTCAGTACCTTGGACGCGTAGCGTTGTGGTTCCGCTTGCTCTGCCTTTATGGAGCTAGCTAATAAACCATTTTATAGCCAGCAACTGTCACATACGACCATAGACTGAGGAATACTGGGCATCCCGTCCGCTCTGCCATACATAAGCCTCAGATCGGAGGATTAGTAGTCAGGTCGGTGACGACTGGCGAATACCCTCTGTTGTATGTTTTCTTTTCTTTCTTTTCTTTCTTTTCTTTTTTTTTTTTTTTTNNGCAATCTTTTGGAGATGTTTTGGTTGCAAGATGATGTGGTTGGCGACGAGCGTTCGATTTCTTCGCTTGCGTTGCGCTGATCCGTCTTGCATCATTTTACTATTCGAAGGGATCTCTTTCTGTCACTTGAAGCTCTTGGACTTGGATGGATCGGTGTGGATATTGATTACTGAAGAGCCGTCTATAAAAGCTAAAACAGTTGATATTTCTCCACAGGAGAGTCTGAAAGATAAAGAAGCAAAGGAAACTAGGTGAACAAATACATTGAAAGCGCCGGAAGTTGCCCTCATATACTCTCATGCGATCGTCTTATCATCAATAATACATATCCTCCAACAGACTGAGCCCCCTGCGAGGCTCAGATGATCCCATAGCACAATCCTGCTATAACAGGGAGAAAATTCATCATGTCCCATTCATTAGGCACAAGCCACAACGAACACCAAAACTCTGCCAGCAATGCAATGTGTTCTGTTTCCCTATTCGTTCTGTTTCCTTCATTTCACTGTCGATATAACTATTGGGCTTTTCAGCTTCAGTAGCCCATTCTCCCCTTCATTCTTTCCCTCTCCATCTTCATGCCGACGCTGCTGACACTGTCACTAGGCGCCAGACTCTCAGCGTATGCGACGCTCTTAGCATAGCCGCCAGATACCAGACTTTCAGGGAGCGGAATATTCCTGGCACTGATAACACTTCCTCGCCGCTCATTTGCTCCGTCATTCTCGCGAGCACCTACTTTAATCACGGTTGGTGGCTTAATGGTTGAGCTGGATCGGCGGGACGAAGAAGACACGTGGGTGTTGGCCTGACTCTGCGACTGACTACGTGCCCGACTCGGTGCATGGCTGCGGGCTTTACTAGGCGCTTGACTGTGAGCATGACTGGGTGCATGGCTTCGGGCTTGACTCTTCGCCTCTGAATGATGGGTATGATGCGAACGATGCGAAGGAGCCTGGCTGTGAGAGTAACTTGATCGTCTCTCATTGCGGCTTCTCGCCGAGACGTAGGTTTCCCCATCCATATCGCTTCCTCTGGCCGCCGATGGAGGGGGCAAGATCGTCAGGGGCCGTCCATATCGAGCGCTCCCAGCTTCCGAGCGGCTCCTCCTACCGGATGAACCCGACGACGCGTGCGATTTTCTACCATCTCTGTCCCTATCGATATCTTCTTCTCCAACTAGCGTAGAGCCTTCACGAATCGATGTCGCCTGAGGGTAGGCAGGAAGGATCCTAGGCACGGAGTGGTGGTCGTCACGCGGTCGAGCAGAAACATAACTCCTCGAAGGTATAACATCGACTCGCCCATCATCTATTTCTTTGCTTGTGACATACTCGCCTCCTTCGAGGGGAGCCACATATGTCGATTTGGTCTGGGTGGTATATACAGTCTTTGCTCTTGGGGCTAGGCTTGGCCTTGGAAGCGGATAGGCAAGCGCAGGATCCAACTCCTCAGGCTCTTTGGACTGCACCATGGCATATGCGACGGCAGCACCAGCTGCAGCACCTATTAATGTGCCAATCAAAGCTGTGTTTGACATTCCATTTGAGTTTTTGCGCAGAGTTTCCCGTTCCGGTGGGTGATTCTCCTCATAAGTGCGGGTGGTGATTGTTTCGCGATGGACAAGTCGAAGTGGCTCTGATTGCGGTAAGGGAGTGGAATCATACCGACGACCAACTGGGCGGCTCCCATGGACTCTGCTAGTGGTAGTTGGTGCACGTGAGCGCGTGTATTCGTACTCGTCATCACGAGTAACTACGCTGTTGGCAACATCCTTTTGCCATTCCAGGACACGGAGGGCCTCTTTCTCCGTTGAAGCAGTAGAGACAGGGTAGTTGGGAGGTAGTTGTCGCTGGGTGCGAGAATGGTGAGACATGATAAGTGAGTGATATGAAGCTGGATGTCTTCTTTTGAGACGTGACTTGCGGTGTGGAAAATCAGATCGCTTTAAGAGATTAGGAGGAAGTGCTCCAGCAGCTCTCCGATGTCCTAGAGGTGCTAGAGAGCGAAAGATGAGATAGCAGGTGACAGATTTATCTCCCAAGAGCGATCTTCAAATATATAGATGTACAAGAGGGGGAGCTGTAGGGTGTAAAGAAGCTCCCTGGGTAGTAACGTGACTTGTGGGCGGATGTCTGAGCTGTCGGGTAGATCTGATTGGCGCCAACTCTGGCAGGTGTCGAAGCTCCTGACCAAAAATAGTAAGAACAGCACACACGCGACCGTCTAGAAAGAGGGGCGTGAGCAATGGATGGACGAGACGGAGAGACGGTGAAGCTTGTTGACCAGCAACGCGACCCAAGCTCGGTCGCAAGACATTATAAGTACGTAGGAGAACTGGCTTACCTTATCCGCGTAGCTCACCCTCTTCTTACGACTGTTCCGAAAGGCTACTTGGGAAAGTGGGTAAATGTATGCGCTGGTGTGTCATGCATCATCTCACAGGTCACTTTTTGCTTTTCTCCTGCCACCAAAGGATGAGGCGAACAGAACACAATAGCATCAGCCCAAAGGAGCAGATTGGAGCGATCGATGTTGCGATATGTTGCTGCTCCCGTGCATGTGCATTCCCACGTCTGCATCGGATCGCATGGGCATCGCATACCGCCCTCCCCACCTGTGAGGCAAAACACATCGCTCTTTTGCGCTGGCGTCTTGACTGGCTACAGCCGTGACACACCGACACGTACCAAAAGGAACGGGAAAGGGGAAGTCGATGGCCGCGGGGCTCTCCCTTCTGTCCCAGAGCGAACCTTTCCAGCCTGTAGACTTGTATGCCTATGTGGATGTTCTTCTGCGCAATCTCATCATCTACAGTAAACTAGCCACATTCCATACCTCTGAAGTGTCTTGAACCTCTAGACCAAGTACGCCCAGGCAGGAATACAGGTACGCAGAGACACACATAGCTCGTAGCCCAGCCCAGCCTTGGTTCAGTTCTGTGAGGAAACCTAAAGGTTGGGTAATCTGTAACGAAGGACTGTCGTTGCGACACGTTTCTCCAATCAGTGAAGACCGCTGCTGATCTAGCCCTTCTAGCTGGCCTCCGAAATGGGTCCTTTGGCGCCAGGTACAATAGCAAGGTACCGTGGATAGCCCTCGGATGCCGTGCTCTCTCTCCTCTTTTCGCCTGTTCGCCCTGAGAAGGCTTGATTGGATGTCGAAGCAACCAAATTTGTCTACTCTGGAACGGCGTAACGAGCAGCACCCGGTTTAATGGAGGCGAAGCTTCCCTAGGTGTTGTCTCTAGTGTATTATACGGGTGGATCAGAATTACGGGCTACTAATTACATTTGGTCGCGGCTTAAGGTGTCCATGGTGCGTTGAGGCAGCGATTAATTTCTGCCCGATTGGCAAGGGAAAGACGCTGTGCCAGCTGCACTTGTGGTTCTGGAAGCATGGGAAGAAGGCGAATTGGAACGGAGTGAGGCATCTGAACTGCAATGCAGGAGGGTGTCCTGTCGTACGGGACATCAGGCTGTTGCCCGGTTCGGTGACCGTTCAAGAATCGAGGCAGAATGGATCCACTTCTTCTCGTTGGGCGTCGAGCACGCAGAGCGCTGGAGGTCTATGGAAAGCCTCCGACCGCTCCAGGACGACAGATCCGCAGTATGAAGATAAACATGTAGTGCACAGTTTTAAAACCTGAATACTTTTATGAACTATTGGGTGAAGAGGTTTCGTCAATCGTGACTGGTCCAAAAGGCGACATTCGATATGTACCTAAACTCCCGCAAGAGCGCACTCCAGGAAGGCGACAACTAGAGGAGCATAAGACCAATAAATGACGAAAGGTACCGTCATCCCTTCCTATTATTCGTTCCATGGCTGCCCAACAATTGTAAAAGCACACACAACAATAATTAAAGGCAGCCTGGTGCGTATGCGGGCTAATTCCCAACTAATAACACAAGAAGCCCTGCACACCGAAACTCGCGAGGCACAACACTTGTCACACACAAAAGATTATCTAGCACCATGCCGAAGCCACTAGGCTTTGGAAACAAGGGCAGAAATCAGACGAAGGTCAAAAAGGAGGCAAAAACAGTGAAGGGGAAGAGAAGTGGTACCAAGTTGAAGTGGTTCCACAAAGACGACTTTTAAAATAAAAGAATCGTCTTGGATCTGGTGTTGAATCGCCTGATGTTTTGGTTGTAAAAACAGAGGACAGAACCACAACAGACATCCAAAGCCCGGCGACCCAGACAAAGCATAATGCCAAAGATGTTGTGATCGTGGCTTCTGCTTAGGGGCCCCGCTTTCACCTTTTCTTTAGATAATGATCCCTCTTAGCTTCCTCCTCTTCCTCCTTCCTACTCCACCTCCTCCACATTGACTCCGTCCGTAAAGGTAAACGTTGCCCATCGCTAAATCGAGCTAGATACCTGTAGTAAGCGTCGTTATTATGTGCCGTCCCGTTCGCCATGCCGTAAAGTTGTCGGTCCCGTTACCCCAGAGATCCAAAAAACACAGTAGCTTTTCCCAGAATAAAATAACAGCCAGCGCTATTCAATGGTCAAAATTCGTGAGTGACAAAGGAAATAACATGCAGCTCCTGCTTAGAGGATATCCCAAGCATCCTCAGCAGCGTGACAGAACTTGCTGCAAGTCACACTGGCTGATAAGCTGAAGTTGCTGATACAGATCTTCTCGTCAATGTACTCATCAGCGAAGTTATCGGGTCCTTTGGCCATGGCTCCGACAAACACGCAGACACTTTCTTTCTCGTCCAGTCCATCCAGGTATGAACGTGTGCTGACCAGTGGTGCATCGAAACTCAGAGTGACCTTTCGGCAGTTGGGTGGAAGATAGTCAGTGATAGGATTGGCAATGACTTTCAACAGCTTTTCCTGTGAGGTAGCAGAGCGGATGGAGAGTCTATGCAGCAGCTGGACCATTAAACCTGCAAATCGCTTGAACGTTCGAGGGATTCGCACTGTAGGGCTGACTTCGATAAGGACACCTTTGGCAGTTTGGATGTAGATCTGGAGCTTGCCAGCTTTGTTGATTGGAGAGTCGAGGAGGGTAAGTAGACACTATAGTGACTTATTAGACCTCGAAACTCATTGGCATAGAGATGAGGATTGCAAATACACACCTGGTGGGTGATATCAGGTCTGGCGTCACTAATATCTCGGTTCATCTTTCGCATGATGCCAATATGTTCGTCACTGTTGAGGAGCGAGTATTTCTCATCGCGTGCTGCACCAGCACGGCCACCGCCGTGAGCAGCCTTGTAGGTCTCAAGACTAGCATTGGCCAGGACAACAATAAGTCTTCTGGAGTCCTTGTCGGTTGATGGAATTGGGGTATACTGCTCGGCAACGAGCTGGGGAAGTGTTGGTGGAGGGAGTGATTGGGTTCCTGAGATCATGTCAATATATGTGGACTTGTCTTCTGTTGAAGATTATGACAAATGGTGCTGAACGAGGTCACGGTGGCCATAGAGCTCGCGTGATTCCTGAATCTGTATAAAACATGTGCAATCAAGCGAGGCCGTCGAGGGAAGCTACCGATAGGGAGGTAGATATCTATGGTTTCTGGGACGCGAAATGAATAGCGTGCTTACTTGGTCTCTTCGCTCGGTGCTCTCGGCGGTCTGGAGATCTGCGTTCTGGAGAGGAAGACATTTTTCTGCTGATGTTTGTCTATCTGGACAATTAGGACACCACGATAAAGCCCCGCTCTGGCTCAATGGACATACAAGGGCGAAGTATTCGAACTGCTGTGGTTTTAGAGACTGCAACTGGAAGGATAACTATGTTATAGGAGATGCCGGATCGTGAGAAGTAGGGCACTGCTTGAGACAAAAGTTTTTAAAAGAATTCCGTGGATAGTGCGAGGGAAAGAAGGGTAAAAGAGAGAAATGAGGGTCCTGTTTGCTGAGGGGAAGAAATTTGCTGTGAAGGCGGTATCGGTGATCGGACCAATTAGGCGAGGGCTCGCGCAGGGCAGATGAGGTCAAAACTGAAGCGGTGACGCTAAGCCAAGGGAAACGCAGTAAGACCCGATATATCCGGAAGGTGAATTGGCTTCAACTGACGCCTTCTTTCCTCCTAAAAGCGCACTTGACAGATTTACAGCACACCGTTATTAGCCGTCTGCCGAGCTCCGAGGGTCAGGGACTGTCACAGACTGAAGCACGTGCAGAAGCCGATTCATGGGATTGTTAGATCCACTTCGGGTACACAAGTCCCCTACTCTTATTCGTACTCGGGTTTGAACAGATGTGCGTAATTCAGCACGGAGAATAATGGCATAGAGAGTCAAAACAAATTTGATATCCCATGTTGCGTAAAGTAAAAGACTAAGGAAACAAGTAATCACAGTATTGGATCCCACGGGGTAGTCGGTTCTGTTACTGGGTTTCAAAAACCACTTTTAATTGGTCTTTCGAAAGTGGACGAGCAAAAAGGTCGCTGAAGACGTGTACTGTTCACATCCAACCACCCGCGCTTTAGGCATTTCGGATCTTTGGCCCCGGTCAGATTTCTCTCGGCGAGAAGACGCCCTCCGATCCGTCCAGATTGTCACTGTTACTATATGTTCAGGGGCCTTTGAAGTCTGAAATGCATGCGAGGTTCGCGGAAGCTCGGTTGTATTATTTCCTGCGTTACTCGGACATTCAAGTTTGAGAGAATGCAACCGGAAGATTACCCCTCTTTCCATTTACCATGCTGCCGTATCTTGTCTGTCTAATAGTTATCAAATCAGTCTTTGAATAGACTTAAAAGCAGCTTGGTTGTCTGGTTGTCTGGCTATTATAATTGGTAATATTTTTATTTTAGTTTCCTAATTTTTGTGTTGAATCCGTTTCCCGAAAAATATGAGTAATTTTATAACCGCGAGCAACTCATCATGAAATTGAAAACCTGAGATTATAATTTCAAATATAATCCAAGTCAAATCTTGAAGGGCTAATATAGAATTATATATACTTTTTACATATTGAGCTAAGTAGTATCAAGATGGTAGGACAAATGTGGTCACAAAACGTAAGGAGAGCAAGAAGACAAAGAGTCTTTGGAGTGCAATATTTTTCCATGACTTTGAGCTACACTAGCTAGCCATTCTCCGGTGGTATAATGCCATAATACACCATAAAATCAAAGATCCAAAATTGCTAAATACAATTCATAACACCGTTAAACGCCATATTACGACCTTAACAAAGGCCGGTCGAAAATCGTAACATATCGTCTTCCTATGAGGTCTAATCTCTAAGGCCTCCGCTTGTCTTAACCCCGCTCCCAAAACTAACTCATGAATCGCAACTTCAGCGCGAATGGCATTACATTCATAGCTTGCTATCTGCTGGTGGACAGCAAGCGGCCGCGCTGCTCGTGGCGTCCTTTTGTGCAGCCAGCGCTAATGTGCTCTTGTTGAAGGCCTGAACGCTCGGTGGGACATCCAGCGCAGGGTTCTTTTCGAAGAAATTAACTGGCTTAAGATGGACCTTGAGGATCTCAACAGGCATGACGGGGAAGTCCTCGATACGGGGCACATGGTTGATGCCGAATTGGACCCAGACAACGATGTCGTCGTCGAGGACATTGTCCTTGCGATTAGCCCATGAACGTACACCAGTGCCACCACGAGACTGGTTTGTGTACTTGCCACCGGCGTAGAGCTCGCCGTCACGGTAGGATGTGATATAGATGTTGTGGTCGGCAAATTCGGCACGCTTGTGGTGGTAGGACTCGGGATCTGCAAGCATCTTCTGGAAGGGAGGGGCCATAATCTTGTATGAGACAGGTTTGCCGTTAATAGGGTTCTTGACGTTGGCGTTCTGGATCTTGAAGACGCGGTTGCGGTCGGGGTCCAGATCGTATCCACCCGAGGTAGTCACCGGCGTCTCTGTTACCACATAGCCGACACCGTGGGGGTTGAAGTCGGATCGTGGCATTGCGTGTGCCTCATCGTAGACGAGACGGTTAGAGATACCGTCAATCATGGGATCGACTCTGAGCGAGAAGATGTGCTGGTGAGAGGTTGCCAAGACACCTGGGTGGACAACTGTACCCCATGGGACGGAAATGCCTTCATCAATGGGTTGAGTTGAGAGGATACCAGTGGCCCGAACTTCGTACATAACCTCTCCGGCTTGGTTGAAGATGAAAGCCATAATATACTCGTAGTTGGACACGGTGATGATAGACTGGATAACCAGCTCTCTGTTGCGGACCACGGCGGCCCTTCCAGTACGGTAGTTGGTATGCTTCCAGCCAATTCCGTTATCTTGCTCGTGAATGCACACCACGTTATCCATGGGGAAGGGGTTTCCGTTTGCGTCATTCAAAACGGCTGAGAGGTAGTGGATAGAACCCAGGCAATCACATCCAAGCTTCAGGTTATTGGCCATGATTCCAGCTCCGGCATCGCCCAAATCGAAAGCAGCCTTTTTGTGGAATGGATGGCGAGGGTCAGCGTAAGGGATGTTCATATCCGAGAGCGAAAGTCGGTAGAACAACGGCCGGCCAGCATAGTGGACATCGTACAGGACCATACCCTCACGAATATTGAAGCCAACCTTCATCTCCCACTTCTGCCATTGGATGGTGTGTCCCAGCTCACTAAAATTGGAGATCTGGAAGGAAGCACCTTCGGGCTGGATCACATTGAGTGGCTTCAAGTCGGTTCGAAGGTCTTGATACTCATGCAAATATTCGTTTGGAGGCTGCAACTTGTATGGGCCTGGCTCTTTGATGGTATTATCAGCACCAGTGGGCAGAATATCGATTCGGGTGACCTTCATTGTCTCAGCACTGATCACGGGGGAGATGCTGATGGGCAAGGCGTAGTGGTTTCCATCCTTATCAGCAGGGTTCTTGGGATCGAGGAGGTAGAGGAAGCACTGGAAGAAACGCTTGTCATCGCTGAAGAGTCCCTCATTGACACCGTCGGAGCCTAATAACCAAATATTGTCAGCGAAATGCGGTTCCTGGAGCTGTTTTTGGTTCTCTTCGTACCATATATCCAAGGATCGCTGATGACCACAGTGCCCTCGGGAAGCTGAAGCTTAGCAAGCTCAGCCTTGACGCCCTCATCTTCCAGGGCAACCTTCTCAGCAAGTATGATTTCCTCACCATCCGCGTTGGCGTGAACGTTGGGGCCCAGACGCAGGTTGCTCTCCACCTTGCCCTGGGACAAGCTGACAACCGCCTCGTGGAGTTTGTCCTGTAGAGAAATATAGTCGTTAGCGAAATTCCTATCCAGCCGCGCCAATGGATTGACACCAACACTCGTGTTGGACACCTACTGTGTTCTTGATGTAGTAAACCACAAATGCCCTACGCTCGACGCTCGGTAGTGGCTTGCCATCGTGCTCTGCCGCCAAGAAGGGGATCATATCAGCCTTGTTAGGCTCCTGCAGCGTGATCGCTTTGAACTGAAGCACGGCGTTGGCAGGCCATAATCCCTTGATCAATCGCGCGGCCTCGGTGATTTCGCTGGAGGTCAATGGACCGAAGGGGTGGGATGGGAATTGCGTCTTTCCGCCGACGAGCGGGAGGGTGGCAAGCTGGTCAACAGACATGGCTAAAGAAGAGATTGATTCCTTGTGGCTGGCTGACAGTCGAATCCAAGGCTCGAAGCTCCAAACTCAAGCTCAAGCTCCAAATGCTGAAGACGCTGGTGGCAGATGTGGAAGAGGAAGGGAGGGGAGGGAAAGGGCGTTGCCGGCGGTGGCGCGAGTCCGACTTTATATACCTCACAAGCTATTTATCTAATCCACCAGTGTGGTCAACTAGGGTGGGCTTGCCGTAGATACAGAGATACTGAACAAGCAGGGAAAAGAGGCAAAAGATGGGGTTTGTCAGGCCCAGGTCACTTCGATTGATAAAGATCCTTTGGCTGTTTCCTTATCGTTGGACGCCCCACCAAAGCCTCGGTCGGGTGGGCCTGCCCAAAGCGTGTTGGTGCCATGTCCAGCGAGAGAGGGGAGCAAGTGGAAGCCCGCCCACACAGGAGGACGACAGGGCGGTTGTCCGCCCTCCGCAAGACACACACGGTATCACGTATCACGTATCACGTACCCGAGTCACGTAACTCAGCGTGTTCCATTGGAAAGAGGCTGGTGCCATGGCGATGATGATCGGCCTAGCCAGTCTCGCAATATCGACTTGGAACTCTAGGATGCAAGAGTGGGGTTCTGAATGAAGGGCTAGTTGTGTTCTTCTGTCGCCACGATTCCTTTATTTGCTGTACCACTTACAGGTACGGGTATGGAGCACGGATAACGGCTATGGATGTCGGGGGACCGGCTACTCCCCGCGAAGGGCATTTCACCTGTAAAGAGACGGACACGGACGAATGCCAACTCTACAGCTAATACTCATCCAGCTATTATTGCGTGCCGTTATCTCCATCCCCATCATTCGCATGTGTGGAACGTTTCATTCTGGTCGTCGGCGGGTTCCAATTCCAAAGCATGTTGTGTAGCGATATCCGTGAGACGGGAGACGACAATCCGTGAGATAGTTATTCTCAAGTCACCATCACCAAGACCAAGCTCGCTCCACAAAGAGGAGACTGATTACAAGGAGTAGGGAAATGTCAATCAATAATGAGATAACATTACGGCATACATTTTTTTTTCCTCTATGGGGTTCGGATATCTCGAATTTTTTCCTAAGCTGGCAAGTATAGGGCTTGGCTATGCAACGCTAAAATTCACTGCCGTCTGAACCATCTCTTCCCCCTCCACCTATCTCCACGCCTTATTTTCTGCTCCATATCATGGCTGCCCCAGCCTCCAAGCCTTTCGCAGCCTTTTCCAATTACTGTTGCCTTTCCCTTCTACCAGTACGGCGGCCGTAAGCCCGCAAAATTAGATGCGATAGAATTGTCGCCTGTGTCTTCCCTCTTTCTCTGGCCCGTCAACTGGAACGCATTGTTAGTCAATCTCACATGCACCTTCGAGATTCTGGATGCGTAAAAAGATTTAGTAACTCACTTCTAACTGCACATGCCGGTGAATATGTACCAGCCAATCAACATAGCTTTGCGCCTCGTTATTCCGATCCTCGACTAGCATCCGCGCAAATTCATATTCGGCTCCGTCCAGTCCTTGCCGTGCCAGCTGGATCGTCAAGGTCTTGGACCCGCGCACTGTCTTGAGATACTCCAGAATGTTTCGTACTTGTGCATTCAAGTGTGTCTCCAAGACTGGCAAGGAGGAACTGTAGGCATCCAAAGACTTCAAGCTGTCCTTGCCCTCACCGAAGAGGTCGACAAGCAGATTCGGTGATGTTTGCGCATGGAACCACAGGTAGCAGTTTTGCCCATTGTCAATGAGGTAGACACCGCCTTCTTCCACTCTGGAGAAAGAGCAGCGAATAGCTGGTGGCATCCGTAGATGACCTGTCTCAGGATCCGCAAATCCATCTTCTGGTGCAAGGTTGTGGATAGGAATCATTCGCGGATACAAGTACAAGGACAATTCAAGTGCTCCCATGCTCTTGATCATCCTCGCGTCATGCACTCTGCGGTCGGTTGGTTCCATTCCACCTTTGAAAGCACGGCTCTTGACCAGGCCAAGAATATACATGCATAGTTCCTTGAGATGCTCAGGAAGCACAAGCTGGCCAGGAGGATGCGATCCAGAGAAGTTCTTGCGATAGCCGGCAAGGATGTCGATATTCTTTTCTGATAAAGCTCCCCGAATCTCCTTGAGTGAGTGAGAGGCCAACTTGCCTGCCGCTTCTTTGGCTATGATGGAATAGACCGCGTCCTGATCCACGAACTTCATGCAATCCTTGGCTTGCTCGCTGACGCTGGCAATGACATTGGAACATCTTACTCGTCTCTCACCGCTAGCCGTCGTATATAGTAATGCGCTTTGGAAGTGTGCATCCAATTTCGAGTCGAGCTTGCCGTCGTATGTGAAGATAACACCCATTGCTTTGTCGGCATCGATAACGCCGAACTCAAGGTCAGCGCCAAATGTGTGCTGTATGAAATTTCCGTGATACGAAGCGACTTGTAGACCATTTGAGCAGCGAACTTTCATTAGTGCCTGGTAACCAGTTTCCCTTGTGACAGTATGCGTGATCTCCCCGGATAGTTTTGCGGTGTCTCGTGGAGAGACAAAATTTGGATAGTAGAACGTCTCTCCCCCAGTAAAAGCAGACACATGACCTGTTAAACAAAATTTAATAATCACGTAATCCAAACTTTTCGGTGTTACTTACCGATTGTGGCAATGTCTAAATATCCTCCACCAGGGGCAGCAAGGAAGAAGTCAACCCCAACACCGGCCTGGACCATTTTCTCAGCCGTTTTAGTCCATCCTGGGTGCTCAGTGGTGAAAAGCTTCTTCTCGTGATCCCCGCCATGCGATTTTCCATCATCGCGGAGGAATAACCTTCCAGGACCCCACGTGGGAAGTGCAGATAAGGAACAGATCATCTTGCCTCCGGTCTTCTCCAGCGCTGCCAGACCAGCCTTTAACGTAGGTAATAAAGCTGGCTCGGGGTTTTTGATATTTGAGAACAGCGCAGGTAGTCGATTCATCAAGGACGTGATGACAGATCTGAATATATTAGCAATTGGCTTGGAATAGAAGAGATGGGCCACATACCTTGATTCATATGGATCGACAAAAAGACCCTCACTCAAAGGGACGAACGGATCCTCAAGATCCGGCATGACGATCATTTGAGCTTGTTCTAATGCGGACTGATATGTGAATTAGTAATCTCCTTCGTGTGGATTAAGGAACGTACAACTTACATTACAATTATAGAAGTGAATATCTTTATCATAAGTAATGAAGCCGACCTTGGATCCCGGTGGTATTCTGCGCTTGACCTCCTCACCTTCTGCAGGTTCCTCTCCGCCATATAGGGCTGATAAGACACCTTCACAGAAAGCCTCAAGGAAGCCTTTATTGAAAGCTTCTTGGCCAACATCGATAACGAAAAGCCATCTTATGCCTACTGGCTCCTTTGACCAGTACTCTTTAGGCACTAAAAATTCAACAGTACCTCGCATTAGCTCCGGTCGCTGCTCCCTGTCTAGACGAGCTCCTTGTGGAGTTAAGGCCGAGAAATACTCAGGAGGCACATCATTCGCGTAGTTGCACAAGTTGCATACGAATTTGTTCCCACCGGATCTGAAGACCATGAACGGATTGATATACGCTCGGCACCGATGACACCTAGGCGGGCCAGTCTCTCCAAAATCTAATACAGGGATTTCAAGCTCTCCGGGTTGTAGGGGAGCTAATGGCTGCAGAATAAGTCCCAGAGGCAATCCCGTTGATTTCATTGCATCCGCGGTTGCTGGGATATTGTTCAATGTGAGACGAGTAAACTTAGGAGAGGAGTTGCCCTGGTCAAACGCAACAAATGAGATCGACGCAGGCGGAGGCAGGTGATGCTCAAATGTAGGATAAACGTTGGAAAGATAGTACTGCGAGGGTATGTCTCGAGATCTTGGTACGCTTGGAATCTGATCTGGGTCAACTCGACCTTGCGCAGAGGTTTGAAGCCCTGCCGGTAACCCAGTGTCGGAATCTACTGAATCGTGCCGACTTAGTGGGCCAGGAATATCTGATTGTGCCATAGGATTGAATGGAGCATTCGGTGCTGGAAACTGCTGTGCCATTGGCGTAACAGGTCTACCCATGGAAGCACTCGATCCTGGCCGTGGCCCGGGAATTCCTGGACTTAAAAGCTGCTGCGCCGGTTGAAAATTACCCTGGGGCATACCGTTGAATGCTGCGGAGGATCCAGCAGGGGTGTCTAGTACATGGTGCGCATGTCTATCCTTCTTCTTTTTCCTCCCGTGCGACGCTGCTTCTCCAGCTCCCAGTCCCAATCCACTCATTTGTGCTGCCAGCATCCCGTCTGGATTTGGGGAGCCATGGTGAGGTGCATATCCTGGAGTTTGTGGTTGCTGATACGGGGACCCAAAAGCTTGGGGATTAGGAGACGATAGGTTCTGGTATTGATTGGGCGGAGGGGCATTCTGTCCAGCACCTGGCTGGTATGGAT
Organism: Scytalidium sp. 3C; assembly: GCA_000743665.3. Classification (NCBI taxonomy): domain Eukaryota; kingdom Fungi; phylum Ascomycota; class Leotiomycetes; genus Scytalidium; species Scytalidium sp. 3C. Next base: position 323,471 of record JMRO03000008.1, on the reverse strand, counting down.
TGGGAGAAACGGGAGGTTGGAATTGAGGATTTGGTTGGTACGCGGGATTGGGAGCATTTGGATCATCGTTCGGGCCTCCTTGTCCAAGAGCGTGATAGAGTTGGTAGTCGGACATACTGGGCTTTCTTTGAAATCGATTATACTCTTAATTCCGACAGTAAGAGTCCCTAAGAATCAACATGTATATGTGCAGCGTATTAGAGAAAGCCGTTACGGAGTTCGAACCATGGTTTGTATGTCGCTGCAAATTGGCGTGGAGAAATCGAGGGGTAAAGATTGTGGTTGTTGACACCTTTTCTAGGCCGAGAACCAGTTACCATGTGCATGTAGGCCGCACTAAAGTTAATCCGAACAAAGAAACGCGGAATTGAGGATTCGCGACACCTCTGGCTGAGTTTCGACGTAATGCCGCTTGACGACCGAAGACTGAACGATCCATTTAACTCATGGCGTGTAAGAGAGTTCTGAGCATGGTATAGAGATCTAATACAGCCTTGAGAGGCTCGGAATCAGGTCAACATGTTCACTTTCACCTCGCTTCAAGGCGCGCAATCCGAATCATCAGCGTCGCAATCGTTACTCGAGCTCGATGGAGGTGTTAAGATCTTAATCGATGTCGGCTGGGATGAAACTTTTGATGTTGGGAAGTTAAAGGAGCTTGAGAAGTAGGTCGTTCTTTTGCGGAGTGTCTACAGTGGGGATCCTTTAAAAGAACATAGAGCAGCGAGAGTTGGACCGGTGTTTGCATCGCATCGGTCTCTCATACCTTTCCTGCTGTCTCTTCTCTTTATTTCCGAGCCTTTGGGGTCATTGTGCGAAATTAAATTCTAATGTTTTGATAGACAAGTACCGACGCTCTCCATCGTTCTCCTTACACACCCGACGGTCTCCCATCTAGCAGCCTTTGCACACTGTTGCAAGCATTTCCCCTTATTTACAAGAATACCAATCTACGCCACTACACCGGTCATTTCCCTTGGTCGTACACTGTTGCAGGATCTATACAGCTCAACTCCCTTAGCTGCGACGATCATTCCGCCAACTGCACTTTCAGAAGGCTCCTATTCATACAGCCAGTCAATTTCGAACAACAAAGAATCACACATTCTGCTGCAGCCACCAACGAATGAAGAAATTGCATCATATTTCTCCCTTATTCATCCTCTGAAGTATTCACAGCCTCATCAACCTCTGCCATCTCCTTTTTCCCCACCCCTCAATGGCCTCACGATCACCGCTTATAATGCTGGACATACATTGGGAGGAACTATATGGCACATACAGCATGGTTTGGAGTCAATTGTATACGCCGTTGACTGGAACCAGGCTCGTGAAAATGTGTTAGCAGGTGCAGCTTGGCTTGGCGGGGCTGGAGCTGGAGGAGCGGAAGTCATCGAGCAATTACGGAAGCCAACTGCATTAATATGTAGCAGCAGAGGCAGTGACAATGTTGCTTTAGCTGGAGGACGAGCGAAACGAGATGAACTCCTTTTGGATATGATTAGGTCCACTGTTACCAAAGGCGGGATAGTTCTCATTCCGACAGATTCAAGTGCTCGAGTCCTAGAACTGGCATACCTCTTAGAACACGCATGGCGAGTGGAAGATAAAGGAGATCCTCCTTTACGAGCGGCAAATCTGTATTTGGCCAGCAGAAACATTCACGCCACCATGCGATATACCCGAAGTATGCTAGAGTGGATGGACGATGGTATTATCAGAGAATTCGAGTCCCTTACAGGAGGGCAACAAAAGCAATCAAATGGAGACCAAGAATCTCGACTACATGCCGGTGCAGGACCTTTCGATTTTAAATATCTACGACTATTGGAAAGAAAAGGCCAGATTGAGCGTGTACTCAACAATGAAAAAACCCTTGATGGCAAACCAGTTGGAAAAGTAATTCTAGCCAGCGATACTTCCCTAGAATGGGGCTTTTCAAAGGAGGTACTGAAACGGATCGCTTCGGATAACCGCAACCTAGTCATTTTAACTGAAAGAATGTCTACGGGAGAGCCTAACGATACAACACCTGGACTTGCGAGAACTCTTTGGTCATGGTGGGAAGAACGCCGGGATGGAATAGCCTTGGAAACTGGCCGCAACGGAGAAAGCCTTGAGCAAGTATACGGAGGAGGACGGGAGCTGGAGGTAAAGGATGCCAAGAAGATACCGCTTGAAGGGAGCGATCTAGCTGTATACCAGCAATGGTTAGCCACTCAACGTCAACTTCAGACTACCCTTCAAAGCGGAGGAGCTACATCACTGGAGTCTGCAGCAGATGTAGTTGATGATGCATCCTCTGAGTCTTCATCCGATACTGAGGATGAGGAAACTGAGCACCAGGGGAAGGCACTTAACATTTCTGCAACCATGGGCCAGGCGAACCGTAAGAAGATTGGCCTGAGCGATGAAGACCTGGGAATTAATGTCTTAATCCGACGCAAGGGTGTCTATGACTATGATGTACGTGGTAAGAGAGGGCGAGAGAAGATGTTTCCGATAGCCATAAGGAGGCGGCGGACAGACGATTTCGGAGAACTCATTCGACCTGAAGACTTCCTTCGAGCGGAAGAACGAGATGAAGTGGACGGGCAAGACATACGGCAGCCTGACAAATTCGATACCAAAGACACCTTGGGCAAAAAGAGGAAATGGGACGATGTTGCTGCCACCACTAACATTATCACCGCCGATCGTCGCCTGTCAAATGGAGGCACCAAGAGGCAGCCCTTAGATAATGGAGTTGAACCAGGATCACCAAGTCAAGCTGAATCGAGTGTCGTCGATGATGACGATTATGATCCAGAGGAGTTGCAGGAAGACGAAGTGGTTGGACCAGCCAGGGTGGAGTTCTCAGCTGAAAAGCTCACGGTTAATCTGCGATTGGCGGTCGTTGATTTCGCTGGTCTCCATGACAAACGAAGTCTCCATTTGCTAATCCCGCTTATTCAACCTCGCAAACTCATTCTTGTCAGTGGCTTGAAGGAGGAAACTCTAGCTTTGGCTAGTGATTGCCGCAAACTGCTTGCTTCGCAAATTGGTGGTGTAGATGACAAAGGCCTAGATGTGTACACCCCTGAGGTCGGAGTCAGTGTTAATGCTAGCGTCGATACAAATGCTTGGGTCGTCAAACTAACTGACTCACTTGTCAAACGCCTGCGCTGGCAAAATGTCAGGGGCTTGGGTATTGTTACCATTACCGGCCAGTTAGAGAGCCAAGAGCCTGAGGTGGATACTTCGCCAGAGGGCGAAGGGGCAAACAAGCGGCTGAAGATGCTCAAAGGGGAGACCGAGGAGACGCCCACACGAGAGGTCCTTGATGCAGCCCACTCACATGTTGAAATGCCAGTTCTAGATGTTTTGCCATCTAGTATGGCTGCCGCCACTCGATCGCTGGCCCAACCCTTGCATGTAGGTGACATGCGTCTTGCTGATTTAAGAAAGATCATGCAAGCTTCAGGCCATTCTGCAGAATTCAGGGGAGAAGGTATCTTGCTTATTGATGGCAATGTCATTGTACGGAAAAGTGGCACCGGGAGGATTGAAGTCGAGAGCATCGGCTTTGCAACAGCAACAGCTATGTCGAGCCAGAACCAGCGTGCAAGTTTTTATGCTGTCAAGGCCAAAATTTATGAAGGTCTGGCTGTAGTCGCTGGCGGCTAGACCTCATATATCACCGTGTTTCCATCCTCATGTATTACTTCAAATTTCAAGCTGGCGTCTGTAGCAATTTTGTAACAACATTTGCGTGCATGGAAGCAGCTCCGATTGGGTGGGATCAAGAAATGAGCACCAACCTCTGGTCGTCCAGCATAGTTAGATCGGTCATCAAGCCCATTAAGGAGTATGCGCTTCCGATGAGTGCCCAATATGATTCACAGTTTGTATAACGAACTCAAGTACCGTCATGCAAACCTCGTGAATAACATCGTACGTGGACCTTGGATTCACCGCTGTACCTACTTTTTTTTCAAAAGCACAATCTACTGCTCCTCATTTCCTTCGTCCTTCATTATACCGAAGCATCAGCGTAGACTGGCAGATCATCAGGCTGGGCTTGCATCACTTGCAACTGCTTTTATTCCAACAAGACCAAAGCCGGTTTCTTTTGAAACTGGGCCTTGCCCCATTTAAGAAACCTTTCAAGTGCACGGAGGGGTCGTTCCGTTTTGAAGCGTTAGTTGTTGGTGGCTTGCCCCGTCGATCATCTTACTACTGTTCCCACGCAAACCACAGGGCATTATCAGCAACCCTGGATCAATCCGGCAATAGCACCGAGGTCAGGATCAACCTAATCATACTCTGTTTTACCGCCTTTGGTGAGGAGCGGCCTCCGCCGTACGACGCGGGATCAGAACCAGAGACATCAACAGCCCCGGCAGTTCCACCCGTAACCCTAAGTCCCCATCAACTACCGAGCATAGACCAAACTAGAGCAGTCATAGCTGATTTCTGGCAGCAGCACGATATGGTAGGCAGAGGTTATAACCCGGTTCATGGATTTGATACAACTGGGCCTCCTCCGCCCGGGTCAAACCCAGGCCAACCAACACGTGCACCAGGAGCGCACTACTCGGCCTTCTTCAGCGGCCCAGCGCCGTCGGCACTTCAGCAGCCAACATTTGGTTATCCGTCGGGATTTAGTTCTACGCTACCTGTACTAGTCCCACCCAGCTACCCGTTCCCATCAGCGAGCTATGCGGCAGTCAACCCCGGTTTTCCAGCGGTCTGCATGCAGGCCGGCACATGTGCCCCTCCATCAGGCTACACCTACCTCTACCACCGCGAGCATTGCAGATTCCATGTCTTCAAGACGCCGAGACCACCGTGGCAGCACCCCGTGTCCAAGGCGGACCCTGCAACCCATGCTAAGCTGCTTATACCTACCAACATCACTGTGAAGGAACTCATGCAGAACCTGGGGTGTGACAACCCCGATGCCAAGAAGAACAAGCTTTACGAGCTCGCTGAGGTCGGCGACGGACGCTGGTCCAAGGGCCTGACCATGTGCGGGGCCGATAAGGAGAGGATGAAGAAGATTACGGACTTTGGGTGGGACGCAACTAGGACCGGAAAGCCGGGAGAGAAACCGGTTGTCTGGCTGTGGTTGACGAAAGATTAGGGGATGTGCGTACGTGTTTACGATCCTATGTGGGTTCTCATTCGGTGCGGGTGTGTGTGTGAGCGTGAGCGTGTGCGCGGCGCGTATCTCCCTTCTTCGCATGGAGAGCGCAGCAACCCTCCGGCCTTCGGTAAGCCAACGCAAACGATGGAAGGGATTGAGAGAGGTTCGAGCGTTGGAGCATGTTGACGTCTGACCATCCCATTTTTGGATGCCCGGTGGCTGGATAAGTCTCTTTCTTTTCCCTTCCCTTCTTCATGCTCTCTGCATCTTCGAGTCATAGGCTTAGGGATCGTCGTGGGGAAAGCACAGTGTCATGCATCTCGGTGAAATTGATTTGCCTTGCGGTTTTGGGCGATTTCAGGCGAGTTATCGCTGGAGGGAAGCCACCTTCCCTGCCCCCCTCTCTCAATGCACCTCGTTCGTCCATTCATGTACAAGATAATTTCCACCAAAAAAAGGGCTCGATGATGTTTTTTTTGTTGATAGTCCAATTAGATTAATTCTTCAATACTGAAAAAAGTAAAAATGCCAGTCAAAAACCGGGCTTCCCGCGTGGGCGGGCCTCTTGGTTTTTTGTTTCCCAAGCGCCTTGGCCCTGAATGGGGGATTGGCAGCCAAGGTCAATCCCCGTGGTGGCCTCTATATGACGCCGATGCCATGCACTAGAAGCAATTTATCCGCACCCGGGGTTGATTGTCTCTTTCCGTTTTAAAAGCAGAACTTAAGCTTCAATTCTTTCTGACATCAGCGGATGTTTCCATCCCAGACCCTGGGGCATTTATCGTTTTCCTTCGCACCAGACTGGTCGGTGCTCGCCATGGCATCATACGACTAACACGCAGTGGTTCCTCCGTTATTTTTTTGGGTCTATGGGTCCCCGTCATGGAGCCCATTTAGTTTCTTTGCCATGTGGAATTTTCCTGGCATTCCCGTGATTTGCGGGTTTCCAGCCCAGTACCATTACCACTGTATCTAATCAAATCAACCGTCAGCAAATACGGAGGGGCCTCCAGGTAGGCACTACTTGCGGCATTTGGGAGCAGCTCGGAAGGGCTATTTGTTGGTTCACTTGCTAACTAGGGGTTCGCCAGTTCGCCGCATGTCTCACCAAGAGGGATCCGACTACAGGGGAATCTTTTGCCCGAAAGAACCGCAAGCGCCACGGGACCCAAGGCTCTTTTCGTCCGTCTGGCTTTTCTGGCGCCATCGTACGCCTTGGATTTGCCCTTAGGGTCGGCATTCTTACGTGGACCTTCGGAGCATTGCAGGATCGCCCTGTAGGCTTGGTGGAGGCGCAAAACCAGTGGGGAAGGCCTTCAATGCACGCGCACATAATAATGCGCGAGAGCGAAGTCCGTGAACCACAGTCTGTGCCTTGGAGGAGTGCCGTGTCTTGGCGGCTCCCAGTGCAGCCCCGTCGCTTATGACTGCGTGCTGCTTGGGGACGGGGAGCGAGGGAAGACGAGCACGAGAGAGCGAGGAGGAGAGGGAAAACGGTGAACGGCCGTTCCTGGAAACTAACTGCCTCGAAACGTTTCAGCATCTGGTTACTTTTCCCTGACGGGGTTCTACTGGTAGAATACTGGTAACGAGGGGCCTGATGTCTGACCATGATTCATTAGTTGGGACCAGTGAAACCAGGCGCGCCGAACAACCGTCGTTGCGGCAGAGGACTGCCGTGCTTATGGTGGGCAGCTACGGCCATAGGGGCGTTTTACGGTGGTACAGTACCATAATATCGGCCCCCATGGCCTGGAGGCTCCCCTGGGCACGATCATGTAGAACCGGTGGGAGGCCGATGCAGATGCAGTGGCCATGTTTCAGGGACCGTGGCGCCAGATTGACGAACATCGCTGGGGGGGTGTTGCTGCTGCCACCGCGAATTTTATGGATCTGCAAACCCAGGACCGCCGTGAATTTGGACCCTGTTCTCTTGATCGGGCTGCTCGATACGGCTGGGTGAGCCGTGAGCAGAAAAAACCCCGTCAGAATTAGGCATTACGACCGAAAATCAGTGGTGCCATGGGATCGTATTTCTTGTACTGTATTGCTGCCGACACCCCATGTGTCTGTCTCCCTGGTCTCTATGGGTGGCTTCCCCCCTACACTGCTCACCCTGCCCGTCATCGCATGAACAATGCTTTCATGGCTATGTGATGAGCATGAGGTAATCTTTCGAATGCGGATGCTAGCACTCTGCTCCCCGAAGCATAACACAGACCTTTTTTGGAGGGTAAGAAAGAAAAATAGACTCTTCGTTGCTTAGTTTGGTGTAACGGTGAATCCTTTCCTCTCGAAGCTGACACTCGTCGAATGCATGTTTCACATGCTCATTGCACACACACAGTAAGCCGATGTTCCAGAGCCCCCCTAGAATCTTCTCGGCCCTTGCAGGCCAGAACGGTAAGGAATTGTGTGGATTATTAAGTTTTGAATGCATCATGGATAACCGCTGGCTTGAATATGTGCTTGAACACTTCCAGATCGTTGGCCGCCGTGCTCTTCTCCTTGCCACTGCTGTTCCCTGCGCTCCCAGTGCTGCTTCCACTACCATGACTCTTGCTCCTGGATCCAGTCGGCGAAGCCCTGGAACTTTCTCCCTCTGGTACATCAAAGGCAAACACAATATCTCCAAACACCCCCACAAACTCGGGATCCCTCAAGAACGCCTCTTGCCACATGATTGCCACCTCTTCCGGCGGGTTCCTGAAACCGGGACCTAGACCGAATGAGGAGATGCAGAGATTGGGATATCCATAGTATGCTGCTATCCGCAGCGCCGTGCGGATCTTTTCGCGCATGAGTTCCTTTTCTTGGGCGAAGGAATAGGTTCCTTCGGCGGAAAGCTTAGGCCGTTTCACCGGCGGGACGGAGATTATGGGTAGAGCTAAAACCACACTTGTAAGCGGGATCCTCGTGCAAATTACTTGCATCGGGGAAAAGAGGATGATAGTTTGAGTACCTACCTTTGTAATCCTGCCAGACCTCGTATCTCTCGGGACCTGAACGGAAGACAACTTTGGAAGACGTTTCAGATCGCCTGAGATCCAGAAGCGGTACCGAGAAAGGGAGGACTACTCACCAACGTTTTCCGAAAATATGCCACATTTTGGCGGTATGGGATAGTTTGAGGGTGCTGCGTTTCCCGGCGCTGGCGTGGTGAGTGTGGCATACAAGTTGCTTCTTCTGCAAAGGCACTCCTCAGGAGACATGACTCCTGCGCAGTGTCAGTTTCAAAGCAAAATTGTAGATCAGTAGATCCGCATCCCACGAACCTGCTTCCCAGTCACCTCCGGGTCTTTTCTCATTAGCTGGCATGATGACCGGGATGGGCAGAGCTTCCGATGGAGCCCAATCGAGAGCTGTATCTATTGGATCGCGGAGGTAAAAGGCTAGATGAAACGCTCATTAGAGAAGATAGAACGGGAGAAAAGAGAGAGGAAAACCAAAGATTTCCAAGAAACTCCCAGGTCTAGCTTACCAAATCTGCAGTGCCGTGGTTGCTGGGGCGGTGTAGATCTCATGGAATCCGAATGACAGAGGTAGGATCTGGCCGGCCATTGCGCGGAAAAATGCTCACGAATGTATGGGATATACGTCCTTTTGGCCTCGGCAGCGACGTCGAGCGGCCTCGGTTTGGAAGGAGGCATTTTGGATATCTCAGGAGAGGGGATCTGAGAAGTGGGAGGGGGACCATCGACCCCCTCAAGGTATATACATGTATATACGCGAGCAACGCCCCAACAAAAAGAAAAGAGACGAAAGAGAGTCAAGCCAAATGTGGTCGAGTCGTGAGAAGGACTTGGACCTGAGTGCCGGAGGAAGCTTGAGCCTGAGGAATGACAAGTGATGACGTGAAGCAGAAGTAAGGGAAAGGTACCTACCTCGCAGGCGTGGGGATGCCAAATCAATATATATACATGGATACGTTGAGAGACATATATACACACAGGCACACGCACCCGCCCACGCTCGTAGATATATATATGGGTATATATAGGTGCTACTGTACGTGCCCGCCTACCTATTCAAAAAGGAGATAAGGTGATAGTGGCCACGGCGTGGATGAGCGCCCCTAGCCAAGGCCAGGCAGGCCCGTCAGAGCTGTCCGTCTCGAAGCCAGGAGCAGCCACACCCACCCGGGCTTCCCTGGAGGGAGGGGTTGGTGGAGGTTGGGCTCGTCATTCGCCACGCTGGAGGGCCGCTGGAGGGCCCCATGGAAAATAAGGTCGTGTGATGGGGCCAGAACAGAAGAGAAGAGAGAGCATCAAGCACCGCAGAGGTGCGAGCAGGCACGCTGGCCAGCGCGGTACGTAGGCGCATGTACTCACCCTCGTAGCAGTGAGTCGCCCGAAGTTGGATTAGGAAGTCCTCCGTGAATCGAACAATCCACACATGGATCCCCGACGAGGGATGCCAGCCTGCCAGCCCGTCTGGAGCCACGCGCGGTAGACAGGAATCCCCCCAGCTGCCCTGCCTTCTGCTTTCCCTCCTGGTCCTGGGCATGGCAGTTGATCGACCCGGCATGGATCGGCTTGCGTGCAACTCATCTTTTTCAGCAGCCCAGATTTTCTGCAAGACAGCCCGACGTGCGTACTGCGCTGGACAGGTCGTACAAGGAGATTGGCGACGGTGCACAGATCCGCGGGCATGCACCTAGGGGAGCAGCCAAACGGTGGAGACGGAAAGGAACCTGGGAATGGGACGTAGTGTAGTGGCCCCCAGAGCGCCCTGGGCCGCTGCTCAGCGCCAGAGCAGCATGTCGCGGTACGGAGTGACTTCCATGCCCCTCGCAAGCCCTCCCCGATCCGCCGCGGGCACCCCTCTTCGCCGAGGAGGTCGAGACTTGAGAGCCCCTCGCGAGCTTTCCTCAGCGCCGCCACCAACTGAAGAGCTCAGCGCAGGCCCGCACGCATGAACGGCGAGTCGGGGGAAGGGATGCCAGATCATCAGCGGACTCCGGGGATCTGACGCTTCCGGGGGAGGGCAGAGACGCGGCGGAGCGGGAGAACGATAGAGAGGCCACGGCGGCGCCCGCAAAAGGACTGGTATTTCCTCACGGTGGGCAGCATCGGTGCTGGATTCGCTGCTGTTCGCTTTCTCCTTCCTCGTCGGCACTAAGCTGCTCGGGAGGACACCCTCTCAACATGCCCCTTCACCGCGCGTCCTCACGCTGCTGGGTTGCCAATGCCCTCCAACCTTGAGCCACCGAAGTTACCATATTGGGACTGCCAAGCGCTGCGATTATGTGCTCGCCGCTGGCGCCGGCACCTGGAACACATGGCACACAGGGCACGCAGGGCTCTGCTCGCGGCATTGATGGACACCGAGGGCACGTCACGGCGGTTGTTGGCTGCTCCTGCCCAGGCCCCCTTTCGCGCAGAGAGAAGGTGATCTATCTGAGACAGCGCAGCAACGGTGGGGATCCGATCGCAACCCAGCGGTTTCTTCCCCCCGGGGCGTTCATGCGTTTGGCGTTTTGTGACAGAAAAATGTGATCGATCTGGCCCTCAGCACCGGATGCAACCCCAGCCTATTATTGGGTGCCGCGTACGAGGCTGCGGGAGCCGCGGTTTCGGCGCCTGTGCAACGTCGTCGGCGGGAAAAATAAATAAAATACCCCAAAAAATTTTATATTCGTCTCTCCCTCGTGCCAATCCCATCCACCGCCCTCGCAATCACCCTCTTAGCATCCGCTATGCTCCGACCGAGGCTTCCCAGATGCGTGGCCCCGGTCTGGCGATGCTCCAGAGCGTTGCACGGCGCGCCCGTCCGCACTGCGCCGGTCCCCGTCCCGATCTCCAAGCTGCTGGAATCGCCGCCAGCCGACCCTGAAGATGTCACCGTCAACGGCTTCGTGCGCTCCATCCGTCAGCTCAAGTCGCGAGCCTTTGCCTCCATCGGTGACGGGTCCAGTTTGGAGCCTCTGCAAGCGCTGCTGACGCCCGAGCAAGCTCACAGGTCAGCAACCCCCAAACCACCCCTTCTCTGCCTCTCTCCATCCTTCAACAACCCTTCAGCTCCCCCCTCCCCCTCGCATGTCATCTGCTTTCATGCTCTATGCCGCAGGAGGAAGGCGATCTGGCTGACAGTTGCTCAACAGCTTATCGACCGGCGCCGCTGTACGATTGAGGGGCGCATGGAGGCCCTCGCCCAATCCGAAGGCCCAGAGCCACGAACTGCACGTGGTGGGAGTGGACGTGTTGGGCGCAGCAGACCCCGCTGTATGTAAGGATTCTAGCATCTCGCTCTTCCCTCGTCGACCGCATCACTGAGACAGAAGACCCCGCCAGACCTTTCCCTTGCAGAAGAAGTACCACACAGCTGAGTTCCTGCGCACCATACCGCACCTCCGGACCCGAACTCCCTTCAACTCCCTGCTGCTGCGCCTGCGCTCCCAGAGCATAGCTGAGCTGACCCGGTTCTTTGCGTCGCGAGATTTCGTGCAGTCCCACCCCCCCATCATCACGTCGTCCGATTGCGAAGGTGCTGGAGAGGTGTTCGATGTTGGCACAGGGCCGAGACAGCAGGCGCCCGCCAGCGCGGAGGACAACTGCTCCTTTTTCAGGTCTACTAAATACTTGACGGTGTCCAGCCAGCTACACCTGGAGGCGCTGGCCCAGTCCGTGGGCAGGGTATGGACGTTATCGCCCACATTTCGCGCGGAGAGAAGCGATACGGCTAGACATCTGAGCGAGTTTTACATGCTGGAGGCCGAAGTCAGCTTCGCAGATGCGATGGACGAGGTCATGGATCTGGTGGAGGACATGCTGCGACATCTCACGACGGCGCTATATCCCACCCAGATAGGGCGGGAATTGCTCTACGGCAAACGACCGAGCGAATCTGGTTTACAGGTGGACCCGGAGTTGACCAAGGAGCTGGAACACAGGTGGCAGGGCATGATGAGAGAATCATGGCCGAGAATCACGTACACCGAAGCCATCGACATCCTCAAGTCGTCCAACGAAGCCTTCGAGCACAAGCCGCAATGGGGAGCTGGCCTGCAGGCGGAACATGAACGATACATTGCGGCCACAGTGGGCAAAGGTAGTCCTGTGTTTGTGACCGCGTACCCCAAGGAAATCAAGCCGTTCTATATGTTACCCTCGGCCGAAACCTCATCTGCAGTACCACCCGGCGAGACCGTCGACTGCTTCGACCTGCTCGTCCCCGAGGTGTGCGAGATCGTAGGCGGTTCGATGCGTGAGTACCGATATCCAGAGCTCATCCAGTCCATGCGCTCTCATGGCCTGCTCAAGGGAGAGACAGAAGACGACCTCGGCCCCCTGAAATGGTACGCCGAGCTTCGTCAGTGGGGAAGCGTGCCCCACGGAGGGTTTGGATTAGGTTTTGACCGATTATTACTCTATCTCTCGGGGGTGGGAAATATCAGGGAGATAGTTACATTCCCACGGTGGGTGGAGAGATGTGATTGTTAAGAGACCTATGGCTTTGTACGATTATGGAAGAGAGGTTTAGATACCCTCATGTTAAGTCCAATGCTTGGAGTTTACGCTGGGCGTTAGGGACGTTTTCTTTTTGCTCACCTTTGTAAACGAGGCTATTTGGACAGAAGATCGGGTTTACCATACCGCAGATTGTACAATATTTACGAGGTATTATTTCTGTATTCTAGATTTCACAGCGAATATATACCATGTTCCTGTCGACCAGTCCATGCTCGAAGTCCTCGGTAGATCTTTGCGAACTTCGTTTTCTTGTGGTATACGCATAGATGACGTATTCTAGGTACTACATGTGTAGATGTTTCTTTTCGCGTACACGCAGGTGACGTATACCAGGTATAATATAGGGTGTTGATCGTGCAATGCAGCATTTACCCTATAAGGTTACCACGAGGCAGAATTCAGACGTTTGCTGTGCCTATCCCCGATAACTTACTTCTTCCCTTCTTCACTGTTGGTTGATCCCGTCCGAAAACGAGTTTGTTCGGATCCACCGTGCCGACAGCTTAGTACATGGCATCCAGTCAGATGAGCCCAGTGAATGGCATTAAAGCCTATTCAACACAGTTCTGCAGCCGTCAAGATCATTGCGGAGCCGCTGCTGACACAACCCGAAAGTCTCTCCGTGGTAATGCCCTAATTAATTGTTCTTTTCTCACGTCATAGCAATAACATCTCCACGGTCACACCCACACAGAGAGAGAGAAGAGCGCGAACAGAAGGAGGAAGCCTCACTTTATCCCCCTCTTCCGACATCAGCACTAAGGGTCGGCGGGAAGAATCTCCAGATCGACGTTTTCAGTTAGGAGACAAGGAAACAACCGTAAGCTTATTGGATAACCCGCCCCAAACTCAAGTCCGTCTTAATTTAATATTTCCAAATAGTCGTCGAGGTATGTATTGGGGGCAGAGTGCCTCTATATTCTCACCCACCGATAAGCATCTGCGAAGGCCGGGTGTCTTGCTGGTATTAGAAGCGCTACCGATCCTTCTACAGGCCTCACATCACCACTTAACTCGTTCCATTCCATTAGAAATCAAACCGGAAGGTCGTATCGGTGAGATTACCTGTCCACGTGTAGCTAATTTGTCGTCCTTTGCAGCCACACCACCGTTTAACTGTGAGGGAAAGAAGGGCGAGAATGTAGTGTCTATTGTGGCTATTACCTTTGACAATGATTCGCAAGAACATAGCCTACTTTAAGAGAAGCCGCGAATGAGAGGTAAGTCTTGTATGGGCACTATCATGCCCAGTTATACGACATANTACCTTGTAGTTTACCTCTTTTCCACATTGTGGTCCTCCTCTGCAAGTTGGCAAAAAGCCGTCAGTGAAATCGGAGCCTCCAGTTGCCCAGAGGGCACTCTTTCACGGAGCTTAATGTGACGGTAGAGCCTCCGCTGATCAAAGCAACTATTGATTCCTTGCAGCCGGGATTATCGCTGCAGAACATCTATCTCCTCGGAGTCCAACGGGCTAATTGGGGTCACCCTTTGGCATCACCGTCTCTGAGTCTAGAACTCTCTCCATTGTTAATTTGAGGGGTGAGTATGGCGATATGCTTCTGGCTCGAAGCCTGCCTGAGGAGCTCAATCCGAGTGGTTGCCCCAGAGTATACAGTAGTGTATACATTTAGTAGTTGTTACTGGATTAGTGGCTTAGCCCTAGAATATCAAGATAGGTGCAGTTACGAAGGGCTGCAGCTTCCCTTAGGTAACTATGAAGACAGAGGCAATTCTTGCATGAAGATCGCAGGTAAATCATATTCAAGCCCAGATCCTCAAGAGAAAGATCTCATTGCGGAGAAAAATTCCTTTCGCCGTATCCAAGAAGCTGGATCGTCTGATTCACTCTCAGCTTGCCAGGGCGTGTGTTCTTCTCCCATCGCCAACTGGCAGTGGGTGCCCCGTCCCGTGTGCTTCGACCTCCAAGGACCTATTGGTCGTGTATGCTGCAGTTGGCGATTTAGTGTCTGCTTTGGGCTTGTCCTTGAGCCACTTGTATCCTGGAGATGTCCGGGGACGCAGGCGGCGCCACCGCTTTGCATGGCTATGGCTTGAGCTTGAGCAATATCGCCCTCCGTTAAGGAGTTAAGCCCTTGATCCGACCGTGGGACTGGGCTAGAAAGGCAGCCCTTCTGCCGCATGCACGCTGAAGAACAAGACGTCCACTCCGCTGCAGGGATCTGGAAAAGATTTTCAGCGTCCTGTACATGGTGATGCATGATATCACCCTCCTCATGAACTACTGGGACTGAGCCGGTGGACCGAAAGCTGTCGACTCCGGCTTGTGATGAAATGCCAGCAAAGCCACACACGCGATGGAAAAAGGAATTAAGCTGCACAGTTACGACGTGGAAGGATCTCATTGCCGTTGTGTTGAAGATCTGCTTGCCGTAGCGTCATAGAGGCCCAGCACTGCCTTATTGGTGCAGCGTTTCCTTTAGGCACTGCGGCGAGTCAGATCCGAGGGCGTGGACTTGGGTGTGCCTAGACGAGCCGCCACCGAATGGGTACGGCGAATCAGCAGCCCGGCCCGGGGATTGAGTGCTCGCAGTTGAGACAGCTCCCAGAGGACCGTCTAAGGGCCACCAAGGCGTCGAACTGAGCATCTCCCTTCTGCAATTTGGTGTACAGAATTCCTGCAAGCCCCTCCACGGCCTTCTTCATCGAGAGTGGCGGCCCGAGCCCTTTTCGTCTTCTGCCGTGTGAAGAAGTCGTGATCTGCGAGGCACGATTCAATGCCAGACCCGACCTCTCCTAAGCATCCTGCAAGGCTTACTCGCTCTCCTCCAGGTGCCAGGAGCGATTAGATGCGGAGTGGCCATGCCTGGAGAGCAGCCAACACCACCAGAACTTAGCTAGCGCAACCTGCTATCGATGCAGTTGGAGCTGTCACCCAGGGTTGTATTTCAGGGGGGTTGGCGGAGCCTTAACATCCGATAATATGTTCAAAAGCAATTTGCATAGCATGTTTGATGGAGAGGGTGTCAAGCACACCCCAAAGAGCACCATACCGCGTATACCTACCTGACACGCCTGACAGGATTTGACCGCGTTGATCCATCCTCCTCTAAGCACCGCCCCCTAGGGTTGGCTGGCTAATTGGCCCATGATTTTCAACCCTCGGGAACCCAGTTCGTCTGTCCCGACTTCTAATTCGTCCAATCTTTCGCAATGACCCCCTTCCAACACTGATGAGATAACAAACGGAAGGCAGAGCCGCGAGGGTGTGACGCAAAATAGGGGGCCGAAACTACGATTCTGAGTCCGTTATTCTGGACCATCTTCCAGATATACGTTGTCCATGACCTCTCAGGAATTGAACGGTGTCACGGGCTTGAGCTGCTTTTACGTGCTCAATCCCTAACAGTCGAGACCGCGAGCTGAATGTGATGTCAGGATGTTCGTTTCTGTGGAGATGTTGACGTTTTCGACGGGCGCGTATGAAATCACAGTCCCAGACTCATAAGTAGTCCTTGTCAAAAGTAGCTGCCCAAAGGCGTTCAGTATTCAGCTTATCTTGAGCGTGATCTCGACATTCGGCAGAGACCTGCAGGAGAATTTGTTCGAATCTCCTTGACAGACGCTGTGTAACGACAGCTAGGCTTCCAGGCCATCTCCGCGCAGGAGCATTCTCATCACTCCGAGGACCATTTCATCCCGAGGGTCTTACAGTCTGGATTCAACTCGAATTCAAAGTTCGACTCGCCTCGACCATCAATGCAGGACTTCACCGACAATGCTGATCAGAGAAGCCAACTGGGGAAGCAGAAGATGTCATCAATGTCTTAACCCCAGGCCTGGCTAGTAGTGTTGATCATTTGCTGATGGCGTTTGAAGATGTGTCTTCCCAGCCAAAAGAGGTAAGTTTTTTGATGAGCAAGTCATTGTGCTATTGCAAATGATGCAGTGGCTGCCCCAAGGTCTCTAGTACTGAAGAGTTCACAACAGCATAGCATCTTCGGCCTCATCCAGTCGTAGAATTACGTCCTTCTCTGCATTAGTTGCAGAAACACTGCCACCCGAAGCGTAACGCTGAGATTATGGCTTCAACCCGATCGACAACTCATACTACAACGCTACCAACGCTGCCGCGGAAGACTTTTACTACGTTGTGACCGACCTGACGCCTTGCTACTTGCTCCCGTTACACGAATCTACCTGACAGAAAGCCATATGGTTAGAATCCTAACATCATCAGCACAGCCAAACTATCGCAGTGGAGAGTCATCAGAATTTTCACTTCGCGAGTGGACCAGGACAGAGCAGTTGTGCATAATCCCTGGCGCAACTGTCTCGTTCAATGGTTTGTAAAGCCGTGCTATCTATTTTTACGAAGGCACAGTGTTAACACAGTTGCCATAATGTGACACAAATAGCAAGAAGATAGAGGGTGCTACGAGAGTGCTACGAGAGCTGGGCTTTGCCCGAACCTGTTTATGGTCTTCCGATGAAAGTGGGCTTTTGAATAAGAGGTCACACAAGAGGATTGTTTTGTCTCCCATTAGGGAGGTCCTGTTCTCATCGTATGCTTTGCTGGACTCGAGAAATATTTTTCAGACTACCGAAAGAGATCCAATTTGTGAAAACGAGAGCCAGTTTCCAGTATGCCAGTGGTAAACCTGCAATAGCGACATTCATATACGAACTTGGAAGAACCCACAACTAGCTGATTTCGAAGGTTGTCGGCGAAACACCACTTGTGAACGCTATCTCGGTGAAAAACGAGGGAATATTCATGGCGTGGACTAAAACAATACTGGAAACATGGAGATAGAGAATAGAGCGATCGGCGGGCAGCCTTGGTGAGATCCTTCCTGGGTGTTGCATCTCTGTTTTGTTGATATTGTTGGCCGGGCATACCCTCAGAGCACCTCATCCGTGGATTCGACCTCGCCAAGTCTTCCCAACAAATATAAGCCTCCTCCTCCGAAGCTGAGAGCGGCTGCTTTGACGTGGCAAAGATAAACTTGGAGTGCGAGCTGGCGATTCGGATCTCCTCCTCTACCCTGGCCAAGGACCACGCAAGTTGGTTCGGTGGCGTTATAGTAGGATCAGTGATGCAGAAGAGGCTGGAGATGGTGCAGAAGCGACATGCAGTATCATGGTTGGTCGCTGCGGACTCTGCGTCGCGAAGATTCTCCAAGCCTGGGCTAGATTTCGGGGCTAGATTTCGCGGCAAAATTGGCACTTGAAGATCTGTTGAGGACTCTTTCCCGAGAAGATGACTGCTTCACTAGCGGTAGGTTGTTGAGATTCCCAGTGATGAGCCTGCACATTTATTGCGCATAAGAGTTTCCATTCACAGCCGCGATACCCCAAAACTGAATTCCTCAGGGACCTCTGAAATGTAGGCGTTTACCTTCTCTCACATCAAAATCTACGCGGAGCATATGAGCGGAGATGTAAGAACGCAAAACTAGATTCATGTATTTTCAGGTGCCTTTCATTAACTACTATTTCGAATTAGCATCGTTTCGACTGCACTCAATTCTCTCTTAATCTCGTTTCCTCTTGATTGCTCCTCTTTCTCCACAGATTCTCATCCTGGTTTCTGCGTCGCTCCCCTCCTCACCTATTTCTCTCACTATGCTGCTTGATTTGTGTTTGTCCAGAAGCGCTAGCTCAAACTGTGGTTTCTTCTATACTCGCACGGACTCTTTCTTTTCAATCGTCAAAATTGAGTGATATGCTCGAGGACATTATTATTCATGATAGCTGAAAATGAGCGTGTTGTACCTCATTCTAGCGTGTGATGAGGCCAGTAGAAACGAGTATGGCTGTATTTGATGAGGATAAGTGGCCCTCCCAGGAGGGAGCTGGGTAGATTATGCTGGTAATCTAAGATTATGGTGCCATTTCTCTGTCTAGAGGTGCGTATTGGTCTTTCCGTGCGATAATTAGAATGAAACGGGGGTTAAGAGACTCTCAAGATGACTTGAGCCTAATCGAGCTCTCTTATACGAATATTCAAGTTGTTTTGGAGTTTCTTATTTATAGATTTTTTCCTGACGATAGTGCATATATTTGCAAATACCCTTTTGGGGCAATATAGCACGGTCTAGAAGATCACAAGAACCAAATTTCACATCTAGACCTCCTAAAGTGAGTGATTCTTGTCTCCTGTGGCTCTTCGCATTTGCCATATATTAATGAAAAACCACCGCTGAGCTACGAAAGTTATGATTCCAACCAACTGCTCAAGCTGAGTAAATTTCGTTCATGGCGGTAAAGTGGACATATCAAGCAGTTCTGGCATCAGCAAGTCATGTATTTTCATTTCATTCGGCACATGTTCTCACAATATTTCTTCAAAAGCTATTATTGGAACTATCAAAACCATCCCTAGAAGTAACTCCTCAAAGCTGAGTATATCTTCATCATACATACTAAAACAAATACAATAGGCACTCGCCACCATTTCTCAGTCATTTGGTTACACTTCACATGCCTTATAATCCGAATTACAACAACTCCTGTCACATACGACCATAGATGGAGGAATACTGGGCATCCCGTCCGCTCTGCCATACATAAGCCTCAAATCGGAGGATTAGTAGTCGAGTCGGTGACGATCGGCGAATACCCTCTGTTGTATGTTTCTATTTTTATCTTTTTTGTGTGTGTTTTTGTCTTTTTGAAGCTTTGTGTGGTTGGGGACGAAGTGGGTCGGACGAGCAGATCAGTTGATCAAAATACTGATAAAACAGGATTAAGCTCGAAATTGAACGATTTGAAACAAGCTGTCACGGTCTCGGGGTGTGTAAAGGGAACCTAGCAAGTCGAATTGTTAATATTCGCTGCTAAGTTGAACTCGAGCTTAAAAGAGTTAAGTTTTTAGTTCCCGTGGATTATTTTGAGTCGACTTTGGAACTTAGCTCATTACCCAGGCAGATAGGCCTGGAGCATGAAATGGAAATCTGGAGAACCAGAGTCCGTAGAAAGGCAGGTATCCAATACGCTATGGATATCGAAAGTTGAGATCAATCTGAGCGCCTGGTAGACGTGCAGCGTTTTGATTATCACTTACTCGTTGGATACGTTAGGAGGGCCGCGTGTTTTCCTGTTCAGTCTTTTCGGCGCCTAGAATACTGGAATAACAGACATATTTATCTACACTAGACTCAGTGGACATGGCGGCAAGGTAGGTAACAGCCGTTCCTTTCCAAGGTTGTGAGAGTGAAGGAAATAAGAGGCTGGCCACTTCTCTTCATGTTGCTTGACGATCTACTGAGATCTGAAGTGCTCGTAGGAGACTACTTCTCCATGGATGTCCAGGTCTCTTCAAGTTCATACTTTAATGCAAAAAAGAGCATCCATTTGGAACGGTATCGGTATCGTGGGACTTTTCAGTTCTAGTTTTATATACATACTTATCTTCTCGGTTCTTCAGTTCTCACTTTCCCCTCTCCATCTATCCTATGGTCCTTATTTTGTGGACGTCTCTTCATCCAATTGAAGCCAAAGGAGGAGCAAGAAAGAGACACGAGCGGGGTGGTAGACACTCGAAATGAACTATTTGGTCTCTTTCGTATTAGATGTTGTGGAAGATGCTAGGCTCAACTGGCGACTTCCTACATAACTACAGCTTGCCTGGTGATACATTAGTCAAGGTGGGCATCTTTCTTACGCTTCTTTTCACATTTCTGTGATGGACCAAGGAGATCATGCCATGGAAATGCAGCTTGCGCGATCTTGATGCACCAGATCCCTGATATTCACAAAATGGAAGTCAGGAGTCAGCTTTCTCGAGTACTAATAAGAGCTCATGTTAAGCCAGAAACCCTGATTTTGGTACATAGATTATGTCTATGCACGCATTGATATTATTGAAAAAACAAAGACAAGTAAAATGTTCCGGATATTGTGTATACCGTTTCAATAATGGTGATGATTTCACTACTTTTAAAAGATACTTAGAAAAATCCATTTATTCCAGTTTTTCCTAGATAATATTCTTCTTCTGAGAACCTCTCATGCAAAAATCATAGATGCAATTCATATTCGGCATGTGAGAAATCTATTCCTATACATAATAGATATTCATCCTGCTACGTCCATGTCCTACAAGAGAGAACAAGGGCAATTCCATTGATTAGCCAGGTTAAACAAGATGGGAGGCTTCCATTGCTCATTGTTAGCTAAGACAGACAAGGTTGGAGGCTCATTGTACTTGACACAAATTACACGAATCACATTTATCACATAACTCATTTGAGAATATAAGAATCTCTTTGAACTTCACTTGATTTTGCTCCTCGTTGAAGATGGACTAAAAAGCTATTTAAACCCTGTTCCTAATCCTATTCCTAGTCCCTAGTCCTGAAAAAGGAATATAAAATGATTCCTTCGCAAGGGAAGCAAAAGTGATAATCGACATTTTGAAAACCAGTAATTTGAAAGTTGACCATTTCAACTTCCAGCACATGACGAATAGATAAAAAACGGAGCTAGCAAGGAAGAAAAGGGTGAGAAAAAGAATACGACCACTACCCAACTCCACCGCAATGCAAGGACGCGCCGAGCCAAAACATAATAACAGAAAAGATGGAGCTCCAAAATCCAGGTATGCTATCCGTCTGCATGCGAAGAAAAAACAATAAACGCCTGACGTCTGATGTCTAACCGCGAAATCAGTAAAAGAGGGATGAATCTCCCTAACTTAAAAGAGATCCGTCATGCGACGTTCCCCCTTTTTGTATGCCCCTAGTCCGATAAAACACCGCCAACCCAAATAGCCATGTCTACGCCTTTCCGGATTTTAAGCAAAAACAGTCAAGCACTTTTTCCCTACCGGATCAGAGAAGAAAGAAAGAGCACACTTGCTGAAGGATGGGAGGTCTCCTTAGATGCAGAACTTGCGATCCAGAACCCGTATCGCCCGCTGGTCCTCGCCGAGAATGTTTAATTTCTCGTGTGGGATATCCTTCGGTATGCTGTTGGCAGTGCCATTAGTGGCGGTGTTGCTTGGGCTACGGCTTCCAGCGCGGCTGGCAGGATTGCTGCTATTCGGCTTCGCTTCTGGCACGACGGACACCGAATCTTGGGCGTGCACGAGGCTGGAGATGCTGGGTATGCTTTGGGCTTGGCTTCCACCGTTTGGCTTGGGTGGTGACATGGGGTCTCTGGGAGGGGAGACGTGGTCGGTATTCATCTGGGGCGACCTGCCAGGTGATCGGGTGGAGTTCTGCGACGCTGGCGCCGGGTTACCGTGCGGATCAGTGGGATGCACAGGAGGGAGTGAGTTCGGCGGGGCCGTGATGCGTGGGTCAATCATCCCTCCCGTTTGCAATGCGCGCTGTGCGATCGACTGCTGCTCGGCTACGATCCTTTCATGGGCCGTTCTCGGGCTGGGGTGTGGTGCGTATGCCGGTGAGATCTGGGAGGGTGCGGAAGTCACGCCTGCCTGAGGTGGTGGAGGAAGGGCGTTGTGCGGTGGTCGATCATATGCTGCCGGCGGGGCAGGCTGAGCTTGAGACGGCGCTGGAGGTAAGGCATTTGGGGGATGTGGACTGTATTGATGCGGTGGGTGTCCCGGTCCCGGTGGCGGCGGAGGAGCTGGCAATGCATTCTGATATGCTCCTGGGTGGTAATGTGAGTATGGAGGAGTCGACGCTGGCGAAGGAGGCCATGAGTAACCTGCTGGTATCTGGTACTGGTATTGTGGGGGTGCACGAGGCATTGGAGGAGGGATCGCACCGGGGATGGCGGCTTGCATGTAAGGGCTCTGCTGCATGGGCGTTCGAGTTACGGCGGGTCCCTGGGCTTCCTGTACCGTCGACTCGGGATACATGCCTTTCACAGGGACGATATGGCGCAGCGAGGGATCGGTGGAGGGGGTCGGCAGCTCTGGCGAGTTGGGGTGAGGTCGCGAATAGTAGCTGATCAGGTGGAGATGCTGCCCTGTCGAGGTCGTGATGCTGAAGGATTGCTTCATCAATCCGTCGGGCTTGTATCGATACCCATCGGGACCGTCGGTGTCCATTTCGGCGTCCTCGTCACTACCTTTTCCACTGTCAGGAGTCTTGCCTGCAATCCGACGGTGCGGGGCTGGGACGAAGTTCCCACCACCTCTCTTGCCCTCCATCTCGCGATATGTCAAAAAACTGCCCGATACCCGACTTGCACTCCATGATTTCCCGTCTGTCCATCTTCGCATACCGGCTTCCCGTTCATCCCACACGAAGACGGATCCGGATCGTATCGATTGTCGTTCTTTCTCGGAGAGTCGGCGTTGTACTCGCGGTAATAAGCCCAGTCGACAAGCTTCAAATAGCTTGATTGCATCTGCGGGCGTCCGCACATGGCCGTGGTAGGTGTCCATAGCCATTGTTATTGAGCTTGCATGAACCTCTCGGAGTCGAGGCTACTTTAGATTGCGGCGGTGGTGCGGGTCAGATTGAAGGCCTTTCGAGCTTCAGTGAACAAGCAAAGTTAGTAGGTGCATTCGCAATGCTGGGAACGGTAAATCCAAGGAACTTGCAACAAAGAACGCAGGTATAGAAACAGGTAAGGTAAAGGACGAGGCGACGAAAGCTTAAATCAAATAAAGCTCACTAGGCGAAGGAGACCCGCACTAAAATGCCGACCGACCTTTGACCTGTACTTATTAATTTTTTTAGTTCTCAGCTGACAAGCTGGAGCCACGAAAATATAATAGGAAGAATGCCGTGCGGTCAATAGTACAATAGCACTTGCAACACTGTGCGGACCGGGTACAGGAGGTTGGAGCAGGGAAGGAAAGGAAAGAGATTCGAGCTTGTGGAGAAGCGTGCGACGATGAATTATGTGTCACTTGTCGGCACCGATTCGATGACGCAAGTCTGGAAGCGAACAGGAGGGAATGTACCACCCGGGCCCGCCCTCGAGACCGGGGACCATGCAGCGTAATTATAGAAAAAGGAAAAGGCCGCACGGAGAGTGAAACAAGATTGAGTACGTACTGTGTTTGACGATCGCTGGGTTGGTTAAATTGGCCTGCTAACGGTGTTGGGCGAAGTGGGAGGGGACAACTCCGATGCTGAGGTCGGCAATAAAAGGTTATTTGACGAGGGGATGCGTGGCTCTTAGAAATAGGCTTCGTTATCGAGCCCACCAAATGTCGAAGCCTAGCACGGCAATGAGGGGACGGTGGCAATTGTGCTTCCGAGGCAGCACTTTTGGGGAGCTTTGAGGAATAGAGCAACCGAGCTGCCTGCTCTCCTTCCACTTGGGCGTTTTCCAGTCGAAGGTAGGAGCCTGGTGGTCGAAGTCAATATATAGGTGCCTGTTGAGTCCGTGGAATGGGGCCTATTCCGACTGTCACGCGAGGAACGGCTGGCAGAGACGGATCTCAGAGGAGGTGGCTTCTGGGTGACGGAGCGCAGCCGGCCGGATTGCTAGCAAGATTGCAGAGCGCTGTGACGACGAGGAGGAGGGAGAAGGGAAAAGAGAGAAGAGGAAGGGCGGGAGATGGAGAAGAAGAGGAAAGAAGAAACGTGTGAAGGGCAACGAACGCCGACAAGGCCGATGGCAGCATAGAGTTAACCTTCTTCCGCGAGGATATGACCAGACCAGACAAGTCAAGACCCAGGCGGGCATATGCAGGGCCGGTCAAGGGCGAGCAGATAAAGTTGGCTCCGGCCAGGGTGGATAAAAGGCCCTGCTGGGGGTGGACTGGTGGAAGGGTGGATTGCTGCTCCAGTGGCGTTGCAACGGGGGTGTGCCACGCCANTGCTNCANCTTCGGAGTACGAGGGCAGGCCCAGGGCGAGACACCCAGCACGAATCGAGCACGGCGTGAGACGATGAGGTCCACCGGGCGAAGCACTGTCAGACCTGGCGGGCATCTGGTGCGCGGCCAGAGGCAGCTCAGATTAGGTTTGGCAGCAAGGGGGCTGGATGGGTGGGTGCAGCTCCCTCTTGGCCCATCGGGGTTCTCTCTTCCCGTGCTGCACCGCCCGGGGCCAGGGAGCCCGGCGGCCTGGCAGCGCAAATAAACAGAACAGAGGCTACAGTAGCATCATGGGGGCTGCTCATTAGCTGCTGGGCGTCCCGGTGCGCTGCTGAGTCGGAGGTGGACGTGGGGTGTGCCTGTAGTACGAGGGCGCCGCCAGCCCACGAGTGTACAAGTGTGCCATGCTATGTACGGTCGTAGTCAGAATACCAGCGATGAGGAATCTCTTCTGATTCCTGATGCGGCCGGATGGGTCGGTCTGCCCCTCGAGCAGATGAGAGGAGAGAAAAGGGAAAGTGCTGAGCTGCAAGCCCAGAACTCATCAAACAACTTTACGAGGCTTGGGTGCCGTATACTCTCTCTTCGTTCTCGGCAAGTGCAACCACGAGCACCACTCACTCCATTTGCCTCTCGAATACCTCCGTAACTGTCACGTACGCAGGCCAGCCAAGTAGCCAAGCCAGATGTGCACTCGTACGAGATCCGTCCCAACAAAATCGACACGCAAGGAGCCGGGCCAAGAGACGCATAAGATTATACGATACTAAATGCGAGCTTTACGTGGATGGGCAACGATGATGAAGCAGCCTTGGTTGCGAGTTGGTGCCCCAATTTGCGCGTGGATGATTCCCCTAACTGTGCTGGCGAGGTCAGGACACGGCGCCCAGACCAGGTTCGCTGTAATCATGCTATATCCGGTACAGTAATCAGCCCTGGCAGAACATCATCTCGCAAGACTTTACGAAAGAGACTGGGCTGGGTGTTACCCAGCTATTTTTGATCTGACAGACACCTAGAGGTCAGGGGTGAGATTTGGGATTCTGAGCATCTTAAACTGTAGCCCTCAGTTCGGACCAGCCGCGCCTAGCGGATGAACAAGCTTTAATAGCTATTTTAGAGTTTGAGGCTGTTCGGTGATGCATCCTTCCGGTGTTGCACACCGTTTATCGGTCAGAATTTAGCTTATGAGCATCGTAAAACATTACTCTTCGCATACGCATACGGATAACAACTATCCGTGAATCCTTTGCCCTTACGCACGTTAAGAGTGGTTGTACGCAAAGCGTGGCACAGCGCCAGAGGGGGCTCGGCAACTCGGATTCTTTTCGCCCAGACCTTGGCCGCAAAGCCCTAAGTCACCGATAGAGTGAGTAGATGGGACTGATTCCCACTCCATTAGTTTTCCTTGCCGTCTCTTCATTTGCTGCTCTTGTTTCTCGGCTAACCTTCTGACGCCGAGCCGTCGTCGATACGAAGGCCCAGAAAAAAAGGACGACAATCCGCACATCCACGCAGTGATCGACTGGCTGGATTGTCACTGCCCCTTATCGCAGCTGTTCGCACCATTAGCAAAACCGGCCCAGTCCACCTAGCAAGGGGGTGTGTGTCGGATCACACTCACTAGACTAAACATATCATCCCTTTGAGCAAGAGGCAGCGCTAAAGAATATGATTACGCATACGCTTGATTGGTGTTGGAAGAAGGTACCTGGGAAAATAACTACTGCTTTAGGGAGTGGAGTTGTGTATCAGCTTACGTACCGTCGCTGTTGACAACTTAACTTTAAAATTAACGAAATACCACCTCGCCCCATCTGTCTCATAATTTTAGAATTTAACACGCATAGGCTGGAAAAAAAGAAAAAGGGGAGAAAGGATCATCTCATGCGGAGAAGGAGAAACACACGTAACGCATGTCACTACTCAAAAACCCGCAGGGTGGGAACTAACTGTAACTGCATCGCCGCTGCAAACATGCATGTACGTGTGACACACTAGAGACATGGCCGCACTCAAAAAAGACCACCAGGAAGGAGAGTTTCTTTTCTTTCTTCTTTGGGACGAATCTTGGCAGTCTATCCTGGATCAAGAAGTAGGATGAAAAACAAAAAAAAAAATTACCATCGAAATAATAAGATGGGAAAAGAGAACCGAGAGTGTTGCCATAACCGGTCTCTGCCTTTTTCGCTCGAAGATGCCTGAAACGGGGTAGCACGACGCACGATTTTCGTGTGGGGGAATAATTACGAATTTTACTTTTATTCAACTCATCCAGCCACAGTGTCTCCCACGTGCATTGAAGGACTCGATAAAGTTATGCAATATAACAAAGCTAAATGAAAAAGAAGAAAAGAAAAAGCACACTTTCCAAGTTAAGCAAAAGCCACGAGGCTAGAAATGAATCCTACGGTTTTGGCGGCCAAGGTACGTACAGCAGCGCTCGCGCGTTCTGGAAAGGCACTTGGCTCCTTTCTAGGCTGACGTTGGCCCCGGATGGATCGCTCGGGGGTGTTCGGGGCGATTCAAGCCCCGGAGCGTACCACTTCGCGAACGGCGTTTTACTGGGCACTCTCTGCTATGAGAAATGAATTGCCCTGGCCCTTCCAGCGATAATAAGGATCTGCTCCTCCGTGTCAGACTTGGGATCTGCCTCAACTGTGATTGACGGATTAATGATTTAATTTAATCGATTAAACGGAGGATTTCCCTCGCATCCTGCTCTTTTCCACGTGCGATGGTGGATTTGAGTGACTTTCGGGGGGGCTTGTTATCAGGAAACAGTGAAGGAGAGACCTCGACGCCAGCCGACGGTGCTCTATTGATTCGGGGTTGAGATAGTGCGGTTTTGTTAGTTTGCACGCGGAGATACAGAGCTGCATTGGGATAAAGGTCTCCGAGTTTAATCCATTAAAAAAAAGCTTAGTCTTTCTCTCTCGGTCCCCAGTCCCTTTTGCCCTAGGAGCGAGGCTTACTTTCTCGCGTGAGATTTTTGAGCGTCGTTTATCGTCTTTTGGGGTCTGGCCTTCGGTACAACTTCCGCTCCGTGCCATGCACCGTAATGGGTCCCGTCATCCTGCACCAGAGATGGACCATTTGAATGGTCTTTGCTTGGATGGTCAATCTAGCACTACAGCTTTGGGCCACGGTGCGTTGCAGATGTGCTAAGCAGCCGACAAAATTACTCAACTGGGAGGTGAATTGGTAACCTTTCCCGCAAGACCCTCCTTTTATGGTTTTCACTGTACAGTAAGACTACATACCGGCCCGATGCATGATGGGCAGATCACATCTCAGACTTTATCTTTCTACTTCTTGACTTTGTTTTGGCTTACGCCGTCTTTTGGCATCTTCACCCTTGACCCCTTGCATTGACAGTGCTTGACTCAGTCGTTGGGGGAGCCGTGGCATTCGGAATTCCGGTCGCCGGGAAGCCGCGGCCGAGGGTTTTACGCCGGCATCCCACAGAGAAAGCCGGGCGTCAATGATAAGAGAGATATTGGCACTGTGCCGCTGCAGAGATTGCTAGCAAAGTGGAACAAAGTCTCCCTCTTTCGCGCCGAAGGGATCGAGACCCAACGCGAAAGGCGATACTGATGCCGCCAAGCGCCGCGCGGGACCCAGCAGTTTGGGTGTCGGCACTGATCGAGTCTAGCACCAACCTTTTTATTGCGCGGCCTGCACCCGTGCCGCGACTGTCCCTCAGGTTAATTACTGGATTCCCAGTGACGACTTTGGCGCTAGAGCTACACCAACGACCTTCTGCAGGTTCGCTTGCGATCCGAAGAGGAGCTGGTACGAGAGTACACGTACGCCCCTTGCACACAACTGTGTTGGAATATCGAAACGGACCCGTGTTGTACGAGATAGCCCTCGCAGCAGCATGGACATTGCGTAAGCCGTGCTGCTGGAGGGCCCCTTTTGTGGCAGATCAGTCGCGGACCTGGATTCGATCCCAATGCCCAAATCCACTGAAACGCTGGGGGGGGGGCGTGGAACTACGTATCTGGTGGCAAGAGGCTTCGATGCATCGGTTACGGTTGCGGTGTTGCAGACCCTAAGTTGATAGCCCAACTCCAGTTCCACTCTTGGGGGGGATCCACTCCAAACTCAATTTCCGCCAAGACACGCTATGCCCCCCATCCACGTGTGCGTCGAGGATGAAGGGTGCGGATGGAGATGAGACAGAGCCTGCTCCTTCATGGCGGAGATAGGTGTTGGATCTCTCGGAGCCGAGCGGAAAGAGCAAGACACCACGGATTAGATGAGAGATCCCGTAGGCTTTGTGCAAGCGAAGGGGGTTCGATAACGGAGCTTCGCACGAAACCGTCCCACGGGATTACGAATCAATTGTGCGCGACCACCAGCCGAACCACCAGCCGAACAAGCTTTTGCTGGAGGATACGCGGGAGTATTACCGTATGAGGATTGTCAACTTCAGATCGCTCCATTTGAGACGAGTCGTATGCAAGAGGAGGAAGCCGTGAAGCAGAGAGGCTAGTAATAGTGAAGCAATGAGACAATACTAGAGACAAGATGGCTCTTCTGGGCAAATCAACGGACCAGCCATGGCGATGTCTGGGCCACACCGCGACTGGACGACGGTCCTTGCCACGGCCCTCAAACAAGAAACTGGGCGTTGTTAACTGCCTCTAGCGATCCAGTAGTCGTTGGGGCGATCGGAGGTTACAGCCAGCCATTGTGTCTTGCTCAGCGGAAGCAGCGGACGCAACCTGCAGCCGAGAAGGACAGATTGGCCAGAACCGGCCGAAGCCTAAAAGCTCCCTGAACAGCGCCTAGTTGCGTGACCGCAGCTGCGGATTACGGTGCTTTCCTACGTGCGGACGCTACACCGCGCACCATGGATCTTTTGGCGTGGGCCAATTTCGCGAAAACAACAGCGATGCCAATGGACGGCGGGAGAATAGCTTCAGAAGGTTCGATCGCACGGTGATGCGCGCCGAGGGCATAATCACGATGCGTGCGCCAAGCTTCGCCGAAGCAACACCTTAACGCCATTATGCATACTCCAGGGAGGTTGGCGCGACCAGTAAGATGATACTTTTTGCGAACCGGCCAAGAGTACCGTACTCTCCGTCATGATGGGAAAGCCCCCTCGAGCAGATGGAAAAGTGGAGAGATGCTTGCGAACATGGCTGTTGAATTCATTTATCTGACCTCTTTTGTTGGATGTTGCTGACTCCACCACCATTGACATCCCAGAGCTTGCCGAGAGATCCGACAATGTGCCGACCAATCCAACACCGTGGCGTTGTCACTCCAGCCTGTCGAGCAACATCTTTAATTCCTTGGGAATTATCAATCGGTTTGTCATCTCTAGTAATCATTCTCGACTGGACAAGGGCGGTTCGGATACGCAGGGAGGATCGCAGGATTTGTACTGTACCATCGCTGAGGCAGGCGATCTGGCGCTGGAAGGGAGTGATCTGAGTGAGGCTCTCAGGACGGATCTTCCGTCGATTGGGGAGAAAATACGTATTGAATACCACGCTCTCATAGAAACTATTGCCAGCTGAAAGCAAGACATCGGAGATTCAGCGAGGAAGCTGGACACGACTCGCCTGACACCACACCCCAGACATCTCGTGCTGCACACCCCCTTTTTGTCCCCAGGGCGGGCGCAAAGGCTTGGCTCTCTTAAAAGTCTTGGCGACGTCTTGGCATGCAAGCCAGCGCGTGCGGTTCCGGTTGCAAGGCAGAAACAAGGCGCCTGAGCGATGTCAAAGTTTTAAGCATGAATTTTAACTCTGTCGGCGATCTTCATCCTTCCCGACATGCTGCTTCTGCGGTCTTAGTCATCGCCCGATGGAGCCAATCAACTGCCACCACTCGGAGTTTGGGTCGGCCCGAGTCATGGTCACGGTTTCCGACACTGGTTCAGCATCTTTCTGACTCGCAGGAGGAGAGAGAGCAGACAGGAACAGGAGGCTCTTAGCATATGCACCCGGAACACGTACCAAAATTTTATTTTCCCATCTATTTCTTTTGGTCTTGTGCCACCGGGCGGAGAAGCAAGCGGACAAAGGAACGAGAGAGGGCCAGACCCCAAACTATCAGCCCGGTGGACGGGACGAAATGGGCATTTGTTGGTTGGATGCGTCACACCACCCAGCCAGCCAACAGTCAAGGGCTCGCAACCTCGGAAACACGGAGCCTTACGAAGATCTCGTACAACGGGGTGTGAGATCGGAAATGTGCTTGCGTGAGTTATACCTATTGCAGTACTCGACCGCATTTGTGATTTTATCATCAGGTCCACCACATGGACCACAGATGACACCTTATTTGGAATATGCTTACTGGGTCCCGGCTTGCTTAGGCTCGGCCAACCAACCGCAGCACTGCAGAGTGTCTCTGTTGAGCTTGCCTGGCCACGGTGAAATCACCTCGACCATCGCAATTAACAGCCAAGATTTCTCCAGATCCTGTCATGCCGCATGGCCCGAGACTTGAGAACATGATTCAGCTGCGGCGCGAATCTCCTCCAGCCGGCGAACACATCTGCCGTCGGCCGAGTCCCCACAGAAACCTTAAACCTCAAGTCTTAGTTATGCGACAACCACGAGGCACGCAACGCCCGCGAGTAAGCATCGAGCGACAGCTCTAGATACAACACAGTAACAGATTTACACGGTGATGACATTCCCAACCCCTAATCCATGCAGCACCTCGGCATCTTGCAGCATTTACAGGCCTCTGCCCCGGAAATAAGCGGGAATCACCATCTCTCAGCGACCTCTCGGTACGTTTCCCAACACGGCGCACATACCGCATTCGGGCATTTTCAATATATTCGCGATGCAGGAGAAGAAGCCCTCCCGGTGAGACCTGGCCTGGGTCACTACCGTAATCGATAACCTAAAATTCTCCCACTGCAAAAGTGTTAATTTCCGACATTGGCAAGAGACTTTTTGCCTTTTTTTGATTAGCTTTTTGATCATAATTCTCGGGCGTTTTGGTGTGATAAATTACTTGTGGGATTACTATCCCACAACATTTCTAGTTCGCGGATGAGCATACCCGTTAGCCCACTGCTGTCACACAGTGTCAGCGGGGAGATTCTAGTTCCTCCAATAGTGCCTCGAGATCGCGCTACGTCGCACGAAATACCGTGTTTGGCTTTTTTCCATCGCTCTCCTCCAGACTTAACCGCGGGAAACTTACTCACCGTGGTAACAATACGGGAATCGTGCAAGTCTATCGGTAAGTCCCCGAGACGGTACGGTATGTCGTCAGCAAAGGGGGCGTTTGGCACATGGTTTATCTTCCCTCCCCCCAGGCTGAGGTCAGCAGCCCTCACGCGAGGGGACCCCAGAGATCAGTAATAATGGAGATCCTCAAGGAGAAAGTGAAACGTATCTGCTGCAGATGTACAGGTACCCATACAGGACCAGACGGGTTCGGTCCCGAATAAGCTTACTTGTTGCTCTCCGTACTAGTACACTATCGGTAACTTCTTCGTTGGTTTGGACATACTGTGGTCTAAACCCGGATATACCACCACTTCATCTATGCGCACACCTGCATATCTTGCCAAATTTCTAAGGCTTTCTGAGGTGTGCGCACAGATGAGGTGGTGGTATAACCGGGATTGTAGGCAGTAAATGTAGGATTGCTAGTCTCTCTCGTATAGACATTAGATGATGCCCCTGGGGCGCAGAAATAGTAAGCACTATGCGGAGGAATTCAAGCATTTTGGAGAAGCTTCTTTTTTTGGGCTTCTTGTACTAGTGACGATCATCTTCACTGTTCTCCTAATAAATGTAAAGGAAGGGGTTGAAAGGAGCAATGCGTAACTGCACCTTTATTGCCAACGCTAAGACCTCACCTCAGTTTCACCCGAGAGAGCGAGCTGCACGGAGAAGAAGTGTGAGGCTCTGCCGTAATCATGCTATGTAAATTTGGCTTCCACAGTCATCTTTCTTGTACATTTTGTGTCAAGCCTTAAGCTATTTTGTGCAGGTCTGGAAATTGTGTGCTAAGCTTTTAGGTGAGGTGTCGGAGTAGGAGGAGGGATAAGTCATCCTCCATTATCTGGTGCAGATACGAGCTTCTACCTTTCGGCATTAAAGATATGCACCTTGGGGAGCACGACTGGTAGTTGTGAAACAAAATAAGCGTAATAATAACGTTTGTTATTGAAACATAAAAAGAAAAAAGTTCTTTTGCGTTCTTCACGTATAGATACGTAGTCAGATCGTAATCGTATACACACCGCAGGAACTCTTCTTCATTGGCTGCTTCGCAAAGTTTCCTCATCTAGAGGCTTCGGAGCTCCGATGATTCCGGCGGACTTTTTCTCATCTCATACAATTCCTTTACAGCATGGGATGGCGCCGCCCAAGGGCTAAAGTTAGTTGATCCTTTTTTTTTCTCTATTCCACAAATGGTTTCTGTGCTACTGCACTCTTGCAGCGCCATGAAAGCCGAGTGGGAGTTGACATAAATGGGGCACAGAACGACATGCAGAGGTCAGCCAGTCGCATGATCCTCTGCAAGTCTAAGAATGACGAAACCCCGAACGATGCGATTACTGAATGCGGATTATGGAATCCTACAGTAACTCGCACCTTCCCCGGATTGGCTGAAAGGCTTCTTGCGTTTCATTATCACCCGATCCCACCCACCGTGCAATGAAACACAAGAGAGATCCAGCTCCCCTCCCGGATTTGATCGTATCGGATACGACCTTCACACGCGAGAAAATGCAGCGACGTAGAAAGGCGCAAGGCTTGTATCAATATCTGCAGAGACTAGGGTCAGAGAGCTTGATTGATTACCAGTCCAGCACAGATCGTCTGGGGAAGTACGTGGCCAAAAAACAATATTGCCGTCGTAAGCTTCAAGAGTCAATGATTGCGTGGACCGTTATTCGTTAATGCGTGAAGGTCCCCTAGGTCCGCACTTTGCCCGTTACGATAGTGTAACCATGTCTAAGCCCCGCCCCGGATATGCAGTCAAAGCACTATTGTTACCTTACAAGGGGGCAAAGGTAGGGTTGAAATAACGGTTTATTCAATACTTTTCTACAATATGAAACAGCTGAGAGACCGGCTGAAGAAGTAGCTGAAATACAGCTGAAATACATCAATACTTGGTGTCTGTTGGTGGTGGTCGGTTGCGTAGTGCAAACTTATTATTAGCTACAGTCAGTCACTAGTTCGTTTTCCTTTTAGGGGATGTTGCTGGCCTTGGCAGAAGTCAAAATACAGTAACCTTTTCATTAGTCTGCTGCATGCACACAGACACGCTTGCTCTCTTTGGTACACAAAAAAATACCTTTACAATCCCCCTCGCGTTCAGTTGACATTTTCAACGTTTTTGATTCCTCATCTCCAACGCGAATGCGGCCAGGCTTCCAGCCCCCGTCCACCCAACTCCAGCCCTAGTCAAACCAGAAATAGTCAATGATGGACGGACCAGTGGTATAGTAACTTCCTTATAACGCTGACTCAGGATAGCCTTCTGTGTCATAATGAGGCTGTGATAATTGGTTGTCTTTCACCTAAAGTGGAAAGGGATAGATAATGAATCATCATAGGCTTGCGGACATTTGCGGCCGCTTCTGCACGGAGGGCGAATTCGCTCGCTGGAATTAATAAAGTTTCGGGCGAGACGAACGCCATGCTCTTCCTTGCCTCGCGCGAAGATAGGAGTAATCAAAAGTAATAGGCTGTGCATACCGATTTGTGGCTGATAGGCTGCTTTGGACGAGTTTAAAGCAATCCCTCTCGCCTTTTTAAGTTTTATGTAAAATAATCGGCATGTTTAGTCTCACACCCCCCTTCCCTCCCATCCCCTCCCAGGATGCATCGGGATCCCAGTACCGTGGATGCAGAGAAACACAAGTAACAATAATAGCACTGTATGTAATACGTTACGAGAGTTAACTTGCAAGTCCCCAAAAGATGATTATTCAATAAGCGGATTACGAGAGTCTCGTTTGACCTCGGATTATTCTTCTGGATTTCGCTTGTACCCTGCCTTCTGCGTTTACAAGGCGTTTAGTACGCCTAATCCTGAACGGGTGTTCTCGTATGGCTTCCCCGTTTCGTACCTCGTACGTACATGGCATGCGGCTGCTTATTCGCGGCTGCAGCCCCATGCACAAAGAGAGACCGCTGGAGGGATAGCGATGCTGATGAGAAAGTCCGAGACAAAAAACAGGGGCGCATCCTGAAGAAAAATGTCTCGCCTGCCGTTTGTAGTAGTTATTCCACTTCGTGGTATTTTCGGGTAGGAGAGGCCAAGTGGTATTATTGAGATTTTCCCAACGCTCCTCTTTTACTGTATCATCGCCCTTGTTTCCTTCTGAAGTGGGGAGGGATCTTCCAGATCGCTCTAGCAGAATTCTGGAATCTTTGGCGGCAGTTACAGTAATGATTGATACCTCGGGCCGATCGAAAATCTGAAGCATCCATTGCTTCTTGAAGGGTGGGTAAATGACGTTAGTGAGTGTGGTTCTTCGGTATATTCCTTGTGGGGACCTTTTTTGGGTTTTAGGTTTTTAGGTTAGTCGGGTATAGTGGACGGGCTCTTGGGGAGGGGAGTGGGGATATCCAAAGATTGGCTGGGAGAACCAAAGTCCGCTTGCAAGTTTTCGTAAACCGACGGCGATTGTCCGAACCGACGACTCATGGGATGAATTTTTCATTATTGTATCATCATACGGCACAGCTGGCGGTGATTAGCGGTAACTTGCGGAGGCTTGCGGTAGGTTCAGAGTTGTGTTGTGGAGCAAAAGAGTGGTGCAGGATCGACTCCTTTGCATGGCTAAGAAAGCCTCAATCCTTCTTCCACAACGAGACACTGGTTAGCTATCACAGGCTGCCACAGGCCGCCACAGAATATCGTATGCCTAACGATATCCCTTCGGAGCTGGGCATTCTCTCTTTTTTGCTTTTTCTTATTCTTCTTTCCCACTCAAACTGGGAGTGGGATGCTCCGTAGCTCGCTTGCTTCCTCATCTCTGTGGCCATGGTGCAATTTCAGTGTGAGAAGTTACAAAGCACTAGTGTCGAAGCTAATCGGATAACCTTACATCTGGTGCGGTTACATCGTGGTTGATTCGCTCGACAGCCGAAGCACGATTACTATGGCAAGGCCACGGGCACAGGAGGAGATTAATAGAACACAGCAGGAACGCTCCGCGGCTTAAAAAGATCCGGTGGCTGTTGGTCATGATGCCGCTGCCAAGCGACGAGTCAAATCAGTTGCTCCTGCTCGTAAACTGCTGTACGATGCTACACATTGACTAGACTGATATGAATCAGAATAGTATGTTCGACCACAGCGATTATCCTCATCAAAACGCTGACACTAAGGTGGCTGGGCGTGTAATCCTTTACGAAGCAGATGGTTCCTTGGTGTGGCAGCTCAAACAAACCTTCTGTTAGCTGATTTACCACTTCTGGCAATTCATCGGCCGAGAGGTCTTTTAGCTCGGTACCATCACGCGCAATCAAAGTCCGACCCTTCCGCAGCTCCCGGAAGTTTAAGGTAAAATAACTCTCATCTTGACTCCGCATGTCCCCACTAACGAAAAGCTTGGTATTGCTACGGTGCTGATTCGATACCAAGCCCACCGGAACCTGCGGTGACCACCAGCTTTCTGTACCTCCTGGCGGAACACTCCGTCGAGGAGGTGTTGTACGTTAAAGTAGCAGTCCTGAGAGTATGGGTGCTGGCTTGGAACCACCCACACCGCATGCACATCGCCTTTTTTTTCCTTTGACGCT
Source organism: Scytalidium sp. 3C (assembly GCA_000743665.3). Lineage (NCBI taxonomy): Eukaryota > Fungi > Ascomycota > Leotiomycetes > Scytalidium > Scytalidium sp. 3C. The sequence goes on along the minus strand of JMRO03000008.1, from coordinate 287,400 downwards.
ATTCCGTTGGTTCGGGTTGCACCACTTTTGTGGCGCTGAGAAAAAGGGGAATGGGTGTGTTAGTAGCGACGATGATGAAGTGTGGTGTGTGAAGGAGTTACAAGAATGGGCCTTTTTCGACGCCGGTCCCTTCGATTCATTCTTGGACGAAATGGACCTATCAACTCGCTGCGAAGACCGTAGCCATGTCTCGTGGAGTTCCTATCATTGCGGCTGCGGATGCCGATGGCCATTTTTCACGTACTCAACACATTCTCTTCTGAGAAAGCAGATTTCTCATTGGATACCAGCAAAATGCTAGCCCTAAGTTTTACGGCAAAGCAATACCCGACTTGCTATTCTCGGGGTCTTGGACCNGACGGTGGCTTGCGCTGGATGCACAGGCTATTGCTGTACTATTACTTCGTTTCGTATACGCACGAGGTAATGCGAAGGAAGGGTGTACACTTGATGGGATATAGTGTACAACGACACTGGTCTGTGCATGTGTGTCACCAATGAATCTGACACGAAGTATTGAATGCACAGCAGGCTATCAGCCCTCCCTGGAAGTCCTGCAGGGGAGGATTTTCAGCATCGGAGATAATGATGTACCCGGGCGAATGCTTATTATTAATCCTGAGCTGTGGATCCGGGCCTCGGGCTGACCAGAAACCGGTGGTCGCTTAGCGCAACTGCTCAGTGCAGTAATAATTGCGGATAGAGCCATTTTGGATACGAAGAGTTTGTCCGCCAGGTCCTCAACTGCCTGGATGCTGCCTCGTAAAAGGGTAGTAAGAAGTGCTTTGTAACAGCTTGCTGTCGGAGAGGGTCCGGACTTAAAGCACCAGGTACAAATTCCGACGTGAGTTTCCGGGATCCGTAGGCAGGAGCTGCTCTCCGCTGGACCTGGGCATACCTTATTCATCCTTGGCTATGTGGCATCCCGGGCTCCCCATTAACGTCGCAACAAGCTTAATTCGTTGCATGTTCCGACCCTGGTTGGACGCCCCCTTCACAGCCAAAGAGCTGGATGACGCGGCCACGGAGCCGGCTCAACTTGCCGAGTCAATTTGTGCACATCCATACATCCTAGATATGCAAGACTGTTATCAAAAGTTATGCATTGTTTCGTCACTGCACTGATTGGCACTGTCGCATACTCCTCATGCCTGGGAGAACGTAATTTCTATGCGCATGGGAGAAAGAGGGTATAGCAGTTATATGGCTAATTCATGCGCTGCTGTAGTCCCCTTGGACTGAGTGCATTATCATTCAACTCCGAATGGCTGGGACTACCGTGTCTTCCATGCACTCATACCCAAGAAACGTCAAGAATTCGCTGACCGAGCACGAGAGCACCGTTCTGCAGGAGCCGATCTTCCTTTGTCTGGTGTAGATGATTATTTTTTTATTTATCCATGACAATCATTCCCCCTGACACAGCGTCGCTGATGTGCGACTACTCGCCGGTTGATACTCGGATAAAGCTAATTCTGGCATACTTAAGCAGATCTCCCATTCTTCAGGTGGCCTACCCCTCTTCAGATCGGAATGCAACGGAATCCTCCACAGATGAGATTGGGGGGATACCGCCTCAATGGAGGGGTCACACAGCCAAGGAATAACGACGTCAAGCTACCGAACCTACATGGATCTGAGAGAATTGATGAGGCTACACGGAGGGACACAAATCCCATATTGCTTTCAATATACGAAGCGAAGCCGTTTTGCCCACACGGCGTAATAGCGGTCACATGTCGGTCCGTGATCAACGACGGTTTCAATTAGATACTTCCAAAGAGAAAAAAGGAAAGAAAATCAGAGGATCACAGCCTGCATGAGGATCTTCCTCTGTTTCGTATAACCGTTGGGATTGCTGTTTGGAAGTACGTCCCGCTTTCCGTTACGGACAGGGAAGCAGATCCAATAACGAACCCCGGCTTCGTTGGACGACGAGGAGGATTCGAGGTTCGTCAAAAATTTTCAATTCGTTTGCTGCATCTTGAGACGCACTGAGGATGCTTTCTTCCATATCACTTCTATTTTCGATCCCTTAAATTGTCCACATGCATCTTCATGGGCATGTTCCGTATTGCTATGCTTCTGTGTGACAATCGCGTCTGTTTCTGGTAGTCGTCACTGCTCTATTCTCGTGACGCATACATAATGGAGACGTGGCTCTTGATTGAAACTCCTTTCCATGAGCGGTAAGCTTGTAGGATTCGTACCGGAGGGAGAAAAGGGAGGATTGATTTGAGTTCGGAGTTTGTTTCCAAATCATAAACGTAGGCTGTTGTACGTTCGGGAATATGCTCCGAACGCATCTCTTTTCCATTAATATGTCCTTAAGTTAATTTATCTACCACGTGGATATCTCAACGTTATACGCTTTCTCCAATGGCTGTGTCAATGCTTGTTAGGCTTCTGCTGAGACTATTCATGTATTCATGCGTTCCCAATTACACATTACGCATGGAGGTAGCTAGCACTATAGAGTAAGTCTAGAGTTGAGTATGGATATCTCCAGGTCTTCCATTACCACTTGAACATGATATTATAGCCCGATCATCATGGCGCTTGTGCCAGACCCTTTTCAGTTTCTTTTCACCTTCCCTTTGCTCTCCTTTCCGCCAAAATTATCCAGCGAGATGGTACTACGGAGTATCGAAGGGGTGTCCGACCCATCGGATAGTTGCATCCACACGGCGCAAACAGAACCTTCACAGATCACCCCTAAAATGTCAATTATGGTGGCGATATCATACTGCTACGCTGATCTAACTCCGCGGAGTCGAGCCAAGTGGGCGTTTAGTACACATAATACTCAGTGTGCTATTAACATAACCACACTTACTCGGTCGGTCCTACATGGTCAGTAGGCGAACGTCGCATCATTTATACAGGATTTCTCCTTCCTAGCAGTAATGGGAGGATCAATTTTCGGTTTCTTAGATTTTAGATAATGGCCCATTTTCTATACTGGTTTTGAGTCAGAAAAGTTCTGCAAGTTCTTCAAGCTTTGGATATACAAATAGCTATATTCGGTTCTTGAAGTAGGTTAGTCAATAATTTCGTTACGTTGCTGAGGATATACCTAGTACTTCGATATCACATGCCCCATTTCCATTTACGGATCATACTGTAAATATGTTTCCTTTACAGACATTTGAGATGCTGTACACAATCACTCGCCTTATCAGCATTTTGCAGGTATCTCTGTCTGCTAGTACAATTATATTACAGTATTGAAGAGTTCAGGACCTCAGTTCACGCAAGTCTACCTCAACTTCTAAGGATGTATGCATTCGGTTTTGCAAACTGACCGTCCAAATTCCGACAAGGTTCGGATATGCTCACACCGATGAATGAAGCAACACCAGGGTCTCAGGGCCTACCCCTCGATCTAGGGCACTCAATGTAGCATTTTTGGCTCTTTAGCACCAAGAGGTAACGGCTTCGTGTCAAGCAGGCATTGCAGTTATCCACTTTCATAACCTAAACAAAAGAGCCTGTGAGGGTCGGCCCGAACTTTGAACGCTCGATGCACCGTGGGTTGAGAAGACGGAGTTTCGCGCAAGTGCAGCCATGCCCGCTCGCACAGATCTCCTCATCAATTCAAATCTCACCTCAGAAAACTGCCTCAATTAGCATACCATTGATTGGATCGCATTCCCAAGCGGATGATCAGAGAGATTAAGCATCAGCGAGATGAACCTGGCTCTATCGGAAGGCACTCCGTGATCACACGGCCACGCTCTCTTCCCGTGCTGATGTGAGAGCTACTGCCACGAAGATTGTGCATACAATTTACGCATATTTGCCGCAACTTCACCGTGCGAAAGTGGATGCAATGCCAATAGGCCATGTCTAAAGGTTTCAGTTGCCAGCCGGAATCATTTACCTGTAAAGGGAGTCCAAAACGTCTGTTGGGACGGGCAAGCAAACGTAAGACTGCAGACGGTAGTCCTGGGAAACAATCAATCAGACGGTTATTCCTACTGCACGTTTCAAAGGGGAATGCATCTCGTTGCAGGGGGCGGGAAATAGAGTGTGGTATTGCTCTCGTGAGCCCACAGTGATAGGCCTACATGAGTCTAATTTACGAGCATCGACGCTTAGAGCCGCCTCTAACTGGAACGTTTCTACGAGCCAACGAAAGCATAACATGGTGTGGCTGATTGATTTGAGTCTTTCTCTGTAGGGCTGGCTACAGTATATTTGGAATACTGGAGATGATCCATCTGAAGTGGTAGGGGTAGTGTAGCATTTAGTGTAAGACCTAGTACTGGATTAGTATATTAGTAGCAGTAATTAGGCCCGCTGAACGGCGACCACAGGTCATGTTCTTTTCACATTGGGCTAATTATTAGACAAGGCCATTAGCTTCTGTTGCACTGCCGGCTAAGTGCCGGTGGAATTGAAAGCGGAGATCTCGTGATGTCCAAGATCGGCCATTGCGTTCTCTAGGCCAGTCAATACATGAGAGCATGCCTCTGAGGACATAGAATAATGGCTCGGACATATTTAAAGAAGCTCTCTATTCTGCTGGGGGTGCTTCTGAGGAGTTCTAAGGAAAAATTGATTCCAGGTCCGTTAAACAATGTGACTCATAATATAGTATATGTTATGCCAGGACTTTTAAATGCAAAGTAACCCAAAAGTTTAATCCGTTTGATAAGTTGTGGTGCAGAAATATGAGACCGTAATGGAACTCATCTTTGTTTTTGGCATCAGGTAAACTTTACTGCTTTATGATGCAGCTTAGCTTCAAGCACAAGTAATTTCCAAACGAAAACAAGCTGGCATTTCTAATTGGGAGAACATTGAATAGATATAAGAAAGAGGGTCTAGAAGGCAAGGGCCTTGTTCTGCTGCCGTATTTTGTGAGGCAAAGTAGACCGATGTGTGTACCAAGTCATATAAATAGCATAGATAACAGATATATCCGAGCGACAAGATATTCAAATGGTGATATTACCACTCAAAGATGGATATTAGGATAACAAAAATCAAATATTACTATTCAAGTCTATTTTTCCATTATGCCATTTGCAACTTATACATCAGAGCATACCCTGGACAAATTCTGCCTAAATATTCAGAGCAGCCTGGGCATTAACCCCGATGCCTATCAACCCGTATCTCCGATATGGGGAGTTATAGTACAATAATAATAGACAAACAACCCAAACGCCGGTATAGTGCCCGTAGGATAGTGTAGTATCATCCATCTGGAAGAGTTATGCCTTGCGAAGAAACGATCATTGCGGCGGCTCATCTTCAGCTTTCATGCCAACCATCTCGTATTCTCCAGCCCCGTCTCTTCCTCTCCCTCTTCGGCTTCCTCGACCATAACCTTGCTCTTCATCGCCTATATCCTGGGTAGAACTCTCAGCATTGGCTCCGTCCACCCTCTGTGTTGTGGCACCTGAGCCACCAAAGCTAATCGGTCGCAGTTCTCGCCATTGACAAGCCCACACTCCCAGAAATGTCATGAACGCTGAACTTGCTACCTGGAGAGCCCACCATAACCAGTGTTGTGGTAAGGAATGTGAGTAGAGTGAAACAACAATGAGGTGAAGGAAGTGAATCGTGAGTGCAAAATCGGGTATCAGTTTACTGCGCGATACTAAAAGCATGAGGGCAATCACTCTGTGCAAGCAGTTAGCTATTATTTTCTTTCCAGAAAGGTTTATATAGGATATCAAAATAAATGCCGCCCTGATTAGCTACATACCCGATGAAGCTGTTTAACATCCAGACCATCCCTAGCATCCACCCAACCGTGTTATCTCCTCGTAGACTCCTCCAACTCAACACCAAATCAATATTAAAGTGCTTTCCCGCCACCAGCGCCGTGAATAAGATGAGTATTGATCCGGATAGGTAGTATATGAGTTGAAGGAGGACGATTTGAGTTAGGATCTTGAGTGGAGGGAGCTCCGTCAACGCGCCGGGCCGGGGGGGCCTTCGCCGTCGCGCCATAGCAGCAGATCAAAGCTTTCTGGAAAATTTAAACTACGCTATCTTGGGGATATCGGCGTCATCGTTATGTTGGATTGCTTGGTGGAAGCTTTGTCTTGCTGCCTCCTGCAAGGGAACGCACTCCCTATCATGGGGCATCACGTAGGCGGTGAGCCAAATTGGGTTTAGTGACTGCTATTTTGCCGCTCCTGGTGACGACCGAGCTTGGGAAGCGCGGAATATGGCAAAGACATTTAGACAATCGTCTCACAGTGTGTCTTTTGAGTCAGTCGCTTTCAGGTTCAGAAATCGTGAGGGTCCGACTATCCTTCTAATTGGTGCGTATCACCTAGCTGTCGATTGTATCCGCTGCTGACTTGCCGGCGCACAGCTCCTCGATCTGCTTAAAATGGGATTTTTTAGCTCCAGTAGCTCTCCTCCAGCCCCAAAATTATCGTCAGACGGTGCTCCAATAGCCCCTGATCGAAGCCAACGAGCGAAATGCTGGGAGGCGAGAGATATATACTTCCAATGCTTGGATAAGAACGATATTGTGGACAGCCTGAAGGAGAAGGACAAGGCAGCCAAGGCTTGCAGCTCTGAGGGGAAGGCATTCGAAGCTAACTGTGCTTCAAGTTGGGTAAGTAAAGGCATTTACCCGTATTCCGACGTCCCCATAGCCAGTGGAGGCAGTGAACAGTTGGAATATGCTTCGAGTTGAATGCTAATTGCGGGGATCTTAGGTCACATACTTCAAACAACGAAGAGTCATGGAATATCAGAGAAATAAGACAATAGAGAAACTAAAGGCCGAAGGTGCTCAACAAATGCCTGGGGAAATAGGTCCTGGTGGGAAACCCCGAGTGTAGACGGCAAATGTGGACGAGAAACAAGAATTAAAAAACATGTATACTAGAAGCAATTAGGCGCATTGGATATAATGGGCAGGGACTCTCAACATTCAATATATCACATTGTATTATGTCTCTATTATGATTTCAGATGGAAGCTTGTCATTCCCATCTATTTTGACTGAAAAGATCAGGATCAGAGGAAGTTCAAGTGTCCAGAAATTGAAAGGAAACGCCGATAGTGGACATCTTTAAGTTAATGACAGCAGTCGCCGTCTGGTTATAAATATCCCACATGCGCCTCACACGACTAACTTCTCGCGCCGCCACTAGCTTCAAATCACATTTCGATACGCCAGATAACCGCCCCTATAAGCCTGTCGCACCTCATCGAAAAGGTCAGACACAAATAACCCAAACCATTCCCGCCTAATTGAACACACTTTTGAAAATAAAATCCAATTGTATAACCACCATGAAGTATACCGAGAACTTTTTCAGGTCACAAATCTGCCATAAACGCCATACTATCTCAAAATTCACCCAAAAAGCCCCCAGCTTGGGCAAATCGGGTTTGCTGATCCCGCAAATCCGCCCAACTGGCCAGTTCCTCTTCAGAATTATCATCCCCATCACCTGAAAGAGTCCGCGACCCACCGGGGCTGACACGCTCCAGTCTCATGAGGACCTCTAGGAAACGCCCCAGGTATTCCTCTGCTTTTATTGCAAGAGGTCCTTTCCGGTTCTGAGGGGTATCAATTAAGGTGCTGGCGATCTGCCGGATTTTGTTGATCTGAGAGTGAGAAGCGGCATGTTAGCACTATGGATGCGAGCTAAAGGCGAAAAGAAGGACTCTAGAAATGAAGTGGACTTACAAAACTTGCGCCGTTGGGTTCCATGTTAACCTGACTGATACTTCCCAAAACTCGCAGGAGATCCTTGACGATATTCTCCCTCTCATTAGATATCATTGTCTCGATGGCTTCATAATTATCGGTCGGTGGTCTTGATATACCATCCAATCCACTAGACATCAAGCCGGGCGAAGTTAGCTGCCCACTATTCGATCCATCGATAATCTCGTCCCTTTTGTGAACCTCCAACAAATTCCAATACTTCTCCACGATATAAGATCGAGTGCCTAGCTGACTAGCGTATATATTTGCCTTCTGGATCTCTAACTGGATTTTTAGCCTCGACTCCAGCGCCCCAGAGACCCATTTACGCTCTTCGCCTACACCAAATTCTGGTCCTGGGGTAAAGGCTGTTCGGTCAGAGGTCGCGAATTCACCAGGCTGTGAACCTGGCTGGAGCATTAACTCTTGTGGGATGATGTCCAATGTACGTTTCACAGCACGCAGACAGTCTCCTAAGACGCGCATCTGGCGGGTCCAGTCAAATACTTCGTCAATTCCATAGGCTAATTCCATTGTCGCCAGAGGCGTACAAGTCATGTAGATCCGGATGCCGGTGTTGAAGCCGGTAAGCTTCGATATTAGACCCGGTGGCTGCGGATCAACATGGTCTACATATATGTACTCGTCGTCCACTTCTAATGGCAGAGGAGGATATGGCTCGTTCGGCGTTGGAGGAGGGATGACGAGCTCTCCAAAAGAGGCACCCAGTTGTTGCATAGATCTGATGCCATTAGACCACGAAGCTATTTTCCAGGAGGCTGACTTACCTTATCCCTACAAACATGATCCAAAATATTCTCCTGCCAATTTCTTGCTTGATATAGTCCACCTGCTCCGACCTTTGTTCATATCCAGCGCCAGCAATGCCAAACGCAGCTGGCATTATGTCCGCTGTGAACCCTGGACCCTTTGCTTTGTGTGCCCCTAGGATCCTTATGATGCTCAAAGTCTCGCCAAAGTATAGCCGGCACGACTTCCAGTTAAATGTATACGCACCAGCGAGGCCCAGGAAGTAGCTGGTCGCCGCGTCGTACACTGAGAGATCCTTGTCCAAATACCCAGGCCCTCTCGCCTCAACTGCTACTTTGTGACATCTTTCGACCAGGCTCATCGAATTTGGATAGAGGTCCTGCCTGTGCTGGGCCTTGAGATGCTGTTGGGGTTTTCGTGGAAAGGACGCCACCAGGATGCCGACCATGGAGGCTAACAGAGCTAGGAAGGCAGGATTGCTGAGATCCTCTCTGTGTTTAAAAGCTGCTCGGAATGAGGGCTCGTGAGGGAACGGCGCCAATGGGTGGATATAAGTGAAGAAATCATCGACAAGAAGCTCGAGGATCGGGTAGGGGCAGATGGACTCGGCGGAGAGCACCGCATGTGAGGAGAACGAGGCCAAGGTTGCGGCGATATTGCTTGGGGATGTGGGCGAAGAGAAGGCGCCTGCACCCGCTGTCTCCTCCAGTCTGCGTTTCTTTATAGCTTCGGCATGTCGATTGGGAGGACCTCGACGCCTGCTCGGTCGCTCGAAGGTGCAAGGAATGTCTAGGACGGCGCAAGCTCGACATGGCGGGCCCGACTCGTCGCACTGCACGAGAGGGCGACGTCAGCAAACACTGCCAATGCTATAATATGCGCTCGATTGCATCTCACTAGTCACTCACCTTCACCTTTCGGATGCTGCACGAGTCGCAAGCTTTGCGCAAGCGATTTCCCTTCTGCGCGTCTGGCCCCGAAGCCGACGCGCCGTGTTGCTGGCCATCCTGCGCGTGGCCGTTCGCCGGAGACTGGGGAGATGTAGTGTAGGCCGGGGCAATGGCTTGTTGCTGCTGGAGCTGGGGAGGAGGTGGCGGGGGGTCGTACTGGTATGGCTGGGGAGGTTGATGCTGTTGATGTTGGTGTGGAGATGGGATGGAGTCGCCGGGCGCGACCTGGACAGCGCTCACAGCGATCTGGGCCGCGGGGTACTGGGCATGAGGATAGCTGTTGCCCGGCGGCGTATAGGCCGACATGATGCTCTGAGGCACGCGATTCCCGGCGAGAAGTCGGGAGAATATTTGATAAGGGATCTGGGTGGGTGAGAAAAAGGGTAAATTACGGTCTTGGGTTCTTGGAAGTGGTGCCTGTGGCCAGGGTGGCTGGCATTCTAGCTGCCTGTTTTAGAAGCTACTCTCTAGCTGTTAGACCTCCAGTGCCGCAATTGAGCCGACCACGACTGCAACCACGACCTTCACGGGAGAGCCTAAAAGCGCCTAATCAGTAGTCGCACAGGTTCCTTCAGGGAGCGCATTGCTCCTGATGATTCAAAACAGATATCTATGGCCGTATTCCTATCATCTATCGTCTAGCATCTGTTGTCTAGTATCTAATGCCACCCATGGTCTAATGTCTAATGTCTAATGTCTAAAATCTAATGTATACAACATGAAAAATAGGCCAATGCAAGAAATCCCGAAAGTCTGACAATTGAAAGTCAAATCGTAATGCGCCATATTACCACTGTCTCATATCTTCGTCATCTGCTCTCTCGATTTCACCACACGTGCTGCGTATACAAAGCACATTCCAACCACAAGATCCGCCCCTGCAAAAATCTGAGCATACAGATACCCGCCATCTTTCTTCTGGATCAGCTGCCCAGCGATTGATGGCCCTGTGAGACAGGCAACACTGACAATGGTCTATGATTCAGTCAGTGAGAGCCTTTCATTTTACAAGCCTTAACGTCATATTATGTTCTACAACAAGGGAGAAGATTCTTACGAAGGTCTGCCCCATCCTCACACCGGCCTTACTCAAATCCTGCGTCAAACTACTTAACGTAGCGGGGAAGAGCCCTTGTATTATGGCAGTAGATACGCCATACACTGTGGCCCAAGCATAGGTGCCCGCACTGGTATGCACAGCCATCCAACAGAAGTTAATGATAGCTGTAGAGAGGATACCGAATAGGATCACATTTAGGGGGCCAAAGTATCGATCTGCTAAGAAGCCTGGAATAACTCGACCTAGAATTCCTGACCCATTCAAGATGATCAAGAGGTTGATTGATTGAGGGTAGCTCATACCAATTATATCAGTGCCGAAGGAACCGATCTGAGAAGTAATGAGTAATGTAGTTCAAGAGGGGGAAACAGGTGAGCATACATAGTAAACCCCGAAGTATAAACCCCAGAATGCCTTGAGAATACCGTTAGCGTATGTGAAAACAAACTGTCTAAAATGATCGGTAGAACCCACAAAAAACATGCCGATTGCAAAGAACAAGTACGGCAGCTCCTTAAAGGAAGCCCACTCCACAATCGGGCCAGCAGTCCTTGGTTTGATTCTAGGTTTGGAACCAATGAAGCAAATAAGCAGGGATCCGAATTGTATAAAGCCCAGCGCTCTCATCGTCCAAGCATATCCACTGCGCGGAAGCAGCTGTTGCACCATGACCGGATAGATCATGCCCCCGATTGCACTTCCCGTTGTAGCCAGTCCAATAGCGATGCTCCGTCGTTTGCTGAAGTAGGTACTGATCAAACTCAGAGATGGGCAGAAGACACAGCCATTGCCCAAACCGAGGCATATTCCTTGAGCGAGGAACACTTGCCAGTACTGCTTGGATAAAGATGTCATGAAGAGTCCGAGCGGGGAGATTACGGTCCCCAAAAAGAAAATTTGCTTGAAGTAGCCCGCATCTGCTAACCGTCCGGTAAAGGTGCCAATAAAGAAGAGAAGGAAGACTTGCGTCGACCCTATCCATGAGACATCGGAAGGTGAAATACCGAGTTCAGCCGTGTAGTAAGTTTGGAACACACCAAAAGAGTTTATAATCCCCCTTTTTTGGGCACAGTGTGTTAGTACTAGCTACGTGTACCAGGTGAGGGACAATTTACCAAGTGTTCATTAAGACGAGGAAGGTCATCACAACTATCTTAAGTGAGCATTTCCACGATGCCAATACACATAAAAATCCTCACAGAAGTGGACGGTTCTCCGTTTCCCTCGACACCGATTACGCATAGTCATACTATATCGCTTCCAAGTGTAAGGTTCAAAAGAGAGGCATGACACATACCTTGCAACCATGCTGTCCAACCACCATCAGGAGGTGGTCCCAGGTCTCTTGTAGTACTTCTTGAGAGTGTCCGCGCGACCAGATCTCCCAATACTCCGCCGTTTCCCTTCATGTCTGGATTATCATCCTCTGGTTTCTCAAGGTAAGGTTCAATATCGAGGTCCGCATCTCCAGGATACTTTCCATCTCGTACGGACGGGTCAGATGAAGGAGCCTCGGAATGATCCTCCATAGTTCATCCAAGAATATTCCCCAACCAAAGGAATACCTTGACTAAGCCTAATTGCTGGCGCACCAAGCAATGCCAATGCACCTATCTCTAAAAGGTTTTACAGGAAGAATTTTAATGATATATTGAGAGACTCCAAAGTCAAGCAGGTTCGACGACGCTTCCGAAATTAACGGAGACTGGTAATACTATACCTTTTTGAAAAATTCAAACTTTTAAGAGATAAAATGCACCCGGGGTTCACAAAAGCAAGCCCACCATTTTACAAGACACTTATATTGGCCGACCATAAGTTGGTCGAGGTAAGAGTGGAGCATTTTCTACTCCCGACAGAAAGCGGGCAACGAGTCCCCACTCCTTGTGAATTGGTATATAACAAAAACCACAATTGACCTGGCCGCATTCGTTGTCTGAGAAGAGAAGAAAAAAAAAAGTGGATTCCATTCCGTTCATAACCGGGATCAAAATACTCCGAGACGCGTCAATGTGCGCTGGGCGTATCCACCAGAGATTTGATTTAGCTCATTTTCGGCAAAGCCTATCCTGTCCTGGCTGAATCATTTTCCGGGAAGCAATCGCCGTTTGCTTTTCGCCTTTCTATTCGTTAGACATCAGGGTGACGCTCATGCTGAGATTCACAAATAGACTTGGCACATTTAAGCTTGTGTTCACTTACTTGGCAATTGCACCCAGGGGCCAATGAGCATTATTAACTGCTTCAAAAGCAGCGGACCGTAGATGCCAAATTAGCTGCCTGAGGACTACCGAGGCCCAAATGTACTCCTCAAGTCTTCTACGTGAAATGAAATGATGAACGGATCAAATTCAAGTCGCCTCTTCAATTAGTTTGCAACTCGAATGTGAATTTGTCGAGCTGCTACGGAGCATAAAGGCCACATGACATTGAATTTTCATTTTTCTACGAAACGGAGATCTATGGCTGATCGTTATGGCACTGCTCAAGAAGCCCAAGTTGAGCAGGACCTCGTAAAGGGTAACCAATATCTACTAGATCCTCATACGTAATAGAGAAGAATTCATGCAAGACTCCCCAGAGCAGGGCAAAAGACATGAGAAATTCCTATGTTGCGCTGAGCTATCACTCTAGAGAGTAGCTAGGGGTCTTAAGATGGAATATACACAAACTATTATTCTGTCGATTTCAAACACAGAGCTACATACAGATATATCAAGTGTCTGGGTGAAGCCAGGAGGTAACCGATATTATCAACCTGATTTTAGCAATGGAAGAGTATCAACGAAGCTGTATTTTGCAGATTTATGCTTCCTGAATCCAATTGGTATCAGAAAACAGACTTAGCTATAAAATGCACTTGAGATCATGTTTTGAATGTTGACTTGAATCATTGCTACGAGAGAATGAATTGAGATCAAGCGTGCTATGGAAAGTTGGATTAATAATATTACCACCAAAACCGAATTACGTCTATGTGGGGTGCGGAAAGCATACCGCACCCCTCCACTGTCTTGGCCATGAATATTCTCAGGGCTAGATCGACTTGCCATCAATTTGAATCACCGTCACATACAAGGCTGCTGAGTTCCTTAGCATCACCGGCTCTTGGAATAATTCTAATTAAGAGACCAGTGCTGTAGCTGAGCTAAGAGCATTCTCGAAACGAAAATTAAAAAATGGCGTCAGATGCTACAGCCCAAGACAAGAGCAATATTCACAAAGCTGGGACCAACGATGGATGGCATGGAGTTATTTCGGAAGAGGGCCCATTCCCGCCAGCCGCAAATCGTTACCACCTCTATATAGGTATGATTGATAGTAACTCCGCTCCTGCTGCTTGGATAGAAATGTTAAACATATGTACAGGCCTCTTCTGCCCCTTCGCGCATCGTGTCAACCTGGTTCGACATATTCTCGGATTAACTGATATCATTCCAATATCCGTCGTCATGCCATATCCAAAGGGTGATGATAAGGGATGGCCAGGATGGAGATTCCCTAAGTCTAACGAGGAGTACAGTGGGGCAACCGTTGACAACTTGTTCAACAGTAGCTATTTGCATGAGGTGTATTTCAAAGCAGACTCCGAGTATAAGGGCCGCTATTCGGTGCCCTTGTTGTGGGACACGGTAAGCGGGACTGCAGTGAACAATGAATCCGCGGAAATGCTACGCTGGCTTCCAACAGCATTTAAGTCCGTTGTTCCTCAGAACAAGAACATAAATCTGTACCCCGCGGACTTGGCATCACAGATCGATGAGATAAGTGCCTGGATGCAGCCAGAGCTAAATGCTGGTGTTTACAGAGCTGGGTTTGCCAAGTCCCAAGAGGACTATGACGCGGCTGTACCGATTGTTTTCCGAGCACTCAACAAGCTGGAAGCACTAATAAGCAATAACGGTGGCCCGTTCATTCTAGGGAAACAGCTCACAGAGGTTGACCTGAGAGCGTATGCCACTATAGTCCGATTTGACACCATCTACGTCCAGCATTTCAAGTGTAACCTAGGAACGATTAGACATGATTATCCGGTAATAAACAATTGGCTGAAGAATCTGTACTGGAACGTTCCAGGTTTCCGAGAGTCGACGGATTTTAAACATATCAAGGAAAATTGTAAACACACATATAGCTCCTCTAGACAAAGTGTAGAAGGTCAGTTACTGACAGCCGAATAGATTCAAAGAGCCATGGCGATATAAACCCTCTAGCCATTACGCCAATGGGCCCAATACCAAACGTTGAGAGTGGAGTGGAGGAAGATGTCAAGAAATTACGCGTTGGATTCATTGACATATAGACGATTAATATGAGAGCAAGGCCCTTGTTGGAATGTTAACGGTTGATAACAGCTCCCCGAAAAGAAATTATAATCATCTAGGGCCTGCTACGCAGTCATAAGCTCTAAATATTGAATCGTTTGCTCACGAGAGGCTACCAAATAAGCCTGAGATAAGTTAAGATACAAGCGGACGTCAGAACTCAGAAGGGATTTTTTTTTAAATTTTTTCTTTTGGAATAATTGAGCTATATGGCCTAGTCAACGTACCATACTTGCTCGGGATTAGTACTGTTACCAGTGTAATTATGATGAAAGTAATCTCCAATTGCAACCCATAGATACTCTAGGTGCTTCTCGGTCCAGTAGTCACGGACAGCATCCACAAACCTTTGGTCTTTGTTTACCAATTCACGTATCGTATCCTGCATCTTCTGCTCAAGCTGTTTAACTGAAGCTACAAATTCATCATCCGCTTTCATTTGTGTCTCTAGATCTGCCCCTGACGCTTCTGCCCTTTTAACAAGTTGGTCGTAGATATGAAGGTGTTTGTCCGTTATCTCATCATTTCTCAAAACCAAAGCCAGGTTACGGATGGTCTCGTAGATATATCCACTGTCTGACTGAAGGACTCCTACGGAGACATGCTCCATGATGATAACTGCAATACCGTCATCGCTTTCGATATTCTGTTCTGGAGCAATACTTGCCAATATCCCTTCGCTGACCTGATCAGAAACCTTTCCTATTATCAGGAACATTTTATTGGTATCAAGTAGATTGTGCAATGGAAATCCCTTATCTTTTGTATATTGAGCATATTCGTCTTCCGTCATACGTTGTTGTAGATAAGTGTCACGTTTTCTTGCTATTTGATACCACCTTCCTGTGGCCACGTCCTGGTTTCCGGATTCTTTGGTGCGTCTTACACCTGGCCACGGGTTACGTGGCTTTTGATCATTATAATTCACTACCGAAATTCTTTGGCCCTGATATTGTACTTTGAGCCCACGGCCATGAGAATCAATGGTCCCACGACCTTGACTAGACCAACGGAAGGTTCGATGTCCCTCGTCAATCATATTTTGATCACCCTTTAAAAATGATCTGAGCGCCCATCTCCATCCAGGAGAGCTGAGTCTTCCATCCTCGACAAAGATGATTGCTGATGGGATCCCGCTGTCCTTCAGAGCAAGAAGTTCCCATACCTTTTGCATACGTTTCTCCCTCCGCTCTTCAATTCGTGCGGTACTTTCTTCCTCCTCCTCACGCTCTTGGTCTTTTCCAGCATAAAGTACTTGAGCCATATCAAGATCCATTAACATAGCAATGCAGAGCGGTTCATCTTCAGGCATACTGACTTCACGATAGTGTAGTGACTTATCAAGAAAATGAAGATTTCGCAAACCACTTGGAACCCATTTCTCTCCCGAATGGAAAAATGCTCCTAGAGTCCAAACTTCAACTTGAAGATCTTCTCGGAATACTTGGTACCTTATATTTTTAGTAGCCACAAAACTTTGGTAGAGGTCTTGTAGACCAACTGCTTGATCGGCAAATTGGAAATATAGGGACTTGGCAAGAGCACCTTCCTGAAGAGTCCAGAGCCGACGCATCCAAGCTGATGTGAAAATCCTCGCTGAGCCCTCAGTGATGTCTACAGAACGAGCTTCAATACACATGAGGCCAGCATCTAGGACAAGAACTCTCTTTGCAAGCTCATATACTGCACGAATCTTTTCTAGAGCCATCCTTTTCCCTTCATCACGTCTTGCAGGGCAACATAAAGTGTCCAGCCAGATGTAAGGATTCTCGAAAGCTCTGAGTTATTCGCTGTTTTATTAAGTTGGCTTACTAGCTCTCTTACGCGAACCAAATTGCAAGAGTTAAGAGACGTATTCTCTGGATTACGAAGACCATCTGCCCAAACATGTGATAGGGCAGTGTATGAAATTTCATCAGCAGCCTCTATGACATCTGCGGTCAAGTTTTACTGATCTCCACGTAGACGGAGAACTGGAAAGTGAGGCCCTTTCAAAATCTCGATAAGCTCTTCCTCCTCTACTGACAGCTGTTTGCATAGACAACCTTGTTGCTCGTGATATAGCTCATATGTCTTGATGTCGATCTGATACAATTTGCACTCGTGATCTGTACAATTGCCATGATCTCGTTTTGGCAGCTTGTCCATTTTAGTGATGAGACTCAAGCCTTGAAGTGTACCATACTTGGCATCGATTCTTGAAACATCACTAGGACACCAACCACGATGGAGCATTGACTGCTTTAATTCCCGATTAATATATTCTTTCCCCCAGGTTTGAGCAAGTAGTACAGACTCTCTCAATTCTGTACGATCTTGTTTGATAGCCGTAGCAAAAATTTCTGCAATAGCTGCAATTGAATACCTGATCGCTTGGTTAAACTCTGGCGGAAGTGAACCTAGAATATAGCTTGCCAGTCTTAGACAAGAGGTCAAGTGTCTGTAATGTGCCTTCTCTGCTTCAGCCTCTTCGGGGATCCTCCCCACGCCTAAACCCATTAGCTGCTGGAATTCGGCCAGGTCACATTTAACGTAGCATCCATCAGCTGTGACTAGGATGTCATATTATCTGATCGACCAGTTCTTGAGACCTATTCTCACCACTCGATGATGCGAGCCGTGCAGATGACTCGTCTTGGTCTTTGCGTGAATTGAGACAGAGAGCTTCAGAAAGAAAACCGAAATATAACCATGTCTGGAGAAAGTCTTCCAGTTCATGGACAGGGGTTGGATTCATGGTCTCCTGGTGCTTATCCTGCAGGTGATCGTCGGCCGCTAGGAGGACTTCAGGTTTGCCCTCAAGCTTTGGATGTTCCAGGAAAGGGCTACCATCATAGCGTTTGCGACATACATATGGAGTTTTTTGTTCTGGCAAGGAAGAGCTGCCGCGATCGGTAGGGCGCATAAGAAACTCCATGGATTGCCCTACAGCTCCAAAGGGCCTGGAAGCGTGAGTGGAGAAAAAATGAATAGCCAGTCTTCTAGGTCAGAAATCGATGCGTGGAAGTTTGCGAATGAGAATTTCAATTCTAGGACCGCCATCAATGGGCTAGGCTTTCGCGCCACGGCTGAATCCACAAACGCCCCCCATACGGCTGCGGGGTTGTAATTCCGAACGGTTCCGCCATCGTTCACTGAGCCAAAGCCAGTTGCTTTACACGGGATATCGTTTTGAACGGAGGGTATCGTAGCCAAATATCAAGCCACCAGCCCCAGCCACTCCGGCGTATAGGATCGCGTACGAAAAGCCTTTCGGAAGTTGAGCCTCATCCAGGAAAACGGCAAATACGCGGCTGAGTGCACAGTGCTAGTTGAGCTGCTGTACAATACCATGAGAGATCAGTTCAGGAAGAGGAGAAATCTTTCAGCGTGCACCATTAATGCTCATTGTGTGATTATTGAATTATGAACTGCTGAGAGAATTGTGAGTTACAAGCTTTGCTTGCTGCTCGCTACGCTCGCAGGAGGGGGGTGCTTCGCACCCCTGGGGATAAAGTGTAACACGTGACCAAAACACGTACTAAGCGAAATCACATGATATATCTCATAGCTGTAGAGCAATAACTCGAGCTGAAACGCTTAAATCCGTAGAGTTTTCTGAATCGTATGTTAATTTCCTATTTGGGATAGTACGTGATCGATATCTAAGTTCTTTGACTATACTCTATAACCACCACTTCTTTTAGCTATAATTCTTTTGAACAATCTTTATATACAACTATGAATAGCAACAAAACAATAGGCATTGGTTATAAAGAACTGTATAATAGAGATACAGGTTTTGTTAATATATATTACAAAAACATTATATATAATATAACACAAGTAATATATCAAAGAACTTGAGACAAATACAACATATATCTAATAGACGTGAATAATTACAATATTATTACACACTCTCAACTATAGATATATATCTCGCGACTTTATAGTTTAAATTTATACGTTCTCCTTTTATTATTTATAATTACTGCTTTTGCTACTACTGTCATAACTAACAACGTTATAATATCAGGTTTAACAATTTG
Organism: Scytalidium sp. 3C; assembly: GCA_000743665.3. Lineage (NCBI taxonomy): Eukaryota > Fungi > Ascomycota > Leotiomycetes > Scytalidium > Scytalidium sp. 3C. The sequence continues at coordinate 268,570 of JMRO03000008.1, read as the reverse complement.
TAATACTGTTTTAATTCAACAACTCACAACTATGTTAACTATACACGTCTTTATTTTATGTACTAGCTGTATTATAATATTAAGATAATTATAGAATAATAAAACATATATTAGACAAATAAAAGGTATAGAGAATGTTAGAGTAATAGTTTATTACTATTATAAGAGTAGCCATAAGCTATAAATAGCGTATATAAGTATAATTAACTTTTTTAATAGTAATTGTTACAATTGCTATTACAACTTATCAAATACTTGTTGTAACATCAGATAACATAAGTAATACTTATACTTCGATATAAAATATAGAAATTTAATAATATAATACTTCAAAATATTCAAGTAACTTAAACTATTATAGTTGTTTTTCTTTTTGTTATCTCAAGAATAGTATTTGCGAATAATTTCAGTAGTATTATGTAACAGGTCTTACGATATATTCTTAGAATATATCACGTGATATAGATCTTTCGTAGAGCTGTTCGAAGATATAGTAGTTATGCACGAGAAGTATTATTTTAGTCGAGTTCGCAATGTTATTATGATAAGCTTATGATTTAAGAATATCAATTAAGTTGAGCACGAAACTCTTATTTATTTGGTAATAAATGTACATTATATAAACAATGAAATCCTATAAACCTTGGATAGACCCCCAAGATCTAGGTTCCTGAATCTTGACTAGATCTTGAAAATCCAGAGTCTATTATATGATTGTCTTAACCCCGTTCTATCAGTGAAACTCCTATCTGAGATCTCTTATCTAGTATAAGTTTTCTATATTCCAAGTAATCTTGTAATATTATTCCTTTTTTAGGTTTAGTGTTGCCCCGACGTTTAAGTTATGAAATCAAGATATTTGCGACCTTTTATAACTTTCTTTTTTTTCTATTATATTATTTATATAATTTAAGAAATACAAAGAACATCTAGAACTAACTTTGATAATTGAAAAAACTGGTTATTTTGCGATATCTTGTTTATATTGTAAAAAATATTCAAAGAAATATATTGTAATTCAAAACTCGAAAAAGTATAATAAGTACATTTATCTAAGTCAGTCGTATGATACTGCCGGTTTTAATACAAAGAGTCTCGAATCTCTTTTAATTGAACAAAAGTATTTCGATCACGAAAAAAAAGAAACGACTTCCAAATTTCTTCGTTTATAACAACAAAAAAAATTTTTTCGAAAATATACTGTTGAAATAATCTGTTGTAGTATAAAAACAATAAATAAGTTAGACGAATTAGAAAAGAAAGAAAAAAAACAAAAAGAACAAGAGGAAATACAAACGTTGAATGTTAATATTGTCTTGTTGCTTGAAATCTTTTTCGACGAAACTTCGTTACTTTTTTTGTTAGATTTATTCTAGTTTTTTCTTGCAAATAATAGTAGTATTCTGTTAATATTTTCTAGGAATTCTTGAGATATACATATAGTTTTTATAAGTTATCCAAATTTAAATAACTTTTTTATTTGACAAAATACTAAGTTCTTTGTTTAGTAAATTTGAAATCGAGTATTTTCTCAACTTCTTATTTTTCTTGTCTGTTAACTTTGAGTTCTTTATCTAGTATTTGTAATATATCAAGTAATATTAGTTTTAACAATGAGATATGAAATACAAAGTAAACTTTTATAGTTTCTAGTAGTTTTAGTTTGAATATGACTAATTTATATGTTTCTTTAATTTCGAAAAATCTAATTTTTTTCTAGTTTAGTTTTTCATTTGATTGTTTTATTTTAATGTTAGTTCGCAAAAGATAAACTTTATCTTTTTTTTTAAACATAAGTTTTATATTATATCGTATATTATAATATTGTTGTATTTTCTACCTCGTAAATTCAAGTTTTGTTTTCAGTTACTTATAAATTTGCTTTATATCTGTTGTTATTATTCTTACTTTCGTTAAATAACTCTTTATTTTCTTGGTTATCTGGAGTTCACTAAACTTATAATTATGATTCGCGAAAAATAATAATACTTTTGTTGTTTTATATACTGTACTATTATAAGCTAATTATACCAGTGGTAAGAAATCAACCTAATTATTCTATTGATAATTGATATAACTTTGCAAGTAAGTCTCGAGTATCTGATTCACTTATTCGGTTTATCTATTAGTTTCTGAATAAAATACAATAGACAGCGCTTTATTTATACTTATTATTTTAGTGAATGTTTCCTAAAACTTTAATATAAATAGTTTGTCTTTATCGGAAACAATCTTTTTCGAAGTTTTATAATTAGTAACTATATGTTACACAAAAATTTGTGCAAAAATATTTGTATCATAGTCCTTTTTTTATAACAAGAATATTCTATACTTAGTTAGTTGTTCTATAATTACTAATATCGAATCATATTTTTGTCTTGTAGCAGTTTCCTTTGAAATAAATAATTTCACGATAAAGTTCTATAATATATATTCCCAAAGTTTTTCTAGTACTTTTACTAGTTGTAGTAGTTCATATGCCTTGTGCTTAGATGTTTTTGTTTTGTAACATACGTCACAATTTTTGATAATATCTTTGATTATACGTCTCAGGTTTAAGATAAAGTATCTTTAAACAATTCTTTAATAAGTTTTACTGATTTTTTAATATCTGTGTGTCAGTAATTCGTATTATTCTTTAACGAATTTCTTAGTTAAATTCGATGAAATCTATAACTGTCCCTGGTATAATAAAATATTAAAGTATTTACTAACTTCTTCTTATACAGGTTTGTTTTCCAAAGACTTCTATTGATTTTGTTGTATTATTTGGTCGATTTTTTTTTGTCGAACTTCTTTGTAGATTCGTTTGATTCAATGATTATCTTCAGCGTAATTAACTGCTGATATTTGTACATAGTTGTATATAATATCGTTTCCTTCTGTTTTCAGAATAGCTTAAGACACTAATTTTATTTTTTCCAAATATTCTAGTCTTCTACTAAGCACATCTACTCGAGTATTCTCGGATTTTTTAATATATCAGATCCTGAAATTGAATTGCGATATAAATTCAGATCATTTGATTTGTCGTTGATTCAACTCCTTTGTTATTGTAAAATATACAAGATTTTTATAGTTTGTAAGAATTTCAATTTTATAAGTAGTTTCTAATAAATAGATTTTCTATTTTTTAAACACATCTACTATCGCTAACAATTCTTTATTGTATATTTTATAATTGAATTTTGCAACTGTAAACTTCTGTAAGTGAAATACAATTGTTCTTTATTTATTTTGTTTATCTTATTAATTAAAGATCGTTTTTAAAACAAAGTCTGAAGTATTTATTTCAATCCGAATTTTCTTTTTTAGATTAAACATAGCTGTAATTTCGTTTTTCGTAAAAATTTCTTTCAGTATGTCGAAGGTTTTCTGTTTTTCATTAGTCTATTTGAACACAATAATAAATTTTATTAGTATAGTAAATAGTTTGGCTATCTTCGAAAAATCCCAAATATACTTTTGATAGTAATTAGTAAATCCAACAAAAGCTCTAACATTTGTTGTATTCTTGAATATAACTTATAACAAGATCTTTTCTTTCTTATCTAATGTAATCAAAAATCTTTCTAATATAACGATATATCCTAAGAATTCTGTTTTTCTAATATAGAATTTACATTTAAGTAATTTGTATTTAAAACATATATTTTATAACACTTATATTATTTCTCGAACATATTTTATATGTTTTTCTTCGTTTACAAAGTATATAAAAATATCGTTCAAATATACGATAACGAACATATCTAAGAACAGAACTAATACAGTGTTCATCTTTCACTGTATTAATACAAAAGCATTAATAAACCCAAATAGCATTATTAAATACTCATACAAACTATACTTGATTTTGAAAATAATCTTTTATTTTTCTTTTTTTGCAATTTTAATAAAGTAATATATATTTCGCAAGTTTAACTTCGTATAGATTCTGGTTTTCGTGAATCGATCCTTTAGTTCGTTGACTAACGATAACAGATAATAATTCTTCTTTGTTACTATATTTAACACTTTGTAATTTATACAAAATTGTTATTCTTCTCTTTTTTTAGGTACGAATAATACTAGGTTCTTAACTAGAGATTCTGATTTTCGGATATAACCTTTTATTAATATTTTATCCAAGTATTCCTTCAAAAATTTAAGATTTGTTTTTGATATTAAATAAATTAATTTGTAAAATATTTTCTTTTTTTCTTTTATTGGTATTTTATAATCTTATAATCTGTATTCCAGTAATATACTTATATTAAGCTTGTTCTCAAACAATTTACTGAAGTTTTTATATACTTCAAAAATCGTGGGTTTTTCTTTTTCCAATTTGCTGCTGTTTTTACTAGCTATAGCTATAGTATTAATCTTTATTCCAGTTGCTTAATTACTTAGACAAAAGCATTTATCGAATCGCACATTCCTTGTAGTTTAATTTATAGTTAAGTTATATTTTTTTAACTATAGTATTCCTAATATAATCTTATATTTCCTTAGATTAGTAATATCGAAACTTATGATATTTCAGTGATTATTAATAACTACTGGTAATAAAACTATTTCAACTTCTACTGAAGCTTCAGCTATCGTGTTATTTACTATTCTTATTAAATAATCCTGTTTCTTAACTATTATATTCAAGTTTAATTTCAGTACTACTACTAGTGAAATAAAATTACCCTGGTTTCCTAAATCTATTATAGTGTTAGTTTTCTAGCTATCGAATGTAAAATCTACAATTACTAAAGTTCCTCCTTGTGTTATGCTAACTTGTCTAAGTTCTTAAGTCTTTTTTACTTTATCTTTGATAATTAACTTTTCGAACTTATATCGTCGGTATATACTATAACTTGGTTTCGGTTGTCTTGTACATAAGTTAGCTTCCTTATACTCGAAGTAATACTTAACTGTGTTATTAGTTACAATTTTTCCAAAAATAAAGATTTCTTTTATTTCTGTGAAAACTTCCTAAATGTCTTTGGTCAAATCTTTTATCGTTTTTGGATCTTTGATTATTTTGATTTGACTATCTTTATCTTTTTTGATAAATATATTATTTAAATTAATTCCCTAAATAGTAATTTTATTACTAACCTCTTATAATTGTTCTTTATCTAATAAAAGTTTTGTTTAATTAATATTTTTTCTTTGAATACTTCAGATTCGAAAAAGTCTATTAGGTTATAAATTAAATTCGCTGAGAACTAATTGTTCTTTGACTAAAAGAATATCTTCTTATATTAGCTTTAAAGATTTATTCTAAAATTGTATCTTTATTTCAGTTGTAATTATATTGAGCTAAATTGTTGTTGCATTTTTAGCTTTATTTTTACCTTTGTTCTTATACTTGGAAGTAAAATATCTTAGTAAATTACATTTGTAACACAGCTTTTTGTTTTTGTGTTATTGTTGTTTTTGTTTAAACAAACTTTTGCTAACAATATTTAAATTTATTAGGTTACCTTTGTTAATGTTTTTCTTAGTTTTAACATTTGTTACTCTAATTCGTTGATTACTGATATAATATTTCTTTTTTTGTTTTAGCTGTTGTTCATATAGTTTATTGTCAATAATAATTGCTTGTTCGATTATGTTTTTCAGAGTTGTTAGTCGGTCTTTGGCTAAATTATTTTTGATATTATCTTTGAACCTTTGATAAAAAAAAACTCTAAGCGAATCATTATTCTAATCAATTTTTCTAGTTATTTGTTGGAAATCAGTGGTATAACTAATAGCTAAATTAGTTTGTCGTAGTTTATATAACTGATATTCCGTCTGATATACCTCATTGATGTTTCCAAAAACAAATTTGATAACTTGTACAAATCTAAACTATAACCTAAAAATTTTTGTTGTGTTATCTCTGGTTTGTTCTGTTGTATTCGGATCAAATTTGTGTTTTATATAGTTATTTAAGTAAAGTTTGATTCAACTGAAAACAGTTCTTTTCAAGAAGATAATTCCTTATAAGATTATTTATTTTAGTGAATCGAATTTATTCTGATTAAATACAATATAAGTATTGTATTAAACGAAGAAAAACTTAAGCTTGGCCTTGTTTTTATAATAGTACTCGGGAATAAAAACTTTAGACAGTTTTCGGTCTTCGTTTTTATCGTTATCGCTTATTTCGCTAACTGATAGAAGTCTAAGAAGAACAATGTTCAATAATCCTGCTGATCTGGTACTGGATAATAGAATAACAACTTTTGAAGGTATTATAATTTATCATACACAGTACTATTGACTGAGTATTCAAAGTATAACAAGTCTTATAATATATTCTTAGAATATATTACATGATATAAATCTCTCGTAGAACTATTCGAAAGTATAGTAATTATATACAAGAAATATTATTTTAGTTAAGTTTGCAACGTTACTATAATAAATTTATAGTTTAAAAATATCAATTAAATTAAGTACGAAACTCTTATCTACTTGGTAATAAGTGTACATTATATAGATAATGAAATCCCATGGACCTTGGATAGACCCCCAAGATCTAGGCTCCTGGACCTTGACTGGATCTTGAAGATCCAGGGTCCATCACGTGACCGTCTTAACCCTGTTCTATCGGTGAGGCTCCCGTCTNGGGACCTCCCGTCCGGTATGGGTTTTCTATGTTCCGAGTGGTCTCGTAACACATTATAGTAGTTCTTACTCTTTTTCTTGCTTAAATTACAGTTCCTGGAGTTATTTGCTGTGTTACTTTTGTTTAAATTAGTCTTGTTAGCTTTTTTCAAACTGGTATAATTCGTAAGTGATATATTTGTTTAAATCTCACAAATAGTAATTAACAGTTTGTAAATACTTGTGCTTGTTTTTGGCGTTGTTCTAGCGCTTATTTTAGTACCTGTGTTAGCTTTTACTAAAAAAGAACAAGACACAAAACTCAGAAAGATCAGAAATAATTTCCGTAGAATAGTAGTTACAGTTTTGAAACTTGATCGAAAGAAGTACTGTACTTGTAGAACACATTTAAAAATGGAATTAGCTATATTAAATATAACTTCAAATAAAGAAAAAAACTGAGAAACCTTACAAAAAATCTTAAACAACTGTACAATAAGAAATAATATAATTTTCTTTCTTCTTATATTTGTAGAACCAGTTATTTGATCAATATCTTCGTATATTAAATTACAAATCTAACCTAATATACCTTCCAAAACCTCAGAATATACGACGTTTGTTGTAATAATTATATTTTAAAATAAAAGTATAAATAAATCTCTTACAAACGTCGAATATAATACAATTATATAGAACTAACTATAAAAGAAAATAAGAACACGTAAATCAAAGTTAACTTTGTTAAAAAATTATTTTTAAAACTTGTTTATAATTATAGCAAAACTTATTTAAAGAAAGAATTGTATACAAGAAAATATAAATAATAAATTATTGTCGTTAACCATTAATTTAATTCGAGGAATAAAACATATTTGGTTATCAAAATCATTTTCCAATAACTTTTCTTCAATTGTATGATTATATAAAAATATAATAACCATCTATGTATTATTATATAACTTTTCAAAAAAACAGAGATTACGAATTAGTATAACAAGAATACTGATTTTGAATATTAACTTAGAGAAAAGCAAAAATAAAAGCTTTATAAACTGTAATACTTCTACAAGATATTTGTGAAAACTGTTATTTTATTTGTTAATATTAGCTGAATTTACAAACAAGTATATATACTTATACCTAAAGAAACATTCTATAATTACGTTATTCAATTGTTTAATTCCACTGTTTAAAATTGTAAATAAAGCTGTATTACAAAAGATTATATGATTTATAGAAATCGCTTGAAACAAAGATGAAAAATAAATATACTAAATCAAAGCCTCTTAATCAACAAACATAAAAATTATAAAAAAAATCAAAACAAGATTATTCAAAGCTATATTATAAAACAAAAAATTAATTTACTGAACGAAATCAGTTTTTCTATTTCTAGATTATACACGTATATTGATACTCAAACATAGTTTTTTCAATTGTAATTATATAAAAAATTTTTGTAAACAAATATAAACTGTATTAACGTAAGTTTTTTCTTTAATTACTGGTAGTATCTAAACAAAATTATTTTTAAAAATAACAAATATATTTCCAAATAATAAATTTTCGTCTTTTATAAATCATAGATCACAAAACAACTAATAAACTATTTTAAAACAGTATTTGTATTATATAAGAACTTTATCTTAGATAATAATATTAATTTACTAAAGTTTTGTAGTTAATTAGCTCTGTTTCAAGATCATATTTACAAATATCTTATTCAACTTCAAAAGTATACGGAACTATAAGTAAATTATTCTCTTTTTTAGTAGTAACAGAACTGTAATACCTGTTGAAATTACATAAAACACATTTTTACTTTTGTTACAAAAATAATAACACAATGTTTTATAAAAAAAAGTTTTACCAGTGCTACTAGGTTTTTGAAAATAGAAATAAACTGTTTGCAAACTGTTTTTTACAGTTTCTACGATAGTATCAAAGCACAGTTGTTAATTATAATTTAACTAAATTTGTATACTTGTGGATTTGGTTTCTTTTTCCGCAAGTAAATAATATAATATTATCTTTTATACAAACACTTAATTAAAGTAAAACACTGGTAAATTAAAGTTTATTACTGTTAGTTACATATCCTGTAATTTTTTATTCAACAAATACAATCTATAATTATATTCTAGATATTGCAAAACCAAAAAAAAATATGTATATTTAAAGGAGTTTAGAAAATATTATAAGTTGTTATATAAGTAAGTTTTGAATCGTTCTTATAATATTTTTAAGTTACTGATCAATTGCGAACATAGATTTATAAAGAAAATAATCCGTAAACAGCTGACAAAATCTACTTGAATAACCTTTTCAAAGTAGCGAAACTACTCCTAATTATCTTCAGCAAAATTGCGAGTAATATAAATTATGTGATAAATAAAGTAATATTCTTTATTGATGTAATATAGTTCTTTAAACGATTAAAAACTTTTAACGTAAGTTAATAAAAACTGTAAATAATATCTCTTACTGTGAGCTAAACTACAATAATACATTCGCTTTATAGTAGTACTTTGTTTATGAAACCTCTAGTATTTAGCTCGTTAATCTCATATAAAATAGCCCGGAAAATCCTAATATAAAAAATTACAGTTATCTGTATACTCAGTGTTATATTGAAAAAAAACTATAAACTTTGAATTAGATATTTTCAACTGATAAATAATTTGATCAACTTTTTCTTTATCACAGAAATAAATTATATATTTTTTTTTAAAATATACAAGGAAATGTTTAACAAAAAACTATTCTTAATGCATAGAATACTTTATCAAGTGAATTACAGTTTCTATAAAACTTATATAACGTACTTGTATGTATTACTTGATTTTATTATTTGAATTCTCTACTGCAAACGTTGAACAATCATATTTTTTATAAACGTATTTATATATATATTTCATAACTTATATAATATTACAAATTTCTATATTAAAATAACAGTTAAATTTCTGTAACAAATAAAGGTTGTAAGGAATAATACGTCTGTTATTGCTGTAAACAACGTTGCTAATAGGAGTTTGATAAAATATAAACTTTTGACTATCATTTTTATAGTAATATTCAAAATAACTATTTTCATTGATAATTGTAACATCTGTGAATTTTTTAAAATAATATTTTAAATAATATAATAACTCGGAAAAAGACTTGTGTTATATATACACAGAATTAAAGAAGTTTTCATTATATATATTATAAACTATATATTTTATTATTAATTCTCGTAAACTCCTATAAAAATCACAGTTTAAATCAAGGATTTCAGCGCAAATAAACTAGTTTATATAGTTTAACGTGAGCTCGAATAGTTTCTCTAAATAAATCAAGATATATATATAAAAAAAGCCGCGTTTTTGATATTCAATTATAAAACAATGACTTTTCTATATACCTAGGACACCTACTTTCAGATCTGCTATTAATTCACGCTTTTTTCCCTCAAAAACATGTATAACTAAGTCAAAATAATCTATAGTTATTTAACTATTATAGAAATTTTCCTTGATCTCTTACTAGTATAAATTTGCGATTATAATTATAAAAAAAATAAATTTTCTAAAATAACGCATTAACATTATAGAATCCTGAAATAGTTGTTGTATATAACGATCATTTCTTGAAAATGTAAAAAGGAGTATAATACAGTGCTTTAGCTTATTTACGTTTGTATCATTTAATTGTAAAACATCATAAATATATTAGTATAAGTTAATACGAATTTTTGACTAATTATAACAGTTCTAATCAAGTCTTTTAGTTTCCACAATTATATAATAATCAACCACGTATTACTGAAACAACTGAGCGCTGTAAAAGATAAAAAAGAAAATGTCTTTTCGAGTATATAAGTAATATTGATACTATATCTGTTAAATCAACTATTGGAATATACGATCGCTGTTGAGTTTTATTCTAAAGCTCCAGTTGTAATCACTATAAGAAAAAAATAATATATAATAGAATAATATATAAATAAAATAAATTAAAGGAATTCGAGTTAAATATAATTTTTTATCGTTTATATTACAGTGAACTAATATCATGTTCCTAAATCTATAGTTAATTGATTCATCTTCGATTTCAGATATAATAATAACAATTTTATCACTAGTAAAAAAGTTGATACAGCTAGAGTAGTAAAAACCTTCTGTAATTAATTTTATCCATGTATTTAATTTCACTTGTTTCTGATTTTTTAATTTACTTATACGTTCGGTAATTATTTTATATAAATAAATGAAAAAGTTACAACTCATAAACATAACATATAATTCGCAAAAAACGATTTAATTGAAATCTAGTTGAGAATTTAGCCGAATATTAGTAGCATATTTAAGATCATAAAAGAACAACTGAGTAAACTTCGGTATTAATCGAGAAATTAACTGTAAAATTTTTTGCAAATAATATAAATTATTATAAATAAAAAAATACTTGATTTTAGTTTCTTAAGTATTAGTACATTAATTTTTGTTATAATCTAAAGACGTAAAAACAAAAGCTAAATTATATTTTCTAATTTTAACACGAAACTCCATCGATTTAAAGTCACAGCTCGTAAAGAGATTCTTCAAGAATTAAAGTAGTTTGTTAAACGTAAATAATATTATATTTTTACTTTTGTAATAACTTATAAAATTTTTTCTTGACCAAAAGAAAGTTTAATAATATACACAAATAATACTGAACTGATTTAACTTTCCCAGGAAGTGAGGTTCAGCAATCGTAAATTTTGATATAAAACCTACAAGAAACTTCGCTGTACACGGTAAACAACCTTTTCTCTTCTGAACAAGCTCAGACACTGTTTCAAGTACTGTTTCTGATAGAGATACACTCTGTAACTGGGCTAATTCAGTATTTTGTGATCTATTGAGTATTTGCGAAAGTTCTACTACCTTATATATAACTTCAAGATCGTGTTAAATCGAAAGTAAAAAACCAAATATATTAGATTATTCGAGTAATTCAAGTAAAAGTTATAGAAAAAAAGCTTCTGTAGAAAAAAGAGTCTTAGACAGAGGAAGATGATCAGAGTTAAGAATCGATTTATGAAAGACAAATATTACAAACCAATTCAGTCTTTGACGTTTAACTTCAAACGATAGAAAGTTGTAAGAACGTTGTGTACGTTGAAAAACATTGATATCGATTTTTTAAAGAATAGCTTAATTTTGTTGATATTCTTGCAATTGACAAGTTAGCAACCGCAAATCTAAACTTTAGTAATTATAAATCGAGTATTCTGTGCATGTATCATAATAACTTTATCTATTTAGCCGTCGTCTAAAGAAATAGTTAAAACAAATACATCGACAGTTATCACAAGCATAAGTAAGTAAAGCAAAAAGTTCGCGAACCATTAGTTATACGTACGTATAGTTCGCGAACTATTAACTATACATATGTATAAAAAAAAAAAAANCTATAGCTTGAGGTAGAATAAGTGTTATAAAAGGTAGAACAAAGATATAAGGAAAGTAGCTAGAGGAAGTAAGAGCGTAAGGAGCTTCAGGAGTTCTAGGAATTCCTGGAAGCTATATACAAAAAAAGTTTAGCGCCTACAGGCCGACCTAATAGAATATTCTAAGAGGATTACATAATTTGTGATAACATAAGCAACAAATCCACAATTCCGAAAGTAACAAATAAAATTAAAGGAAAAGTAAATCTAACCAATAGAATAACTTAAAAGTATTACGTAATTTGTGATGAGCTAAACACAGGTATCCACAATGTTTTCAATTGTATAGAGGATAAGGGTGCTAAATCAACATCACCAAGGCTACTTCGCCTGTCGCACCACCCAATGAGCGATCAGTTCCTTCCTTGTATAAATGTCCCATCTTAAATTTTTGTGTCTTTTGGTTTGGCCCTCCACTGGCTTCTCATATTGCCGCCATCAATCTCAATCACATTCCCTGTTATGTGTGCTGATGCACGGCTGCAAAGGAATAACACCAAACCTCCAAAATCTTCTGGCGTGCCTATTCTACCTGTGGGTTGGGTGGCTATGAGTTTGTCATAATTCTGTTGGATTCCATAATCTGACATTCGAGAGGGGAACACGCCACTGCAGAATATGATCTCAGCATGAGATTACGACAATTTCAAGGGATATATGAGTATCACATAAAGCATCATTGACTTACGGGCAAATACAGTTCACCAGGATGTTTTCAGGGGCAAATTGAGATGCTTGTTGTCTTGACAAATGGATACATGCTGCTTTAGAAGGTCCGTCTGAATAACGTCAGTGTTGGTATAAATAATGGAACAAGAACACGACTTACAGCTGTACGTTCCCGAGCCTACAGCTGATAAGCCGCCGGCTTCAGTGGTAGTAGGGTTCCTAGTTGTAATGCCTGCTACTGAAGCTACATTAATAATTCGGGCTGGTGCGAGAGCCGAAGTGCCTTTACGAAGCAATGGGAGCAGGCTAATTTTATTTTGAGTAAGAGACAATGTAGTTAAATAAGGAAGAACATACCCGACTGTCAGATAGAAGATAGCCTTCACATTCAATGCCATGATCTTGTCCCACCCATTCTCTGGAAAATCCTCAAGTGGTGCACCCCTGATAAGATGTTAACATTCAATTCCCATACTAATAGAAGCAGGAAGGTTGATTCGCACCATGTTGCACCTGAATTGTTCACCAAGACAGTTAGAAAATCTGTTCGTTTGCTGACTTCCTCAGCTAGTCGATCACACCCGGCCTTGTCTTTTAGATCGGCAACAACATATTCGCATTTCCCAGGACCAAGATTGTTGAGCCTCTCTGTGCACTGAGATATAATACAATCAGCTTACATTTGAAAGGCTCACTAGAAGGACCATCTCACTCGCTTTAGCTCGGACTCTTTACGGCTAGCAATAATGACTCTGGATCCGTTTTGCACAAATGCCTGGGCAGCCATCTCTCCTAGGCCGGAAGCTCCACCAGTGATAAGGACTACATGTTTGTCGAATGAAAAGAGGTTCTTCACACTGAGATCCACCTGGGAGGGCATTTTGATAGTGCTATTATGTCGAAGGCTGTAAAGTGAGACTAACTCTACCAAGCAGTTTTTCCGAACTGAGATCAACAACCGCGATGTATCGTCTGAGAACAATTGTTACTTGTAGAGGTAGGCAAATTGGGTATTCTTGTTGTCTAAACATTGGAATTCGACCTCGGTTCTAAGTAGTAACAGATTTGGGTTAAGCCTTACTCCTCACGTGGCTGCCGAGGTCCCCGCCTATCAGTTCTTCTCTCCGGGGTCTTGTTTGGCGTCTTAGGTCGTTATGACCCGCCCGACCCCCTCACTTAGTGCTCCCTCCACAAATTGGCCTTAAGTGACTCCAAAATACAGATGGGGAGTCATTATTAGGATCACTTTGGTGTCACCAGTAAACCATGCGTAATGGGTTCCTCAGCTGGTAATGGTTTTAAATGGTAGATGGCAGTATTTGCTTTGATTACTCAACCTGGCCGAAATCACGCCTGGAATTTTCACAGCAACGCAATGTTAAGCAGCTGTCGTATCATCGCCATAGTTCATGTTACCGAGCTTGTTAAACTAATAACGATCGCTCTTGACTAGGGGTTCAATTGTCCTTATATTATTTACGGCAGCAGCTAGCGTATATAGTGAAGTAGCAGCTCTGGGTTTTGGGGGCTGCGGCATAGACCACTTAAAGTGTGTGGACCAACCTCAAATGTGGACTTATTATAATTCAATTTACCCAATCAATATTATTCTATTAAACGTACTAATTTACCTCAAGGATCTTTCTCATGAACTCAATAACTAACTCTTAACACTGAGGTGCTAAAGGCATCCTAATGCCCTGGGAACCTCCCAATGTCCACAAGCCATAAATCATAAATTTACAAGCATAATCAAAATGTAGAGAACTTCTACCTTTAACTGAATCAAGAAGCAAGAACTGGCTGTGTTGGTCGTGATTGTGAATGCTCGTGTCTACGGGCGTTTGAGGGTCTCGGAGCCGAGTGTGTTGTTGACGCCCTCCTACCATGCATATCTGTATTGCGCTTCATTCGTGCTTCTCGTTTGGCAATCTCGATATAATTATTTATCTCTTCTTGTGCTTGGATGCCATTAAGCACAAGTTCCGATGATTGTGGTAAGCCTTTGCCCGGATGCAGACACACTCCTATCACACTATTTCTCTCAGATTCGCTGGGAGAGGACCTAGGTGAGCGCTCGGATCTGCCTGATAGTATCATTGCGTCTACTCTAGGGAAGAGAATGAATATGTCGTCCGATACCATATTGCGGCTATCTCTGATCATCATCGGATCAAACGCTTGAGACCTCCATTCTTGGTATCTTGCAGGGTCCAGTCTCGGAATAACCTTGATTCTGTAATCGCCCGTTTGAGCGGTTTGCCAAACGTCAATAGCAAGGTCGGCCAGTGCACCTAAATCCGATGCAAAATTTCTGCTCTTGGATGGCGTGAGAAGAGGAGAGAGCACGCTATATACTTTAGAGAGTACATTCTTGGCTCGGCCATTGGAAGGAGACTTAGACCCAGATTTCTGGTGGGATCCTTCTTGTAGAAGCTCAAGAGCTCTCATGGTAAGAGCAGTCCATATATTTGCTGGCTGCCCGGATAGGCTCGAGCTATCCAATGCATTCATCATTTGGAAAAGGAAGCTACCAAGGTCTTCGTGTGCGAGGGTGTATTCGGAGCTGAAGGGTCTCCAGATATATTCACAAAGCGCTTCCGAGATTACTCGCTGCACATGAACGAGTCGGAGATTGTACGACACTTCGGATTCATCGATAGGGACGTTGGCGAACAAAGGATCGGCAGATACAAGCTGCTCGTGAACAGTCCCAGGGTCCTATGAATACGTTAGTAATTCAGAAACCGATTGTAGAAGGGCAGCTTGTCTTACTCTTTCTATTGGATCAGTGAAGTATTTAGTAGAGATCTCTTCAATGAAAGCACTAATTCTTGAAAATTGAGATTTCCTAAACAGTGTTAATTCATCTGTTACCAATGGCTTTAACAGTAGGGTATTTACTCACATGTCTTCTAATGAGCGGGATCTTGGAGTGAATGCGCTCTTCATCATGCCTAGTTCTTTCTCTCTGTCCTCCAGTAACTTCTTGTGTGATTGCAAAGATTGCTGTAGCACCTCAGATCTTTGAACATTTCTCTTTAGCTTGCCGTCTTGATTTTGCAATTTTTGCAACTGCTCTTGAACTGTCCTGGATAATTGCTTGTTCTCTGCGTCTAAGGCAGTCAACCTGCGATTATTTTCCTCCTTCTGCCTCTTGAAGTCATCCTCCAACTGCCTGATATGATTCTCATGACCCTGGCGGTGAGAGTTCATTGTCTTCTCATAATCATCTTGCAGATTCTTCTTTTCCCTCGCAATCACCGCATCAATGCCCCTTGACTTTTCCAAGTGTTCGCGGCCGAGTTCCTTCCGTTGTTCTTCAATTGCGTTCCTCTCATCGGCCATCTTTTTTTCTTGATCCAAACTAATTTTTGTCAGGGTACTGATTGTAGCAAGTTGATTTTGGATCTGATCATCTTTCTCCCTGCATTGCTGTTCATAGATCGCGATCTTCTTCTTATTTTCCTCGACCATGCTAAGGTCGCTCAAATGCATCCTGAACTTGATTTGCAAATCGTTGAGAGATTGGCTGAGGGCATCCATGTTTGACATTGTTCCATTTACCTTGCCAGCCCAATCCGTCAGATCCATGTGTGGTCCAATTTGATTTTCTTCCTCGCCACGCCAGAGAGCGACCTCTTGGTCATAACCAGTGTTTCCATACTCAGACATTGCAGCATTCGATTGGTTTTTCGTATCATTAAAGGTTACGGATCTGTCTAAGGGTCCGTGTTCGTCATTGGAGTACCAGCTTTCTCTCGATTTCCAATTGGCTTTGGAGCGTGGGTTGTTGCGAAAGCCCTAGGTAAACGCTCAATTAGCATCAGATGCAATACTCAAAAGGAGAACAAAGTAATAAAAACATGGGAATTAACAAAGCAAAGGAAGGTATCAATACAGGTCTATCCAGCTGCCTCTCATCGACGCTCATTCTTCGACCAAACGTGGATAACCGCCGCTTTATCGTATCCATGCGAGATTCGGGAGGTGGCGCTACCTCACGATTTCTGTCTTCTACAAGATTGGGGGTAGACATTTTGTGATGTGATTCGAAATGATTAATTGAGGAATATTTCCCGAACGCGATGAGGGGGCAGGATTAAATCGGGTTATATGGCCTTACTGATCAACAATGTCCCAGCCCCTCCAGCCCCTCGTATTATGCACGATAATTACGTGACGTCACTTGCAGAATACTATGCATTCTCATTGTCATTGACAGGCCTTTATACGACAGACAGAGAAAGTATCTAGATAGGGGACGATGGGTTTATACAGATTCAAGACTTGTGATTATGGAGATAACTCAATCATGCCAATCGTTTTGTTGTTGTGGACGAGGCCCACCACATAGGTGAGAAGATCATTGCGCTACTCGACCAGACCACCAAACGCCTTGGATGCAAGCTATTCTGATTGGCTCCAGATAATTCGATTGGTCTGCGATGTAACTCCGATGTATATGGTGATTGCAGTGACATATAAGTAAGATAATTATTGCACAATATGCGCACGCCTGCTAAACCATCAAATTCGTAATTCTGGGAACTCTACATAGACAAGCGTAGTCACACGGTAGTTGTATAAGACCAACCAACGTATAAACGACAAGTAATGAAAGCCAACGAGAGTAATTGAGTATATTATGACAATGCTTAACTGGTTATGGCCGTTTAACTTTAATTATATTGGTGATGATAAACGCCACGTATGAGCTGAATTCAGCCTTAACGAGGAATGAGACCCAAAGGGACCACAGCTGAGCACGCCGGGCGCGCCACTTGAGTTCCAGCTGAAACATCGAATTCTTTAACTATCCATGATGAGAGGAAAATTTTACAAATTTCACAATGTGGTTTTAATATTTTTTCGGTTATAAGATGAAATAGCGATGAAGTTCATCTCCCGGAGACGTGCGCAATGAGCTGCCGTACGCGACCTCTCTGCCCTCCCAAAAGAAAAGCCAGGTTCCTGATGCTTCACGGTAAGCAGATAATTCCCATATCAAATGGTGCGCCCACTGACTTCCTGAGGATATGGCCAATCGGGTTATAGTTACCTTGCCAAAACCCGTTTTCTACATGAACATTTACGACAAGCCGTCTCCTCAGCACTTTACAGAAGATTTAGCCCATCGTTTCCCGGGGGCGTCGAGTTCTTCTATCTTACTGCAAGTTTACCGACATTAATACCCAACGAGCACCGGGATTTTATGAATGAAGATGTGATTGAAGACACATTTGAAAGATGGTCTGTGCCGCCCAGCGAGTCAGATTCTTGGACATGGGGCTACGGCGATGCAGATAACGATGAGATCCTCGGTTTTGAGACGTCTGTATGTGGCGTCTTAAAATTTATGGACACTTATGGCCCTTTCATCGGTATTATTGGGTTTTCTAGTGGAGCGACTTTGGCTACAGTGGTTGCCTCGATACTGGAAGGAAACAAGAATACATGCAATATCCAGTACAAAGTAAGTACCGTTGAAAGGACCGCAAGCTTATGCTAATCCGTGGTTTGATGCGTATCAGGCAGTCCACCATAAGTTACATTTTGTCGTCAGCTGCAGTGGATTTATGTTAGAGCATGAGAGATACAGGGAGCTCTACTATCCTATGATAAAAACCCCCATTTTGCACACTATTGGGTTACTGGATTGTCATATTTCAGAAAGTCAGACGATGAAATTAGTGGAAAGATGTAGCAATGCGAGCATATATTACTTCTTCGGGACCCACTATGTGCCCCGTGAAAAAGGTTTTGTGAGCGTCTTGGTTGAGTTTCTTTCCACAACACTTGGTTGGGCTAAGCAGTTTGAGAACTCTGACAGCACGACAACTTCGGTGTCTTAAACTTGAAAGGATATCAAGATACGTGAAGAATTTGGTGTCATCTTAGGATCACGCTAGGGGTGAACAGGAACTATAGCACCATCACTGGCAAATCAAGAGCTGAGGAAAGCGCTATATGTTAAGGTTGGTTCACTTCGCTGAGTACACTATAAAAGGCACTGCTAGCCAGGCTTATTGCTAACCTACTGAGACAAACCCGTTCCCATTTTGATCTCCAGCCACTAAGCCATACTGCATTCGGCATGGGAAACATCTAGCGACTAAGCTCTTGTAGAATGCACCGAGAATACCCGTAGTTTCTCTTTCTGAGGCGGGATGCTTTTTCAATATCTTGATGGTTTACTCCACATTGAGGCTCACCACGGTCTCATATTATAAGAACATTTAATCTATTATCAACAACAATAATAATAATGAAACACTGGGCTCTTCCATGCCAACTCTAAATTTTATATACAAATACAAAAGAAATTATATTGCAGATATCCCCTTTTAAAACGTTGACGCTCGAAGGCCCGAGTCCACGCTACAAGAGAATAGGCATGAATCCCAGTATGTAAGTTCCATTAGTTTCCCCGTAACTCCATCAGCAATTATTCTAAGTTGTAATGACTCAGCTGTATTCACAGAGTAGCCCTAGCATTACGACAGGGCATAATTAACGAGAGACGTTGAAGAGATGGGGTGTCCTACACATCAATACCACCAGGGTTGACCAATTGATGCGAGTGCGCAGTATGCGGCGGCTGACCCCAAGCTGGACCACCATAATCTGCCGGTCTCGATGGGTGCTGCTATCCTACGAATCAATCTAGGATTTGTCGTTCGCTTCGGCCTTTTGTGCAGCCTGCTGCCTATCTTTCTTTCTCCATCCAGCTGCATATCTCCACTGAATTAGAGGACCAGCTAATGCCAAAAATTGCACAGCAACACAAATCGTGAAAGCTACTCCGACGCCGACGCCATCGATCATGGGCATGACGAAACTTGTGCCCCCAGCTGCAAACAGGCACCTCGCAAGGTTCAGACTGGCACTAGCAGCGGCGCTCCTCTCGTGGAATATGTCGACTAGATAGGTCATAATAATAGACTGTGTGGAGACAACTGTCCATCCTGTTATGAAAGTAGAAATGATCGGGATCGCAATAGGGACTTTGTTGGGGTACTCTATAGTCCAGCCAAAGAGGATAATTGAGAGACATTGCAGAACAGCAAAGATGGGCACAAGTCGAAGACGGGCCTTTTCCAGGGGAAAGTCCTCTTCTCGGTCAGCTTGAGATACCTCATTTCCTTGTTCAGCGTCGAAGGAAGCCTCGTACTTCGTCTTCAGGCTACGGTAGTCTCTGTCCATTATTTTGCCAGTCGATAGTGTTCCGATCATCGATCCTACTCCGTTGGCGATGAATGTCAGGCCAATTTGAATCTCCGTCAACCCATAGCGGTCTTTGAAAAGAGAGGACATGGCAGTGATACTCATCTGCCACACAGCATAGTAGATAGCAAGGAAAAAGATCATTGGGGCTGCATAACGGCTGAAAAGTACCCGAAAGGGGCTCAGAAGATCAATGGACTTCTTTGGTGCAAGCTGAGTCTGATTCTCATGTGCATCCTGCCACGGAACTTTGGTTGTTCTTTGATAGACGTTCAGCGGAAAGCTCGCGAGCGGATTCTTTGGTGTCCGACTGCCATTCGCAACAATCGATCTGAGTGTTTCGGGCAGCAAGGCAATGAGGGTGAGGAGGAACACTCCGCCGTAAATCGTCAGGAACCAGAAAATTGCTTTCCACCCTAGCGACCCGGCGATCGCACCTCCAATGACTGGTCCTATGGCAACGGGAACAAGTAATCCTGCCTGAAAGATCCCCATATACCCTCCACGTTCAGCTCGCGTGGTAAGGTCGCCAATTACACCAGATCCGATAGCAATTGTACTGGCACTGCCGGTACTTTGGAGGCATCGTAGAACGATCAGAGTCGCGTAATTCTTGGTCTCTGCAAGGCCAATGCACGCGCCGATGAATACAATAAAAGTGAAAACGTATGCTGTTCGGCGGCCCTTCACGTCAGATATGGGGCCCCACAGGCTGGGCGCCAAGCCCTGGAAGATGAGGTAGGAGGTAACAGTGAGATCTACGAGTTCGAGGGAGACATTGAGGTCGCTCGCAACGTTTGGTAAAGCAGGAAAATAGATGTTTGACGCGAAACCAGAGACTGTTACAACTTGTCAGTAATTCATCCAAGTTGTGCTGCAATTGGTCAACATACACGTCGCGGCAGTCGAAACAATAACAATGATTAGCCACTTTTGTCTCTTATCAAATATACTGTAGGGTGGTTCGGGCGCGGGAGGTGTCGGTGTCGTCACAGCTTTTTCTGTGGTAGTGTCGGAAGGAGACGATGTTACGCCATCTTCAGAAGGCATGGTGTGCCCTATTAATTTGATTGAGAAAAGAGTGACTGTTATGAAGGTGTTTAGAAGAATTCGAAGTTACAATTAAACAAGAAGACGGATGCGATCCGAGAACGTTGAAATATATGGCCCATGTTTGCGGAGGTGGCAAGGATGTTTTTTAGGTCGCAACCGGAGTTCCGGTAGCTGCCGGAGTTGAGATGGTGGAGCTCAAGCACTAAAAGCCTGAACTCCGTTATCGTGGCAAGGGGATCAACGGAAACCCGCATCGCGGGCGATAAATGCGCAACAAGGACCCTCTATTATTCTCGCGATCAGATATCTGTACTAACTCGTCCAATTTCCTTCTTTCCTCCATTCCAGAGAAATCCGCCACCCTTAAGACCATCATGAACGGAACCAGCAGCTTCGGTGAGAGTTATGCAGTTCTCAACCTGGATTGGATGACAATACTTGTGAATGGGATCAAGGACGAGCCCGAAGGCGCAGCTCTAATCGCAAACTGGAGCAAATGGAACGACGCCGTGCATCAAAAACCTTCTCGCCCCCTTAGCATATTCGTTACCCTTGCATTCAGCCCCGGCCAGCCCGAGCTGGACCCTAACTCGCCATTTGCGAACCTGATTGCTAGCTATGGCAAATTTATAGCTGGCTCCCCTGAAGTCCAGGTAGACAAGCGCTTCAAGATTGACGAGCAGGACCTCATCGTCCAAAAGACTAGATTGTCAGCCAGCATCGGTAATTCTCTGGAACAAATTTTAAAGGCGAAGGGCATCAAGACAGTTATCATTGTACGTGATATGATTCCCAGCGGTTGTTATTATGCTAATCCAACCACTAAAGTCTGGCTTAAGCCTTTCGGGCGTCGTAATGGCTACTATCTATCGATTGTTCGATTTGGATTACCATATCTATGTTATAAGAGACAATGTGATGGAAATACCAATCGATCACACTCCTGAATTCTCTAACGTAATGCTCGACAAGCTCCTGCCTAAGATGGAATGCAAGGTTATCTCACTNTGANTGAAGCTCTGAAAATGCTAGAGCTTTCTTAAGAGTGATTCTGGTTTGTTTTGGACTGTGGCCGTTGGATCTGATGCATCTCTTTGAATTTTCTGGTCACGCAACTTTTGCTCTTCTGATTGAGAAGAGGGATGGATTCAGTCTACGCTGATGAGATGGCGTTGTTGCCAGGTAATGGCCTAAAGGCTACTAGGTTGGCTCAATGTTGGGGCTAATAAGTGCAAGAATTATATAAATTAGGATTAGAATAGGACATGGATACAACTCAGATGCTTCAAAACTCCTTGTCAACCAGAAGACGCCACCTTGACTCCTTCATCACTCATGCTTCTTGTCTGCCAGCCTCATCATTCAACGGTTTCTCCGGATTTCCTGTGTTGTCGGTGACAGCCGCACCTACTTGCTCTGTGGCTGGAGGAGCAGACGGGTTGTTTCCAGAACTTGTATTTTCAACGGGGCGGTTCGGTGGTTCTTGGTAATTTCCTGACTCTCGGAGTGCTCTCTGAAGACATGAAAAAAACGACCCCATTGTAATATAACTGCTTCGTCGGCGTGTGCACGTGCGCGAAGCAAGAAGTACGATTTGGTGTGTGATACGAATGGATTGCGGATATTTGGATCGCGCCTGCAAAAGTTTCTGTCGCCGTGAGTTCACTGGAGTACGAGAAAAGCACAGCAGAGACCAAGCAACGAGGAAATCTGGACTTCTGTTTCCAAAATCAGCTCTGACAGCCCCACCTCAAAGGGAAGATATTCTAGCCACGCAGCTGACTAACATCCGCAAAAGCGATGAAACCGCCAGGGGGTAGCACCAGCAACGCAACGATACCTTTTTTTGAGAAGCAAGTGGAGCCTCAAAAGGGAGAAAAGGCTCTGGACGGAGAGGTATGTCGTGAGATTACTCGTATATTCTTGTACCCAAGATCTTGCGACGGTCGCGACGCACCCAGCTCACATGCCGAGCTATATACCTTTTCCACGGCTGACGTGCTGTTAAGGTGAATGGGCGGGGCCTTCCTGCACGCTGCACGCTGCAAGCCTCCGCACACCCCGCAATGCGGATCAGGCAGCTGACAAGAAATGAGAATACGCCTCGTTTCACCAGGACCCAATGATACGTATAAGAGTTACGATGGCCTGTTCAGTCGCCAGATTGCCCTGCCAGCTGCAAATCAATGCGTCTTCTCTTATCTAATTTCCTCACCACAGTTGGGTCCACGTGCCGCTTCCAGAGTGTCTCTGCTAGGCTGTTTGTGGTGGTGGCTTGGTGTAGTTCTGCGGTTAATGTGAATTGCAGGACGAAAGATTGCCAGGCTCACACCGTCGGTATCAGAATCAGCAAGTGCCGTCAACAGCCGAGGAAATGACCAGCGTGATCTACGTTTAATATCCATGCCGCCCCCCAAAAGGGTTCACTGTGCCGCTACCGCTGAACATTGAAAACATCCTGCATCGGATCATCTTCTTGACTGCTAACGGACAGAAACTCAATCTAATATGGCTCAATTACGTATCGACTTCCGGCGGATAGAACGCGTCTAATCCCGCCAGACAGACGAAGCGATGACAAGTCTGACTCGGATAAACAGTGGATAATGAGAGCCGTCTGGAAAGGGAGAACTCGATCATCGCACATCAGGATACTGTTTCTAATGTCATGTCAAATGGAGCATTCTATTGACTATCTAACTGGCATACTCCAGCGTGTGGGAGGAATTGCATCCGCACAGAATACAGAGCTGCAATGCGGACGCCGTCGTCCGCACCAGCCCATAATCTACAGGAAGTAATCCGGAATTCGTCGATATACCGTAGGTGCGCTGGTCCTCGGCGAAGGGTCATATTGTATGCTAGGAATAACTATTAGCAATATTGACTCAATAATCGCGAAATTTAGTGCCTACAATTTCTGATTGAGCTGTTCGTCAATCTCCATAATCGCTGCTTGATTACCGCAACGATAGCAGTAATTTGGAGCTAACAGAAAATAATTAGTACGCATTCTCCAGCGAGATATNCCTACCGAAGGTCCATCTACCGGAAAATATGGTGACTACGTTTCTATCGTGGGACCAGAGATACCCTTCCATGACCATCTGGTGCGCTCTGGCGACAAGACTCAAGCCATTCGCATGATTGAACGCTTGCGAAATGTCCTGTCCAAAGGTGTATCCCGCTCCTCGAGGAGACATTCCCCAACCAGCCCTTTCATCTGGGTCGCTCCATAGGAGATCGCACATGGGGCCTTCATGAGGAGGTTCATTGACCCGATCCAAAGCACGAATGTTATCAAGCGTATCGATTGACGGGCTTAATCCTCCGTGAAGACAAAATATCTGGTTCTCAATAATGGCGGTAAGGGGGAGATAGTCGAAGAGATCTGTAAAGTGTTTCCAGACATTGGAATTGCCGTATTTCCGCAGGCACTCGTCGTAAAACCCATAGACTTGCGTGATCTGGCGAGACTCGTGATTCCCACGAAGGATTGTGATCCGCTTGGGGTACCGAATCTTGAGAGCAACAAGAAGAGATACTGATTCCACAGAATGATAGCCACGGTCGACATAGTCACCTAGAATGAGGACATTACATTAGTTATTGTTCTCAACTCACCCATAGTAGCTCTAGTATCTTGCCCATAAAGAGGTAGTTTGTATCTGGACACAGTCCACTAATGCGGTACAATTCTATTAGATCGTGATACTGGCCGTGTATATCTCCACAGACTGTGACAGGACATTTCTAAGAGTCCTATTAGTTCCATCCTTTCGGAGGTATCAGCTTTGCACAGAGACTTTGCCGCTGTGCAAGTACACGTACAACTGGCTGCACGTTTGCTTCGTCTTGAATCACTTCCCTTGCCTATGTCGAGAATCCGATCAATGGGTTGCTGTTCATGTTGAAGCTCGCATCGGTATAGCATGAAAGCGCCTACCTGGTTACATAATCTTTCTACATCGTCCTCTGAAAGCGGCTTGCAGTTCATTAGATCTTCAATCCATTTTTCAAGAGACTGGATGGATCGAGAGTCCAGCAAGCTGTCAGAGCCAAGGCCCTGAGACTCCTGGGCAAACTCTATTTCCATATTGTCTTTCACTGATGAGTCTAGGATGATAGGGATGTTCACGACAAGGGTGGTCTGAGTATGACGAATGACCGAGTCAGGTGTGGTGTTACCACTTGCTAGATATGGTATCCTCTCTGGTCGATTTAAAGTTTAAAAGAAAGTGTGTAGATAATTATTACACAATACACAGTTTAATGGTACTCCTGAATCCATTTCCTAGGTACATTAATGGACAGCATAAAGAGTAGGGAATATAATGTGACGACAAGGGAGATCTGCCCCGAGAGGGGTGGTTATGTAAGCGATGGCGTAGTGGGGAATAATCATGGGCCCATTCCCCCCGGTCAACTCCGCCCCAAACTTCAAGTTCGGAACTCCTGGTAGTGTTTAAGGTACGGGATCTATGATCCGGCTGGTTGTGTAGTATTTAAAACTGTTCCGTGAACCGGGGTATATCTTGATCATGGATTCTAGAAGCTCAGCATTGATAGGCAGATCTGCATATGACTAGACATCCCTTAATGATAATTTACAAATTGCGCTCGACATCTTAGCGTAAATCATCGCCCCAAAGATTTAAGCTGCATCCTGCACTTCCAGTTTTCTCTTCTGAGCCTTTGCCACTACAAAGCGGGGTTTGGTTCCTTCATTCATTGAAACGCCGTTTTGCGAGCACCCACGCGTCATGAGTGACCAAGACAGCGTCGATGTGGACTCTATCATTGATAAATTGCTCCAGGTGCGGACTGGCCGACCTGGTAAGCTGGTCAATCTTTCTGAATTGGAGATTTGCTATCTCTGTCATAAGGGGCGTGAAATCTTCATTTCCCAGCCGATACTGTTGGAGCTTGAGGCGCCTATGAAGGTATGCCTCTAGATAGAAATAGGCCCTAGCAAGGTGCCAGGGGCTGACCATAAAAGGAGAGTACTTGAATTGGTAACTAATCGGCACGTGGACAGATATGTGGCGATGTTCACGGGCAGTACTACGATCTTTTACGTTTATTTGAGCATGGCGGATATCCGCCTGAGGAAAACTACCTGTTCCTTGGTGACTACGTTGACCGTGGCAAGCAGTCTGTCGAATGCATCTGTCTCCTGCTAGCCTACAAAATCAAGTACCCCGAAAATTTTTTCATCCTTCGTGGCAATCATGAATGTGCGTCAATCAATCGGATATATGGATTTTATGATGAGTGCAAGCGAAGATATTCTATCAAGCTGTGGAAGACATTTATCGATTGCTTCAACTGTTTACCGATTGCTGCTATCGTCGAGGATAAAATCCTCTGTATGCATGGAGGGCTCAGTCCAGATCTGAATTCAATGGAACAAATCCGTCGAATCATGCGTCCGACGGATGTAAGTTGTTTTAACCCCGTATTCGTCCATTTGGCTGGACTATTTGATATTCGGACACTGATCCTAATAGATTCCTGATTGCGGACTTTTATGCGATCTTCTCTGGGCCGATCCTGACAGAGAAATTACAGGATGGAGCGAGAACGATCGCGGCGTGTCCTTCACTTTTGGGGCCGATATTGTCAGGCGCTTTATTCAGAGACACGATCTCGAACTGATCTGTCGTGCACACCAGTGTGTGGAAGATGGATATGAGTTCTTTGCCGAGCGTCAACTCGTGACGATATTTAGTGCACCAAACTACTGTGGTGAGTTTGACAATTCGGGTGCTATGATGAGCGTAGATGAGGATTTGCTCTGCTCTTTTCAGGTATGTGGGATAATTTTTATAGTCTTCATATGTTCGACCGTTGTTGTTGATGGGTTTCACCATTAGATTTTTAAACCAGCCGAAAAGAAAAATGTTTTCTCGAGACGGTTGAAATCGGGCAAAGTTTAAATTTGTTATCGCAGAAAGATATGATTGAAACGCTATATAGAAAGTCCCGCACGAAGATATATGCCCCGGGTTATCGACATGCTGGAGCATTCATGATCATCCTTTTATTGGACGGTCTATCTTACTGCATCATTATCCAGTAGATGTCGTCAGCATAGTGTCATGCGATAGATAATGTTTAGTTGGGCGAAAACTTCCATCATAGAAGGAGACAATATATATAGACTTTGAAGCTTCAAATATGATACCTGCAGGATACCTTACTCTAGAAAAAAGGGAAAACGTTTAAGCGTCGATTGAACCGGATGAAAGAATAATCCAGGCATAAAATGGCACGAGCATCAAAGTTATTACTCGTACTGGATCCAGGAAGGTGGATCACAGCTGACTTGAGGTATAATTACCGAGGCCATCTTGTCGATCTGTTTCTTTTTAGGTCTACATTACCAATAAAGCCTTTTACGGCGCTGGTAAACGAGAGAATTTCCAAATAAGCTTCTTTGGGAACTACTAAGTAATCAGTAACTCACCGCGTACAAACTGCATCATGACATAATATCGACGACGCAGGGGCGGCTTGAGCTCTCGGTAGCTTTCCGGAGAGCGCAGACTTACGCTAGACCGAATGCAGACAGATCTCAACTCCGGCAGCTCCGGAGTTCCGAAGGACAAACGGACTTCGAAACGTCATATCAAAAGTTTGAGGTCCGCCATCCCCAGAGAAGCGGCGCAGCGTTTCATTGCAGAACCAACCAACTTTCTATTTATAGATTGACTTTTCTAGATGTAGTTGACTTCACGTGATCCAATTTTTCTCAGGGACCTAACCTATCTCAGGGACCTAACCTACTGGCCACTTGACGCCACTTCATCACTTTCGGTTACATCCAAGAATCTCGGTCGGGGCTGATACGAGCTATGAGAACCTCAAGATATGCGAGTTCTCGGCAGAAGGCCTGTCAACAATGTTCCAATGCCAAAGCCAGGTGTGATCGCAGAGTCGGAAATGGGCGCTGCATAAGATGTATACAACGAGGTCTGCCGTGCGCCTATCCTAACGCAGATGCTTCAGAGGGCACAAATAGCCCAAACAGGGTGACGGTACCACTGGATGATGCCCCACCGCCCAGCCCTTTCACAACATCAGATTCTTCGTTTACAAACCCTGAGAATCGACTGCAAGACGCCCCAAGCAAGGTGATAACAAGATCCTTTCCTCCTGAAGCTGAGGGATTTACCGGCACTGGAAGCATATCCGGTGGACTGGAAGCTCTGGATTTCTCTGGTCTTGACCTAGTTTGTCCAATCAATGCCGATGATATCAAGAACCGATGGATCCAGGCCTATATTCCTATTCCTGGACAGACAATCAAGAACTACCCTGCCGGTGTCAACGCTTTCATATATCATATGCTGAAATCGTTCACATCCGCAGCAGTGAAAGGTCGTGGTATCTTGCCATTCATTCATCCCAAACAGGTGATGTCGCAACCAGTTGGTTCACCACTGACTACTTGTCTAAGCCTTGTTCGAATATGTTCAAACGCACTGCCAGGCAGTAAAGATGCCGCAGCTAGCGTCCTTCAACGGGAAATGTACAGCTTGTACGAACTACGGGACGAATATAACGAAGAGATTCTATTTGGCGCATTTCAGGCTTACCTCTTATACTCCATGATACTGTTCTTTCAGCTTAATCAATCTTGTAACGATCACTTCCAGACCATCGTGTCAAATCTGCAAGAGTTAGCCTGCGCTACAGCTCGGCGTGGACTAGTGTGTGCAGCAGATCAGCGACGAAACCGTCCCAGATGGGAAGAGTGGATCATAGCCGAGGCCAAACGGCGAACCTTATTCGTGATGTATTTATTTGATAGTATGCTGTCGACCCATGAAGGTCTCCCTACATTTCTGGGTACAGAGTTAGAAGGTCTGCCGGCTCCGGCCAACAAACTTCTGTGGGAGGCCGGCACCCGCTACGAGTGGGAGAGGGAGTACAACATCCACATGGCGGAATGGATGGAGGGTAGTCTAACTATTGACGAACTCTGGCCTACTCCTCCTAACCTTGGCGAGATTGGCATTGCGAGGAGGCGTGCTAGAGTTGATCGCTGGCTGGAGAATCTTGATGAATATGGGACCATGCTCTATGCTATTATGAGGTGTACTCATGGTGACTGATCCAAGAAAAACTGATTGGAACAGGGAGTTGAGATAGCGGCTTTGATAAGACAGACTAAATAGAAAGTTTCTATCAGCGATTGTCTGCCAGCGATTGTCCTTGGATGTTCCTGATGTAGAAGTTGGAGAACTCTAGTGGTAAATTTCGCATAAATAGCTAGAGGGCATTCCCAAAAGACATTAACGCTATATTATTATTTCTGCAACAGACTTTGTCCTAGAACAGCCGTATACGAAGAAAAGATACATTGGATATCCACGCTCGCTCAAAGCCCAATTCTGTAACGAAAGTATATCCGAAAATCGAGATATTCCAAGAGAAGGATAATAAAGAAACAAAGAAGATTGTTCTAATCAAATATCAATGTCCTACCGAATCGGTCATGATAGACCTAAACTCTTCAGGTTAAGAGCTCGGACTAAATTTCCTTCTGCTGTGTTTTATTTTGTCACCCTGCTGCCAGAGCTTTACGCACCAAGCTGAAACTAAAAAGTCCATCATCTCCTCATTCAAGCTCTTAACTATATTCAGCATTGGCATTCCTTTGCTTTGCTCATTTCCCTCTCGTTCAAATGCAATGATCTCGCCATCGGTAACATTCTCCGGATAATGAAGCCATTTTGAATCGTAGTACTGTATCAAATGCCTCCGAATAACGGTGGGAGTATCGCTGGCTCCTAGAACGACAATGGGATCTACTGATTTTCGTACATCCAAGTTCTCCACTGGAACTGATATGCAAAATTCGTAGGCCTGTTTTTTAACACCAGCAGCGACAAACAGGCCTGTAGACCTCTCGACCATGATCTTCTGCAGTTTTGGATTGCGAGTGTGCAGAGGCTTCATGTAGGTATCCCCAACGACGTACACAGCGACGGATGAAGGTTCGCCGTTGTTGCTTTCCGTTCCCTTTTCTTCGTGTGAAGGGAGTATTCTTTTTACTTGAATGGCAGTTCGAAGGTTGACTTCAAGCATAGAGGACGTAAGAGTGTAGTGGACTGGCACGTTCGGATGCTCTGTAGGAAGCGGTTCAATTGAGAGCCCAGATGGATCAAAGGTTAAAGTCATGGCGCTGTATTCTTTGCCATAATCAGGTGGACCCGCCACATTGGGCGCATGGCTCGAGTGCGCATCCTCATATCTTGGAAGCCGAGTGTTTGTATCCATTATAGATAATGAAAAAAAATGTCCTAATGGACTAAAAAAATTCGATTATCAATTAAAAATTATCTATTTAAGCTTTCAAATCGTCCAAGCGATAAAGTTGATTGTTAGGTCCGCAAGAACCAGATCACTCAGACTGGAAGGGTTTCTTTGAGTTATATAAGGCATCAGGCTGATTGAGGGATTTTTGTTGCCATATCCACTACTTAAGGCACGTGTGGACGGAACGCCCGAGACAGACGGATCTGGGCTAATAACCTTTAGTACTAACACCATGACAAGCCTTGATAAGCTTTTACTAGGAGCCAATGGCAGGTATTAAGCAATTCAATTCGCGATATATCTCCAATTGCGTAAACGGATAACGGTGCCGTTGGTAGTGCCTACCCCGCAGAAAACAATCGTGTGGGCCGTAAGACGGTACGTATTCCAGCCTCTGATAAAACGGGACTGCCGCCCCGTTGTACGTACTGCTGCTTCAGCAAGTATGCTATCCCATTTGTATCTCTTGTGTCAGACTCCAAATCCAACTTAACACGATTTATCCACAGGTGTAATGTTGTTTTGTTATTTGTCCAGGGACGTCGTAAGCAGCACAATTTATTGTGCAAAGTGTATTCCTCGTTCTTCGAGGTTCTGGCTTACAAAACTGGTTTTACATTTATATTTACGTGAGATGAGGCGGCTACGCAGCCACCTACGTTCATTCTCTGGCGCAATGTTTCTCCTAGTCCCATTTTGCCTTCATAGCACTCTCTATGTGTGATATTCAATAAGAATATTCAATGATATTATGAGACCCACTACGAAGCCTCAGAAGAGCATAAATATAGCATCTACTTTGTCTTAAAGAATATTTTGCAAATATGCAACCTCAAGTATCACTAAGCCTAGGCACAAGCATAGAATTACCATCCTCCCCAGAATACGGCGACAATTAAAGCATTACGAATGCGAAGAGTATAGCAATAACAAGTCCAAAAGGAGACCATACCTGCCATATGAGACTTAATAAATGTCCATGTATCAATGAGTTATAACCGTAAATGCTGCTACCTCCAGAGCTTGAAATTGGTTGAAGTCCAGACGATGTAGCAGATACTGTAGCAGTTATTGTAGCAGATGTGGTAGCAGATGTGGTAGCGAATGATGCTGTAGACTTCGTTGAATTGACAAATCTACTGCTTGAGCTGAAATTTGACGGAAGACTGGACGATGTAGTAGATGGTGTAGTGAATATAGTAGTTGCGGAAGATGATGTTGTTAACTGTGTTGAAATTGTAGTTTCACTATTTGGGCTCGAACTTGACTGGGATGTCGAAAATGTATTTGATGTTGAAGCGGACGTGGTGGTGGACGACGAGGTTGTCAACTGTGTTGAAGTAGTAGTCCCACTACTTGGGCTCGAACTTGAAGAAGATGCGGATAATATACTGGATGTGGTAGCCGAGGTCGTAGATGACGTAGTTGACTCAGATGAATTTGAGGATGAGTTTGTGCCGGCAGTGCAGCTTGCGCTGAATCCGGTATAATAGGGACCCGGAGGCCCAGGGGGCGTACCCGATACGGAACCAGCAGGGACCAATCTGCCGCCCGTGATGACAGAAGGCAGTGGCCCAACTGAAGTGACTGCCATGGCTCGACTTTTGTAGTCATTGTACGATCCCGGGCTATCGATACCATTTCCATTGCATGGAGGATTTATGACCCCGACCATGCCACCTTGACAATGACCGATCTGGCCGCAGAAATAGTAGATGGGGTCTGTAGAATTAATAGTCACGAGAAATTGAACAGGCTTATTTATTGCATTGTAAGCAAAATATCCTTTTCTTAGAACACGCCAGGTAAAGGGGAATCTGGGAACGAGATAAGAATATGAAGCACGTACTCCACTTTCTGTACCACCTTGTGGACGAGGTGGGACGGCCTGAAAGCCCGAGTAGAAGCCGCCGGGGAGATAATGGCACGGGTTTTCGTAGGAGCTTTGAATTACACTGTGATTTCCCCCAGAAATGAAGCTCCAAACAATGACTTATTCAAAGGTTCAGTGTCAGCGTTATTAGCTCCTGAAAGGGCTCAGAAAACTGAATTAAGCAGAAATTATTTGTGAAAAGCTTATTAAAAGCACAAGTTTACGACTGGACAGTCTGCTGATAAAACATAAATAAAGAGAGAAACGTCTGGAACAAATACCATCATTGATACCCGCCGGTAACTCAGGATGAACGAATGTCAAAGGATTCTCTCCAGCAACAATATTCACGTACTCCGGGCCGTTTTCCTGAGCTTGAAGTGCTCGAATCATTGTAGCGGCGATAAGGAGCTTGGAGCAAAACATTTTTAACGTCAGCTTGCTGGTGAAAATCAAATTTGAAAGGGCTCGTGAGGGGCTGCGGCGATGTTTCTTAGTCTTGCGAAACAGAACAAGCGAAATAATCGAGAATAAAGTATCTAGGAAAACGTCTGTTGAAGAAGTGGGCGGTTTTCGGCTGGATCAGGAGAGAAGACTCCTCATACCACAGAAATACGAGGAGGATTTCTGATCAGCGTAGCGTGAACAATTCCATCCGAATTGTTCGCCAGTAAAATGGCAGGGACCCCAATACGAGTACTTGGCAGACGGGCGTCCGCCCATGACCCCCAGAACGAACACCCATTTGCGAGGGGCAAACAAGGCGGTCGGGATATCCAAGCCACGTTGGCATGCCCATCACTAAGCTCCGTCATTGATTCACAGCACCTGCGATCGGACGATATCCTTCCTGAGAGATACAAACAAATCATATATCACCATCATTATTGGACCTTAAAAGATTCACATATTACTGGGTTCCCTTTCGTAAGGTCTCGTGAGTATTTTGCACCACAGCAAAGCTGCGGATCAAGTGCTTGATTCTGAGACTTTGTTTTTGAGTCTCAAACTGCAACTGGCATTCTTCAACTTTCAAAAGAGATCGTAAGCAGAAAGGACTCCAATGGAAAGAGTGCCTGGGTTCCAGGTTGAGTGCAGCGCGTTTGGGTGGTATGGCAGTGTCCCAGCCAATCATAATCAAATGCGGAGAGATATAATTGGCCTAGCAGAGCATGGCACGCGGGGTTGCGACTGTTTGAACTTAGTTTCTGTGACGGAACCTGAGAGGTGCTCTTACAGCCCGAACTATCACACTCAGGATAGGCTATTCGACTGAGAGACTATAAGACCTACAGCTCTCAACTCAATCGCTACTGCAATGCATCTCTTAAATACAAAGACTCTAAGGCTCGCCGAGTTCTTTGGCGATCAAGTGCCCCAATATGCTATCTTGTCTCACACATGGGACGAGGAAGAAGTCACCTTCCAAGATATCCAAGACCCAATCCGTGAAACGCGGAAAGGGTTCGCGAAAATATCCAGCTGCTGTGCACAAGCGCGGAAAGATGAATTAGAATGGGTTTGGATCGACACATGTTGTATTGACAAATCCTCGAGCGCCGAACTCAGCGAAGCAATAAACTCTATGTATCAGTGGTACCGTGATGCAAGCGTATGTTATGTGTATCTTTCTGATGTTCGTTCACAAGGCCCATTCTTTGATGAAGGGGCGTTTGGGGCTGCCAGATGGTTTACTAGAGGCTGGTGTCTTCAAGAGTTGATAGCTCCGAGTGAGCTCGAGTTCTACGCAAATGATTGGACCGAAATAGGTACAAAATCAAGCCTTAAGTGGAACCTGACGAAGGCTACTGGAATACCGCTCTCCATCCTCATCGGAGAGAGTGTGCCGGCTGATTACGGAGTTGCTGAGCGAATGTCTTGGGCCTCGAAACGGAAAACGAGCAGGATTGAAGATACAGCTTATTGTCTGCTTGGCATCTTCTCCGTTAATATGCCACTTCTCTACGGCGAGGGTAGCAGAGCAATGCTTCGGCTGCAGGAAGAGATACTGAGACACGAGGAAGACCATTCAATTTTCCTTTGGCAGACCCCTCATTCCTTTTTACGCACTGGGCTTTTCTGCGACTCGCCGTCGTATTTCTCACTGGAAGGCATTACAACACAGTCCGGAAAGCGGATACCGTATCACGAACTTGAGCAACATCGAAACATAAGCCTAAGCCCACCAGTAATTACCGCCCGCGGACTTAGAATGGATCTGTTGACCAGGTCACATGAGAGTGAATTCCGACTTGCATGGACATATTTCAAGCACGAGGGTGATTACGTTTGTATGGTGCTCGGGAAATGTGCATCTCATACCCTTACCTATGAAAGGGTTATGGTTCATTGTGTCTACACCCTCGACGAGAAAGATCTTCTGGCAAATCCATTTGTCCTCGAGCATGTGTATCTTCCGCCCTTTTACGAAATATCGATTCCTAGAGTAACCAGCGACTACCTGTCTTTCAAGATTCATCTCCACTCCGCTATTCCAGGTGCACTCTCTATACTGGATAAATTTCCAAACTGTGAGCTCCAGCACCCTGAGTCCGATCTGTACACCAATGTATTCTCTCTGCTGGATTGCCCTGGCAGGCTGGCTCTGCTAATTGGCGTACGAGATTTGAAAATGGATCATCGCGTTGTTCTGGTGTTGAGGATATTCGGCCAAAGGTGGCGATGCCTTTTCAGGAAGTACTCGGAGAATACGACCCTGCAGCACCTAATAGAAAAGCATGAGCTGCTAAGAACTCAGGAAGATGACCTCTCTGACAGGGCTATATTTACTCTACCAACTGGAAGCCATGTAGTCGCTGCGGCCAAGATCGGAGCGGGCTTGTACCGTGCACATATCACATTAGTTCCTCAAGTTCCAATTCTGAACCGAGACCCGTCAATTCCACAGCTCGGGGAGATTGTGCGCTGAAGCTGTTTCTGCAATAACAGAGCACATCGGACGCCGCGCTCGGATATCGCGTCATCCCTGAGGCTTTAGAAGACTGTGGTGCGTTTTCACATCTTCCATTTGATACCGCGTCCCTCGGAGATGTCGAGTTCCTCGTGTTCCCAGATTCAGAAGATACTCAGAGACAGGCAGGTAAGCGCATGGTATGCCATAATTGTTGGATCTTGAGTGGTGGAATGAGTGCTGGTGGCCTGTGAAATGCCATCATCGCAAGCCATCGTACGATTGAGTAGCTAGGGTGGAGGTGGAGCGCTCTTATTTACCAAATTGCAGCCATAACTAAGACTTAGTTCATTCTTTCCTACACGTTTCTATCTTTCAATATTCGGTTGGAAAAGCCAGGAGTAGATCCGGTATGCAACACATTGCTTTCGTTGGCAGATGTAATAAACGGTGTGCGAGCTCTGAAGACCTTCATTACAGCCGGGAACATGGCTAAATAAAACGAAGATATCTTCCCCTAATTACTCAAGGACCTCAAGTTATTGTAGCTACATGTGATACGTATTAGGGCTCTTGAAATTAAAGGAACTTGGCCATATTGTCTTCTGGCCGGCAGTTGTTTTTAGAACTAAGTGGGCTCTTCTATCTACACATTCATGATATCTCGCACACCTTCGAGGATGTCTTCAATGAGATCCTCGACTTTCGCCTCCACATCGACTCTTAGAACAATTTCTTCATCCAAAGTCGCGCTGGCAACCCGCTGCGCAGCACCGAAAGAGCTCAGCGATGTAAAACTAGTCATGGTCCTCGGGTCCAAAGGTTTCAAGACTGGCAGTTCCTCATTCTCATCATCATACAACGGAACAAAAATCACGCCGATACCATATTCTGCGACAGCATTCCTGATGGAATCCTTGTGCCACTTCTCCAGTTCCGGATGAGTGAGAACCATCAAAGCAGGATTCGCCTTGCGACGCTCCTCATCTTCGGTTACGAACATGGGAGGCTTGTTGATGTACTTTGCGGTGAGCGTGCCAGAGGATATAGGGCTGCTCGCGATGCTCGATGCGGAGATACCAGCATCGGACAACGAGGATACCGAGGCGACAGAACTGCTCGAGCCTCGCCGGCTTGTCGAAGTGGAAGATGCTCCACCGAAGCCAGAAAAGCCCTCATTAGCTGGCCGAGACTCTTCTGGGAACAGAAGACCAGTCCTAGTCATCTTCGAGAGCCACATGCGCTGATACCGCGCTTCATTCGGTCCAGATATAGAAGCTTGCTCATCGCCTTCGGCGCCTCTTGCATGCGTCGGAGCTCTTACACTAGCGGCTTTGGCGGTCGTCTCGTGCAAGCTATCGCCTTGGAAGAGTGGACAGGAGAGGTTGTTGGAGACAGATTTCGCGATCTGAACTTTCCCTGCTACTGATGTTGAAGCTGTAATGAGAATTATGTACTTTGAAGGTTTCCTGTCTACCTCAGAGGAGGGATCGGGCTTATCGGGGAGACGATAAAGCATCGCCTGGGGTGTCTGAGGGCGGATTGGATAGTCAGACATTGCAAATGGGTTTGAATCTCGTGAGTCCGATTAGCCCGATTAGTATTGTGAAGTTATGCTGTACGTGATCGGGCGCGGCGTGGAATTGGTCGTCGTCTGAGATGAAATTTGAGTGATCGCGGACCCGCTTCGGAACAAGCTGAAGATTGACGATAGCATGGTGCCAATTAGGTGCCGTTTACGTCCCATCTCAATATTACATGTTATGCACAATGAATGGATATACGAGGAGGTGATCGAATCTATGGCCGACCAAAAACCACACGAAACTCTATTTCTTTGAATTATCTCCCTATCAAACCCCGTCTCTACTTCAAATTTATTACCCGCTATCTACAAACTGAGTTGTACATGCGCTTAAGCGATAGGTTTCAATCCACCAGACTTGACATCAAACAAAAACCCGCGAGTATTATCGCGCAGCTCCTTGCGAATGAGAGCATTTTGCTTAACAAAACCAATATCATCCCGGATAGATTCTTCCAGACTACGTAAAAGAATTTGTTATTAAATGCAGCAGGATAAGATGGAAGCCGGATTGCACCCACTCTGTGATCATCCCAAACTCCATGTTTTGAATATCTTGCTCCTGCTCGGGCACCCGTGCTGTTAGAACAGCTCGGATCTTTTCATCTTTGAAGTGCGTGGTGCCACAATCCGTGTGATGAATAATAAGGATATTGTCAAGATTAAGAAGAGAGTCCAGCGCCAAGATATCAGAGACGGCCCTCTGGACATGGCCTCCAGCATTTCTATGTACCAACGCTTCTGTTTATACATGCATCAGCTATGCCTCTAAGACGGCATATCTTCTCTAAGCACCAATTTACCTCCATATTTAAGACCGAAAAATATTTCTGGAACAACCCTGGCATCGATGCAGGTAACAATGAAAGTTCTTGGTGGTGGAACTCCCTGAGAAGCTCGTTCGGTGATAAATAGCTGTGGCTCGTGATGACGAGCATAATCCCTTCCCCTAGTAAGCGATTGGATTTTGGTTCCAAAGTATTTTCTCTTACTTATTTCTCTTTATAAGTTCTTCCGCCGTTGGGGATGCCATTTTGAAGGATTCAGGTCCTTGAAATTAGTGCTAGGAACGGGGCGTGTTTAGCTGACCCTAAAATAACGTGAAATGCTTTTTCAAAGATTTATAGTTGTCTTGATCACAGATTGTCTTCTTGTAAGTTTTCTAAGAACAACATCCGTCCTTATATCTGGAAGTGTAATCGTTCTCTGATAATTATAAATGCTCTCTAATTTCAAATCTTGCGATTCTAGCCGATATAGTCGAGTGGACCTAGATAACTGAGCTGGATCGTTATTTAAGAGTTCATCGCGGAGGCTGCGGGGGTCTTGGCGGGAACTTTAGCCCCTTTGGGCAGCTGCTCATACCATCCATGGTCTGTGCAAGAGAAGTTCTAGCCAGCTTAGATTATTGCCCAGAACAGATTCTTTCAATGCATACGTATCTGAGTATGTAGTGCGTAAATTATGTCCCATATATCAATGATTGACCCTCAAATCGCCCAAATTAATGCAGAATTGTAATAGCTACTTTCTCGAAATATGGTACTGTCAGACAGTAACCTTCAAATTGTCTGACTGCCCTTATTGTTAATATCTCTCTTGAAGTACATTGAACGTGTGAGTGATAAGTTAAGACATAAGATTTATGCCATAAAAAACCCTCCGTTACTCCCTAAACATACCCCAGTAATCCATCTAGACTTCTCCTCGCATAGAAAAGCAATAGCATGCGCAGCCTCCTCCGGTTCTCCCATACGAGCTCCAGCTGGTGTAGCATCTAAGAGGGGCTGGATCTTTTTAAGGAACTCCGGGCTTGAATGGGTAAACCCGTGTGTTTTAGTAGGACCCGGACAAATAGAGTTGACCGTGCAACCATATTCACGGCCAAGCTCGCTGCAAATAGATTAATATACAGATGAAAGCACTAATAATTAATGCTGTGGGTTACGCACATCGCCCAACATCTTGTGAAGCTTTCAATCATGGACTTGGTACCATTATAAATTGAAGATCCTGCATAACCTTGGCGGGCTCCGACGCTACTTAGATTTACAATCCGGCTAGGATTTGTAAGGTAAGGGAGCACAGCTTGAGTTAACAGAAGTGTCCCTCTCGCGTTTAAATTGACCTGTGCGTCCCATTGCTCAAGAGTCAGCTCCGAAACTGGCCTCATAATAGCAATCCCTGCATTGTTGATCAGAATATCAACACGATTTCCAAAACTCTTTACAGTTTCAGCAACCAAGAGTGCCGGACCAGTGACTGTGGAGAGGTCTGCTTCGATGGCTATGCACGAGTTTGCGGAAGAGGAGTTGGTGGCTCGAATACGAAGGAGTACTTCTTCTGCATGAGTTTTTTCTGACTGCCATGGATAGTTGACCACGACTCGAGCACCTCTAGTCCCAGTAAGCTGCAGGAAGTTGTAGTGGTAAATAACTGTTTATAACCCGTACCTGCTGGCTAGTTCTACGCAGGTTGCAGCACCGATACCTTTTGCGCTTCCAGAGACAATCGCGACCTTACCAGCAAGAGACTCTTCACCCATGACTACTAGAAAGGAGATTTTTCAATATAGCAAGAAATAAATTGTCTGATTGTCTAAATGATTAGAACGTATAAATGAAGAAGTTAAACGCCCTAAAGGTCGGACTTCGGAGTGGATATACCTCCATACCATCTAGGAGTCTCGAGCTCAATATTCCACATCTTCAGAAGAGTCAGCATCATCAGAAGCGTCCTTTTGAGAGGATTTGTAAGTATCATGTTTGGGATGTTCCACTAGAATGTTACTCCGAGACTTTGCGAACATCGATTGAAAGAGAAAATTCAGTCTGTATCATTATGCCTTCTCGGATCCTAACACCAAACCAAATCAAGCGTCATTTCATGGAATATCTGAATTCAGCGAGTGACCCACAGCGGGTGAGATCATCTAAAATAATAGATGAGCTACCGCATTATCCTCTGGGAGCTGTGTCATCTCTAACTTGATGATAGGCAATTAGGNTCGACAGAAACACTGTACAGGAGCAAGCCATAGTGACGAGAGATCCGTCAATTAAGTCCCAGGTCCATGTGATGTGAGACTCATTGCTAGATCGCCATTGGCAGGTGAATCAGTATAATGAGCTTTCTCAGGAGGATCGTATTGTCACACGTGATCTATGGACCGGGACACATCTGGATTCGTCGTTAGTGTAATCAGCTAATGGTGACTAGCTTCGGATATCGGAGAGGCGGTTTCGGAATTGAAAGTGGTGGGTGCTACACAATTGCAAATGTAGTCCAAGCGTTCTTACCTGCACAAACTATGAATTCATTTTTATGCATTCAAAATGTGCTTCTCCACTTGTAACCTGGTCTCCAGTTATCCGGTGAATCTTGTAGAGGCCCCATGTATATGTCATAGACCCTGATTGTGCTATTTTGATATAAATAGTTGGCGATTGAGAGCCACTCTAATTTAAATTGCTAAACGTCGGGCTGATCAAAATATGAGTGTAGCAATACTTGGACGAGGAAGAGGAGAGTCTAAGTTAGGCTTTTAAGTTAGAAAAGGCTTCCGACTCTTTCTAACTCAAAAGCCTGATATTAATTACTTGCATATCATTCTATTCCTTGAGAGGGTCTGATATGCTATTAACATAGTTGATCAGTCAAAACGACGAGAGATTTTTTCAGGATGTATAAGGCCACAATGTAGCGCCAATAAAAGGACAAACCCCGCACCGAACTAATTACATTGCTCCCTTGTCCGCACTTCTTACACTACCTAGTAGTAATACACCCATGCTATCCGCATTGCACCACCTCCTCGGTTCGACAACACCAAATTCTAGAGAATCTTGAAATATGGGATATGTCAGCATTCCGACGGGTGACAATGTCTTCTGAGTACTCTGAGTTGCCCCAAACGAGGCATGCAGGCCGAGCGAGGTAAGATTTTGTTTAATGCGCGAGACGGAATAGAGAAGCTTACCAAATAAATGTAGAGGACGGGGAAGTGCGAGCATTTCTGGTCATTACAAACATCGCTGTGATATCTGCAGTCGGCCGTTTGAAAGAAAGTCCGTGTCCCATTCTATTGACGTTCGACACTGCTCTGGACTAAATATCTCTGACTAGGGATACTTTGAATCGACATATGCAAATTCACGACAAAGATCGTCCTCCTCCGGCTCCCCGGAAGCGATCCTGCGCAAGATGCTGCAAGTACGGTTACATACTATGAACTCTGATATTTCTAGCCCTACGCTAAGCTAACTGTCCAGATCGAAAATCAAATGTTCTGGAGACTATCCTACCTGCGTCGCATGCTTGAAGCGCTCGGTGCCTTGCGCGTATGAAAACGCGCTGCCCAAGGGTGTCAGAGGGCAATCGAACAGACAACTTTCAACGTTGGATTCGATAAGTCCCTTTGATACTACTGCAAGCGAAATGAATTTTCAGTCCGAAGCAACCTGCGATTCGATGAATGGGAATGGGCTTTTATCGCCTCAGAGCTCTCTAGAGATATCGAGAGCAGAATCACATGGTTCCGCACTCTATTCATCGATGGATTTATCAGGAGTCCATGATTCTGGGAGCCAACCCGAGAACATGTTCGCGGGTGCCTTTGGATTCGAGACTTTTGGATACTCAGATCTGTCAGATGGCTTACAGAATTCCAGCCTTGACTGGATGTTCCGTAGTGCCTTGGATAGTAACTTCGCCGTTTCATTTCCGAATACGCCTGGTCAAAATTTAATAGATCCTCAAAACTTGAACCAAACGGAAGGCTTTCCAGAACAGCAAACAGCAAGGAACCTCAGGTCATTGCCAGAGTTTTCGGAGTCAGACTCTCAGGGGGTAATAGAACAGCTTGAACTCCCTTCACTTAGACCTAAGAATCGGTGCGACCCAGATGACCCGTGGCCAATGGAGTGGTATGCTGAATCGCTTCAAAATTCCGAATTACCCATGCTTGGCCGCAATGGTGTACCCGCTTCTAGTTGCGCATCGTATTTTGGCATGGACTCGATTACTCCGGCAATAAGAGGGAAGATGGTAGAATCAATACGATCAGCTCTCGAAAGGACGTTTTGGCCAACCATTAATCTTTCCAATTTCCCGAGCGAAGAGAAGTTGGATCACTGCGTAGATTTGTACTTTGCCCATTTTCATCGTGTACGTGCCACCTGATGTATGCTACAAATTGATGAGTTGTCCAACTGACATAATGCAAAAGAACTTCCCCATAATCCATCGGCCTACATTCGACGCTGCGAAGGATCCGGTAGTGCTGACTCTTGCAATTGCTTGCATTGGGGCCTGTTACACGGAATTTGATGGTGCCAGATCCTTCGCGAATGCCCTTTCAGAGCTTAATCGACGATTACTTCTCTTCATGGTATGCTGAACAGAAGATGTTCGTCCAAATTGTCACAGGAGGGTCACGCTGATTTATTTATTGTCACAGAGTGAACAGGATCGGCGTTTTGTAAGAACAGAGTTCTTTCTAACAGCCCAACTTCTACAAGGCACCCATGGGTACTGTTGTGGAAATAAACGACTCTTTGAGCTCAGCGACGCCTTTCGAAGTTCTGTAGTCAGCAACGCGAGATGCATGGGTCTCTTCGAAGAACGACCTCCAACGGTGCCGGCTGATGATAGTCCTACAGCAAGGTGGCAAGCGTGGATTGCTGATGAAAGAATTCGGCGACTTGCATGGGCCGTTTACGTAAGAAAAGTCTCTCTCACATCTAAACGGTTGGGACAGAAGTGCTCACAATGTCTAGGAGTATGATTCCCAAGTTAGCTACTTACTCAACACCAGGCCATCTTTAAGTGTGTCTGAAATGAAACTGTCCCTGCCTAGTTCGCTCGCCTTATGGGAAGCAGAATCAGCCCACGTGTGGATGTCATTGCATCCTTGGAGTGAGACTGTACCGCAAAATCTGCCTTTCAGGCCAGCAATCCACGCTTTGTTTGAGCAGTCGGAAACGGGACTCGGTAAAGTTACAGATGATCGACATCAGCTCATCGTGGTCCTTACTCTAACACGGATCCTCTGGTCTGTCAAGGAAACTCAAGCATCGCCGATTAATGATCTTGTCCGTCATGCACATGTTCTGACGGAGAGCAAAAAGCACGTACAGGAGGTCCTAGATCGATTCTTGGTCGTGCAGGTCCCTACTACCAAGACAGCTCTTGCTAGTTTTGTGCGAAAGACCCAGACGATCCACATGTCTCACCTCTACGGAGCTGGTGATCTGATGGATTGGATCCGACCTATGCTACGAGGACGAACAGAATCTGAAGGAGCAAAGAAACGAATGGTAGCTTGGGGAGCAGAAGATCCATTTCGAGTACGTTCTGTAGCATACCATAGCGCCCAAACGCTAGCGATCCTTAGACGGTTTCCACATAATGAACCCTTGGAAGCGTTTAATGTGTTTCATGCTGGTGTAGTCCTCTGGTGTATGGGTGGCCTTCTTGGTAAGGCACGGGAATCATATCCATCCTATATCCCAGGTGAAAAACCCAAAGACGCGTATCGAATTGACGCCACAACCAGACGCGGAGATTCGTGCGTTCAGTCGCAGTCTGATGAGGACTGGATCAAAAATGGAGGACCACAGCTTGTCAGTCTCCATGGTGTGCCAGATCTATGTTGCACACGTGGGCAAATGCAGGTCCTGGAGCAAACAGCTGAGATTCTTGAGCATATGCAAGTTTGGGGTATTGCACAGAATTTTTTACTTGTGATATTGCAGATGATACAGAGAGAGGAGGAAAAGATCAGTAGTCGAACCCAAAATCTTTAGACTTAAGGCAAGGACCAGAGGGTGCTATTGCGTGTTTTTGGTCTAGTTATAACTTATAGGAGTCGTATGAGCAATCATATCATGTGAAAA
The DNA here is from genome assembly GCA_000743665.3 of Scytalidium sp. 3C. Lineage (NCBI taxonomy): Eukaryota > Fungi > Ascomycota > Leotiomycetes > Scytalidium > Scytalidium sp. 3C. Next base: position 224,974 of record JMRO03000008.1, on the reverse strand, counting down.
GTAGGATCAGAACGCTCTATCCCATTTGTGAATAATATCTCCAGTAGTGTCAGTTATAGACTGTAACGTACAGCCGACGGATGTAGGCGTTATCACAGAACAGACTGAATCTTACACGCCGAACTCCGGGATCCGGATCCTATATTGCCAAGATAATGTATGATATGTCAATAAAATAGCCGATCTATTTCTTACGATAGAATACTACTTGGCCCTTGTAGACTCTAACGTTACTGTATTTCATTGAGATTAGATTGGTATTTCTCAAACCTCGTTATCTAAGGAATGGCATCCCAAACTCCGAATCCTGGGGACTATGTTGTTGCCTCAAGCCTTATTTCTCAACCGGAGATAGACAATTCTTTATATGTGAATAGACTAAACCACACTATGTTACGTGTCCGACATCCGGATCGCTCTCTAGCCTTCTACAAGGATCTACTCGGCATGTCTCAAACATTCACATTCAATACTGGACCGTTCACAGTATATTACCTTGCATACCAATCCCCTGGAGATACTGTACCAAGCGATATTCTCGTAACCTCAGGTGCACGCTCGGGGCTTCTTGAATTGATTCACATGCATGGGTCAGAATCACAAAACAAACCGGTCATTGTTTCAGGAGATGATGAAGGGCATTTCGGGTTCGGGCACCTAGGATTCACGGTCCCTGATGTATTGCAAACCCTGAAGAAAGCTGAGAGCTCGGGATGGAATGTGCTCAAATGGCCGGAGGATGTCAGTGTAAAGGCACTGGGACTGCCAAAAAGATTACATAAAGTCGAATTGCATACGAAGTTTGTGAAATTGTACACGCAAATTGGATTCTTGGAAGACCCTGATGGGTAAGTAAACCTTCACAGCTATGTGAGTACGGAGAAGCACAATTTGACTAACATGGCTGGGTTTGGTAGGTATCGGATCGAAATTGTTCCCGCTAGGATCCAAAGATGAGAGGAAAATATTACAAATCGTGTATATAGTTTCTCAGTTGCCAACGCTGTCTTCGAAGGCGCATAGTTGTAATTAGACTGCTATTTTTGCACAAGTGATTCTTTTATTGACAGCGCCACTGCGAGACCACAATAGGACAAGTATCCATTTAAAAATAAGAATATTTGCAGGCGTTCTTCTCTTGCCCGAAATTGCTTTCTCAACAAGTAGATGATGATCACGTTCCCATCAGTTACAACAACGAGGGCACCAAGAATGCACAATACAGTTACTATGCCCTCGCGGGCAATCCAGGGAAATGCGGCAAATCCGATAGTAAACGATACAAAAATTCTTAAACCAATTAATCAACTAAAGTTCTTGTTAGCCGTCACACATGCCAGAAAGTTAGAGCTAGCGGCTTACGATGAGGCAATCCATTGAAACGGGGTAATAGCTATCCATTAGATATGTCATTTTCAGGCTCGGAATGGATGTAATTCCACGGCCAGCAAATCCAACTCTTAAAACTGGAACGATCCAGCAAAATTGGTTGCGGATTCCAACTCAAGATAATCAACCAACAGGAGTAACCGTACCCGGGAATATGGCAACCGGTAATCTCATCTCCGGCTCAAAAACTCCGTTTTTCTTCGCAGAGTAACAGCTCAAATAATTATTAAAATGACCGCAAATAACCGCTCCGAACAGGTTTCCTATAACTGGAGCCAGAAATACGAGACCTGGAGAACTTGTAGAGAAGTTATATGGAGGTTTACCCAATGAAGATAGTAACAGAGAAATGATACACCAACCATACTGGCCGCTTGCCAAACTTACTAGCCGGATAAGCCATAGTAAAACAGCTCATGGCTTCTCCCAAACCGGTTACGGAGATTAGATGGGACAGCTGGCTGACTGGATTCCCAAATTCTGGCCCCAGTCCTGTAATTAGAGTCTACCGTGCATTCGTGCTATGTTGAAAGAGCAGCAGCGATGGCGGACAATCGCTCCGCTAAGTATGGCCATCTATCATTTATCATTATATTTTATGCTAATAATATTAGGTTTCGTCATTATTCCACTAGTGAGTACGTATATCAAGGCTATCGCATACCAAAAGGCTCGGTCATGACACTGAATACATGGTTAAAGCCCCCGATTACCAAAATTGTTGCCGGAAGTGATGTCTTATAACAGTTATAGCTAATACCTGAATTATAGGCTGATCCACATGGATCCTGCTAGATATCCTGACCCTCACCGGTTCAATCCAGATCGCTTTTTGAAGCACGACTTGAGCGCCGTGGCATACGCTCACAGCGCTAACGTAGATCATCGAGATCATTTCCCATATGGAGGTTGGAAAAAAATTTGTGCTGGAATTCACCTTGCTGAAAGATCCTTATTCAGTATGACGGCCAGGATGCTACATGTATCCGATATTCAACGAGCGGTTGATTCATTAGGGAACGAGACCCCTGTAGATATTCATGCTTATAAAACTGGACTTGTTTCCGGACCTGAGCCATTCCCTGCTCGGTTCCAAGTCCGAAATGATGAGGTACGGGCGCTTTTAGACAGGAATGGAATAATCTCTTCAGCCAAGGGGAAGTTGAGAGCTGGAATGTATAGGATAAGATGGAAATTTTATTTTAAGGTTCGAACGAGGAAGCGTTTGTTTACTTATAATAGCCACCATTGGTCTTTTGTTATATCAAATGTTTCTCTTAATGTCAAAAGCAAATACGCATTATTGTATACGTGTGTCATCCCATGCGATTAACTCTCCTGCCAGTTCTTTTGGAATTCCCTTGAGTGCAAATTTAACAAATGTAGCAGCGGGTTGCTCAGGATTGAGCAATTTGCCACTTTGATGCAAATCATTCAAGAATTTATACTGCTGAGGAGGTAGATTGTCTTTATCTGTTAAGAATTGAGTTAGAAACGGCTAAGGTTCTACACAATTTGATCGTTACTTACGCTCTTCTCGCACCTCTTTTTGGATGCCTGTATCTACGATGCCTGGAGTAATACAGACACACATTACGCTCGGTTCCTCCACAGTCAAACCAGCACAAAGGCAATTCATAGCTCTTTTAGCACAAGCATACGCAACCCATGCCGCGTTTGGAGTTATCGAGACTCCTGATGAAGTCATAATTATGTTACCTCTTTGCTCTCGTAAATAGGGCAATGCAACTTGGATCTTGTCACAATGTCAATAGATATACAATATTATGTTGGGGAGGGGTGGGGGGAGGGTTGAAGGTTGGAGCTTACTGTATGTAACAGGCCAAAAAAATTGACATCAAAAAGCCTCTTCCAATCTGAAACCTTGGTCTCAGCTACTGGCCCAACAGGCTTTAATATGCCGGCGTTAAGTATAATGGCATCCAGATGACCAAAAGCAGTTAGAGCACGAGTTACAGCACGTTCACTGACATTCCTATCGCTGACATCGCCATCTATAACTTCTAAGGAGCCTGGGTATTTTGATAGCAAAGGTTCCAACTGAGCTCCATTCAGGTCAACAGCTACAACAAATGCTAGATGAGATGACAGGAGAAGGTTCACAATTGCTAGACCAATACCATTTCCGCCGCCAGTAACTAATCTTTTATATATATTAGCGAATTTGTGTAAAAATTATCCTGTGCATAAATGATCCTCACATTACCCTCTTAGGCACTGTAGATATCATCCTTTCCAATGCTCCAGGAAACTCAGTTCGAGAATATGAAGTCGTATTCGAAACAGAAGTAATTTTAAGTTGCTATTCCTCTCAGAATAGTTGATGTGCAAATACTCTTTGTACATAAAACAATACATATTTACTTGATTTCGTCCCATTGAACCAATCCAGTATTCGGCTACGAAAGCCTCGGAATTCGGTACGGGGGAAATCGACATTAGAGGCAAGGACTGCTACTTCGGAGCTTTCTGAGAAGCATTGATCTACACTATATCAAGAAACTTCGGGATTAATTGTGGGTTGTAGTTCCCCGCACAAAGTTACTGTAGAATGTTGTCTCCGCGATGTGACTCGGAGTTGAGGCCGCATTTCCATCCTGGCGTAAAATCATGGGCATATTATAGCTCGAGCATAAAGGCCTTTCAGACTCTATGCAACGAAGCAAATTATATAGCAAACGCTTCGAAAGATATACCAGCGGTACCAATTTAAAAAAAAATGGTGGCCCCACACAAAACTAATGGAGCCGAAGGCAGTTCTATCACCACTGGACCCGCTGAAGGATATACGCTTCAAGCAGAAGCAAAGAGGATATTTAACACCTTAGTGAACGACCCCAAACTAAATCTGCCTCAAGAGGCTAGAGAATTAGTGTCAACGATTGAATTCGACGGGGACGAAACACAGCCTTTTTATCCAGTTCCTTACAAGTCGGCCGAATCACAGGCGGCAGTTTTGGGCTATGTAGGACTTCTAGCAAATGCAATTTTGAAGCTCCGATATGGCACAGCAGAAGAAATCAAGATCGATGTGTAAGTGTATATATAAAATTGTTTTCTTTTATTTTATTTCACTTCTAAATCTTCCATCTCCCTTTTCAAAGAGAAAGATGCTAGGTGTCATTGCTAAGGGACTAAAGGGCTCAAGCTATGCTGAACGGTCTCGGGGCGTTGTTTGTCCGGAGTGACAATCAATGGTTGTCTGGTAACAAGAAAATGATTGCTGGTGTACAAAGATGGGATCATGGGTGTACAAGGGAGCTGTACCGGCAGCTTGCAACCAATATTTACAAAACCAAAGATGGACGATGGTTCTCATTGCATGGGAATATGGACCCCACTCCCCTTCTCACAATGCTGGGCTTTCCTCAGCATGACGACAAGCAACGTTCCTGGCCTGACATATTGAAAATGTATATGAACAGGATTGCAGAGTTAGACTCAAAAACATTGGACAACTGGAGTAATAATGTCTACCGCGTGCCTGGGACAATCTGCTATGAAGTTGACGAATTCATGGCGACGCAACATGTAAGTACAGCCCCCTTCAAAGGTTTATTGATTAGAATATTTACCTTGTCGCAAGGGCCAAGCCATCAAAGATGAGCCTTTCTACAATCTTATTAAACAGCCATATGCCACCCAACCCCCTGTAAATTGGGACTCGGTACCCGATAATGGAGATCGTCGCCCACTTACAGGGATAAAAGTTCTTGAATTGGCACGGGCCATTGCTGCACCTACAATTGGCCGTGTTTTAGCAGCACTGGGTGCTGTTGTGATCCGTGTGAGCAGTAAGGTAAATACTGAACTACCAATAACTCTTGTGGACGGTTGTATCGGGAAAATCAGCGTGGATATAAACTTGAAGACATTCGAAGGCCGTAAGAAATTAATGGAACTCATCATGGACGCAGATGTTTTCATTGACGGATATCGGCCTTCAGTACTTGAACATCTTGGCTTTGGCCGTGATGCTGTGCTTGGTTTGGTTAGTGACCGCGAGAAGGGGATCATTTATTGCCAGGAAAACTGCTATGGTTGGAAGGGACCTTGGGTTATTCGCCCAGGGTGGGCACAGATCGCTGATACCGTAAGTCAAGGAACATGGCTGTCTAATCTGTGCCTAACACTCTGTGACTCAGCTCACCGGTATCGGATTGGGAATTGGCCGTTTTAACGGATTCGACGAGGCTCATATATTCCCTGGACCAAATTCAGATTATCTGTAAGACTCCTGATTAGTTTTATAAACGCTTACTAAACTTCATCAAGGACGGGTCATGCAGGAGCTGCGAGTGTACTTCATGCACTTATTCTACGCCATAAATATGGGGGATCGTATAATACGCAATGCTCGCTCACAGTTTCCAACTTACGCATGCTATCTTATGGAGAATATACGCCAGAACAAATTGCTGCACTCAAGAAAAGGAATCCTGAGCTCATAGGACACATGCGGCACTATGACGAGATAGTATCCCATGGCATGAATCGGCACGTTGTGCGGGGCTTCATTGCAGACCGGGGTTTTGAAAATGCTATTAAAAAGGAATACTACGAAAAGATTGACGGGAGTCCGTGGGGCTGGGGACCAATTGAAATATGCAGCTTGGCTATCAGGTTCAGTAAAACGAAAACGAGCTTTCCTTTAGGTGCATCACCTCCTGGTTATCATTTACCACAATGGACTGCCGAGAGGGATATGAACTTTGAGCCACTCCCGGTATATGTAGAGGACTAAATATTTAACCTATGAATGAATCCCTGGGTTATCACTTCTTGCTCAAGATGAAGTTGGTCTCAAAGAAGTTATCTTCATTCATCCTGATAAATAGAAAGGATTGTACTTCGATTGGTCTCTGAGAGCGAGGGAATTATGTGAATAGATTCAGATTCCTTCCACTCTGAACTCCGATCTCCGTATTTTGTAATTAATTTAACGTACAACTGGATGCCTTTGTCATTCCACATAACATTAGGTGTTTTTCTCATTAATGATAGTCCAACTAGCACAAATTGTTCAATAATGGAGTGTTGCAAAACAGGGTCATCAGCTCCGGCTAACTATCAACCAAGAGGGCACATCCAACAGATAGGCCCTGTAGATGCTTACATTTGTGGCTCGGCTTCTCTCTCATCAAGAACTTTAGTCCTACTTCCAGATGGCTTTGGACTGGTGCTCCACAACTTCATTTTGGCAGACATGTTTGCGCAAAAAGGATGGGACGTGGTAATACCGGACTATTTTGAAGGTAGGTTACTTTATGCTTGCTAGAGTTGAAGCCCTTTCCTAACTCATAGGATTCGTATAGGCGATCCAATACCATTGCCATACCTAAGGCGGAACTGTATTTTAACAGAGGGTGAGACTAACATGCTCAAGCAATTTGATATCAGAGCTTGGGCCAGCCGTCATCCACACAAACGCGCAGAAAATCTTCTTGCTGAATTCCTAGCTGAGCTCCCCCGGAAACTGACTTCTGCAAAAAGTCAGATTTTCGGTGCTGGATACTGCTTTGGGGGTAAACACCTGCTCCGCCTCAACTCTTCTACTTTTGTAGCAGGAGTAGCTTTTCACCCCGTAAGATTCTCTGGGCTTTTCTTGCCCTACATGTCATCTCTCTTCTTCACTGTATCCATACTGATACTTGGAATCCTCAGAGCAACGTGGAAATATCAGATATCACCGGTGTAAAAGCTCCTCTATTTATAGGATGTGGAGAAAAAGATGACATGGTCTCCCCGACTTTGGCTGAAGACCTCAATTCCGCTCTAGCGGCAGCTGGTAATAAATTCAAAATCCGCATTTATCCTGGAATGCCTCACGGCTTTGCCGCGAGACCAAATCATGATGATGAAGAGATTAAGACACAGTTCAATCAGGCGTTTGAGGATGCTGTTTGTTTCCTAGAAGATGTAAAGAATAATAGATATATCTGGGATGCAAACATAAAAGATTAAACTGGATACGAAGGAGAAAAATGCTATCTGTTATTTTTACAGGCTTTTAATCTATTCCTTATTGCTAATTACCACCCATTCCTCCCACTTAATTTTCCGCAACATCAACCAGAAGCGTAGATAGCTCCATGGCATCGTGTAGGTAATCCACCCAGCATCATTTTTGTAATACGACACACAGCCAGGATCAGCCCAGACGAATTTCTTTTGCTGCAACTGTAACTGGTCGTTGTATGTCCGTTCAACTTCCCTTTTGGGATACATAGCAAATTTCTTCTCTATATGCGAACGTGAACGCCTATCAATTGCCCGCACGGCTTGGGCTGCAAATCTAGCCTGTAATTTCCAGTTATCTTGTTGAGATGACCAAAGAGTGGCAGTATTGGGGCCGAAACACATGAACATATTGGGGAAGTTGCTTGTTGCCAAACCGTAAAGCGCCTCGGGGTGATCCTTCCATTGGTCTTGAAGATTTATTCCATTAATACCAATGACTTCTACGTGTTCTAAGTATTGCGCCACGTTGAATCCCGTACCGAAGATGATGACATCAAATTGGCGCTCAATCATTGTGCCGGTTTTTCTGTCTTTTGACAGAACACCAGATTCGGTGTACTGCACCAGTTGGTCACGCAAGACTGTACAATTCGGCTTCACAAGTGAAGAGTAAAAATTGTCAAGACGAAGAGGTCGTTTGCAATAATCTTAATTAGAATTAGTATCGTCAAAACCGGGAAGGGAAATATCGGATGCACGTACACTTGGAATGAGGTTCCAAGAGTGCCCGCAACTCCGGATCCTTAACTTCTTTTGCCAACCAATCCTCCGCCATCCTCGTCATTGTATCATTTGCTTTCGTCCTATCCGTTGCTGATATCATATTGAGCCTCATGCGCCAATTCATTCTCTGTCTTATGAAATAGGCGAAAAAAGGAATCCAGGCACACGCAAATCGAAAAAGCCTACAGATAGTTAAGATTAAAACTCAATTCTTGAGGGCTCTAGAGAGGGTTTATTACCAAGAATACTGAAAATCATTTCGTGCTACGCAGACGGGTGGGTTACGCATGTAAACATGTAGATGACCGACCTTGTCAATTATCTCTGGAATGATTTGTGCAGCGCTGGGTCCACAACCTATAATTGCGACCTGTTTTCCAGTTAGATCGTAATCATGTCGCCAGTGTGCCGTATGCCAAGTAGTTCCCTTGAAGTTTTCTCGACCAGGAGTGGTCCCAAATTTGGGGCGATCAAGCGTTCCAACACACTGACTGATGAAATCTGCAAGCCAGTATTCCATTTCACCCGTAGCTCCATTTTGAACTCTGACTTTCCATTTGAAGAGCTGTTCGTCCCAGACACATGATTGCACAAAGGATCTGAATTGCGTACAACGATCCAGATGGTATTTTAACGCAAAATCGGTATAATATGCCTCAATCTGTGGCTGAGTAGCAAAGAAATTGGTGTAATCTAATCAACAATTAGCGAAGAGCCTTTGGAGAGGGTTAAGATGTACGTACTCTTACAAACAAAGTATGAAGTTGTATAGATCATGGCAGGGACATCGCACGCGCATCCGGGATATTTATTCTTATTCCAAACCCCGCCGTAGCCATTCAGTGCATCGAATAACTGGATGTCGTTGTGATTTAGATGCCCATCTCGCAGAAGTACGGTCGCCTGCTGGATGCCGGAAATCCCAGCTCCTACAATGATAAACCGTTTTTGACGGTGAAAAGGGATATCACGAGGGAAGTCATCCGTCGATCTCTCCTGTGCTCCAGAGTCGAATCCAGAAAGGGCACCATAGCCACTTCCGTCTATAATGCCGGCAGAGTACGTCTCGTCAGGCTGAGGAACTGGGCGCGGAGTCTCTGCTGCCAGCAGAGGCACCGTCTCATTGTTATTAATTGTCATGTTGCACGTATCCAATTGTCTTAGGCCAGTCAAAACATCCACGTATAATAATGAATATAGAGGAAGTTAATTAACAGTTAATAAGTGTACTCCAAATTCTTTTGCTTTGCGGACACATGTGACACTGCCATTTAAAATATTACTACGTTCTATTTCCTCCTACTGCCATCTGTTGATTACACTTTCAACTCCGTGTCCGGTTAAAGCTACGCATGTAAGAAGACGTCCTGAGAGGCGGAGTTTGACTTTACAGCTATGCAGGTTCCTAGACCGGATTTCCCAAGGGTTCTATGTGTGTCGGAACTCATGCTGGCGGCTCATAATTGCAGTGGCATGGCTTAGCTTTCCGACTACTACCGAGACTCGGAGTCGGAAGAGACAGTGGGAGTAAGTCGTGGCGATGGAATGAATAGGAGGCCTCACCAGACTTGTTGCCTCAGACTTCCCCCACGCTGAGCTTTGCCTAAAGTTCATATATTAATATCAATCATTTTAAATTCTAATTTAGAACGCATCCATATGCATTTTCCGTAGCCGCAATAACGTATTTTTTCCAAAGATTTTCTATCACCAGTAGGTCGCTTGTTTCCGTCGGGATAGGACCACTCATGAACCGATGCAGTTCAAACTTGTCTCTCGTCTCGAAGCATCCAAACGTGAGGTACCGTGGGCTGTTAAGGAGATATTCTAGCCAGCTCAGCTTATAAGAATAACAGAGTTGTGTTCAGAGCGGTGCTATCGTGTGAAACCTCAACTATGGGTTTCTGGAGTTCGTAGAAATATGGTGCCAACGATATCAAGTCTGCATTCGCAAGACTTTAATCTAGAATCACCTAAGCTATTATCATAAAATACCGTTTCTATGATATAAATACGGAAACTTGAAGCGTGACGTCAGTCTCTGAAGAAAGGGTAGGTAGGGCTGGTCGTAGACCATGCCGCCTGGGAAGTCTCACATAAGCATAATTGTAATCAACTGCTTTTATCACCCACATTCAGCACAACTTAAGCAATATCCTGTAAAATCTGAAACAACAGTATCCAGTTATCCAACATCAGCTTCCAACTTCCAAGTTCTTTGAATAAGCGTGAAGACACTCCGTGGTATCACTTACGCAATTTGATGCGTATCGCCAGGAGGGAGAATGCGCCTTGCTTACCGGGGAAATTCCTGACCAGTCTAGATACGACTCCCAAGGATTAAAATAGTCGTAAGTTTTGGTGGGGCCAAACGAGAAGCTTCCTCACAGATTAGATAAGTTGGCCTCCTCTTTAAATAACTAGGGAGATCTAACAGTATCGGGAGATAATCAAGGATGTGGGATTTTAGACTATTGGTAACCTGTAGGTCCTGCTATATCTCTTCAATCCCAGTTAAGAATCAACCTACAAATAGAGATGAAATGAGAGCTCTGATCATGTTATCGAAGTATTTGTGGAGTCACTACATTTATCGGACAAGGAGATACGCGGACACTCAGGGCCCCCCTGGATTGAGCCGCGTATATAATCAAACCATGTACTCCGGAGCTTCTAATAATAAATTTGGTCGGGTTCATTGCCATGGATGTTATAAGGCCCCCGTAGGTGGTATACAAATTGATAAATGACGTGGGTCGTAGTAACTGTTATAAAGGGCAATTTCCTCTTCATTATTGGTGTTTATGTTTTCTACAAGACATCCAACTTTATAGCAGCATAAGGAAGATTCAATATACCGCAATCATGGCTATCAGATCGTCCTTAATCTCTACGTTGACGGCCTTCTTTGTACCACTAATGCTCGCAATACCTACCCAAGCTGCTCCAACGACACCGAATGCGTCAATATTTGAAAGGCAAACCTCCTGCCCCGTGCACCAAGGGCCAGCTACATTCTTCTGCTCAGGCACAAGCCCTACTGGTACGACTGCATGTGGAAATACCTTTGACCCTAACTCTCCTGGAGTAGCTATAAGCACTCTTCTTATTCCGGATTCAGAGACACGTGGGCATCACCAAAATGCATGACTAAAAGCTCGGTGCTGATCAACATTCCAAATTAGTTGCACAATACTGTGGTCTGAACGTTGTTATTGGAGATGAAGACAATGGAAACGAGATATTAGCTCCAATCATTGACCTATGTGCTACATGCACTGACAGCGAATTTCATATAGACCTGTCGTGAGTTCAAGTAGTATGATATATCCTATAGTTTTTACACTAATTATAATATCAGTTTGGCATCTTTTCAACAATTAAGTGAGAACAGTGCAATCACATGTGAGGGAGGTGGGGAACTCTTCAATGTAAGTGCTTGCTTCACTGATACAATACAGAACTCTGACTCTACACTAGACCAACTGGTTTGTCGAAGTGAATGGCCAGCCATGTTTTTGATTACTGTTTTTGTGTGCCTTAGATCTAAGGTAACTAAGTAGTAGCCTATCCTGCCTATTCCTTACACTCGGAATCGGGTCAATTGCTAGGCAACTGGCTGTTGCCTATGACTATGAAGGTGTATAGTATGAGGGTATTTGCCACTGTAGCTAGTTGATTTAGTAGTTCAATTAAAGTTGTTAACTATGAGTCTTATGATCGGTAGTAGTAACCTGTAGATCGTTACATGATACATGCGCTACATTTACACTCCTGAATTCTTGGCGTCTCGCTTGCATCTCTACTTATACCCGCGCTGAGGTCCTGAAGTTCAGGAAGAGTTCAGGTGAATTCAAACAGGGCCTTAGACTGAAGCTAGTTTCGAATCTGTGCGTAACGACTGCGAAAATAGTGTTCATCTTTTGATACGGCCAACGTATATGCACGTTCCTTGTTTCTCGGCCATATCCATTCTCTCCTAGCAATGACGACCAAACCACAAGTTCACTCTCAGTTTACCGTCACATCTGGGTGCCTTTGCTACGGAGCCCTCCATAACATCTGGCATGGCGCTTCAAACCCAGTACAGGAATTTCCTACCTCCGTGGAGTCGCGTGCTGGCGGAACGGTCAAATCCCAGATCCTCCAATATAACATCCGTGCAAAGAACGGAACATGGAACGTCTTCCAGCTTATCCTGAAAGGCAAAGATCTTGTCTGCGCGTGGTTTGTATGCCATTCCGAGGTCGATCCAGAGGTAGAAATCGACAAGATCCTCCGCGTCTCGGGATCTCCTTATGAATACGACAGTGGTAGTCATTTTAACAATGAGAAAACGGCCGCGGAAGGCGTACTCGTCCTCAATCGATATGACTGGGGATATTATAATGNACCNTNTGGGAAACAAGAACTTGGCATCGATGATGATGCTGACATGGAGAACTTCTCCACATATGTATTTGGTGAAGGGGCAGGACTTGTGGACCTTGAAAGCGCAAAAACAGAAGTGCAACGGTGGCAAGAGAAGAAGCTACATGAGATAGATACTCAGCCGCATGGAATCTGGATGTTCATCCCTGCGGGCGAATACATGTTTGGTCGTTTCGGTCTCGACGAGGCCCGAACGGCGGCGAGATCATTCCTCTTCTTTACGACCCACACCTATTTTACGCATACGACCTTCGCTGGCCTTGATCATACGTTGCGCCAAGAAGAAACCCACGAGGAAAGGTTCCATCGATACTTGCGCGAAGGTCGCGATTTTGAGCGCCTGCATACTTTAGAAGGACTGTTAACTGGGAAATGGCATTCATCAACGGAGATGCCTACAGAATCGGAGTACCTAGGTCCTTATGACAGCCACGAGTATCTTCTCGATAACGCAATCATTGACGCTATTAGAAGCAGGGGTACATCAAGAGTCGGCCATTTCGCGAACCAGTGGAAGGAAGCGTGCTATACCTTTCTAAATGAGCTGATCATGACCTTCTTAGAGCACTACATCCCGCCTGCCTCCAGCCATGGCACCGTTGATTCTGCTGCCACATTTTTGTTCCCCGGACGTTCCGAGCCCATGTCTATAAGTACTCGGCTACATAGACTAATAGCTGAGCCCGATTCAGATCCGATTTCTAACTTTGATACTAGCCACCTAAGACTAAAGATTAGAAGCTTTCTCTCCCTACGCTGCGAGGGAAATAGTCTAATAAGGGACGATAATTTCATTTCCGGAATATGCGCATGCGTTATGTATCTGCTCATGGAGTTACTAGAACAGGTGACAATCACTAGCCTAGATAGCTATCATAGCCAGCTGGTCCCAGTTGATATACGACTCTCCGTGCGCAATAACGATGAGTTACTAAATTTGTTCAAATATTCCAAGGTTTTCTGGAGAGGGACAGGCCAAGCCGTTCAAGTACCTGGGTTCGTTCAAAGTGCTGAGGCAACAGACGATTGAAAGACTTCTGAAATCAAATGTTTTTAATATTACGGACACATCTTAGAGACAAACTCAGTGAGATACAATGGGTTGGTTATTTACAGTACCATGCCTTTATCTCTCCTAGCCCGAGAATAGGTCACGATTGTGGTAAATTTGTAGTTAGAGGTGGAAGGTTTGACAGTTTGTTGGGTCTTGGGACGGATTCACTGGACTACACATATGCTATATGAGGTTTCTGAGACTATTAGCTTGGTTCCAAATCAGCTCATTAGTAATGTCTTATTAAAAGGTGCTGTATAGTATCCATATGCGGCATTATGATTGTGGCTGTCATGAACCAGCTGACTCTAACGAGCGGGAAAGGAGAGGAGGAAGAAAAGAAAGGTGGGTGATAAGGTGTCCCTTGGAGTACAACCAGCCGAGTGCACACAGTCTCAAGCCTCTTGAAACGGCTCCACTTAAAACAGCTTTAATAGTTATCTCAAAATTGTTTCCCTTTTTACAAGATTATTATTTATATTATTCAACATTAACCCATTCTGTTCTTCAGCCGCCTGCTGCTTTAGCTCTGGACCATCCCATGTATTGTAAACATTTCAGTCTAGCACCGGAATGCTACGTTCAAATCTCTGGAGTCGAACGTATTCCGTCCATATATAGTCAATGAGGAGTCCTTTGTCACGTTCTTTCATTACAGTATATTGCATCAGTCACTGCTATTGTAAAAGACGTGTAAACATGCTTGAAAGGAATGAGAACTTACAGTTGGCCCACAACTTTAGAGGATCCCCGCTGTCGAAAAGCACCATGAAAACTGGTTCTAAGTCCATGAGAACTGTTGTATTGCGCAATATTTGTTCTGTCCGACCATTGGGGTCCAAAAACCGTCCCCGATGGACATGGTTGCCTACGGGGCGCGGCACACGAGTCTCTGAACCAGGAGAGACATACTGTAGCCTTACATGATTCATAGAATTATAGGAATGATTTCTGAATTCCATCCAAAGCCATAAATTTCAAAATTATGCTTTTCAAGTCCACATTTCAAAATAATTCAGAACTTAAGGGGCTGTGATTTAGAGATGCAACTGAGGCTACGCCGCGCCATCCCCGTGGTAGGCCGAGGGACGCCAATGTCGCCCTGAGCCATACGGTACAGATAGTCATTGCGCGAGACCCCGGACATGAAACTCATTTCAGGAGAAAACATCCTATCATACATGTTGCAAACATAGTTCTGTATTCAGCTAAATTGAATGCAGAAGGGACTGCTACCGAAAAATTGGTTCCACGTATGGGTACATTAGTACGGCAAGCCGGTTCTGCAAAGGACTTCAATAATTTGGAAGGCGTCTAAATTTTGTGAGTACAATTTGTATTGTAAAGTTGTGAGATAAGCTTCTGAAGCCAATGATAGATTGCTGGTGAACTGTCCGAAGTTTACGCGAAAGCATAATTGAGCAACATAAGTACCATTCTAGGCTCCCACCGCAAGTTATGGGCTTCAGTCTCCGTAACCTGCTGCTAGGTTATATGTGAAGAGCCCGAGATTTCACTACCAAAGCATCTTGCATTGCAGTGAAGAGAGCCTTAGTATTCCATTAAAGTATTTATTATTTATCCAACAATCCAATCGAGTTGTGGGGAACCTGTCTGATGAAGGGCGGGGTAGCGGAGATTGGTGTAGAAAACGTTAATTAAGCCCTCCCGAGCTCCCTTCGGCAGTGGGCATAGGTACCACGTCAACTCCCGGATATCACGACAATGGCTTCAGATCTGTTTCGTCCCCATATTAAATTGCTCCGGCTCAAAGCGATTCGTCGCTCCCCACATAACTATACTGGATGGCTAAAGGTTTCATGCAGATCCTTTGCCTACTCTATATTTCCTTGGCATTTAGGCTTTGTGCAGCTTTGGATCCGACGGCTAATACACAGGCCAGGCAATACAGCCTAAAATGGCTTCACTGCACGTGCCATCCCCCAGACCTTTCCCCAGGTCTGAAGCATTTGACACATGTTTATTATTCTCAGAACATATTTTCACTGGTAATCTTGTAGTTAAAACTCTTCTCTAGGGATAGAGTTGGTGTCCAATCTCATCATGCCTCTCGCCAAAGATGGTCAAGACGAGGATCAGGAAGCGTTCCTTCCGAAGGTTTCAGAGGACGGCTCAATCACAGAATCGGAGCCAAGAAAGGCAGTACCCGCTTGGAGGAGATATACGCGACTGGCATTGGAGGTTGTGATGGCTTGCGTTATAGTTTTGCTGCTTGTCCGACCCCTTCCCAGCGGCAAGGAACCCAGACGGTCCCCAGTACCGACATGTAAGCCTTCCACTTGCCACTCAAGCATACATAACTGGGGGATTATGATTGCTAAAATGTGGCTTATAAAGTTCCAACAAAGACATACACTTTCCTCGAAGACCCAAAGTACTTACATGAGAACATGTTTTCCAGCAAAGAAGAGACCCTTCATACGTTACACAATTGGATTGAATTGAGCGCCGGTAAAGGTCATCCGATCATTTAATGCGGAACTGAGAATCTAATAAGCGTTGTTTACAGACGGCAGGGGATATGTCCAGGTTAACAACACCGGATCTTACAATCTGAGCGAGCCATATGAGCAATCCGTAGGCGGGCAAATCGAACCCGTATATATGATGTCGGTCTTTCACCAGCTTCACTGTCTTGTATGTTTTATGCCCAGGCCGATTTCAACATGAAGTAGACAATTAAAGAGGTATATCCTACTGACATCTTGCAAGTCATATCTTGTCGAGCATTTCCAGACTGGATTCGATGGAGTAGAGTTAACTCAGGAAGTCGCCCACCACTCGGCTCACTGCTTTGACTATCTTCGACAGGCGCTCATGTGCGCTGCGGATACCAGTCTTGAAGGCAAAACAGAAGCCGGGCCTGGCTGGGGCTCAAAGCATGAGTGTAAAGACTACGATGCAGTGTTAGCGTGGGCGAACGAGCACACGCTGGTCAAGTGGAGGAAAAACATGCCTCTGGAGTCCGTGCTATGAGACCAATGTATAAAGGAATATATGTGCGCATGTATAATAATAATGAAATATCTGTATATGTGAGTCTCCCGGAGAGCGCATTCGTTCAATAATTGCTGTGTCGCCAGAGAAAGACGAGAAGGTCGGGAAAATGAGTGACTTTTCCCCGTATGCCGCGTAATCTAGTAAGTCGATATCTGACAATTGTCCAGTGGATAGCGTCATTAGAGTCTTGATAGCACTAATCTCTTGGCTTCTGTGCTTATCATGTCATTGATGTTTACAAGGCCTGGCAATGGGACAATGTTCCTCCGTTTCGCATCGATCGGTGCGGCTGGTGAGGCATTGCCCTCATCCATTTTGGCATGGCGCCCTGACGCCAGGCAGACGTCTTTACCTCTGCAGCTGATTGTGTTCATTTTAGAGAATTCGGAGTAAATATTATCTGACCAGTATGGTCATATATCGATTGGACAATGGCTATAGTCTAATGCATCTCCCTCAGAGTTTGATGTGTTGTCTCGCCGGCAGAGGCTACGGAGAGATTTCAGAATTCCAGATACTCCGGGCCGATGGAGGCTGACAAGGCTCCACTCAGGCCGTCACATCCATCGTAACAACAAATACGATGAGATTCTATAGCAAGTATTCACTCCGCTGAACACGTTAGAGGGCGCTAGCAGAAATATCCGGCGTGTAATAGTTTCCCCGAGGAAGATAACTACGACAAAGCTGTGAAATCAAATTCGTTGTCTGAGCTTTGGACAGCGTTGTTCCGGCAAACAAATAAGCATCGCGATAGAGGGCCACGGCAGAGACAAAGGCAGCTTTGGTGACGTGGATAACTCGGATGGCGTATCACCCCGGATACGAGCAGACAAATCGGCTTCTGCTGCCTCTCTGGTCCACGCAAGTAACCACAATCGTACAGAACCTTCAAGAGATACGAAAAGATTGACCGCGTTGACTAAGAACGTTCTTGAATTGGCCGTTCGGCAACAGTAAGAATACAGAGCGATCAGATAGCAACTCTCAAGTTGTGCTTCAGGAGCCATGTTTCTAATTGACAAGGTGTCTGTGGCCATTCTGGACAAGAAGGTATAGAGAGGATTGTTTACAGGCTTGGAGCCTCTCCTGTAGGTGCGTCATAGATCGCAATTGCGAATCGCGAGATAAGAGGACGGGATGGTTCCTATAGAATGGGAGCAATACCCCAATCTTAAGGGTCCCGTCTCCCCTCATCTCTCAGGTTCTGAGGCGTTTGCGTATTCGTGTCTATATCCCAGGATCACAATGCCGAAACGCTGCGACTATCCGCTCTCTAGGCCAATGAAGCCGTCAAGTGCCGGACGCGTGTATCCAGGCTTACTGCAGACGCCCAAAATTCTTTGCCATTTTGGCATGAATTTGAAACATCCAATCGCTTCTTCGATAGATACGAGCGACGCTGATGAAAGTCTCTAGCCCTCATTATGCATGATAAATCGCAATCTGCCAGATTGAAGTTCACGGTGTCTCTTTGTGGTCGAATTCTCTTTGCAGCCTAGCGCAATGTGCTTTGTCCGAGCCCCAGCTAAAAATAAACGATGTCCCTGATATGTGCCGCACACCCTTGTATTTACGTAGATACAGTATCAGGATCGTCTGCCCATGGATTCTTATTTGGAAGATGCGGAGAACAATAATTTTAATTTGTGAGTCAGGCAGGATGACGAGGATGCTTGCGATATCCGACCGTGCGGCGGAGTGCCAAGCTCGTGCTGGAGACATAAGAAGGCAGGCTAATCTCGTAGAATCGAAGCACGTCTGCTACGGCTGGAGAGCCACGAGCATGACACACCGTCGGCGTCTAAAGCCAGAGCAGCCCAGGAGATCTGACGGTCGCCGGATGACAGAGTGATGGAAAATTACCGTTATTAGCTGTTGCCAGCCTGCAAAGCACCGTTGGGATAGGCTCGCGTCAGCCGCAGCTCCTGGGAAATCAGATTCGGGACGTTTCAGCTTTGCTCACGGCTGATGATTGGGCCGACATGGAACGATGGACGAAATATGATCCCGATCGCCGCAGGCAGCCCTTGGGTTGTGCCGTGCAGGTTTGGCTATGCCGCCGCACAGCCCCAGGCGCTGCGAATGCTGTGCCTCGGCCGCGTACAATTTGGTATCGTATCCTGATGACTCAGAAATGAGGTAACGTATTCTCGCCGCCTGGTTGGTCGGTTCGGTGCGCTCTGAACCCTCGCCGCAAAGGAGCCATCATCCAACGGCGACTCCATTCGCCGTGCCAACGCGTCCCTTCTCTGACATCAAAGAAGCTTAAATATTACATATACAGATAGGATCTGGTTGCTGGTGAGGATTTTCTTTTTTGGTTGCTTATATATCACACCCTGTCTCCACACCCGTCCTGGGTCGTCTTGATCTTTAAAATTTTCCAGTCTGTTTGCGTCCCCAGCAGTAATTTATCTAGAACCTCAAAATCTTATTATTTCTTCTTCATATAACTGGTTTCCTGACCCATTACCTCGCCTACGTTGCTTCAGCGTAGCCTTACTTTCCTATACCTACAAAGAGACTTAACCATCTTTATACTCGGATTCGGCCTGTCCACTCACAATGTCTGCAGACTTCAGTGATATCAAGCCCAATCCAAACGGCACCTTCACCTTCCAATTCAACGCGCAGACCTTCCTCTTCATCCCAACCGATGGCCTCACGGGAGTCAACCGAAACAACCATACGGCCTATGGCAATGCCACTGTCCTCGCCAATACCATCAAGTACTGCAACCTCCAGACATGCGACCTAACTCTGGGTGCCATCCAGTACCGTCCCAACCTGGGCGGAAACATCTTCTTCGCTGCCCTCTTCACCATCTTTCTGGTCGCACAGCTCTATCTCGGCCGACGACATAGAACAACTGGGTACATGATTGCCCTTGTTCTTGGACTTCTTGGCGAGATTATCGGGTACATCGGTCGCATCTTACTCTGGAGCAATATCTTCGATCCCACCGGTAACTACTTCCTCGTCTATCTCGTCTGCCTCACCATTGCTCCCGCCTTCCTCTCGGCTGGAATCTACCTCTGCTTGGCCCGCATCGTCAGCGTCTACGGTCAGCACCTCTCTCGCTTCCGACCGGGCACGTACACAATCATCTTCTGCGGATGTGATATCTTCTCCCTGATCCTCCAGGCTCTTGGTGGTGGCCTTGCATCGACTGCAAACACCGAGAGCCAGATCAACACCGGTGTCGATATCATGATCGCGGGTTTGGGGTTCCAAGTCTTCTCCTTGGCTCTCTTTGGCGTGCTCTGTGCAGAACTCGCATGGCGTCTGCACAAGAACCGCAACTCGTGGTCGCAGAAGTTTTCCAGCCTCCAACAAAGCCGCTTCTTCCACCTTTTCCTGCTCGGTCTCTGCATCGCCACGCTCTGCATCTTCGTCAGATCCGTCTTCCGTGTTGCCGAGCTGTCCGGTGGATTCCACGGCAGCCTGGCAAACCAGCAGGTCACCTTCATGGTTCTCGAGGGCGCCATGATCGCCATCGCCACTTCCTGCTTGACCGTTTTGCACCCTGGAATTGCCTTTGCTGGCGCGTGGAATCAGCTGAACTTTTCGTTCCGATCGAAGAAGACTCTGCAAAGTGAGAACATCAAGGAGGGATCTTCAACACCCGAGTTTGTGGAACTTGTCACTGACACGAGTCGACCTAACACGGAAGCTAGAGAAGATGGGGGCTACGCACGGGGATATTAGGTGTCCAGGATTCTTGATTTAAAATGTGTATTTCTCGGAGATTGGTTACTGGAGTTTACAAGTCTGTGTCTTTTACTACCCCTAGGCGGCTGGGCAAATTGTATTTGGTATTATAGAATAAGAGCATAACTAGCGCGCTGTATAGAATTTTCTTGTCTAGCTGAAATCCTCCTTGAAGAGAATCACAATGTCTGGTCTTTGTTATGCATGTGAAATGAGGTGGTGCGCAGCGAATTCCCTGTATAGACTCCTAATTAATGCCCTTGGGACCTCGTCCTCTTCCAGTCGTCATTCATGGCAGATACATTGTCTATGAACCGATCCAGCAACTTGCACACGTCTGTCGCCTCAAGAAAAGTGAGTACTCCTGTTTCAGGAACTTTCATGTTGTGCATCTTGAAAGCTGCTTCTTGAAGCGCATCAAAGTGATATTGCAGCTGGCTACAATCCACATGCGGAGCGGTTTTCTGTAGGAAACCGGCAAAGTCGACAATCTCCAAATCCTCAGGCTTTATCTCAGTCCTCCCATCCTCTGTAGGTGTGGTACTGATAGCGATTTTGGATTGAATGAAGGCGTACCCGAGAGAGGCAACCCTTCGGTGAGCACGTTCTGCCGGAACCTTGAAACCCTGAGTCACTAGAATGGTCCACTGACCTGGAAGAAGGTCCTGAGTCATCGAGTAGCATCCTTGGTACATGCTGGAGTGATATGAGTGGTATGCATTTATTGAATTCCTATAAAGCTCTGGAGGCAGAGCGCTGATCTCCAAAGATCGGTTCCCACCAAGCGAGGAAGAGCCTATGGCAAATGAGTGGGCCCCTGTTACACCAGTCCCCCAAAATCTCTGGATACCCAATCCAGTTTGTGTCCCAAGATACTGGAAAAGTCCAGTAACAACCCGAACCGGACTGAGAAGAGCGTCTGCAATCGCAAAGACCTCGAAGAAATAAGGCTGTTCATGGTATATGCAGTTATTATGCCACACTAGAAGCTGGACTACTGGGAAGGCCGCCAGTGAAGTTGAACTTGTCTTCATGTCAGGAAGCCAAGAGGACAGCTTGATGGCTCGGGAAAACTGTGAAGAAATTACCAGCTTGTCTATGTTCAAGTCAGCGTGAGAAGCAGCGAGAGCTAGGAATATCTGAGTTCCTGCATCATCATTTTCTCGGTCTGGTCTGTCGAGTATATAAATGCATTTGAGGTGTTTGAGAATGGATAGTGCGTCCCAGAGTTCTGCAGGAGACTTTGTAGCTTCGATTCCCGAGACATTGATTGTATTGACCTTGGAGAGCTCCCCTCTACTCAAAGCAATTTTGAGATGTTCTGCACGTAGGTTGCGGAAAAATGACAAATCAAGGATGTCTTCGTTAGCGTAGGCGCATACCAGAAGCATTATGGAGGCCGACGAGAGTCCAACCTTGTCGGCATTCCTGACAAGCTCCTGACGCAGAGATATTTGAAAGCCATAGACATATTTAACAGGGTCATCCAAAACCGCAGGATCAAAGTCTTCCGACCCGAGTGTAGAGGCCACCAACTTCCTTATCGCTTGCTCTTGGAGGTTGGCTATCTGCTGTGGTGCTGACAGGCCACTGGATGCCCTTTCCTGTCCGAAAGCCACATCCCATGGGCCATACGGCCAAGTTTCTGGTGAAGTCAGTTAAGAGGCCAGCGAGGCCACATGTGGTGATGGCTTAGACTAACCGTAGAGAGCTTCCAGCTTCACAAGAGGATGATTATCTAGTGCTGTCGGAATTGATATGTTTTTTTGGACTTCTGGATCTGATCTGAGAGAATAGAGAAGTAGGTACTCCCAGCCCGAAAGCGGCTGATGAAGTTTGTTTCGCAATTTTTGCCTCTCATCCGCCTCGGGACCACTCACGTCATCATCATCATCATCATCATCATCATCGAACTCGTAAGGGTCTGGTAATACTGTTAGCTAAGCTCGGTCATGAAATGAATCCGCGAAGACAACCATCGTAATTGACAAAACAATAGCAAATATTGCTCAAGTCAGTGATATCTAGCACAGTAATACCATCGTTATTATCTCCTTGGTCGTATCCCATTCCAAATGCCTCTTCGTAGACCGATGCAGACCAAATATCTGTGCCATCAGAAGTAGCTCCGATCAGCAAGCATGTTGTGATGAATGGAAAGCGGCAAGGTTCAGAGCGTATATTTTCAAATGACGCGTTCGGAGGTTCTCTTAGTGGCGGACCTTTATTGCTAAAGTATTCGGCTGCAAACGTCAACTCTTGCTGGAGGGCAACCCGATTCGCCTCATCGGAGAAAATGCGGAGAAGCCGAAGGCATCTTCGCAGAGCAAAGAGGCCGAAAAGCCACTGATTATGGACTGCAGCGAGTGATCAATAATGGGACCCGACTTTGGCAATGACGAAAAGTTGGTGCCGTTGACCCATGGCTCTGTATTCATTAAGTGATAAATGGAATAGCTGTGGAGAGGGTTTATCAAAAACTTATCCCAACATTGATGAACTGAGGTTGATGATCAGGTTGTCAAGGTGCAAACGCAGATGCTGCCAGGTAACAAGCGAATACCAGCCTATTTGTTACCGGTAGTTACACAGCACCATGGTTTAGTGAGAAATTTTAGCGGGAAATCGCAGATGGGAATAGTTAATCCGCTTCCCTTCAGAGAGCTGAGGGTTCAAAATACACCTTGAAATATCCTTGAGCAAAATTTGATATCCCGTAGAGCAAGCAGCTTTTTAGGGCTACCCAGGCATTGCGAACAAAAGCGTAAAAGTGACGCATGCTCAAGGCCCTCGCGATGCCAGTCGACCCTGGACCCTTCAGCCTCTGAGCAATCTAGCCTACGTACAAGAGTATCATGCAGCGTAAATTCATCTCGTAGTTGTCGATATTTGTCACTCTCAATCTGGCTAAAAGGATATTGGGTAACTTTCTGTAGATGGATGGCAATTTCAATCACTGGCATTACGGAACATGCTTCCATTCATGGAATAGCATTTAGAGTCCCATCCGATTCTACTTTTGAACGCAATAATTACTCAATCAAACTGGATAGAAATAAGGTAATCCAGATCTCCCTGAGATACGCTCGGTCGCCCATCACTAGCGTTATATGGAGACCGGATGAACGTCGGACAATCTGTGGTTGATTCTCGGAAGATACCAGAAAGATTCTGGATTGGATCGGACCGAACTCCCGGTATTGCAGTCCCCGTCCACGTCGTATACTGAATGATATGCTCAGTCGGATGGCGCAAACTTTTATATGGATTAGTGCCTCCGATCTTGTTCCGTGGGAGATGTTCGGAAGTTGTTGAAGGACTAAGGGGATATCGTTAGGAGCAGATACAATTTCAATTGATTGAATTTTTTCTGCGAGTTGATAAATATCAACATAAATATTGGTTTGAGTGCTGGCCAAATTCCTTCTCAAAATGTCTTCCACGATAACTCAGACTGTAGAGCTCGAATCCGTTAACCTACCGGTCCCAACAGCCCATGCATCGTATCCAAGCTCATTACAAACCGACCTCAATAATAGTGGTCATGGAGTCACACAAGCAGCATCAGAACAGGCAGTGACCAGAGTAGAGTCAGAACAACAAGTCTTCCACCAACAACCGTCATTCCACTCCATGGGCAGGTCTCGTAAGATCACGATTTTAGTGTTGATTGTCGCGTGCAACTTTGTCCAGGTAAAGAATGCATCGAAAGATCCTGGAAGATACGAGTTGAGTGATTGCTGATAGTGCTGAGGAGGTAGATGATCTCGAATATTATTGGATTGGCGGCTGGCCTTGAAATTGGAAAACAATTAGGGATAGAGACCGGACCTGGCAAAGCAAATTGGATTGCCGCTTCTTATCCGTACGATGTTTCCGCCCCATTCTCCTACAGCCATGTCTTTTTACATCCACACATGAACATCGGCTAAATAATTTAATTCTAGGCTTACACAGGGAACGTTTGTTCTTATGAGCGGACGGCTTGGAGCTGTATATGGGCATCAAAATATCCTCTTCTTAGGAGGTGCTTGGTTTGTGGTCTGGTCGATGGTGAATGGGTTTACATCCTCTTTTATTCCATTCATCGTTGCGAGGGCTTTATCTGGTATAGGAGGCGCGTTGTTAATGCCAAATATCGTTGCAATGATTGTAAGTTAAATCTCTAGCGCTGAAGTGATACCACTGACGCCTTTTTCACCATTAGGCAATCACTTGCCCTCCTGGAAAATTGAGGAACATCAGCTTGGGATTCTTTAGTGCATCGGCACCTACAGGAAGCTATTTGGGAAGTCTCATATCTGGTGGTCTCGTTGTTGCGGGCAGATGGGATCTATGCTTCTTTTTAATGTAAGACATACCCGGGAGTATTTACATCTGGCCTGACATTCTCTAGGGGAATTCTTGCGACAATATGCTTGGCTGTTTTATGGATATTACTTCCCCCTGAGATACCAGTCGACCGTCAGGGCAAAATTGATTGGATCGGTGCTGCTCTAGGTACTGGGGGATTAATATTGTTCAATGTAGTATGGAAGTAAGTTTACTCTCCAACAGATAAGTCTTTCAATAGAGCGCCTGCTGATATTTTCTGCCAAGCCAAGCACCAGCAGTAGGCTGGTCCACTCCTTATGAGATCATCCTATTGTGTCTTTCTATTATTCTCCTCGGCGTCTTCGCTCTATGGGAGGCTAAATTCGCGCACACACCCATTCTGCCCCTTGACATCTGGAAAGCGCCGTCATTTCTTCCACTTGTTATTACTTCGCTACTCTGCTTTATGTCTAACAGTACATTCTTATGGTACATGGTAGCTTGGCTGCAGGTTTTGCGAGATTATAGTGTCTTACAATTTGCTGTCTCGTGGACACCGTTTGGAGTTGTTGGAACTGTTGGTGCTTTACTCTCCGCTTGGCTTATCCCACGATTAGCTGCACAATGGATCCTTGCAATTGGAGCTACTGCTATTATGATTTCAAATTTGTTACTGGCGACTATGCCTGAGCAACAAAGCTATTGGGCACAGGTGTTCCCCGCAACTATCTTCATGGCCCTGTGCCCAGACTTCGTGTATACGGCTGCTCAAATCATTGCCAGTAACAGTGTGCGAAGATCCCAACAAGGTATCGCAGCCAGCTTAATCGGCACTCTTAATCTATATGGGAGCAGTTTAGGGCTCGGATTTTCTGGGACGGTGGAGACAGAGATCAATAGGGGAAGAAGGGACCCAGTAACCGGGTATAAGGGTGCATTATATTTTGGAGCAGCTATTGCTGCTGCCGCACTTTTAATCAATATGCTATTTGTTAGAGTGGTGAAAGACAAGAGAGAGGGCTGGGCGGATCAGGAGGACACTAGCATTGACGGTGAGACAAGCAACGGAAATCATGATTTAGCAGAAGGCACATCAACTGCAATACAGACTGGCAACTAGTGATCCATTGAGATCACAAGGCCCAAGAAAAGCCTGAAGATTTGTATAAGAGGCGTTACGCTTTGCTTGCCGTTCAATGCTACTCTATCTACACATTACAAATTAGTTACAATTTGCTCCCTTTCGCGTTCGCTGCATCCCTATTTTCCTGCGCCTTCTTGAGAAGCGCGTACATGCTTTGTAACAACGGCATTTCCACACCATGGGCTCTCGCAATTCGTACTGGATTTCCGAGAATGACTTCAAGCTCCATTTTCTTCCCTTGCTCCCAATCTAGGAGCATACTAGGCTTACTACCTGACGTGTTCTTTTGGGTGCTTTTCAAAATTGCTTCTGGTGTGGCGAATTCCTTAGGCAAAGGGGCACCTAGCACTTTGGGTGCCGTAGATAGGACTTCCTCCATAAGAGCTTTGAGATGTCTATATAACTCTGGATCTGTGGACATCCCGTTGTTGGTTGTGCCACCAGAGAGAACTGCCGATGGGTTCATGCTAGCATTGATAGCAATCTTGTGCCATCGTACCATCTGTAATTTTGTGTGAGAATACTCTTCCGCATCTTTAATGCCACCAGCCTGTAACAGTTCGACAAATGCCTTATTTTTCTCGATTGCAGTTTCACTCGTCGCCTTATCATCGGCTTTTGAAAGGTAAGGCCCAATGCTAATACGAGTCCAGCGATTGTGTGCAATGATTCCAGGCGAGGTCTGTGCGGCACTGACAATAGTAACAGCGCTCAAAATTGGGGATTTAGGAAACCTCTTCACGTATGGCTCCTCGACGCCCAGTCCATTCTGAATAAGGACAATGGCCGTGTGATTGTCTCGCACCAATCCCTCCAAGATCTCGGAATCGTCGCTGACATCAGGCAGTGCTTTAGTGCTCACAACAGCATAGTCCCAGCTGATTCCAGAGCTTGCTGCTTCCTTTGGATTTGCAAATGTCCGATGAGGTACGAAATTGTATGCGCCATATTTGGGAGACGTGACTTTGAATCCGTTTGCCGCAACGGCTTTGTAGTTTGAGCGACATATCACACTCACTCGCACACTGGAGACCTGTGCAAGGCGAGAGCCATAGAAGGCTCCCACTGCCCCTGCCCCTACAATGAGGACGTTCACTGTCATGATCGTGATGGTCGTGTGATATGAGAGGTCGTTGGCAGATTGTTGGCGAGGTTGGTTATTGTTCGGTGTTCGGGATTCGTGGTCTAGGAGTGAACCTCGGCAATCTTTGACCAATTAACTCTCAAGGATTAGTGGCGGCATCCACAGTAGAATGCCAGATTTGAATTTCGACATACTTATCTCTATATGCACCTGATGTGGGCACTCTGACAGGAAAGGAGCGATTCTAGTATACGAACTTGTGTGTTTTGTGAAGGGTCCTATCAGATACAAAAATGAGAACTCCAGAGACAAAAGCGGTTGTATCTCTTTTGTAAGCTAAGAGTAAGTTATTCCACGGGATCTGCGGCTTACATGCTCTGTATTCTTTATTGCAGAGCCTCTATGCTAAGTTCATATTCTGCCCGTTTTAACCTGAAATAATTGTAGGCGGTACAATGCAACTGGATGACAGAAGTATCCTCTGGCGTACACTATGACGTATCCGGCTAAGCCTCGAGTGAACCTGGACTTGTAACTAAAGAGCTGCAGCGATATATCGCACTGAAGAATGCAACTGTGGACTAAGTAACGTTCGACGTAAATGACTTTTCCAATACAAGTCTTATACGTCCTCTTTCTAGAACTATGAGCCACTACTATCTACGGACTGGCTAGTGTACTGTGTGATAAAATATATGTCCGTTACAATTATAACTAGTTTCCATTTCTAGCTATAGACTACTACCAAAAACCTATTTTCGACTAGATAATGGTTCGAACCGTTTACAAATACTTGCGAAACCGAACAATGATTTAGGTGGCTTTGAGCCCACTAATTACAAAGCCAAAGGTACTGCATAAGAGGAGCCTAATAAGCAGGTCTTGGCATGCCGCAAGCGGTCTAGAGCGCGACCTCGAACTGCTGTAGGAGTACTTATGTACGTAAGTAATGTATACGCCGCTGAGATAGATTGCAACTTAGAACCTTCAAATCTACAGGATTATAGGAGCTAGTTGTTATGGCTGCGACAACTCAGACTAAAGCTAGAGATCATGGATATTCTTGGAACAGTCGTCAATATTGCGCATATTACTCGGCACGTAGTAGAGTTTGTCCGAGAGGCTCGTGAAGCGCCTGCAGATCGCGAGAAACTAGTTATTGCGACGTTTGCTGCCAGCGGGGTGATTGAGACGTTTCGTATACTGTACGAATCTTCTGGCGATGCGCCATGGAAGGCAAAGATCGTCGAACTGTCTACTCCCCAGGGAGTCCTCAAACAGTATGAACAGCTACTACAAAAAATCCTCAAGAAGGCTTTGCAAAATAGAGCAGTAAAGGGCAATTTGTTGAACAAGTTGGACCGTGGGTGGAACACTGTTACCTGGCCTTTCGACAAAAAGAGTGTGGACTCGCTATTGTTTGAAATTGAAGGGATAAAATCAAGCCTGATGCTTGCAGTAAGCTCAAAGGAAACGTCCGTTGACCATTCGCTAAGACATATTCAGTTATCAGACGTGCAAATAGAATTGGGAAGGAGCATTCACTCCAATCTCGATCGCATTGAAAATAAGATCGACGGTATCATATCTGACCAAAAGCATATGCTTGGTAACCAGAAGGAAATGCTTGATGATCATTTCAATGCAAAGCTCATGGATATGTGCAACTGGCTCTACCCATCGGACGTTCAGCAACAATTGAGAGGCTCCTTAAGGACGTTTAAAGATAGTAGGCCATCTTGGTACTTGGATAACAAAGCATTCAAGGAATGGGAAGCTGGAATAGCTTCTTCAAGAACTCTTTGGTGTCCGGGAAATCCAGGAGCAGGCAAAACCGTACTCTCGTCTTTCTTGATTGATGAGCTTCGTGAAAAGTACACCGGGAGTGGTTCAGCAGCTGCTATATTCTTCTGCAATTATAAAGTCCAGCAAAGCGAGGAGCAAACTGCAAATGCTATCATAAGATGTTTATCTAGGCAATTACTGGAGCAGGAGTCACAGCTATTCTCATTTGTTGAACAATATAGAGAAAGCTCGGCCATAACTAGAAGCGAGAGTCAAGCGCAGATTGCTGATGATCAAGAACTCATGAGGATACTCGTATCAGATCTCAAAAACAGCTTCATAATTATTGACGCCTTGGACGAGTGCGCAGATCGTGAGAAGACCAAGTTGATGCGCCATCTGAACACTTTACTGTCAGAGACTCCTAGCATGCGTCTCCTCGTAACATCGAGAGAAAATCAGCAGCATATATTCTCTCAGGTGCCTCGTATGGACATAATGGCGAGGGACGAAGATATCAAGAGCTTCCTTCAATCTCGAATAGAGAATATTGATCCGCTCTCTGCATTGAGTGAACTCTCCAAGGATGAATTAACGGGGATATGCAATAAGGTTATTGAGCGAAGTTTTGGTGTCTTTTTGATTGCTAAAAGTCACATGGATGCACTTGAAGAGTGTGAGAGGAAAGATAAATTGCGCATGAGGGCTGAAAATCTGTCTGAGAACACGGATGGTATCTATGATGATGCGCTAAAAAGGATCATGGAACAGAAGGAAGACCGTCGCGTACTTGCGGAGACTGCTCTGCTTTGGATAGTTCACGCTCGCAGAATCCTTGACTGCGAGGAAATTTTGCATGCAGTAGCTACTTCAACTTCATGTGCAGAAGATGACTTCGATGATAATGCGGTTGCTAGTGAGAAGCTCCTTGTAGCTTCTTGTGGAGGCTTAATTATCGTGAATGCCAACACAAAGGGGGTTACCATACACCAAAGTCTACAAGAATACTTCGAACGCGGAGGCAAGAAGTCATTGTATTTCCCAAATGCAAATGCAAAGATGGCTCGTATCTGTTTGAAGTATTTGAGCTTCGACAGATTCGGCGTGGGTCATTGTAAAAACGAGGACTCGTGGGATGCACGTGCCCGAAGAAATCGCCTCCTTGAATACGCTGCTCAAAATTGGGGCTGGCATGTTCGTGACGCACATGAATCAGGATTTCTGGACGATATACTCGCTCTTCTTCGACATGCAGGTCGTCTCGCTTCCGCTGCTCAGGCACTATCTCGCTATCCAATCTGTCCAGATAGTTTCGGCAGTCAAAGCTGGCTCGCTCCGCACTCCAATATGAGTTGGTTCCCCCACGGTAGCAGCCCGGTTTTACCAGCCCTTCACCTAGCAACTTACTTTGGTTTGGTCTCAGTCATGAATGCTCTCCTTGATGAAAACTGTGATGTCAATGAGAGATCAGAGGATGGGCGAACTGCATTTTGCATTGCTGCATATGTTGGTCCATTGTCTTCGGCTAGTCTTCTCCTTGATCGAGGTGCAGATCCAAAGATGGAAAGTGTACGTGGTATCACGGCCTTGCATTCAGCGGCCAGTGCAAACAATCCCGACATAGTCCAAAGGATTTTGAGCTGTGATAAAGAAGTGTCGAGCGATCTAATAGCAAGAACTAACTTTATAGGCAAGACTCCACTACATGATGCGTCAGAACGTGGCCATACCGCCGTTGTAAAGATCCTACTGAATGCAGGCGCTGATCCATGTGCTCCAGACGGCAATAGGACTATGCCAATGCATTATGCAGCCAGATATGGTCATCTGGATATCTTGACAGAACTCTTTTCAAGCCCCCAAGGCGGCCAAAGAACACTGGAAGTGCGCAAAAAGTTCGAGCACATGCCCATCCATGAGGCCGCTGTCCATGGCCGCGGCGCAGCTGTAAAGCTTCTTGTCCAGCTGGGAACATCTATCGAGAGTAAACAATGGACAGATGGAACTGCGCTCTATCAGGCGTGCGAATTTGGCAAGCCAAATACAGCCAAGATCCTGTTAGATCTTGGGGCTAACATCATGGCTTCCGACAAATGGGGTAGGACTTGTTTGACTATTGCTGCTGAGAATGGCCAATTATCCGTAGTGGAGATCTTGCTTCAATACAGATCTGACCCTGCCTTTCTTGAGGCGCGTGGGCAACAGGGGAACACTGCATTATTAAAGGCAGCAGAAAAAATGCGATTGAACACCTTTGGAGTTCTTCTTAATGCTGGCGCCGACTTGAGAGTGGCAAATAATTTGCAGGAAACAGCTCTACATATCGCCGCGAGGAACGATGACCTTGAAATGGTAAATGTTATTCTGAAAAGACCCGAAGGAAAAGACTTACTCGAGAGAACTACGAAGACAACGCTCAACACACCATTACATGAGGCTATGGCGCTGGGCCATGTTCAAATTGTTCGCAGACTTGTAGATGCTGAAGGACCTAGGGAAATACTGCATCCACGTTAGCTCGGCTTTCATGATAGACATAAGTGCTAGCAATACGGTGATGAGGGTGCTTGGAAGCATATTATCATCATAATTATTGGCCAATTTTGTTTTAGCAAAGGGTGCTGATCCCCATGCCGCCTTGCCGAAGGCAACGACGCCGCGCACCCTGGTATCAAGTTGCTGGGGAGAAACTCGGCATGGGGAGGATATGCCATTGATGATTGACCTATCCAATAATTGATCCTACAATTACTTCCCGAAATGATTGGTCCATCACAGACCCGAGCTCGTCCCCCTTAATATGGTTCAAGCTCAAATTATAGCACTGAGGTGGGCAGTACCGTCAAACTTGTATATATTTATGAACTCTTAACGAGACTCCTCCCGATTATCTGGAACCGTAGACCGAACAGTTACCTCTTTCTGACCTTGACTGACACAAATTATAACTAGCAAGGGTCTCATTTCTAACGTTGCAATGCACCGTAATCTCCTATACGTAGCCTATATTAACGCCCAGACAATTCCATCCTTTTTGGATAATAAGAGACTAAATTTACAGACCGAAGATAATAACCTATTATACAGCCCTAAAAGGCTCGTACACAGTGTCGGAGTTTTTGGATGGTTCATTCTTGTTGAAAACCTGCATGGCAATCCCTCTATGGGGCCCTTCCCCTTCAGCAGGTTCCAGGTCATGGTCTTCTTCCATGCCTTCCATCCCCACATTTCTCACCAGCGAATCGAAATCATCATCATTGGGGTCCTGTTTTACGCCCCCAACTTTCTGTACCTGGACACCTTGCTTGCCGAGTGCCCTGTACTGGTGGATTTTCCATGTTGGCATCTTGCTCAATAGGCGCAGAGGCATTGGGCCATCCTGAGCTCCAGATTTCTGATCCGCTGGGATCGCTCTTGCTTTACCCGCACTCCCTTTTCTGGTGACCCCGTGGTACGAGCGGAATAAAAGCATTGACGTTGCAATAGAAAATGCAGTTGCAACCCAGCTGATTGCAAAGAGCCCGCTTCCAACGTGTGAATGAGCTCCAAAGGACGAGAGTGAGCTGTTGAATGCTTTATTGAAGTTCGTGAATGCCACGATCGAATCAATTGATGCCGCCAGGAGCAGGACGGTTGCTAGCATGGACAGGAGAGTGCTGACGAGAGCTGGTCCAGCTGTGTGAGTGAAAATATTGATTAGGGGAGCAAAGAAGCTAAGTGCAGCTACGACGACATAGGCAATGCTCAAGAAAGTCGAGCTGCTGCTATAAGAAGAGAGTGTGTGAGGTAGAGAACCTTGCAAAGCAGTATTGGACAGCTTAAGATCCGAGTTAGGATTGAAGTTGAAGCCAAAATGAGGAGAAGAACATGTTGTATCATCTTGGCTTTCGCCACAAAGGGTCAGTAATGAGATGGTGTACGAGTTCGCTAAACCAAGGCTTGCCGCAGAAGCATCTGAACCGACGTAATCAGTTCGAGTGAGTGTAGAGAGATCCCTCAGGAAAGTGGAATTGGATAAGCTTGGTGCAATATTGAGAGATCCAACGTCGGCCTGTTATATTAGCGCGCATACGGTTTCAAGATCAATGTTATTCAAATTACCTTTAGAAAGAAGATTCTGCTGGAAGTGTGGGCGTCCAAGCCCGAAAGTATAACGAGGAGACAGAGGGCAACAGTGACGAGGCCCGTGAGACACGGTAACCATCCATTAACTCTCATCTTGTGTGGCCTACTTCTATCTATGGTGGTTTCTGTCGTCGCGAGAAATTTGGATAGAAATGCAAAGGGAAAGTGTTACATATGAACGGGAACCATATGTCCTTGACGTATGGCGGCCAGGCCTGCCGGCCCGAGTGGCAGTGGCTAGAAGGGAGGCCGTCTGTGACTGGTCTAGGCTGAGGACCCCAGTATGAGTTTCTTTTTAGCTCCCTGTCTTGGCTTGGAGCTGGCACTGCTGATCCTCGGATAGGAACGCGACGTGCCACTCTAGTTACAGCTCCGGTTTTTGAGAAGACCGGACAAGAATTACTGGTTCCGACGATCCATACGAACGCAGCAGGGTGCAGTAATTCTTACATGAACTTGCCCAAGCGAGAGGAGTGAAACGGAGAAGCAAATTAGAGGTGCTGTGGCTGCTCTATAGCATATCGCGCTTACGTGAGATCCAGTGCGCCGCTTGGACTCCAATTTGGCGCGCACATAATCTTCTTTTAGAACACAGTCAGATTGAGAAATTGCCAGCACGAATGGCAGTCCGGCGATTGCTGCTGTGGCTCGCGTTTCAAGAGCAATCGGATCGTCTCAACTCCGTTTAGGCAGCGGATAAATGCATCCGGGCTGAGCGAGCTCTCGCACAAGCTGTGCGAGGAAACGCGGAGAGCCGGCGTTTGGGTCCACGCTGCGATGCACCCAGTCATCGTAGGGAAAGAATTACAATGCCTAGGAACAGACTATATCCTGGATGTTGTCCAGTCCTCAGGGTTCATGTGCTGGAAGGGAAATTTCTCCATTAAGGCATAGGTGCAACCATAAGCACCGCCACCTCTATGGCCACAATCAAATCGGATAGAGCCTTCCTCCAAGGAGCTGCAGTTAGCCGCGATGATGACTTCTAAAGTTCTAATAGTATCGACCTGATGAGGCGATAAAAGAGGACCAAGTCGTCCGAGCTCTTCCTTAACAGCCGAAACAAAGAGAGGCAGCCTACCGTAGCCCCAACACGCCATAAGCCTTACAGACTGGACATCGGCCCTAACTGGATTGTACTGTACTAGGCGGCTGACTGCAGTGGCCTCGACCGCTGCACCGGAGACGCCTCTCTCTGCCCTTCCCTTGGCTTTCGGGACGCTATCTTCACATGCGACCAGGGTAGCTGCTGAGCCTTATTTGCTTTGCCAGGGGTACTTGATCCCACCCTCTGGCGCCCTTCTTTCTCTCCCAATATATTATTTAATCTGCGGCTGGAACCAAGTTTTTGAGGATAGTTAGAGTTATACTGAGGAGTCTTAGATATAGCTACTCGTAGTGCTGATTATGAGGTCACTCCTTCTTGCATGTGCTGTGCTCACAGCATCTACCGTTTCGGCGTTCAACTGGGATGTTAATGTTGGTGAAGGCGGTAACCTCACCTTTTCTCCTCCAACAGTTTCCGGAGCGGTTCCAGGAGACACGGTCACTTACCACTTCTTTGCCAAAGTAAGCGCCAAATTAAGTGCAAATAGCATGTGGAATGAAGACATATCACTGATATCTTCCAGAATCATTCCGTTGTCCAATCATCGTTCCAAGATCCATGCCATCCTTTAGCAGGAGGTGGTTTCTTCTCTGGCTTTACTCCAACCACATCTGAGACCGAGGCTTCTCGGACCACATTCACCATAACAGTTAATGATACAAAGCCGATATGGGTTTACTGTGGCCAAACCGCAGGCAATCACTGCCAGAATGGAATGGTCCACTCGATTAATGCGTTAGTGATTCTCGCAACATCCCTCCAGAATTATTTTCCGACTAACCTCACCTTTCAGCCCAGCAACTGGTAACACCTTTGAAGCATTTGCAAAGGCTGCAAAGATTGCCTCTACTAGCACAGTACCTGGCACCAACCCAATTGGTGGTCTGCGCCAGACTACAATTGATGTTGGTCCTGGTGGGAACCTTACCTTCTTTCCCCCCAACATTACCGAACTAGTCGGGACCGAAGTTGTGTTCAGCTTCAACCCCAAGGTGCGTATATTGACAATGGAAGCGTCGCATTTGAGACAACCAAAGCTGAACAATCACAGAACCATTCCGTTGTACAATCCTCTTTCGCTGATCCCTGTCATCCATTAGCTGCGGGTGGATTTTCTAGCGGCTTTGTACAGACGAGCGAAGCTCCTTCCGGTGTTACTTTCTCCTTCACCATCAACAATACCTCCCCGGTTTGGTTCTACTGTGCTCAGACTACAAAGAATCACTGCCAATCCGGAATGGTCGGAAGCATCAACGCGTAAGAGACAGCGTCTCCCTTCCTGATAAATAGTCCAAACTAATTTCTGTAGCCCTGAGACCGGAAACACTTTCGATGCTTTTATGGCCTTGGCTCAGAAGGCATCTTTGAGCACCATCGGACCTCTCGCTCCGGTTGGAGGCATTCTTGAAGCTAACGGCACCGTTATTGGCCTCGAGACTGGTATTGTCTTTAACGCAGATGCATTCTCAGAAAACCCGACCGAAACCAACGCCACGATCTCCAAGGTTCCCCCACCTACCGCTCCATACAA
Source organism: Scytalidium sp. 3C (assembly GCA_000743665.3). NCBI lineage: Eukaryota > Fungi > Ascomycota > Leotiomycetes > Scytalidium > Scytalidium sp. 3C. The sequence continues at coordinate 189,509 of JMRO03000008.1, read as the reverse complement.
TTCATCAGTAGGTGCTGCAGCTGGTGGTGGCCCACCTCCGAGCTACAACTGGACAACCTCGATTTCCGACGTGGCAGCTGAGGCGCTTGGATTCCTGCTTTTCGTGGATAACCTTTTCTTGGACCTGCTCGTAGAGGGAACCGTCAACCTTACAAGCGGTAGCTGGTCAAATCTCTACCCACCAACTATCGTGGACAGCATAAACGTCATGACCGTGCAAACTTACGTCCATAGATTCACTTCATCCGACTCCCTACAACACTACCAGAAACCATTGCCTGCGCAATGTAGCTACAGCTTCCCCATCCAGAGCGTCACTGACTGGTCTGCAATTGCACTTACAGTCCTTGAACTCTCTATTGGCTCCATAATTGACACATTGGCTGCTGTCGCAGTCACTGATCCGTGGTTGATACCAGTGTTGAGCTCGTCTCTTGGCTCCAAATCACGTATGGCAGGTTTGGTGAACATGATGCACAACAACTCTCCGTCCCCGGCGGTTCGTGAGACTGTCATCGCGCCTCAGCTTGCCTACTCGTACCTGATGAACAGTTACGTCGTTAGCGGCACATGTAAAGATGATCTCCCATACAAACTCCTGCCTTCCTGGACGGTTACATCCCAGGAAAAAGATTCCTCTGGTAAGCTTACCAGCATTGGGATCTCTTTGCCAAGCGGCGTGAGCACTGGTACTTTATACGTCGCCTGGTGGGGTGCTTGGGGCAACATTGAGTATACACCTATTCAAAATGGCGCCTCAACTGTTCCGAGCGGTCTCTATGGTTATGTCTGGGCGGTCATAACGATGGCAAATACTGCCAATAATATGGATACACTATCAGCCATTTCAGTGACAGCGCCAGAGATGTTGTGGGTGGTAGGACCATCGAACACGAGGCAATCATTAATGTAAAAGTTATAGAATTAGTGTATCTTAAGCTACGTTTCATATTTTTTGCTGCTGGACGCGTCTTTGATTTAGGGAAATTTGGCATAAACGGACGGAGTGGGATGGCTTACATATTGTATCTTTAGCGCCGGCTATATATTCCCCCTTACAGAAGGTTAATGAAATTTTAAAGCTGAATTACAATGTCTTGTTATCATAATATGTGAACGGTATTTTAGGGTTTGCATGTCTCAGAGCTAGTTGACGTTGCCAATATTTACGGCTAGCAGAGAACGACGGCAGACAACCTTAGACAAAGAGAGCTATCCCGGCCGTTTTAAATATCATCACCCACGGATAGGAGGTCCTAGAACCTCCACTCACACAACTAGCAAGACTGCAATACAAAAATAGTAGTTACTAAATTGAACCATTGTGAGGTTTAAAGCTAATTTGGCCCAACTTTACAACTTAGTCTTCTGCAAGTACAAGCTCTGTGCATTACAGTAGGCCCTCATACCCCCAAGACCTCCTTCATAACCAATTCCACTTTCCTTGTGACCTCCAAATGGGGTAAAAGGATCAAGTTGCAGATGTGTGTTGACCCAGACGCTTCCGGCTTCCAGGCGGCGAGCAATGCGAGCTGCTTCATCCAAGTTATTCGACCATACCGATGCACCAAGTCCCATAGCGGTATTATTTGCACGAGCAATCACATCCTCCTCGTCCTTCCAAGAGAGCAGAGGCACAATGGGACCGAANNTGNGCTCCTCAGAGGCGATTCTAGAATTCTCAGGTGGGTTGTCGATGATCGTAGGGGTAATGAAAAAGCCAGGTTTGTTCTCATTCTTGCCTCCTAGAGCAACCTTTAACTTGTCCTTCTCAATGTCGTCGAAGAATGTCTTCACTCTTTCGTACTGCATGCTGTTCTGGACTGGACCTAAGAAGACACCCTCTTCATTACCAGGTCCTACCTTCAGAGTTTTGACAAACTCAGCCACGGCATCACGGAACTTCTCGTATATAGATTCGTGAACGTATATACGCTTAATGGCCAGACAGATTTGTCCTGAGTTGAGGAACGCAAATGTAGCGACCTGTGAGGGTGGTTAGCAGAGCCGCGATCCGCATAGTTAAGAGCTAATACCTTGGGAGCAATTTCTTCAATGTTGATATCTTTGCAGATGATAGCGGGATCATTACCTCCTCTGGTAAGCATTAGCAATTGTTCCGACGGACTGAAAGGACCGACCTACAGCTCAAGAGTAACTCTCTTCAGCGTCTTCGCAGCGCTAGCCATTACTTTCTTGCCAGTCGCGCTAGATCCAGTAAAGCTAATCTTGCTCACACCCGGATGAGCAGTAAACCATGGTCCTAAGTTATCATCTCCGCTCAGAACTTGGATAACTCCCGGTGGAAAGAATTGTTGAGCAAGCTCGCCGATCTTCAAGTCACAATAAGGAGTGAATGGTGATGGTTTGATAATAATTGTGTTACCTGTGAGAAGTGCTGGTGCAATCTTCGAACAGGCAAGTTGAATTGGGAAGTTCCAGGGGACGATTCCAACAGCGACACCGAGTGGAGTATATCGTATGATGACCTGTTTTTGGTCATCCTCTTTTATGATTTCTTCCTTTAGGTCAATATCTGCGTGGCTCCGAAGCCACATAACCGCTCCTTTGACCTCCATATTTGCAAAATTGAGCTATCCATCGGCGGTTAGTTATCTGCTGATAATGCATATTAGGTGTAGGCTCTGCTCACGGGTTTTCCCTGCTCTTGGGTCAGGAGTTTTGTGAAATCATCAGTGTATTTCTCGATGGCGTCCGCCAGTGCGAGCAGTGCTTCTTTTCGCTTGGAGTACGGAGTTTGTGACCACGTCTTAAATGCTTCCTGTGCAGCTGCTACTGCATCGTCAACATCTTGCGGTGTTGAAACCGGCACCTCGGGGTTCGGGGTGCCCGTGGCAGGGTTGATTCCATGCCTCGTCTCCTTTGTGGGGACTAGTTTTCCGTTGATGGTGTTATAAAAACCACTCAAGACATCGAATTTCTCTGTTAAAGACCCCATTATGATTATAGATCGGATTTATTTCAACGAGAACTAAGTAGATAGGTGTTTGTAGACGTCGGGCTGGGGAGTACTTGCTTTGACCGAGCTATATAGTGTCAGGCAAAGCATGGGCTTGCCTCGGCTGTGGATATAATTGGCTCTTCCATGAGTTGTAGCGTAAGATATCATTACGGAGAGGGGAAGACCCACGAGCATCCTGGTTCCGGAATGTGTGGGCAGCGGGTGAGCCGGGTATCTGGGGGGAGGGGCTGTTAGTTTGATCGTTAGCCCGAGGTTCACCCAATACCAAGCAATACCCCTCAATGGAGTCAGACTATGCCGTGTTTTGTAATGATTCCTAATTATATTCAATGTATCATTCGCCCACGTCAGTCCCGTTTCATTCACGATATTTGTTCTCCGCTACACAGTAGTAAATGTGATAGTGTTGGATTATAAGCTTGCCCCTCGCTCCGCAATCGTAAGTTGTGTGTTGTTATCTACGTACATTTTACGTAGATGGCATGTGGAGAGTTAATGTGGGGAAGCCGCTAGATACAGAGCAAAGGCCCCATCCTGGCTTGTGATTACGCTCAAATTCTTTGAGTTACGAGAGGTTTAAACATCTCTTGTCGGACAAGGAAAGCGTTCGAGGCGGAAGTGTTATATTCTTCGATTAAAAGTTTGTCCCCAGCTTATCAAATGCTGGCTATGAATCGCGAACGGCACTAATAGTGCTGCCGGACTATGGTTTGATCTAACAATCCCCCCAACTTATTTGTCGTATTTCACCCAAACGGGTGCGCTACCGCTTTATGTGTAGATCGTCATGTTTTCCTGAAAGAATACTGCGTCTTAGCAGAGATGGGGAATCTTATGTCATCGTGCAAATGACTGCAGGTGGGTCTGATAGCGAATGCTTTTGACTGACTCGGCTAGGTTGACTTGCTATGATTAGAGTACGAGCTCCATACGGTACTAACGTAGGCATTTTGCGAATACGAAATACCTGACCCAGTGAAGCACTAGCCATAGACAGGTGGCTTTGCCTGGATGGAACACAGCCTTTCCAAGTTTGATGAAACAGTGAATTCCATACCTTTACGCTTACTTGAGTCTCCTTTATTCGCCGCCTGTGTTCTAACTCTTGTTATTCTTCTAACCGATCTTCTGTTCGGAGTCCATCACAATAATCTCTCGAGAAGGTTCAGATACATCGGTGCTAATGTGTGAAGTCTGTGGGCCATCGGTCACAGCCAAAGAGGAGACTGTAACTCCGTTGCTGTCCCTTTTCTTAATGACGCGTCGTAACTCTAGCAGAAATACGCTGGCTACAACATAGGAAACGCCGGTGAAAATTTGAGGATACAGATACTCATTATTCATCGATGGGCGTCGCAATTTGAGGGCGATCACTTCAGTAACTGGTTCCTGTCAGCAGAGCACACATATGAATCACACATGTCGATTTCATACATAGAGTTGGTGCCGTGACAAATATCCAGTAAATAGATAGCATGGAAGGAACCTCGGGCACTCCAACTACGTTGACAGCAATTGGTGCTACAGTCTAGGTCATCTTTGTTAGCTGCGGTTCCCTGAACAGAGTTTCGATAAGTACCATCCAGAAAGTCCCAAATATAGTTCCCACGAGGGTAGAGAAAAAGATGATGACAGCGTATGTCTTCGTCGGTATCCAAATAGCAAAACTGGTTAGCCCTGCAAAAAGAGTCAAGCTACCCGCTACCTCTATTCTTCCAAACTTATCGCTAATTAACCCAACTGCTGGCCTTCCGATGGCAGTTCCAAGATTAAGGAAGGCCGAGATATTTCCAGCCTGGGACTTGGATAGGCCAATCGAACTTGCAAAATCTGAGAGAGAATAGAGAAGGGTCATGTAGCCAAACATCGTAATGAAGCCCCAGGCCAAGAACAACCACACATCGTATCGAACTAGAAGTTTGGTGTCGAAGCCCAACTGCGGGGGCTTGATCTTATCATTTCTGTTTCGCAACACTGCAACCGCAAGCGTATTCATTGCAGCACAAATAAAAGCAGTGGTTCTAAATGCCCAAGCAAGAGAAACATTCTGAATGATAGAACTAATGCCGAATGAGAATATCAGCCCCCCAATTCCTGACCCAGCGGACCCGATTCCAGTAGCAAGACTGCGTTTCGTCGAGAACCACTGGGAGAGAATGGGCGTTGCGGGGACGAAGATGAAGCCAATTCCGAGACCTACAAGTATCCCTTGCGTGAGATATAACTGCCACACACGATGGACAAATGAGGCGCAGATGAAGCCGAGAGTCTGTAGCGCTATGCCAATAAGCATGCAAATATGCAGCCCTAGCTGACGAGCAGTAACGGTCGCCAGCGGAGCGACAAGTAGTGGAAGGGAAAACTGGAAACCACCTATGAAGGCATAGTCTATGGAAGTGGCCTCAGGGAAGGCATTGGTATTGAGGTAGTAGTCTAGATAAACGCCATATGACTGAGTTTAAAATCTAACGTATCAGCCTTCGAGCTTTGCTAGTGGTGTGGTGTGACCGATAAGCATACCGCAGTTTGACCCCAGGTGAATCCATTGATTAGGGATATTCCAAAGACACAGACCCATCCGTAACCTCCATTTGGGATCTCTAAATCTCGGCTGTCGGGAATCGTTGCTGACGATCGGTTCAGCACTGGGATTGGCTGCTCGGCATCCCCGCGTTTTGCCCTGGACCACATACCCTCGGTGACAACAAGAATAGAAATCTTCGCATCAAGGAAAAACCGCTTCACCGGTCCAGAATGTCAGTATACAGATTTGAGTCTGAGAGGTTAATGGAAAGAAAGGGAAAGCATTCATTTACACATTAAAATAACAACCTGCATTAGAGCTAACTTTGGTGCCGGCCAACGGCCAACATAAGGATTGTTCACAGTACATACAAAAGTGGTGATGTTACATGGGGCAAGGTGGAGTCAAGGACGCCGTCATAGCCGGGCAATGGAATTTTGCTCGTAATGGAGAAGTTCTGATGGTCTAGCCCTTGCTGTTGGCCGTGAATTTTTGAGGGGCTAAACCCCGATATCGGTTAGCCGAAGTATATCCCAAATACGGTAGTGGCGCCTCTCAAAGCAGCGAGTACCTTTTGATGGTAGAGGCACCGCCGAAGTATATGTTAATCTATCTGTACACGCAACTCGTTCCTTCGAGAACTATTCCCAGCTATTAGGTCTTAATTTGGAATCAAGCGTCAGAAGTCCGGCACCGCTAGTAGACAAACTACAGTGCAATTGCCAGTCAATACCTATAACAAAGTAACTCCGCTTCGGCATCCATCACCTCTTCCACCGTTACATTTAGGGCGAGCACCCCAACCGAAATGGTATCCCGAAGGGATACAATATCTCCATCAATCTCGCCATAGCGTTTCATTCCATAATATTGCGATAACCTTGTCGCTGGTTTGGCTCGTTGCCACATCCACCAAAGCCTATCTATTTGACTATGCTCGGAATCAGCTGCTAGTTTGGATCCTTGACCAGCGTAGCATGAGTGAGACCTACCTGTGATGTAAAAAGAAAACAGGATCGTTGGCAGCCGTAAACTCGATGAAGTCTCCTGCAATCCCGTTTGGTATATAAACACGAGGTCCCTGCTCCAGCTCGGCAAGAAAGTCTCCATACGTTGGCTGTGCTAATAGCGCCTCTATCGCAGAGGGACGAAACCGATCCTTGGATAATACTTCTCCTAGATTGCCTTCTGATGCGGAGAGGGCACGCCAGATGCAGTTGGGGTGCTCGACATTGCCGTAGAAAGGTAAGTTAAGGTCGGACAAAGGACCATCTGCAACACAGTAGCTGTCTGACATAGTTCGGTTTACGATGTTGCCAAAACCTGTAGTATCGGAGAACACTGGCGAGGCAGAGAGATTTTCCCTGAATTAAATTAGTTCCTCTAGCTGTTTAAAAAGATTCAGAGAGCGCAGATTTACCAGTCCAAGGTCCAGTCCCAATACCTGCACGCATTTCAGCTTCAATGTTCACTACAAGACACATACTGATAGAGATTGAGCTCACGGTAAGGATCTATTATAGCCACAGCTATATTTAAGTTCTTTTTCGTAGACATGGAGTAAGTAGCGGTGATAGGGTAGAAATGCAGCCGAGTTGTAAGCTGTGAAGGTTAAGTCTCAGCAACCATCTGATAGTTTTGAATCCTTTCAACTAACAAGCCTCTCCCGAGTCAATATGGACGTATGCGAAATCATCATATAGAGAGTCGTCCGGTAACTGCTTGGATGGTGTTTCTGCCAAGCATCGTACCGCTTCAATGTACTGGTGTTTTTCCTCTTCGCTCAAACTTCGCCATTCCCTACGGATTGAAAGGCTCTTGCAGTTTGATCTTCCACGGCCAGCATGTTCCCGGCCTCGGATCAGCTCATCGCACATGAACCCTATCACAAGGCCGACAACTAACAGAAAGACAGCTACAGCAGCTTTGAATCGCCAGGATTGTGTTACAGTGCGGGGTTCTGTACAAGGCTCATAGTAATCGGTCGGATCTGTCCCTGGTTTCACCAAGGGGGAGTATCTTGCTTGCAAATTGCCTGCTAAGGGCATTTTGGAACTGTTGGCGGCTACGGGTGATAAATAATTGTTTAATAAATTGTCACATTATTTTGAATCGTTTACATCGTGATCGAAATAGTCCCGTGCCTCTGAAAGACAGTGCTTCTAGTCGGAAGAGGCCAGCTTACGGTGACACGGAGTCTCTTACCCACGTAAGCCGATGTAAGACAATATACAATACGCGCTAGCAACGTAAGTTAAAAGCTCAAGTATAGGTTAATTACCTCCAACGTAAGATGGCTGGGGTTTAACAACAACGCAACAACGCTGTACTGGGTTGTCACGGAAGTAGAGCCTTGACTCTGACTTTATCCATACTTCTACGATAACAAGCACTATGGATCCTGTTTTTAGGATATAAATCACAATGGCAGTAATGTACCACCAATTTATATTGCAAGATTTAGTGATGTCATAAGGAGAATAGTGGCGTTAAATACTCCCAAACTTATGAAGCAATAATAATGCACAGGCGGTGTCGAACACCCAGTGGTAATTCGGTTAGGCAGCATAACTTGTACTTGGACCCGTTGTGGACAAGACTTAAGTTGATTAAATGTAAAGAATGTAATATGACTGATGTGATCTCACTTAAGTCCGGAGTACCCGGAAGTCAAATTCTCTGGATTTGTCTTTGTAAAGAGCATCAGCAGCAATCACTTTACCACGTCAGAGTCTTGCTCCACCGCTTCACTGTTTAATATTCGGTGCCATTGCGGTCAGGCTCAGCCTCACGCTTTCCATACTCCGTACCGTTGCGATCAGGGTCAGCCTCACGCTTGCCATATTCAGTGCCGTTGCGGTCTGGGTCTGCTTCACGCTTTCCGTACTCTGTACCATTGCGGTCGCGCTTTCCATACTCTGTGCCGTTGCGGNTCCGGGTCGGCCTCACGTTTTCCGTATTCTGTGCCATTGCGGTCACGCTTCGCCTTCCCATACTCGGTGCCGTTACGATCAGGGTCTGCTTCACGCTTTCCATACTCCGTGCCATTTCGGTCCCGCTTTCCGTANCTCTGTACCATTGCGGTCACGCTTCGCCTTTCCATACTCTGTACCGTTACGGTCACGCTTCTTCTTTCTATACTCAGTACCGTTTCGATCAGGAGAACGCTTCGCCTTCTCAGCCAAAGGTTCAGCGATCTCAACCACTGGCTCTGCTGACGCATCACGTTTTGCCAGCAGCTCTATATCATGGACAGGGATGTCACGACCTGTGGTTGGGATAAGTACTTAGAATGATTAGCGAGCGTGAATACGAACTTGGCAGAGCATGAGGAGCAGCCAGGACAACGGTCCCCATGGCCGCCATCAAGAAGTACGAGAACCGCATGATTGAATTTAGAGAGTGAATCCAATGAGTGTCGGTCTTTCTTTAGTCCGAAGGATCAGAGTTGCGGGTCGCGTTATCTGGAGCCGGCTACTGTGGTAGTTATATACGAAACAAACTGTCTGACAGCCCGTACGGCCTTATGCCGAACGGTCAGAATACTTACGTTATTCTTTGCATTCCTACACATAGCTTAAGCTAAGTAAACGCAGATATCTTTACATAACCTAGATGTGTAACGAGGTATAGCTGTGAAGCTGCATAGTAATTAGTGATGCAGTCCACGTCAGTATCTGACTGCAGACTTATACTTATTACTATGGAATACTTGCATCTATGCGTAATAACCAGGCTTACGTGGGATCTCAGGGTGACAGACGCAGATGCAACTCTCACTGCAAATATGATGTCATTTATATTCAGTATTATTTTATCGATCTCTCTGTTGACATGGCCACGCGTGACAGACTTCAATTACATGCAGTTGTAAATATAAACCATTACAATTCCATTCCAAATTAATATGTGTGACAAGCGGAATCCCAAAAAATCAAGAATTTTTCCATCAATTAGCTATAGATACGCGTATGATCGTGGTGGGGCTAAGTACTGAACGCTGGTCAGTACACCTGACGGGTATTGATGGGTAACAGCTTATGTTGTAGCATTATTTTGTAGTTTCCTGGTGTTAGTGAAACATTAAATCAAGCATGACAGGCCTTCAAATGGAGAGAATAATGTCATATTTATTACATCTAATAAAATATACTTAATAAGGGCCCAAAGAAACAGAAATCTCTTAGCAACCCTCATCGAATGATACTTCTCCCATATCAGCATCCACTGTATACCAGTCCTTGTCCCGTTTCAATGACTCTAAGACGACCATCGTACAGTGTTTGATGTGACCATATGATGAGAGACGTGGGTGTGTTTCTGTGCCGTCCCGTATAATTTCCGCTAGACTTAAGAATGTGTATACGCAGTGGCTCACATGTTCGCGCCTCTCCGTGTACAAAGGTACTTGATTGTTGAGCGCCATAGTCCAGTTCTCACTGGAGGCGAGAACTCGATTGTGCGGGTCGACGTAATATTTCCAGTCATCGGCGGCGAGAAACTCAGCACTGGCATAGCGAGGACATTTGGGCGATAACCAAGACCATGTCATCTGATCAAATGTGCAACCAAGGGATATGGCCTCATCTGCTGAATTCCCGCAGACGCGTGCTGGACCGCCGGTTGGGGTGGACGTGCGGTTGCGCAAGCTAAGACCGTACAGACCGACACCAAGTATAACAGCGAGTCCTACTGATGACGCGATTATGTAGATGATAATTCCCCGTTTGAAATTGAACCATCCAACCTTTGCACTATCCTCCACTAACTGAAGTTGTTCATCATTCGAGTCTTCGTCGAATTTGTCGTCGCCGACCTTTTGGTAAGACTCCTTCCAGATAGGGCGCATTTTCGCCGTGTGAACGAGTCACCTGCTCTTATGGAGCCTTGATGCAAGTGTTAGGAAGAAGTTTGATATCAACTTGGGCAGCCATTCATTTATTATATTCCAAACAAAATGTATGTTGCACCACGTCACGTCAATGGTTCTCCACCACGAGACTGAGCTAAGATCATGGTTGGCTTACGAGATCATCAGCCCAGCAATATTGGATCACGTAATTCAAGTAGTTTCCAGACGTACAGCGGACTCACACCTAATATTATAAGCTGCTGTCACCGATATATTGATGAATGTGCAAAACTCTTACCGTCTGCACCCCGTGAATGGCTCTCGGTCGAGAACAGTTTTAGTACTGGCGATACGTTAAATTCGTGAATATGGATCTACTGCCTAGATCTGGTGTCGATTCGTCTCATGAATCCAAAGAGGCCCTTCTACCGTCCAATGAGCGGCAGGAGAATAGTTTACATTACCAACGCAAGGGGAAACGAACTATTTCGTGGACCATTATTGCGCCTTGGATTTGTGTTCTGATACTCTCCGTCAGTCTGATAGTATCCATTATTGGACCACATCATGGATGCGAAAGTTGCGACGAACGGACTTGTTATTGGAGGGAAAGCGAGTTCAGTGAGTGAATACAGTGACAATATAAGTATACGTGTTGATCATGAGTACAGATACAGTTAAGGGCGAAATTCCCGCATCGTATCAACAAATGCAGTTTGAAGCTACGTTGAAGTATAACGAGAGCCACCAACTATATCGTCCTGTTACAAAGCCACCGTATGTCGGGCCGCCGAGTGAGGAAATTGATGCTGCTTGGGCGGACATCCTAGGAGGTCTGAATTTTGACAAAATTACACTGACCACGTTGATCTAATATATCTAAAGTTGTGCAAATATTTATCACCCCAGATGAGGCTAAAGCATTAGAAGGAGAGCTGTGGGTAGATCCAGAAGCGGGGTTATTAATGGCAGTGTACGACGGATCTATGCTATGCTCCCAGGTTTTGGACTAATTTCTGGGTTACAGAGTGACTGCATTTCACGATCTTCACTGCCTTGTAAGTGAACCTATCTATATTCTAAATTGTTGAGAGCTAGAGCTGACGAGCTGGAAGAACATGATCCGTAAGGCAAGGTATCCAGATTTTTACACAGAACTACGCACCAAAGAGGGTTTCGAAGCCCATCTCGGTATGTTACTCGCCTTCATGCTTCTGATTGTTTGAAGCGATATTGGAAGTAGCTGACCAACTTCGGGCGGAAAAAGACCACTGTATTGACAGCCTTCGACTCAGTCTGATGTGCAGTGCAGACATGACGCTCATACCCGTTGAGTGGTCAGAGAATCGGAACTGGATCATGCCGAAGTTCGAAACCGTCCACACGTGCCGTGATTTTAATGCATTAAAAAAATGGTCAATGGACAGAGACTCGGTGGATGAAGCAAGGTTTCGTCAAAATGCAGAGAAGCTTCGTACTAAAGTTGGGTTGCCTCCGTTATAAGCCACAATTTGGCAGTATGTAAATTATCGTTTAAACTCCTGCCCAATTTCTCATTTCTCTCAGCTCGAAATTAAACGCTAGAAGAGGATTAATCTCAAGCAGTTGAAGAGTTATTCGAGCATCCTTTGAATCCTTGGATTTCCAAAAGCAGCCAATAGCAAGTCTATTGCGTCGATCACAATGCAAAACAGCATTGCAATTCGCCACAATATATCGCAACATCATTCTAATAGGTCTACTATATATGTATAGATACGAATTTTGAATAATGTTAATATCGACCGGAGTAAATCCCTCAAAGTGGGTGCTGTTTTTACTGATTTGAGGATTTGCCAACTACTTTCATTCATGCCCTCGCCAGCGTCATCCAATTCATGGTTGAAGCCTTGTATGCTAGCGGTATAGCTCTGTCGAGCTGCTTTCTTTCTTTAGCCGTTGTACTTATCTGATCCTTGAGGTCTCATTAGCTCGTTACATTTACTTTTTGAAAGGAACCACACTAACCTGGCTATACTGACCATTATCCTATAGTGAGTTCTTCATAAATAGTTCTTACTCTAAGAGTTGGGATCAGCTCCATGAGTTAGTAGTAACTTCACCATTGACTCAAAGCCGCAGTCGACGGCCAAATGAAGCGCGTTCATCCCCATGGTATCCTTCCAATTGATATCAATACTGGGTAAGGATGCCTCCAGAAGCGCTTTAGCAGTAGCCTCATTCTCCCCCTGGACGGCAGAAAATAGCGCCGTGCGACCTAAGTGGTCCGTCACGCTTGGGTCTGCAGCTTTGGAAAGTAGGAGCCTCATGATACTTTCGCTTCCATATTCCGCAGCTAAGTGCAAGGCAGTTTTCCCGTTACCGTCCGTCTTCATCACATCTGCACCATGCTCCAGCAGAATACGAGCCATCGATTCCTTACCGTCACAGATGGCGTGGTGGAACGCTGTCCGCGATGGGGCGGGCTTGGGAAAAGGGTCATGGAGGATATCCCAGCTTGGATCTTCATACGGGTATTCAGGTACTTGAATTCTCAAATCGACTAATTCATCTTCCTGTGGGGGTGAGATTTGGCTCAAGGATGCGGCGTTGGCAACCGCCGCTTCAAGAGCCTGGAGCCGCTGTTTCTGGTTACGACCTGTAACAGCAGTGAAGCGGGTTAGTTCGGGCTGTGTATACTGGAACAAACCATATTCAACTTACGATATGCCCTCTGGGCGATGCGGTTCTGGTGCCTTTTACGCTCTCTTCTCTCAAGTTCACTGTGACTGTAATTGCCATTTGAAGTGAAGCTTGCCATCGTAGCCGTTAGAGTGGACGCTACATACATGAGTAGTTGTATACGAATGCACGAGGTGATAGGAATACTGGCAACTAATGCTTACTTATACGAGCTATATCTACCCAATTGAATGATGTTATTAGACCAGTACTAGCAAGAAAACTTATTACAGCCGGCATTTCGCTGGTGTGGTAAGAAGAACCCCAGCGTGCTTTTTAGCAGCCCTGTGGAGGCTCCACATTTTCCACTCCCTGCTGCTTACCAGTCAACCATCCTGTGGATGTTCCATGCTATTCCATGGTTATTATTTACCATTCAAAAACCAGTTTAACAATATCTAGCGTGTACAAAGTGGAATTTCCATTCATATCACCTAGCTCGCTGGAATCGCGTCCAGCAACGAGGATTATAGAGGCAATATGAGTCTCTCACCCAGCTATTACATATACTTAGATAACTTAAATAGAACCTTGCCTGCCCCAGCTGCAGCTGAAAGAAACCAAATCAACCCAAGATCGAGGGCAATACAGAGTGGAGAATATGAAGAGCATCGTGTAATCATACCGCTTCTATTTTTCAAGGAGGATCAACGATAGGACCACTTTGAGTATAGCCAAATATAACAGCTCTGCAGTGAAAAGTACGGCGACGATCATCTCCTTCAATTGTTGAAGGTGTCTGTTTTGATCATATCGCCAGGTATGTGAACATAATGGATTCATGCTAAAGAGGAATCTAATCTTATACGGTTAATTAGCGATATAAGTATCAGCACTAAAAAATCAACGGATAAGAAACCGTCTAATGTTCAATAATACCATCATTGCTTGGTTAGCTCGCTTTACATTGGTTAAGAGTGGGAGCTTCTTAAAAGGTTGCCAACGTAAGCTGGGTGGAGAATATGGAGCCTACGTTGATTGGCGAGACAACAATGATAGTTGCAAATAATGTGGCGAGAGACCGAACAAACAAGCATACATTCACCTCCCGGCACCAGTTACTACTCACTATTCTCTGACCTTTGAGCTACAGAAACTGAGCGGATAGAACAGTAACATAAAAATTAAGGAACTTGTAAAGCTCGAAAATACCAAGACAAGGAATTATACTCCGCAAGGAAAGCATCCGGCTCTGGATAGATTCTGGACTAGAGTAGCTGGAAATGCAGAAAGATTCAAACAAATCTATGGGCTAAATACTGTATATGGGAATGTGTCCGCCCCAGCAAATAGGCAAAACAGAAGCTCGTATATTCTGATACCATGCAGTTGATCAGTGATTCCAAAGGTAGTGCTTGTGCAGTAAGCTTACATCGGCAGCAGAGCTGAACGCCACGACCGTTCCACGACACCTTCCAAATGCGTATAAGGTTTCGTTGGCCTACCATTTTCCAACCAGTTACCACTTTGATGCTCTATCAGCATAAGTACTCACTGACGCCTATGTATAGCTTTTAGAAATGACAATAGACCTTGACTTGTTGATTGGACACAGAGGATGCGTGCAGACTATCAAATCAGGTAAGAACTGACGTCTTGCGTACTTTCGGGCAATTATCTGCGAAAAGCGCCGTACCCCCCATTTTTTGGTCATACTACATCTCAGTCAATCTTTGCGCTATCCGCCCCTTCAGCACGCGACGACTATTGCCACTTGTCTTGTTGGCCAAAGATGCCGCTCCTCCACTCACAGACCCCTCCGGTCTTCACCGCAACAGCAAACACGATCCTCTCAGATGCCGAGCGTATTATCGCCAGCACCCGCGCGGTGCATGCCGCGTTAGTCAAGAACACGCCCCTCAGCATTGCCGTTTTCAGCAACGTCCTAGCCCCACTAGCCGCGGCCGAGAATGCGCTGCTGACAGAGTCTCGAATACTGGTCTTTTACAAGTCTGTCTCCACAGACGTTAGCGTTCGCGAGGCTTCAGCCAAGGCGAAGGATCTCTTCGATGCCTTCAGGATTGAGACGGCCATGAACGAGCCGCTGTTTAAGCTAGTGGATACAGTATTACAGGGAAACAATCAAGATCTCGATGCCGAGTCGCTGCGTTTCCTTCAAAAATGGCACAGTGACCATACAGGTAACGGCTTATCACTGCCGGGACCTGAACGCGAAAGGTTTAAGGCGATCAAGATTCGGCTCAGTGAGCTTGAGAGCGAGTTCTTGAAGAACCTGGCTAAGGCCAAGTCCGGCTGCGAAGGGATCTGGTTTACACGTGAACAGTTAGATGGGTTGCCTGAAACTGTTTTTGATAGATTGAAGCGCGGCCAGGATGAGAATTCAGGGCGCTTCCAAGTAACTTACAGTAATGCCGACTTCTTTTCAGTGCTTCGATTTGCAAAAGATGCTGCCACCCGAAAGCAGATATTCATTGCAGTAGAAAATATGTGCAGATCGAGCATTCCCATTTTCAAAGAGGCTGTCATCCTGCGTGACGAGGCCGCTAAACTTCTAGGGTATCCTAACCACGCTGCTTTCAGTACCAAAGAAAAGATGGTGCAAGCTCATGAAGCTGTTGATAGGTTTCTCAGTCGATTAAAATACGGTCTCGTAAAAGTAGCCAGTGAAGAAGTCAAGCGCCTCAAGCAGCTCAAACAGGAATATGTCGAAGCTCGCCATGAGCCCTTCGACGGCAGGTTCTTCATCTGGGACCACCAGTTTTACAATAACTTGGCACTGCAAAGGAATCACGATATCGATCAACAGAAAATTGCGGAATACTTTCCTATAAATACTGTGGTCTCTAACATGTTGGACATATTCGAGAAACTGATTGGGTTCCGGTTTCTCGAGATCCGCGCTGATATAAAAAGTAGAAATGTGTGGCATGAGGACGTGCAAGTTTTTAGCGTCTGGAACTCCGACGATCTAGGCGGAGCTTTCGTCGGCTACCTCTACCTTGATCTCTTTCCCCGTGAGGGAAAGCCAGGCCATGCCTGTTCTTTTAATTTGGTCCCGGTAAGTCCACATGTATCGAGGGATCAAATTTCATCCTGACTTGAGTGACAGGGTATCCCAAACCAATATCCTTCCACAGCGCTACTATGCAATTTTCCCAAGCCCGATAATCGACAACCCGGTCTACTGAGGCACGACGAAGTTGTACTGCTATTTCATGAACTAGGACATTGCATTCACGATCTGGCGTCCAAGGCGACTTTCGCCCGGTTCCATGGCCCTGAGGGAACAGCCCTCGACTTCAGTGAGGCACCAAGTCAGCTTCTAGAGTATTGGATCTGGACTCCATCTATATTAAAGGCTATTGGGAAGCATTATACATACGTGACCTCAGAGCAATTCCAAACCTGGGATGAGAAGATAGGCGGTGGTCAACCACCGGAGCGGCTACCAGACGAGATGATTGAGAGGCTCGTAGCAACTAAGCACGTAAATGCAGCGCTTCCTAATCTGAAGCAAGTAGCTATTGGCATTTTCGACATGGCTGTTCACTCACCGCCTTCCCACCAAGCCCTCGTCGATATGGACATGTCGATGACATACAATCATATACGCAGGGGGGTCACCCAACTGGAGGATCTCTCTGATCTAGGAGAGGGCGAAGGCTGGGCCCATGGTTTTGCAATATATCCTCACTTGATGGATGGGTACGATGCAGGGTTCTACTCCTATCTATAGTAAGGCTAGCTCCAGGACCAATGACACTGGCTGTTTGTGATAACACTAATATATACACAGCTCAAGAGTTTACGCAGCTGATATATTTCACACTATATTCGAGATAGATCCGATGAACCCATCAGAAGGCCGGAGATATAGAAAGGCTCTTCTAGAGAAGGGCGGGACTCAGGATGAACTCAAGACGCTGACAGAGTATTTGGGGAGAGAACCCCGGATGGAACCCTTCTGTGATGAATTAGGTATAGTGAATAGTATTAACTCCTCTTAGGATTGCATAGCATCTAGGACGCAGTAGCACTCTAAGGTCTCTTGCTCCCGCCAGGGAGAGAGGAGCTTGAATCAGGGTCGCTCCGGCCATGACAACTTCTGAACAAAGAGTGTTCCTACCGAGACAAGTGATTCAGGCTTGTATATGCCGTGCAAAAATGCGAGTTTCTCTTCATGAAATGTAGACTCATCGTGCTATGGACACCAACGGTAAAGAAGCAAAGAAAGTCTATGGTGTGAAGTCAAACAGCGTAGTAGGAGACTGCTTGAAGGCAGGTCAGGCATATTATTGACTCAGTCGCTAAAAGAATCTTAACTCTTCTATATATTATTGTTCACCGTTGCACTCGAGTATACGGGTCTTGTTTTATGAAAGCCCGATTTTGTCCACCGTATCTGCAAAATAAAGTAATTGGCAGTAGGGGACATCTAATGGGAGCCAAGATGAACTTCTCCTGTGATGTCCATAACACCATTGAATGTTCTTCAATCGCATCAAAACAGATAGGATTGTAGAAGATTTATAAATAGGAAATGTGCTGCTCCCTTCGCTTCGATCACTTCTTCTGCCTCTTGGCTTTTGCTGGCTTTTCTTCTTCGTCGTCTCCATCATCGTCACCAGCGGCATCCCGTTTAACAGAACCGCCAGATTCGATGAGATCAATCAGTCCGCTTTCGTCCAGCGTATCAACGCTCAATGCCTCAATTTGCTCTAGTCTAGAGTTGACTGATCAGTATAAAGAAAATATGAATCGGTATTTAGGATGATAGAGACATGGGAACCATACTTCTTCGGGCCAGCGTCATCCCCAACGACAACATAGTCGGTTTGCTTGCTCAAGCTCTTTAGGAGCTTTCCCCCATAAGCTGTAACAAGCGTTTCCGCATTCTTTCGTCCCATAGTGGGCGGCACTCCAGTAACCACCAATTTTAAACCGCTCAACTGGTTTCCTGAACCGGCTAACAATGCCTTAATATTTTCCGGAAGCTCTTCACTGCCATCGGATTTCTTGGATTTGGCGGCATTGGCTGCACGTTGTTCCGCTGGCGTATCTGTCTTCTTCATGGCTGGCTTGGGCTTGGGCTCAGCGCTGGTAGTTTTAGCCCTTTTCACGATCGTAGTGGTCTTAGCTGCTGCTGGCGATGTGATGCTGACAGTCCCACCTGTTAGGGCGTGGGTCTGAGTCTCATAACCATCGCCCTCTTCCTCGTTTGCCTCATCACAGCGCGCTTTGGCACCCGCTATGTCTGCGTAAATTGAGTCAATGTGCGAGCCATTTGTAACGACGTAAACGTTGGAGCTGGCCATCGTAAGAGGTAGGTAAGTATATAAGATATATGGTAGAGTTCAAAGAGATTCTATCCAGACTTAAGGTACAATGCTGAGGGTTAGGAATGTCGTGACTTTTATCTTAGCGATCCGCAAATGAGTGGCGTTGCAACACCGCGACGGCGTCGCGAAACAGGCGCCAGGCCCCGTGATTCAAAATTATGGGCGTGGTGGCCTAAGAGACAAGGCGGCGGCTTCCCACAGCAGTGATGGGAGCCTGCGGCCGCCTATTCTCTAGACCTATTCGGTGTCGGTAACCTCAGTCCGGCCCCGTAGCTACAGGCTCCAACTGTGGATCCTACGTTGAAATACCAACACCAGACATGCTCAATGGAACCACACTGGATCTCGTTCGCTGGCTCTGCGGCAGACCTCAAAACATAGTATAGTTACTGAGAACGTGTGGAAAGCATGTCACATTTTTGCAATCGGATAGCTTGTAGATGGACGTCAACTTTTCTTGATTGCTTTATGTACTCATTCTGGTAAGCAAACCCCTCCTCCCCTCAGCCAACAACTCGTCTGCAAATCTGGAAAAAGAAAAGAGAAAAGAATACTATGTACAGAAGCAAATATATACGAGAGATAGTGCACAGTTATTTACTTCTAAGCATCATTGACCTGCTCTAAAACCGGCTTCACAATCCTTGCCTTGGATCTTAGTTTGGCAAGCACTGCGAGTAGTATGGGTTGGAGACCTTGCAAGTGGTTCCGCTGACGCAGTTGGTTGGACCAGTCCATCCCTGACCACCGCACTGTCCCCATTCGGTCTGAGTGGCTCCGTTGGAGGATGTGGTAGTGGTGTGGGTAGTAGTGGTGGTGTGGCTTGGGGTGCTGGAAACCTTAGAAGTTGTGGTTGTGTGCAGCGTGGTGGAGCTGGAGCTGCTGCCGCCGGTAGATGGAGTGCCCGAGAAGGTGGAGTTGATGGGGCCGACCTTGATGTTGGAGTAGATGACGTATGCGCTGGCGGCGCTGGACTCAATGTCTGATGGGACGCCAGAGGTGGTTGAGCAGGTACCGCGAGCAACACCTGGGGTGCTTGGGTCAGCATCAGTTGGGTATGCCACGCTGTCGAGCCAGAGCATGTCAGCATAGTAATCATCCCACAAGCTCATGACGAGCACCATTCCGGCCTTGAATGCGTTGGTCATGGACTGGAATCCTCCGTGGTCCTCCCAGGTGTTGGTGTCGCCGAACACTTGCTTTTGGGCAGTGCAGTAGTCCTGAGTAATGGAGTTGCCAGAGATACCTGCAATAGTGGACTGAGAGTTGGGAATGACCACGCCGTTCTGGACGTAGAAGCGCTTGATCTCGTTCAAATTTCCGCTGGAATCAGTGAGGAACTGGGTAACGACGGTGAACTTGGAGTTGGTATCGACGGTCTTGCCAGGTCCATAGAAGGAGGTGTCACCTTGGCGGTAAGAGTTGAAATCGCATCCATCCGGGTCGGTAGTACCGGAGTACCTGTCATTGGAGTAGGTACCGCCACAATCATCACCGTTGCAGACGGTCTGAGTAACTGTGTCGGCGGAGTGAGGAGTCAAAGCAGCCGAAATGGAGTTGGCCTCCCAGATATCCAGTTCAGCACAGCAAGAGCCATTGCCACCGAGACCGGAGTTGGCGCTGTTGCTCGCGGGTTCCCAGCCTTGTACATTGGCCTGATTATATGATTAGCAAGTTGCGATCTAAACGGTTTTATATGGAGTATAGAATAGCAAACATACCGAACCGGCAATGAATTTGAGATCTCGTGGGCATTGGGAGTCGCAGTACCCGACTCCATATTGAGCTCCAGCCTTGTTGTTCGGCTCATTGGAGACACCTCCATCAGCAGCCATGGGAACCATGTAGAGAGCTCCGTTCAACCCGCAGGGCAGGCCGGAAACATCAACATCAAAAGTAAACTCTTGGTTCAAAAGGTTGAAGGTCTGGTAGTGAGTGTCATCCTTCATGAGATAGGTACGAGAGCCAACGTTCTTCTGTGAGCCATTGGTAACGAAGTTGAGTCTCAAAGAGTTACCGCTGGCGGTAATACCGTATGTGCCTTCGTAATCCGCTCCATCAAGAGCGCAATTCTGTGCGCAGGTTGTGTCATCGGGGCAGAGCGTGGTGTTCCAGGTATTACCGGTGTAGCAGTTGGTAGAACCTGAAGTAGAATGAAGCCAGCGCCAATTGGCATCCAGGACTACCTTTCCATTGTTGGTTGTGCAGCTTCCTCCCGAGGTGCAAGTCTGCCAGGTGAGTGGTGGATGAGTCTCGGTGGTGAGTGTACCGATCTGCTGAGCCTTGATGGCAGCAATAAGAGTAGAAATGAGAGCAAGCTTGGACGCCATGATGGACGACAAAGGTTGTTGCTGTGTGGTGAGAATGGAAGCTCCTGAGGATGAGGTCTCCATGGAGGGCTCGAGAGCTTCCTTTATACTTGAGAGCTGAAGTCACATACGGCAGAAATTTTGAGAGCTCCGGTCTGCATACGGAGCTATGCCTGTAGCCTCAAGTGAGAAATCCCATAGTCTCAGCTACGGTCCTGGATCAACGGCTCGACGGAGCCATCGGATTCCTTTGCAGATGGTGCCGCCAGTGCACGCTAACCAAGATCGAGAACGCAGGAGACGAGTGACCTGAAGAAAATGTGCCTGATCTAAACTGCCCTATCCTGTTGACGCATGCTGCTCTGTTGAAGGGCTGAAGCCTATTCGTCAGTGGCTTCCCCGCAATATAGATTGAGTCTACTAACGAACCAAGGCACGCTCCTGGGTCTAGGACACGAGTACCGGATCAGTTTGCCGAAAAGTCAGATTAAAGGTACGGAGGCTCTCATTATTCAGGGGCGTCGCCCTCGATTTGTGCACTCTTATATTAAGGTGGACGAAACGATTGGTCGTGAGACCACCTTTTCGTCGTAACGACCAGGTCGGGTGGCCAGCTGCCCATTAAAAGACGCCATTCATCCAATGGTGTTGAATCCTCTGTATTTACCGACGTGCAGAGTGTCAAGATCATCAGCCTACTATGCTTGTAACCAACAGCAAGGTGAGGTTTATATTAAGTGCCGGGTCTACCCCGATTCCGTTCCCCGCAGGCTTTTTTGCCGGGAGGCGGGGATAAGGTTGTTCGCTCGGTTCCCGAGCCTCTCAGCAGTGTTGCTCCACTCGAGCGAGCACTTCGTCGGCAGCCTTCATATTTATTCCGGATAATAAAGACTGGGTGTACACTCAGTGAAACACACCTTTCTCAGATAAATGAACGGCACTATGTGGTCTCTTCTTCTCGACGTGGCAAAGGGGCAAGACCGGGGATGGTGGAGTACCCCAGCAGCAGACACCCATACGGATATTTGTGACCCTGTAGTACACCAAAGATCCGTCCAGACTGTAGCCTTCACTAGCCAAATTTGGAAGACGAGCAATATGTGCGGCAACCGCTCCGATTGAAATTCCTATGGCTCGCTTTCCATGGTCTCGAAACCCGTGACTGATGGAGAGATATAACGTGAGCGACGGCGATCCCGGATCGGATGCTAAGCAAACCCCGTTGCCAGTCACTGGACGAGACTTGTACCTAATTTGCCTATTTGAGAGCTTCAGAATGAAACGCGATCCAATACACATTACGTTGGCAACGGCTTGCGGATTCTACAGTCTGACCAGCCACCCGACGCCACTGCTGCCATCAGTCCGAGGGCCTGTACATTACCACGTGATCAGCTACGCGTGCCACCTGTACTCAACGGAAGCATAGATCAGAGACCCAGAGCAATATGGATACACGGAGCGGGACCTCTCCCACACAGCTCAGCCCCTCTGTGCCGTGTAGTTATGGCCTAAGGCAATTATACTCATGAGTGAGGCTATGGGAAGCTATAGAGACATAGTCACAGATAGTGTATTAGGACGAGCGCGAAGATTGTGATTCTCGTCTGTAGCAGCCCAAGATTGCATCACGATGTCGTGCAGTACGCTGTATAGGAATAAGCCTGCGACAGAATCTAGCATGCACCGAAAAGATGTGTGGATGCCTTGTGAAGTCCGCACAAGGACTAGTTATTCAGAATCGAATAAGTGCTTCGAAAAGAGAGCTATAACAACTTGCTAGATGCAATGAAATAGCCCGAGAGCATTGTGAGGATGAAAAGGCGAATGACAAACATAAACTCCTTCCGAAGATCATACTGCTTTAAGAACTTGGCATTACGACTTGCCAAGACAACTCGGTATAGGAAGTTCCACCTATAAGGTGACGCTCTCCTCATCTCTAAATGCACTAGAATGGCTCTTGAATAGGCCGCTTCTTTAAGACTTGGTCGGTGATACATCGCCTTCTGAATCGAATGTAACTGGCTCATAGATCAATAGATTCGTCGTAATGACTACCGAAGCGGAAATAGCGGTACTTCCATTATCCTCCGTCGTGGGGTTGGAACCTGGGGAAGCTCTCTCCCCCGCAGATGATGTCGGTGGATAGTACACCGGTATGGAGAATCTGTTGGTACCTGACTATCCCAGCTGTCATGATGGATGATCTAGAGAAATCGGATGGAATTAGCTTTAATAAAGCTTTCCGCCTTAATATTTGACAATCTCAAAGTTTAGTATTTCCTGGGAGGACAAGATTTTTTATCTGGGCCACCATATTTGAGAATACAATTCTCTTTATTACATATATTACAAAATGGCTCCAAGACTGTGGACGGGAGCGAGTCTTCTTGGACTGCTATCCTTTAGTTTAGTGCTACCTCGGAGCGTCGTCGCGGTCCTCAATGCTACTGAAACAGACACCCAGTTCATAATCGCAAATGACCGCCTGTATACAGCTGTAAATAAGTCAACCGGAGTGGTTGCACAGCTAGCCCTGGATAAGCAGGATCTTCTTGGAACTCTTAATTATGAGACGCCAACCCCGGGAGGCGCAACGGGTTCAGGAAACAGCGGGATTGGGCCATACCTTGATTGTTACTGCATACCGTCTGGCAGCTATACTCCTGGATCGATCGACCCGAAATTTAAATTGATTAACGGCGTTGATTCAACGGGCACAGCCTATGGAGGCATTGTAATGAGCGAAACCTACCCACCCACCGGCCAGACTCTGGAGCAATATTGGTTTCTGCGAGACGGAGAGACGGGCCTACACACCTTCAGTCGACTTGCTTACCACAACAAGACAACGCCTTTCCTGCGAAACCTGCAAGAATTCAGGACGCTTTTCAGACCGAACACGCCACTGTGGACCCATTTGATCACAAACTCTGAACAATATGCACCTCTGCCATCTGCGAATGCCACCGCTCATGAAATCACCGTTCAGGACGCCACATGGTACCTTGGCAATTCCCCCGACGATCCATATGTACAACAAGAGTCGGATTACTTCACCAAGTATACTTTCTCAGATACATGGAGAGACCATGATGTTCACGGCATGTACTCAGATGGCACGACAAGCCACGACAACTCCACCTATGGAGCCTGGTTGGTGATGAATACGAGGGATACGTATTTTGGAGGCCCGTTACATTCCGACCTTGTTGTAGATGGAATCGTGTATAACTATATTGGTATATCCATTGAAATTTGTGTATAGTAACATACTAATTTGAGCAAAGTTTCAAACCATCATGGCGATGGGACACCAAATATTACGGATGGATTTGACAGGACATTTGGTCCGGTAAGACATATACACCATACATGTTTATGACATAGCCTAACACATTCGTAGCAATTTTTTTATTTTAACAAGGGTTCGCATGATACGACGATGGAAGAACTGCGCCAAGATGCGCTCCAATTTTTCTCACCAACCTGGAATACCGCCTTCTACGACTCGATAGCTCAATATGTACCCAACTACGTACCTTCAAGCCAAAGATCAACCTGGAAAGGCCACATTGATCTTCCGGAAGGAGCAGTTCGACCAGTTGCCGTTCTTGCACAAAATGGTGTGGATTTCCAGGACAACGTTCTGGATGTCACAGCGTATCAGTACTGGGCTGATATTGATCCATCCACAGGAGATGTTGAGATTCCATCTGTTAAAGCTGGGACATACCGACTCACTGTATATGCCGACGGTATATTCGGCCAGTATACTAAGGACGACGTGGTAGTCACAGCAGGTGAGGTGCACACAACTCACGCTCGATGGCGGGAAGAGAACGCTGGAACAGAGATCTGGAGGATCGGAACCCCGGATAAGAGCTCCGGTGAATACCGTCATGGCAATGCTCCGGACCTCACCCACCCTTTACACCCTGCGCAGTATCGCATCTATTGGGCGGTCTATGACTTTCCAACCGACTATCCTAACGGTGTGGTATTCAAGGTCGGTGAAAGCGATATCTCTCAAGACTTGAACTACATCCACTGGAGTGTCTTTGGAGGATATGCTAACTCGATTCGCACGGAACCTTATTATGAGAATGTTAACAATTGGACAATCCTTTGGGATATGGATGAGAGCCAGTTCCACAGAAAACGCCAGGCTACATTCACCGTGCAGCTCGCAGGAGCGAAGACTGCCGCAGGAAATACTGATGTATACAATGCTTCCGAGCCATATTCAAATTTGCCATATACTGTAGTTGTAAACGGTCATGAACTTGAGCCTTGGGTTATTCCGTGAGTCTTCTCTTGCTTCTATACTTACTCTTATCTGACGTTGCGCAAAGGTATTACCAAAGCAGCTCGTGTGGAGTGCGATCAGCAGTGGTTTGCTATAACATCGCGAACAAATTTATATTTGACCCTGCTTTCTTTGTTAATGGTACCAACGAGATTATCCTCAGCTTACCTGCTAATGCCACTGACTATGAGTCGGCGGTCTTGCCCACCACCACCTATGTCCAGTATGATGCGCTGAGGCTCGAGATCGAATAGGTCGGCGGGTGAAATGAAGGAATACCTTGTATCTCACTGTAGTCATGGATGAATAAAATTATGTTATGCAAAGGCTATCTTAGTGATCAAAGTTAACGGATGCATTGCTAAATATCATTCCATCTTTCGCTAGAGTATTTATGCTAAAGCACGATTATGTGCAGTGCAAATTTCCTCCGATGCGCCAAAAAACCGTTCATTAATTCTATACATTCTATTCGTCTATATAAAGCGGCGCAAAAACTCTCCGAGCGCCATAATTGCCATAGCTTGTCCATAAGGCATGCTCGTCCGTCGTATATCCTTGTAGAACTGTAATGAATCTCCCATTCCCGTTCCAAAGCTAGTATTGAGAAGTTCTCCTCGCTCATCAATCTGCCCTAGGACCGCTTTAATTGCCTTGATTGCCATCTCCTCATATTCTTTTCCAATATAGCGCTTCCTCTGAGCCATCAGCACTCCGTATGCGAACCCTGCGGTAGCAGAGGACTCCACGTAGGATCCCTCGTCATTATGGTCAATTAGAGTCCGCCACAATCCTGACTCATCTTGATACTTCTTCAACGCTCGGCATTGGGCTTCTAGAGTATCTAGCAGATGCAGCCTGATCGGGTCATTCTTATCCAGATCTAACAGTTCCACGAACTCGGGAATGACAATCGTAATCCAAGAATTTCCCCGCGCCCATCTGGCCCTAGCAAAATTGTGCCCTCCATCTTCAAATGTCCAACCATGAAAGAAGAGTCCAGTCTGGGTGTCGAAAAGGTATTTGATGTGTAGGAGGAATTGGCGTTTGGCCTCTTCAATATAGTGTGGTCTTCCGAGCACTTTCCCAATCTTCGCGAGCGGAAGGACTGTCATCATTAATGTATCATCCCATAACTGCTGCGTATTCAGTGTTAAATATGTTACGTGCTGCATTCCGCCATAATTTGTTCGTTCTAAATCGTTCATTGCTGTTTGGTTTTCTGGTTAGCTTAGAACACATGATGATGCTGCCGACTGGCGGTCGTACCCCACTCAGCCCACGAATCCAACCAGGGAAGATACGTGTGATTTCTTGTCTCTTCATACAGATACGCCAAAGTAAGGAATGCAGACATGGTGTTGATATTCTTCGTCGTCCCACCAGCGGCAAATCTATCTCGAAACCAGTCCTCAATGATCTGCAGCGTAGGCTTATCGCCAGTTAGAGAGTAGTATTTGTACAATCCATAGAGCCCGATCCCATGAGTCCATTCCCAGTCATTCCATCCTTTGGTATCTATAATCCGGCCATCTGGTAACTTGAGGAGAAATTCGCCAGTAGTGTCCTTGATGTTGACTAGGTTGTTGGTGAGGAGCTTGATGGCGCCATGGACTGCCGATACGTCGATGCCAGCGACCTGGGTGGGCATCCTGGAAATTCCCGACAATCAAAGAGAATGCAACAATTACAATCAGATGATAGATTCTGGAGCTAAATGCGTCAAGAAGGAAGTGTTGGATTACTCGACTAGTGGTTTCTTTTCAAGGAAAGGTCTTGCGTATGGCTTGGTAGTATATCACTTCCAGTGGTGCAAAAAGACGAAGAAAGGCTGAATTCTCGGGTTGGAGTATGCCGAACTTACAAGGTCAATGGCACCCTACCCACTCAGTTCCAATAGCCCATTTCCAGTGGCTCAACACGCAGCCTTCTGTGGCTGGGAATTTCCCCTCTCTGGTCTCCACACATCTCATTCTCCGCTCATGTCAGAGTTCGCCGGCTTTCTTGGCGCTCGGTATCTCGGTTTATCAGGGGACTCTCCACAAGCTGGGGGCTACGGGGGTATTCTCCGGGGTTGAAGAGCTAAACAAACGAAATGCGACGGACGACACACAGCCATCGAAGCAAGGAAGTGAAAAGGGTAAGGAAGCCCGCCTATCGATCTCTGCGTATTCCTCCTCTCTTGCTTCAACCTACCCTCCTTTGTTCTGTGTCGGTCCTGCTATTCAACCCTTTAGCAAAGTATAATTTCCAACGCCTCAGACGTTCATCAGACCAAGATGACCGGAAGTACTGAGATCGTCAGCCCGGCACCGGAACAGGGTCAACGGGATGAGAAGATTCCAAATACCGATGACAAGGTTGCCCATCTTGAACAGACGCTCTCTGGCGGTTATACTGGCAAAGATTTTACGGATTTCACTCGCGTCGATGATGAAGTCGCCAAATATGCCAGCGAGGCGCGTGTTGTCATTGATGAGGCCACCAACACCCGTCTCAGGAGGCTCATCGATCGTCGTGTGTTGATTATTATGGTCATCACATACTTCCTTCAAGCTTTGGATAAAGGAACTCTTTCGTTTGCTTCGATTATGGGAATACAAAAGTATGCTCATTTAGTTGGCCAGCAGGTATGTGATCAATCATATCGGAATCCCTTTCGTTCTGTTGGTCTTGTACGTTCTAATTCCTCATCAGTACTCGTGGTTGACAACGTGCATCTACATCGCTATCCTCATCGTCGAATATCCTACCAACTGGATCATCCAGCGTGTTCCCATCGCCAAGTATCTCTCCGTCAATATCGTGCTTTGGGGAACGACATTGATGTTGCACGCTGTCGCAAAAAACTTTACCCATCTGGTAGTCCTTCGCACACTATTGGGCATCTTTGAGGCCTGTTGCCAGCCTTCCTTTGTAGTGCTGTCTAGTATGTGGTACCTGCGACAGGAGCAGGCAGCGACTGTCTCCTACTGGTAAGACTAGTTCTTAACACATCTCAACGTCCTCGGTTATTAAAACTGTTTAGGTATATGATGAACGGAGCCCAGCAAGTGGTTGGTGGCCTCCTTGCTTACTGCTTTTCGCTTCTGCACACCGGGCCTCTTTTGTCATGGCAGGCACTATTCATCACCTACGGAGCCATTGCCGTTCTATGGGGCTTCTTTGTATTCGTGTACATGCCAGATTCTCCTATGAGGGCCAAATGTTTCACCGAAGAGGACAAGAAACTAATGGTTGAGCGGGTGAGAGTCAATCAGACTGGTATCCAAAACAGACGGTTCAAGAAGGAACAGATGTGGGAAGCTTTCAGAGACCCACAGACATGGTGCTATTGCGGTATCGCCTTTTGTACGACGTTACCAACCAGTGGACTGGGTGCATTCGCAAATATTATCATTACGAGTCTGAGCTTTACGGTTTTGCAAACCCAGCTTCTTGCCATGGTCTTGGGATTCTATATTATTATTGTTCTACTGAGCTCAGCCTGGATCGTCAAAAAGACTAACCAGAACTGTTGGGTTATGCTCGGTTTTGTCATACCGTGAGTTAATCAGCTCCAGCTATTTTCCGCTATTTCCCTTCTCTAATCAGTTCAATTAGATCCTTTGTCGGTACGATAGTTCTGATGACAGTGGTCAATCATGATAAGGCAACCCAAGTAGGCCTTCTTATTAGCTACTATATTACCCTGTCTTTCTGGTCCGCACAGACTCTTGGACTAGCAATGATATCCCGTAACATCGCCGGACAAACAAAGAAGGCTACGGTTGTAGCTACTAACTTCATAATCTGGTCCGCTGGAAATGCAATTGGTACGCCCCAATCCTATCTAACTCTAGCTATCGCGCTAATAGTTTCAGGCCCCCAAGTGTTTCTCTCTTGGAATGCTCCTCGATATTTTATTGCCTTTGCAGTGCATTTAGGCTGCTACAGTCTCCTTGTACTGATTCTCCTC
Organism: Scytalidium sp. 3C; assembly: GCA_000743665.3. Classification (NCBI taxonomy): domain Eukaryota; kingdom Fungi; phylum Ascomycota; class Leotiomycetes; genus Scytalidium; species Scytalidium sp. 3C. The sequence continues at coordinate 160,550 of JMRO03000008.1, read as the reverse complement.
TTCCTACGGTGGTACCTTGTGCATCAGAATAAGAAGAGAGATGAGCTTGCAGCCGCTGGAATTCATGAAGCAATGGATGAGCAATACGTACACGCATTTGAGGACCTGACGGACAAAGAAAATCCTAACTTCCGCTATGTCTATTAAGTTCATGATAATTTCGAACTAGAGATAGTATTAGCAAGCATAAGTAGTATTCTCAAAAAACCATCGCTTGGCCCAATATTCCAATATGCCCCGTTACACAATCCCCGTGAAATTGTTGCTACTGGTTAGATAATCTACAATGTAATAACAGTGCCGTAATACCTGATGACGGACCTTGGTTTCAATGACTCCACGATCCATAACTTAGCTGCAAGTTTCTCTCGGTCCCGAAGAGGCAGATCGGAAGGATAAACGCGAGAAAGGATAATTATTCCGTTGGATCAATTTGAAGACCTGATCGCCTCTGGATCGGTAGTATTTACACCGAAAGATGAGGAATCAGTAGGGAGGGGTGCTGCAGGTACTAGCTCATTGCGGGGAACGGTCATAATTGTTTATATTAATTTTTTTCTAGTAATGTTTAGTGAGCAACAGTATTCGACATCGCAAGCCTGTGATTCTGTATTTATTTCAGTTATCCCAGGACCATCTGGAACATGAGTTAACTGTAGTTGAGAACTGTTGCAATATTTCAATTGGACAGAGATGCATCTCACAACTATTTTATCTGGGCTCGCTGCCATCAGCGGATCTCTGGCAGCCAGAGGCCCCTTCTTTGAGACTATCGACAATGAGACCCACATTATCGGTAACGATATCTGGAACATCACCATTGGGATGACCTTTGGTACAAAGCTATACTACAAGGGTAAAGATATTGTTGGCGAGGCAGTCGGCCACTACGTTAGTTACAGTAAGCATGTTTTGTAGTAGATCTATCTTGCTTGTACTTACTTTCCCACAGATGGAGCTGTATCGAATTTGAATTGGACTAGTGCTAAGGTCTATTCTCACACTGAAGATCAGTTGGACGTTGTCTTTTCAGCCAACGAAGGAGATTTCCACTGGGTTATTGAGCCAGGTCTAGCCGGCGCATATCAGTATTTCGTTAACCGTGCCCTTCCAGTCCTTGGAGAATTCCGCTCCCTATTTCGCTTGGACAACACCACCTTCTTCTACGGCAAGACTGCTATCAAGGATGATATCCTGCCGCCGCTGGCACTGCTCTTATCCGGTACCAAGGTACAGGATGAGACTTGGCAATTACCTAATGGGACCTACCTTACAAAATACGACTTCGCCGACTACATTCGTAACCAAGACTACTACGGTGTTTACGGCCCTGGTTACGGAAGTTGGTATATCTATCCCGGAAAAGACGAGTACAATGGTGATCAGCTAAAGCAAGAGCTCCTTGTACATAGAGAAAGCTCTTCAGGAGATGTGGTGCAACTCAATATGATCCATGGCACACATTTTCAGGCAATTAGTTCCGATGCCTTTGAGGTCGGCAAGACTTGGGGGCCATGGCTATGGTACTTAGTGAGTACACGTTGTATAAACCACTATCCTCCATGCTAATGAGGTAAAGAATGACGGAAGCTTCCATGATGTTTCTTCGAGAGCTAAGAACGAAGATGCGTCCTGGCCATACAAATGGTTCAGAGAAGGATCATATCAGTCCAGAGGATCGGTATCGGGTAAACTTCGACTGTCGGATGGCCGCCCAGCAGCTAATGCTGCTGTATTTTTGGGAGATAATCATCCAAATGAGACAGCTTTGGATATGGGTCGATTCAATTATTACACCACCTACACAGATCGCTTTGGTGATTTCACATTCTCCAACGTCCGCAGTGGCGCTTATGCGCTACAGGCGTGGTCAAATGGTACCCCAATTGCAGATGTAACAACTACATACCTTCAAAATGATGTTGAAGTAAAAGAAGGCAAACAAACTCGGTTATTGAATCTGGTTTGGAAAACTCAAAACAGAAAGGCCATTTGGAGAATTGGAGATGTGGATCGAAGAGCGCTCGGTTTCCAGTATGGGGGTGCGCCACACCAGCATGCATTGGTTGCTAATTGCCCTGCTAATCTCACCTTTATCCCCGGCAAATCTCCTTTGTCAACTTGGTGCTTCGGCCAGTCTGCACTAGGTACTTGGACCGTGGAATTCGATCTTAATGCATCCGAAATACCCTCCAACTCCGAAGCTGTTCTGTCAGTCAGCTTGGCTGGTTACTCTAGTGGGGTGTCAAGCACCATTATAGCAAATGGTGCTACGGTTGGAAACCTTACCAGCGCTGATATCCTTAGTGACCCTTGCCTGTACCGCAGTGCGACTTCTGCAGGTGAATGGCACTATTTTGAATTCCCAGTTGGACAAGGGATACTAAAGGAAGGTACTAACCAAATAGCGTTTGAAGTAACAAGGACAACCTTGTGGCATGGGTTTATGTGGGATGCAGTTTTGTTGGAATGGGCAAATTAAGTGGGGCAGTAGCAAATATCGAGCGACGATTTTGATACTGACGAGATGAATATAATCTGTGATTTCAACTTGGAAATGTGTAAACAGTCCAAATAATAAGCACTTGTGACGGTGAATTGGTTTTGTAGAGTATGTCGCAGTATGTCGCATTTCGGTGTAAAAGCACTCTTCAAGCATAACACAGCGAGGTTAAATGATTAGATGCTCTGAATATCAACTTTTACTCTTTCCTTGCTGTAGCAGTTTACGATATCCATCATAAAAAACCGCCTGAATCTTGTATGGACAGGTATAATTGATGACAGCAAAAGTCCCATATCGAATAATATCCGGCGACTTGTATATTTCTTATTGCGCAGATAGCTCTGCTTCAGGGGTTGAACAGGTAGATAAGTATTGGCGAGTACGAGAGACTTTACCCTCCTGGTGGTCTTTGGCCTAAGCAATGTTCAGATGATTCTCAAAATAAGAAAAAGGAATGAGTATATACGAGAGCATCCAAAAACCAGTCAAGAAAGTCTCGCTCCAGTTCTATCCCACATCGAGTTCCTTCCCAAAATGCGTTTTTCCTTTTCGGTTTAGCAGCCTCCGAGAATGTGTCTGAAGGCTCAAAATCAATCCACACTACTCTGTCTGTACCTTGTTGTACCATCATGTTTTGAGGAAGGATATCATTGTGGATGATCCTGGACTCGTGAATGTCCTTTAAAATTGCTCTGAGTTTCTGTCTACGGTGTTCTGAAAACGTCTGAAGATCAATACACTGTAAATTTGGAATGTATTCAAGAATAATGGCGTTCGGAAGTCCACCATCGTCGAGGAAACTGTCCAGAAATGGCTTGCACGATGTTGGGTCGATCCGCTTTATTGCCCGGTAATAATAGGGGACTACTCCTTGTTGGCACAGTCCTTTTGCCTTCAACCTACGGTATGCAGTATTTTCACAAATAAAAGATGAAGGTATACGAGGGAGACCACAATTTTCGTGGTACTTGAAATGTTAAAGACTAGTTTTAATTGCAAGAGGGAGAACAATACCACTTTCAGAATACGCAACTTTCCCCCTACGGCCACTTTAAAGACACTGGACCGATCTGACTCTTTCAGGAGCTCGATAAAATTGAGATTGACAATATCCTTTCGCATGATTAATTCTTGGTCTGGATATACTCTTTCGTCAAAATCAAACTGCAGATCCTTGTTGGATATTAGCATCGCCGATGTCATTATGTCATAATGTGACAATGTCTCCGCCTGCTGAGAGAATTTTGGAGAAGAATCATTCCTTACCATCCGAGCCAGTTCCAATCCAACACGACTAAAGTTCACATGGCTTGTCTAACTTGGACCTTGGTGTGTAACAAAGCCCAAACTTTCTATTACGCCACAACTCAGAATGAGTACAGATTTGCTTGCTTTGCAAACGTACTCTGTACCAACAACACAATTGATATAGTGTAATACAACCCAAGTGGGTCTGCCAAAGTGGATATCTCCAATCCTTAATTGAGTTTGAGGTTTGAATAACTGTAATACGCATCTGTCCCATATATGACGCATAGTCAAACGATGATATTTGTTAACTCTGACAGTATGTACAACAGAGTGAATAACTGTATCTGATTCACCGAAGAAGGAACATTGAATAATTGAGTCTGATTCAGAGACGCCTGGATGGTTTTGTATAACAAGCACGTATCTTTCCACTAGACACCTTTCCTTGTTACTATCTACAAAATATATGAGACCTCCCTGTAATTTTGCTTCAGAAATCGTTAGATACACATTCATTTATCAAGGCGCCTTGGCGAACAATAATTCCTTGATGGACTTCTTACAGGCTGGGCCGCCAGCTCTTACCCTCGGTAGGACATGCAGGCCCCATAATACTAGGAACCCGAAATATGGTGCAGGAGATATCACCGACGTCAGGGTCTGGGCAAATTTCAATCTAGCACGCATCTTGGCTGAGTATAGGCCACTCTTAAATGCCACAAGGATACAGCGGGATCCCATGCCTGCCTCACAACCCGAACCGATAATTACTGAGACCAGTGTACGACAGCGCTTCGCCTTGTACCTTCATCCCAGAGTTCGGCGCGCACTACGCCATGGTTTTGAACAGTTACATAGGCAACAAAACCTTCCACCTGGTCGTCATACTGAGGTATCGCTGGCCGAAGGAAACCAGGCCAGGACACCGGGGACTTATACCCCAGATGTCGCATATTTTTCGACTAATCTTCGTCCGACCAATAGACCGAATCGTGCCACCGGTGATATCAAACCATCTTATAATTGGGATACGCGGTTTCAGAAGGGGCTGCATAATGAACCGCTTGAGTTTAAACAAGCATTATCACAGGTCAATTGGTACATGCGACAGCAAAATACCAGATATGGGTTCATCCTCACCGATCGAGAACTGGTTGCCATCCGCAGGCGTGACGTACATGGAAGCCTGGAGCTGTCGGAGTCAATCCCATGGGCTACTACCCATGGTACTGCGGCCAACCCGCGTTTGACGGTAATGCTGGGACTCTGGTACCTCGGCATGCTGGCATCCGATAACCAGGGATGGGGGCTTCCTGGCTACTAGCTGATCCACGCTTCTGGTGCAGAATGGTTTATTTGGTCTATCCCTTGAATTTACGTCTTGGTTTCCTCTTTGGTTGGTTCTTGCAAATCTGGATATAAATGTTTCCAGGGCGGATAGCTAGTTGAATAAGTAGCTGACAGTCAATAATCGTGCGTTGAATTCTCTCTAAATACCAGCCCTTTTCATCTCGCCTCACTCGTGCGCTGCTACTTTGGACGCTACTAATTGTAAAACCCTTTAATGCCCTTAAAGCTCTTCGAAAATTTTGTAGCAGATGTTATATCGTATGAATTGCATTCGTATGCTCAGATGATCCATGCATCTGCCCATCGCTACACTTTCATGGGTGGTGGAATCTGATGGGTTTGGCAACGTGTTCGTACCAAAGTCGGCTGTGATTCGGCTCGTGCAATAGTTCCATCACATTCAATGATAATTCACTAATTTCTGTACACATTTGCGGTGCAGACACAGTTTTCCATGTTAGTGGACCACATCTAGTTTAGCGTGGTGGACCACTAATGATATTCCGGACCAGAAGCTTCCACAAAAGATGGGCATGGGAAGTAAAAGTGACGAAACACGGTTTTGTTGAATTAAATTCTCCAGGTGTTATCTCCTAAGGAAACACCCGGCCACGGTTCCGGGGGGAATACATATTGTCCTTATGTATAGAATTTCCAAGTCCACATCGCTCGGAAGTAACTTGTCCAAGAGCTAATACTACGCATGCCAAAGATCCACAGATCTTAACTGCGTTTCACTTTCAACTGTCTGATTCCTCTAGATCAGTACACTGGGTACAGTAAATATTATCAGATAGTTAATGATTGTCGTGCAGTACAGTTCAAATACGGGAGCCATTACAACCATGATTCAGCACATCGCGTTGAGAATAACGAAACGTCAATCCACGGATGATACCTACCGAAGCGGTGGGCGAATATGTCAGCCATATCTCGCAATGTTGCTCTTGAGGGGTGCTGCACCCTCGCCGTCCCAGTTAGTGGACTGGCAGGAAAGCTATCCATCTGTTGGACAACTTCCAACTTTCTGATGTGGGCTGTATGGAACTGAGCTGTGTGGAACATGCCATTGATTAAAGTATCCTAGACGATTTGCGATGGATGAGTAATACAATTCAAAAGTAAATGCAGCTTACAGTTAGTGGACGCTAGGCTTGGTTATGTCAGGTACAAATTTCTAATCATTTTGACACAATAGTAATCATCCAGGGGAAAGGTTAATGGGACTTCATACATCGCTTGTATTATATTGATGAACGTTGGCTTCCATAAAAACAGTTCAAGATGTCTTATATGGGTTGGATACACACCAAGGTATGTTAGACTTCACTGATTCTTGAAATTGGTTTAATTTCTCAGAGGGATTGCTTATTTTTGCTGTTCCATACCCTGATGCCAACAACTTATCCATACATCTGACACTACAATTACTTGTGCCACCCCCACCATAGTTCAAGTCAGCTGAATGCGCTAGGTTTAATGTAGTCCATATTAACATTAACAATACTCTCAGATCTTCGCCGGCAGAAGTCCTGCCTTTTGTGCGACGTGCGTCGCAACAAGGTCCATCAGCGGTGGAGATAGCGCATCGTAGGTCTCAAGACCAACTTCATGGAATTTAGCTCGAACCTCGTCCATACCATTGGGATTGAAGCCTTGTTCGATAATGGAAGACACAAAAGCTGCGAATTGGGGCTCTTGCCATCCGTTCTCGTCCGACAACTCCACGTGGACGAAATCTAGTCCCTTGAAGGCATGATCTTTGAAAACAGGGCCATACATGTGGACGCCGCACTCTTTGCAAGCGTTGCGTTGAATGAGAGCACTCTCGTCGAGGACTTGCAACTTATCCCCATTGGCAGTGACTTTGACGTTCTCATGGGGGACAACGCCCACAACGGAAAACAGTGCCCCCGAAGGCTTCCAGCACTTTGAGCAGCCACATGCGTGATTGTGGAGCACGTTGCTGCTGAGGGTGACCTCTACCTTATTGGCTCGGCAATTGCAGTACAGCTTTCCACCAGGAAAGTCGGGCTTGCCTTTAGTGATACCGTTGTTGATGAGTGGATGGATGTTGGGGGCCATTTTGACGGAAACTCTCGAATAGGGGATCTTTTCTGCTGATGGGATTGGATGAGGACTTGCTGAGCGAGTAGAGAGGAATTACCTTGATGGGTAGGGTGGGAGGTTTTGAGTCCTTATATAATAACAGGAAAAGCCCCAAGTGAGGAGAGCACATAAAGAGGGGCTTCTGCTTCGTGGCATAAGACAGCTGCTACAAGCTTCAATCACATCTTTTCGGATTGCTGCGGACTATCGGATTTATTTCGGGGACGGTCGAAACAAATATCGATGGGAAAATATCGGAAGGTGGAGCCCAATGGATCGAAGTTTAATCTACGGGACGCTCCAGTTGATTGTCGGATTCGTATTGATGGACCGGGAAACGTACGGCAAATGCGGGTTACGCTTCTATTTTGCAGAAGGTTTGCATTCCCGATTACTATGGCACATTAAAATGGAGATTAAATACTCATTTAGATGAAAAATACAGTATGAAGGATTTCAATACACGATACGTTTCTGTGATGTTCTAGGCATTATACCGTAAGTTATACCTACACATTAACGTTCTAGAAGTAGCAGGAATTGGTATTCATTCTAAACCTTTCATTTAGTTCTGTAATAGAACATTATTATGGCTCGTGAATGTCTCCGTTCCAAGTATGGCTTTGGGTTCACCCGGAACCAATTGGTTCGCTCTGAGATAATAGAACCTAGATGGTCACGAGTGTACCCGGGCCGCAATTCTTGGATGAAGCTATCTCTCTCCGTAGTGAGTCAACAAACCTGTACATCTGTGTCAGACCCAGTAATGGTCCCAAGTTATTTCTGTGTGAGATTCCCTATAGTCCTAATCTGTACAGCTCTTAAAGCTCTCCTTTCTCGGATATCAGAGGGGTAATATCGGGATCCGGCTCGCTGATGTGAGCCGCAGGGTCCAATGGCTCTGAAGCCCCTCACCTTGCCCCTCACTGTCCCGCAGCGTTGAACAAATCAGCTGCGCCATCGGGATTCACAAAGCAATAACGGGTATGATGAGACCGCTGGATCCGCATCATCAATGCCAAAATGACGAGCTGAGCGATATTCCTGGGCTTCGGATCTCGATTTCACTTCCCCATTGAAAGCGGGACCGGACTGCTGTCATGGGTCGGCGATAACGACCCAATCAGACATCGTGGGGATCGGGCCAATGGACCACTCACATAAATGCAGCTTCCAGATTGCCATTCCGGGATATATTCCGGCCCCGGAAGAGGATACCTTAGCAGGATAACGTACGTAGCATGTTGTCGCATCAGAGGGTTGGAGTTATACGAAGCGTGAGAGTCAAGCCCTCCTTGGATCCAATCATAGTATTATGCTCGAATCGATTTCCTCTGTTGGTTTTAAACAGACGCTCCAGGTTAAGTATGACTCGATAATTCGGAATGCAGGGAGCTGTAGCGCCCTTACTTCCACCGCTGCCCGCCAGACTAGGTGCTAGCTATCCATCTGAAAATGTTTACCAAAAGGGAGGATCATGTTGGTTAATGTCCAGCTTGGGATCGCTGACGCAACAGCTGTGCTTCCGACCCCAACACCATAATAGAATAATTGACAGCTCAACTAACATGACCGTTCATTCCATTTCTAAGCTTAATGTAAGGTTTCGAGTACGAATAGTTCTCCAAGCCCAGTCTAGCACTCCTTTAATATTATCAACAAAGGATATAGAATAATCTGGTCGAGGTCAATTATTGTTGAACATATTTTGAGAGAGTACGTTATCACGCTAATAAAAGTTTTACGTGCTGCAAACACCAGGTTTCCCATAGATTAGACTGATTTCAACCGCTCTTGCTGCCAGATTATCCCTTGTCTTGATTAGATTGTGGATTGCCGTGAGTTGGGTGATATGAGGTGAAGCCTCGCTCGAGCAGCTTTCCAGATTAAACTAAAATAACCACAACTTGGTAGAGATCATGATACATCTTGGATACAAATAGAAATAAGGCACGAGACACCCTCCAGAACCTTTTAGGAACGCAATGGGGATAGAGCACCCCACAATTAGAAAGACCAGTATACAGCTGGTTTTTGACGAATTGCGACGCCCAAAAACGTGTTATAACTCATAGACTCGGAATTTTGGAAACATATATATTTAACTACAGTTCTTCTGATAGTAGTTTGGGAGAAGTGTGGAAGTCGGGTGAAGCGGTACGAGTCAAAGATAAAGCAAAGACCATTGATCAATTAAACGTGCTGAATAATCCATATGGAAGAGGGAACGCCGAAAAACAAGTACCACGCGAGCAGTAGGAATGATTGGTTGTTTTAAGCACCCTGGAGCGTTTCGTGTATCTAGATATGCTATAGTGTGAGTCCGCATGGCGGACGATTTTCGAAAGCATTTCTGATGAGTTGGAAATATGGTTGGTAAATTCACTCAGTCTGGAAAAGAAGTAGAGTAAGAACTGGCAAGAAGAGAATTTACTGAAATTTATATGCATATATTACTTGAACCAGGATACAGTATTCATGTTTGGGTTAATGAAAGGGGTTAGACCCGTTGGATGAGGGAGTTCTTTAGACCCATGATTAAGCTACGGTGAAAAGGTTGGGTACTCCAAGAGAAACCATTGGAAAGAAGAGAATATGGAAAATAGAGATGTGTCCAGATATTGATGTTTGATGGTCCGTTCCATCAATCTATGAGTAATATTGGATGCATGATATATATTCTGCGTCATTGGTCAACCGAAGCATATTTTCGAATTAGCAATAGTGCTCATGGATTTAGCTATGTCGTCCTTTTAAATTTTATATTTATTTATATCATTTAGACCTATGAGGCATATAACTCAAGAAAGATTACAATTTCTAAAAGGAATTGTGAACAGTTCTTATAAAAAGCGCAAATATACCCTCGATTGCGAAATGTGATTCAGTACATCTGTTATGCGAATATTACATTGTTCCTCAGGCTATGCTGATCCCGACCAAGTCTATGGACAAATTGAGATTTTCCGAATTATTATGAATGACTCCTTGTTGGCCAAATAAAAATTTTTCTCTATATCTGATGATATACGCCCGTGCACATGTCAATGATTACAGCCACGCGCCCTTTGCGATTGACCCCACGCGCTGCTGCCTTGAGCCGGGACGAAAATATTGGTAACTGAAATTCATGCTGACAATTTCTATTAAAGTAATCTAATCAGATCCTCGTCATATTTTTCCGTCTCCTTTGATCCGAACGGCTGGGTGCGGTTCATGAGGGTCGAGAGCACCTCGGCAACTACACGGCTACGTAATGATATGCTGAATGAGGGGAATTTATATAAAGAATCATCCGATAGCCTCGACATCGCGTATCTTTGATTAACTTTATGACCAGTCGCAATATGAGCAGGTTTCCTCCCTCTGCGTCCGGCTCTGATGCCGAGCCAAATGCTGTTTTAGTAAAGACAACCGCAAACGGCATTACGACCATCACGATAAACAGAGCGCACCGAAAGAATGCTGTTGATGGTCCAACAGCCCGCTTACTGAGAGATGCGTTTGTGGCATTTGAAAATGACTCCACGCAAAAGGTTTGCGTCTTTCATGGCGATAACGGCACTTTTTGTGCTGGATTTGACCTTCATGAGGTGGCGAAGTTGCATGAGTCCGGAGACAACTATCAGGGTCCGCGGGTTGGAGCTCACGAGAGGGTTCAGGGTCGTAACATTGGTCCTATGGGACCATCGCGCATGCAGATTGCCAAGCCTGTCATTGCAGCTGTAACGGGGTATGCCGTTGCTGGTGGGCTGGAACTAAGTCTTCTGGCAGACATAAGAGTTGCAGAGGAGAACACGATCTTTGGAGTCTTTTGTAGACGTTTCGGTGTACCACTTATAGATGGTGGCACTGTTCGTCTACAGGCAATAGTAGGCCTAGGGCGGGCCCTAGATATGATCTTAACTGGGAGACCAGTAGGCGCACAAGAGGCTCTCACGATGGGATTGGCCAACAGGGTCGTGCCGCAGGGGAAAGCTCTGGAGGAGGCATATAAGATAGCGGAGAGTCTCGTTCAATTCCCTCAATTGTGCATGAACACCGATCGAACATCCTGCTACTACTCTGCCTACAATGCGACCTCGTTCGAGGACGCTCTATCACAAGAGTATGATGCCGGTGCCAAAGTTATCAGTTCTGAGAGCGTTGCAGGAGCTGCCAGATTTAGCAAAGGCGAGGGAAGACACGGAAAATTTTCCAGCGGCGAGGACACTCCACAAGAAAAACTTTGAATTGAGAACCTCTATCAACTTGTACGTGGGGATGATGGAGCTGAATCATTAATTAGCAGCTGTGAGAGTCCGAATTTTTGAACATTATCGCGCACTTCGCAGAATTTAGACCCATAACATCGTTCATGGCTCATCCTCTCAAATTGTTCACATAATCATATTCGAGGCCCTGTTCGCTAGCTACAACCAGAATAAAGAGAAATCTTTATCCAATGAGATTTTTATAGCTTATCCTGTCACTTTGGCGATTCAATTGGCCAGTGATGGTAGGTCCTAGGCTCGAGTTCAATACGATATACCGATTACATCATTCTGCGATCAGCTCCGCGATATCTCTTTAAATAGAAATAAATAGCTTGGATCATTACTTGAAAATCCCAATTCACAGAAAAATGGTTGAACCTAGCCCAGTTGCAAATACTACGCAGTGCGGTGGTGACGTTGGTGATCAGTATGAAACCCTACCGGTTGAACAGCACAGTTCTTTAGCTGCTCTGAAAGGACGCATCAGGCATCACTATGAGCTGGCTAGCGATTACTATTAGTCTGTGGTAAGCTTAAAACATAATTAAGCTGGTATTTGCTGACGAACGGTGGAGGGGCGAGCACATTCATCACGGCTATTTCACATCACCTGATGATACTAAAGAGCAGGCCCAGGTCCAACTGATTGATCTGCTTCTATCTCGCTAGGAGATAGCAAAAGGAGCTTCCGTGCTAGATGTAGGATGTGGAATAGGTGGCACATCCCGGTACCTGGCTAAGAATCATGAATGCAGTGTAATCGGTGTTACCATCAGTCCTCGACAAGTAGAGATCGCGAAGAGACTAACATAGGATGGCAACGAAGACGAAAAGGCAGTCGAATATGGGACGATGAAGCTTGCAGTCGGATCTGTGCGGTTTATCGAACTCGATGCTGAGAAGATGGGGGATTTCTTTACCGTTGCGCCTAACAAAGCTACGTTCCACGTCGTGTGGATTTCAGAAGCCATGAGTCATCTTCCGGAGAAAGAACTTTTCTTTAAGAATGCTCAGTTGCTCCTAAATCCGGGTGGAAAGCTTGTAGTGGCTGATTGGTTTAAGGCCGAGGGGTTGACTGAGCAGATTAAAGACGATATTGCCTCCATTGAAGGTTAGCTTCACGCTGACCTACAAAAGTCAAGCTAATAATTCGAAGATGGAATGTTACTCCCACCGCTCTGCACTCAAGCTGATTACGTCAAATTTGCAAGTGCAGTCGGCCTGAAGACATTCGTCCACCCTTTTGACATTAGCAATAGCGTGTCTAAAACATGGTAAGTATTTACGAGCTTCAGTGGTTGGTATACCTTGCTTATGCAATTAACTAGGGATATCTCTTGGTCCTTGATCCAAAATGCTTCTCTCTGGGCCTTTGCTGTGGCGCAGGGCCAAGATGGCTTGGCTTTTCTTTAAGCATTCCGTGCCATGAGACGAGGGTATAAAAATGGAACATTCCGCTATGCAGTCATTACCTTCCAAAAGTAGAAACATGATTTTGAATCTGCTATCGGAAATAAATCAGGCGATACACGATTTGATTTCATTGCGAACGAATCATGATACATACACATATAGAAACACCGTCTTCTGGAACTCTAACGTTAGGCTCAATCTTAATGGAAGACCGACGAGCTCTGGCTTCTCCCATTTCGAGCTCAAGTTTACATGGTTTCAATATCATTACTCTTTGATTCTGACGGATGTATCGGTTTATAGAAAAATGTCATATAAAGCGGCCCGTGGCGTAGTGGATGAATGTACGTCCTAGAAAGCCTGTTACAGACTTATAGGGACTTTGCAATATCTGAGATCTAGCAAAGTCACGGCTACGAAGCCTCTCAATAGGTCCGCTTCGAGAGACGATACTTCTAATTAACTGGATGGCTATCTACCTGTCCAATTCAAATATCATTATCTCGTCTACTGTTATAATATTCATATGAATGAAAGTAGATCCTTTCGGCGTGGTGCTTCCTTTTCCACCACCACCCATCCTGGTTCATGTTTTTCAAGCTCGTAATAAGTTGCCGTGGCCTCTCTATTTTCTATCACTTTAGATTGCTTATCTTCACCTTTTCCTGGTTCTGGATACTTCCTCAAGTGCTCGATTGCCCAAACGACGTCTTTTCCCAAAGTTGGAGGAAGCCGACCGTCTCCATGTATGGTCCCCAGACCAGCTATTTGAAACAGTCCGTCCAGCCAATTGAGAGTCTCTCCGGTTTCCCACTCAATGTCATGGAATTTCTTGTGTCTTTTAATTGAATCTTCTTCCCTATTTCTCTCCCACTTCTCCATTTCTTCTAGCGGTGGGAGTGACACTGTGTTTCGGCCAGCAAACAGGCGGGCGAGAGCGACTGCTTGGTATTCAAACCCCCTAAATGTTAACACACGCGGCAATCCCACGATAGCTAGTGTTGGGAAGTCTTGAATAAAGGTGTGCCAGTATCCTTTTATTAGCTTGTTGGACTTATAGTCGAAGAATGGGCGACCATTTGCTTTAGTATTCCAAAATGGGAATGAAGCCAGGTAGCCAGTACAGTAGATGATGGTATCAACATCGTCAAGATATGTATCATCATCAAATATAATGCGGCCGTTCAACTTGAACTCTTTTATCACAGGCTTCCACTCGATTCCAGATGGTGGCTCATCACCATCCCACCTAGACTTTGATCTTCTGGACTGGTACACAGGAAGTTGGGCAGTTTTAAGAACTTCAGCTGTGACATCATGACCGGACGCAGAGTTTCCAATGACAACAACCTTCTTGGAACTGTAAGTAACAGGTGACCGAAAATATTTAGAGTGGACAACACGCCCAGGAAACTTTTTGGTGTATTCTTTTAATCCCTTTACTTGCGGAACCTAAATATGGATCAGCTCGAGTAAAAATAAGGGAGCTTGGGTAGACTAACGAAAGGGACAGAATAATGACCATTAGCCAAGACCACAGCATCAAATGTCTCTTCCCACCACACGTCGGCATGACGAGCATGGTCATATTTACGTAGCGTAAGCTTCCATCGTACCGCCTCGTCAGGTGACTCGGTTGGGATTTTGCTAATATCTTCGACCGTAGTACTGAGTACAAGCAGAGGATCGAGCTGATGGGACGCAAAGTAATTTTCTATATACTGGCGAGGTACGTGGTGAGGCACAAAAGTACCGTAAGCAAAACGTGAGTCGGAGAAGCACATCGCTATATCTGGAACATTTGTACTACCGTTTAGATTAATATGTGAGGTCATAAGATTGAAAGTTAATCATACGTGAGTGCATCATATATAGGAGTTTTGGAAAATCTCTCTTGCGTATTTGGCGATGTAAGTTTTGGGAGGCCTGCTGGAATACTTATAGGAGGATCGACTTCCGGAGGTAGGCTTCCTGGATGAATTGGGAGCTCTGGTTTCGGGTCCGCATCATATATCCTACGTTCCATCAGAATTTGGTCGTGGCCTGTACATAAGAGTCCTTACCATGTTCCGCCAGGGGTTTCTCGTCGTTCGAATACTCGAATCTGTTCAAAATAGTTCTCAGCTTTGAATGCTGCTGCCGTGACCGCCCCTTTGATACATCTAATGTTAGGCGACCTTGTATCTGTACATAGTGACTAATGTAAAGAATTACCTGCTGCCCCCGCCCCAACTATGGCGACCGATCTGATCGGCTTTCGCTCTGGCTTCATTTTAATTATATGTCTACAGTTCTGGGGTAGCGAAGAGGAACATGCAGACAATATACATGCAATGCACTCCCCGAGAAGTGTATCTGATATGAAAGAGACGAGATTTGCAAGCAATAACTTTCTACTCGCCTGCTACGTGATATTCGCAATCTTGACGCGGCATGTCACCATCCAGAGAACGTCACGTGGTCTCATTCCATAGAGTTGGTTGATCTACATATTGGACGAATTAATAAATATTAAACTTTTGTGAGGATATCAAGTTCCTGCTGACAATATCATAAAGCCGAATTCGCCCCCTCATGAGGGTAACGCGAGTGCGAAGGGGCGCGAAGAGAAAGCGTTAGAAACGAGACGCGGCTCATGTATCAGTGCCGCAACTTGGATTGAACCCCACCCAATATAAGTTCCCTCGAGTTACATCAGATACTCTGATTATAGTTCGCCACCCAAAGCTCCAAGATGGTCACTCTCGTGCAACAGCAACCAGATATATCCTATCACCCTGACTTTGACAAGTATCAGCTGCGCACGGAACGCCTCAAGGCGCAGAGACCGGCGGACGTTGGCCTGCCAGTAGGCTTTCCGGCACAGTTGACCGGCCCCCTCGTTTGGGAGGGGCAGGATTTCTCAGATGAATCTCAGTGGACTTTGAGTCTCAATGAAGCCCAGCTCAGAGAAATTCATAATGCACTCGGCCACTTTAAAAGTAAAATCTATCTAGAAGCTCCAAAACTCCAAGCTAATAATGGAGCTCAGGTCTTGAAAAACAGATTAGCCATGTGAGCCAGGAGACTTTCCCTTTGCCGGAACTCTCTACTCTTCTCCGAAAGCAAGCTGAGATCTTGCACGATGGCCGAGGATTTTTTGTCTTAAGAGGTCTGCAAGTCGATAGATACACTATTGAAGAGAATACGATCATCTACGCTGGAGTGTCTTCATATATTGGAAGTAGTCGTGGCCGGCAAGACAGCAAGCTCGTTGACGGCGTCAGAAAATCGAGCATGCTAAATCACATAAAAGACTTAAGCCAGACTTCAGTATCAGATAGAATTGGTGCTCCAGCATATACAACGGACAAGCAAGTCTTTCATACTGATGCTGGTGACATTGTATCTTTGTTTTGTCTCAACACAGCCGCTCAGGGTGGTGAAAGCAAACTTTCAAGTAGCTGGAGAGTGTATAATGAACTTGCGAGAACAAAGCCTTACTTAATCAAAACTCTGTCAGAGGATTGGACTTTTAATGGGTAAATACGATGACTCAAACTGTTGATATGTGACATGCTGACGGCGCAGGAAACCTGAGGATTCTCATCGTCGACCACTCCTTTACCATACACCGGCCCGGGATGGGGCACCCGAGCGAGTCATCATTCAGTATGCACGTAGAGGATTTACTGGATTTCTTCATCTTCCGAGAAACACAGATATACCGCCGATTACTGAGTCACAAGCTGAGGCTCTCGACGCACTCCACTTTACTGCTGATCGTTTCAGCCTCACACTCGACTTCCAGAAAGGCGATATCCAGTACATTAACAATTTGAGCATCTTTCATGCGCGGGATGGATTTGTGGATGCACCTGGAAAAGAGTAAGCCTCCATATTTGATAATTGTTTGTAAGAGTTTCGATGCTGACTGCGCACCTAGGAGACACCTACTCCGACTTTGGCTTAGGAATCCGGAATTGGCTTGGCAGACCCCAAAGCAATTGCAGAACAGGTGGAATGAGCTGTATGATGGTTTGACAGAAAACGAACAAGTCTTTCCGCTCCAGCCACAAATTCGTGGCGGCGCTGGGAAGACCTAAAACTACTGCTGAAGCGCGAGTACAATTCATGATTGCAGTAGCCTTTTCATTTTACATCCAGCTTTTCGTATGTTGCAAACTTACCAGAATGACGACTATTCTCCATATGTGATTTATACGTAGATCAGAGCCTGTGAACATATATTTATGCATCAGTTTCATACTACGGAGTTTCGAGGAGCTATATTGCCTGGGAACCTTTCATATAGGATCGTACGCTCTGAAGATCCATGGACGCCACACCTCGGCCGTTGCTACACATAGTATATTCTGTAAGGGGCAAGCTTCTTCTTCATTGAGCCATGCCTCAGAGTGCATGGCTAATTAAAGGGAGCATAGTCATGGAGGATAGTGGTGTGCCATGCTAGTGAACAAGTTGCGATCTGAAACGACTCGTACCAGGATTATCTTCACTGATGCTATTTATCTTTTAAGGCCATTAGTCCATATGAAGAAGGAAGTTGGATTATGATTCTCCATATTCTATCCATACAGACTACAAGATAACAGAGTATTTCATTGCTACGGCCGTAACCTTTTTCTTGATCGACAGTTGCAACGCAGCAGGAACACTGAACTAGACGGTGCGGTTAGGCAGCAAATGGGTGGCTTGTCGCGCGGCGCCAATGGCATTTCGCAATATCAGCTGTGGCGCATCACCATCCTGAATACTAATCAGAAAATATATATCCATGCAGCCCCAATATGGATTCTCGTGATTTCGTGTCTTTCCCGCGTCAAAACTAGCCGTTCCCATGCAGAATCTACTGTGACAAGCAAGTGCAACGCGTAAGACGGGACTCCATTCTTCCACATACTCCGCGTAGGTCATTTACAAATTGTACATAGTGGGTGCGGAGGAAAAGTATATATATATCTCAAGATATCCATCAGAAATGGGCTCAATTGCGCAACTGAAGCGATTGTCTGTCTATAACTACTTTCCTTACGACGCATTCTTACAGCTATAATCACATTCACAATATGCCAGGAAAGGTATATCTAGTCGTTCAAACACAACTTGTCTTGACAGGAGACTAAGCTTTTCCTTTCATAGGTCGTTCAACAAGCCGAATGGATCGAAGCACGCAAGGAGTTGCTGGTTAAAGAAAAAGCCGCAGTTCATGCCAGTGATGAGCTGGCATCCAAACTCCGAGAGCTTCCAATTGTGAAGATTGAAAAGGAATACACTTTTGAAGGTCCTAGCGGCAAGAAGACCTTGACCGACCTCTTTGAAGGTCGTAAGCAGCTTGTCGTATATCATTTCATGTTTGACCCAGAGAAAGAAGCTGGGTGCGACGGATGCTCCTTTCTAGCAGATAATTTTCCGAGATCATTCACCCATTTGCAAGCCCGTAACACTACTTTAGTGTTCATCTCCCGGGCACCTTTGGAGAAGATTGAGAAGTTTAAAGCTAGAATGGGATGGGATTACACCTGGTATTCGTCCTTTGGCTCCAGTTTCAACTATGACTTTCACGTTAGTCTTGATGACAAAGCGGCTCCTGTAGAATATAACTACAAAACAAAGGAGGAGTTATTGGCATCTTCGAATCCTGCTACGAGGAGCTTGACTAAAGGTGAAGCTCCGGGGCTAAGCGTATTTCTGAAAGAAGGTGGCCAGATCTTCCACACTTATTCAGCGTATGCGAGAGGATTGGATCATTTGCTGCCAGTCAACCAGCTGTTGGATCTCACTCCACTCGGAAGACAAGATGAAATTGCATTGCGCTACCATGATGAGTATGATGAAGCAAGCCTTAAGGGTGTTGCCAACTGAACGGTCTAGCTATCTATGCTCCAGAATGATAGTATCCAAATACCTAACCAGTCCTCTATATACTTGTTTTTAGCACATCACGTCAGTTAAACTTCAAGTGAGCGTTAATATCACGGCCATATACAGCAGAATAGCCGTATGTCTGCCACTTCCATAAAACTTGCTCTTGACTGGGTACTCTGCCACACTCGGGTATATGAAGCCGCAAAACGCTAGATCTGGACCGGGAGCCCTTTTCTCGAGTCAATCTGTTCTTGAAAGAACGGCTCCTCAGTCCCTGCATGTTTCCTGCCATTTTTAACATCTAGTTCAATTCCAGCCTGCTCACAGACTTCTCTGAGCTCTGCATACAGCCGCTCATCTTCTAGGATCGGCCAGCATGATTCTTCCATCCAGCGTCTCTCGAACACCTTTCGGCCTATTACTGAGATTGTAATCCTTCGCAGTTGAGGCAATTTACTTTCAGCGTTCCGTACCATATCTTTAAACTGGGCAGTCCACAGGGTATTGTCCATCTCAGAGACGAAGATTCCTTCATGACGATTAACGAAGATACGGAGCGTGAGCTCCTGTAATGTCGGTGGAAGCGAATGAACCATCATGTATGGCGCAGGAGCCCAATTCTGATGGCCGCAAAGAGCAGTAGCGTCAATAGATAGAGATTGCAATGCGTTATACTCAATAAAAGAGCCAATTAAGACTGCATCTTGCGATCCACGGATTGCACAGTCGGGTATTCTATCACCATAGAGCGAGCGTAATGATTCTGGGTTACCGAATGGATTACCTCGATGCCCTTGTTCCGAGCAATACCTGTGTCGTATATCAAGGTCAATATGCTTCAAGGTATTCTTATGTCTCTGAAGTGCTCTGCCAATTGAGCTATGAAATGGAGCATAGCAGGAGCCAAGACTGAAACACGNAGATTTGCTGGGCCCACCGGAAATATTCCAGTGCTTTGGGGATTCTAAGGCATTTGACAGCATCGCTAGGAGTAAGCATAGCTTCGTCGAAGGCTAATGTCGTGATGTTAGACTCTTGAAAATATGGATTAAAGTCGAGGGGCGGAAAATTATATGGGTCATCATAAGTATGAGCGTTGAGTGTAAATACTGAGCGTAAACTGTTGATTTTAAGAAAGGGTAAGATTGATTCTAACTCCAACCTGAACTGCAAATGACCTTTAGGCCCAATATCTAGACGCATGTTAGTCTCCATAGAACGACTCATTTTGGAATAAACGGAAAGAGGGTCCATACGTAGAGCACCACAAATATAGAGGGTCTCTAGATTTTTCAAAATTCTAGTATTGGGTTTGTGGGCCGACTCATTAAGCATTCTCTGAATCGCAAAATCAGCATCACCACATCTGCCGTCTTCTGGAAGGACAATCGACAGTGTTCGCAAATTTGGTAATCTGCAGAGTAAATGAGCAATTAGAACGAATTCGCTTCTTTCGTGGATTGAACTGTGGTATGCAGAAAGAAGGTTCTCATCATCACCAAGGTCCAAGGAGGCAGCTTCAAGTATCGAAAGTTCTTCCGCGGATAGCGTGTCAGAATAGAATAGGAGCTGATCCCATAGGACTCCAATCTCTGCTCGAGAAACACCAGTCTTCCATAACTTTTGGATGAGTTCATATAAGCTCTCGCTCGCTCCCTCATGAAGTTGGCTCAAGTCCCTTTCATCTTCATCTTTCCAATCCGAATCGTAGTACTCATCGTAATCATCATCACTGCCTTCACTCTCTGATTCGGAACATACATAATCCCCATCTTGCTCGTCCTCGTAATCAGACTCGCTTTCTCCAGGGAGCTCTCTCCATCTTAGTTCCTGTATCTCTTCTGGTTCCACATACCATTCGTTGGAGTTTTGCTTTAATCGAGGAGTATGCATCCACTCTCGGATATCCAATGTCTGAACGTGTGCAGCAAGGTCTGGTCTCCACAAGATAGTTTGAAGGAAGAGTCGTAGCGATTTTGACGTATGTTGTAGACCATAATACTTCCAGGAACCATACAGTCTGCGAATAACTCTGTGGTATATTCCACGAGAGACGAGTGACAAAGTCCTCAGGTCACTGATTTCATCGAGGTAGTGGAGAATTCCCTCCCAAAGTTCGTTGGAAAGAGCTTCCAAGTAATTTTGAGGTCTCATATTCAAGCACAATCCGAGCCTATGTTTTTATGGTTGAGTATTAGAGAATAACATCTAGGGGATGCAATTAGATTCATATACTCATCAATCCAATGTCCAATGTGATCTCCATCGATTTCTGGGCCACAATATCATATAGGCGAAATTTCGTGGTGGCACGGCGTGCCTCCGATCGGAGAAATGTAAGGCCGGAGCATGTATTTCTTACTTCATATCGCCACCTTGCTCTCATTATTATCAGTCTGGTCAGTCTCATTTGCATTTTATTGCCAAAGCTCCCCCTTCCAGCGACCAGAAGCGCTGCACAAGCCAATCAAGGCTTTTACTTTTCTCTCATTAAATATACTGGATAATTGGTCAATACCGTCCCTGGAGATGATCTATGGTTCTAAATTTAGATAATTACGAATAGATTATTAAGACATTAAACTCAAAATGACTGGCAAAATGTAACCATATAGATTACAATGTCAAAAGATTAAGAGGACTTCCTTTTGTGTACATTGGGGACGCAAGCGCTCATTCACGTGACGTTTGTGGCTTTGATGAACACGTTATTCTAGGCATCAATTCTTGAGTGCTTGGCGGATCCAAAACAAGACGCGGCTGTTGAGGTCACCACCTTGATTTTCCACTCTGCTTAACATGATGTACATGCTAGCAAATAGCGAGCCTATCCCAATTAATGAATAATGATACTCTGGCCGCACCTAGGAGCAGCTGAAGAATCCATTTTGGGCCGTTACCGCGGATTAAATTGCTCAATGTTACTTTGTCTGAATAATCAGATCAAATTCTAATACATTATTTTCAGTTTTGAATCACTTAATCAGAAATATGCGTCAAAATACCAATACTCAGAGCACAAGGAAAGGCCATAAAAAATCCAGGAAAGGATGTTTCAACTGCAAAGCGAGAAAGGTGAAGGTAAGAAGATGCATCAAATTTCACAAAGTTATATTGTGGAGATGTTTACCTTGCGAAGTGCCAAGAGACTCATCCATGCTGTGAAAACTGCTACAAAAGGGGCCTGGACTGTCAATATCCGCTCTCACTCCAGAGCTTATCCCTATCTGGTTCGAGCTCGACGACACCCAATTCGGTTTCGATTACTACTCTCCAATCAACGCCAACCCTATTCACACCTACGGACATGCAACTCTTCTACCACTTCCTTCACGGCGCGTATCCACATCTCCCAGTAGGCAATGATTCCGTATGGCTAACACAGATCCCACTGATTGCGCATCATGTGAGGTTCCACTTTCTCTTCTGATCCGGAAATCCACTAACAATGATAGTACGGATACCTCATGCATGCTATCATTGCGATGTCAGCATCACATCTCAGCCTTTGTACTGGCGTGGATATGAAATCGGTGGCATTACACCATCGACTCCTTGCAATCGAGGGATCTAATGCGGCAATTTCTCAGCCGCGTACCAAGGGAAGCGATGGCGATGCGCTCTTAGCTGCATGCTACGCCCTTACCTTCCAATCATCATACATGAGTGACGGGTTGTCAGAGTTTTTCCACATGGTTAGGGGCTGTCATACATTGAGCGGCCAGTTCAAGGCTGAGAAGCTCCCAATGGCCTTATCTATTTCAGCTATGGACCATTTTCAAAAGATGGAATCCAGACTATCTGATCTTCCTCAAATTAGTCCGGAAGTTGTCGGAAGAGCAGAAGAATCACTGCGTTTGCTCCTTCCACTCATCAAGCGCCCCGTTGATGTAGAGTTTTACCAGCACCTTATTGCTACAATCGCTGCAGCAAAACTTTCATCTTTAAGTGGTAAGTGGCCATCGTATTTTAATTTGGGGCCCAACTGACTTACTAGCTTATTTTAAATTCATCTATCTTTACGACGCTATTAACAATATAGATAACGACTCCTTCAAGGAGTTTATAAACCCGCATAACAATGTTTCCCACATTCTTATTGCTCATTTTGTGGCGATACAATTTATGGTTGGACCATTAATTAGCCGACAATGGCAAGGTCGACCTCATGCCCCTCCCCTGCGAGGCCAACTGTACTGGATCTCTTCCATATACAGTGGAGTGCCTCCTTCGATGAGAAAATATATTTCATGGCCGAAGGCTTTTGGAGATGACCTTCTGAACTATATAGCGGGATCCGGGTTATTCATTCCTACAGATTTTCTTTCTCGGATATACCAACAAACACCTTTATCTAACAACGTTGTTCCAACGGCTCCGCAACTTCCAGATATTTCAAACCATGGGGCTGAAGAGCATACCTCTCCCAACCTAGAAATGGAGTCAGTCCATGGCTCTGGAACGCCGGAACTATGAGACTGTCTAGTATCGAAGAGAGTGTTTTCCATGAATAACATCTGTCGGAACGAGGCCTCCAGTTTCCAGAGGAATATTATCCGTTGACTTCCTTGGTCTACGGCTGAGACCAGTCATGTATCTTGCAGGATGCCAGACACAGAACACGAAAATAGCTGGCAGCATAGGCAGAGCTTCGAAGGTGAAAAATATCCATTCATGGGTAAATGGATAGCCATGTATACCAAAAGCAAACTCTAAGAGTCGATAAATAGAACGAATCTGCAAAATACACGTTAACTAACGGCCTTGTCGAATCAAACGTGGTGTCCGGTCTTACTAAGATCAATGTGGTGGAGATACACACTGCTCGTAGGACAGCTTTCCATCCTCTTGTATCCCCATTTATCTGTTCCGCGACTGTCAACCTATGGAACCGCCATACAATTCCTAAAAAGAATATGCATGTCGCCACTTGGGTTGCTAGCCCTACGATAAGCACATCCTCTCCAATCCTGACTGTACTTCCTGTCCAATCTCCTGAACTAGCAATACCGGTTCCTGATACTTGAATCAGCAAAGATATAATGTCGCAGATTATAAATATGCGTGTCAGACGTGAGGTTGGTATGTGATGAATTCGTTTGATCGCAGGCGGTAAGACTTGGAGACAAAGACGCGAAATAAGGAGGTAATTCCCTGCGCCAACAAATAGTGGAGCGATAACTATGAGTGAGGATTGTACTACGTAAGGTGGCTAGATAAACCATCAGCAATAGAAATAACAAGCGATTTCTGCTGTTTGGCAAGAAAAGGAGGTTCTGTGGGACATACAATGCTCGCTGGTTGCTTGATGGACACAGCTCGAGCGATATAGCCGCCCACTTCGAGACAGGCACCGATTAACACAACAATGAAGCTGTAGGATTTGTATATCATGATCGTCTCAATGAATTGGATAATCATTGGGATCGAAAAAAGCACGGCGCCAACAATTGTGAGAGCGAAATTCGGATGGGAGAGCCATATCGATTGGTTTGGATCTGAGTTAGTCATGATGAAAGAAGGAGTGGTCCAGAGCAGATAATGAGAGATCAGAGAAAAGGTTTACGCTGCACCGTCGGAACGTTTATGGGATTATTGCTGTAATATTATGTGTTCTGGGGATGTCGTTCTCTGAATCCCCTTAATCAGGGAGATATTTATACAATGTCTGGTAGGAATATTAGATACATGTAATTGTCGTCACAAAATGTCGTTACGCAAGCCCGGATAGTTTCTACTCCCACGGTCTTATTTTTCTCGTATTGAGGCTCTGAACAAATCCAAATTTAATATTTTCTTTGCTAGTTGTGAAGGGATTGAATATGGGCGAAGCACATCAGTGACGTTCTCGTCCACGTACTTTGGCGCTTGCTCATTGGTAGACTACCGAGGAAGTCGCGCATTTCCTCTCGCATTCACCCGTACATAAACAGACTAAGTAAGATCGGAGGAAAGCCTTACGTACATCTGCGATGCCAAGCCCTGTAGTTGAGAAACCTTATTATCGTAGCCCAGTTACGCAGATGTGTGCCCCCTTCCTCAGAGTAGAAATCGCCTCGGATTAAGCTAGTGATATAAGAGCGGGACAATGGGATCGCTCAGCACATAGAAAAGCGGAAGATGTCCAGGACTCTTAGCTAGCACAACTTCACATAAGCTCATCCCCTAGTGTTGCGGATAAATTCATAGTACCATCATATTCCCCTACTCTAAGAGTTGGCTGCTCTGAGAATCAATCTTACCATCGTAACTACCATGTCATGAGATCAAAGTAGCTTGAAACCGCTTTGATATATATTTCACGTATAAAGTTCAGGAACAAAACCCGAATATTCCTCTTAAACAGAAGTCACGCAGCTTCCATCAAGTATATGTAGATCCAATTTCTTTCCCTTGTTGACCTTGAACGCCTCCACCATAGCACCGGCCCATTTTCTATACCAGTTTATCGTATTAACGTGGAAAATTTTTTCATACTTGAAAGCAACGCTGTGTACCTAGAGCCGCCGTCATAACATACGTTGAAACTCAACATGAATTCCGCGCACATATTCCCAAAACAATTTCTGAAAGCATTGAAATCCGTACCCAATGCCATACGCGCCATCCATCCCTCGAAACTCCAGCCCCAAGTAAGCGATATACCTTGGTTACGTAGCCAGAGGCTATGTTAATCCTGACAAATGAAAGCAGCCGACACACTTTCCAGAGAATAGAGGCGTCTTTATTCACTAAGCTAAATAATAGCTGGAGCTTCGTCATCTCCCTCTTCAATTACAGTCTCCACCGATGGCTTATTGGAGGATGGTACACTTAAGCTCGCCCTGATAGAAGATCGCAGAACGTCGGGATGATTTGCTGCCTTCTTCTGGAGAGCTGTGGCGAATATCTTCTCGGAGTTGGGAGTGTATGACAGGACTTGCATGAAAGTCAAAAAGGTGTTGGGGCCAACATGGTCAGATGTTCTCAGGTCGAAGTTGTGCGTGCTCGCTACGTCGACCACAGAACAAGCGATGTCGAAGATTTTCTCAAACTGGAAACGCAGAAGTCAGTAATGTCAAAGCAAATTCATCTACATAATATACTAACAATACCAAGGCCATGGACCATGATGGACGCCTTCGGAATTCGAGAGACAATGGAGATGAGGCTGGACGCAATCTCGAGTGGGTATTTGAAGGTCATCGAGGGCCTCGTAGCTAGACTTGACAGCAATCCCTTGCGGAGAGCACACTGCCATACTAGTAATCGAATCCATTGTTGAGTGACAAGCACATCCGCTTTCTGCGAATCAGCAAACATGGCAAAATCGGCGTCCTCGGCAGTCAGATCATTTTCGGACCAGGTAGTACCCAGCTCTGGGCTGGATATGTCGTAATCAGACTGATTCCACATGGTCACGAATGTCGCGTCCAACGGGGCAAAGGTGCGAATGAGGCTCATAAGACTTTGCTGGACCTCAATACCTTCATAGTCAAGACTTTCGAGAGGATATGCGGGAGTTTTTGACAGCTTGAGGGGCTTGTGCCTAAATACTGCGACGGCCCTTGAAAGAAAGACACATTAGCGTCGCGAGGACTCATATTATGATGGACATGAGAGTTCTATTCACCTTTCGCACACATATAAGAGCCAGAAGGTGCGTCTCCGGCAAACAGCCTCGACAAAAGGAAGCTTAGCATAGGACGATTCTTCCTGGAGCCCTAGCTCCTGGGCTAGAGTCGTCGCCTCCTGGAGATAATACCATGATTTCCTCTGTTCGTCAAGCTCAAAGTAGGCTTCGAAGAGGAAATATGAAGATATGACGGCATATAATGTGTGATCTTCGATAAAGTCATAGCGTTGTCGAGTCGCAAGGCATTTGTTGAGGAAGAACCGACCGAGCGAAATCCAAGAGCCCTGTCCGGTAATGTATCCAGGCCTGCCGGACATGTGCGTCGCTGTCATCGCGCATAGAGCGTAAATCAAGTTCTTCTCGTGGATATCCAAGGACCGTGTAAGGAGAGCTTCAAGGGTCGGGCGATTGAAGACGGGTTTGAACGGATAAATGTGTTCGAGGAAGAGATCGACACATCTTTTGAGGATGACAATGTCATCGAAGTCAGTGGGAATCGTATGAGGACCTCGCGGGATGATATCGTAAAGGATTCCTGGAGACGCGGGTGATGGACCTGTTGGAGAAAGAGAACCGCTGCTGTGTTCAGGTCAGCCATTGAGGGAGTGGAAGGTAGAAATTGACTGCAGTTAATAATAAAGTGTTGGCAAGAGGAGTGGTTACATAATAACAAATGAAAAGCGAACAATTCCGCGACAATATTTGTGAATCTCCAGGCACATGTGTGTATATATATAGAAATATCTAGGTACAGGCAAAAAAGCAAACAACAATAATGAAACATACAGATACATGCTCGACCTCTCCCTCTCAGCGGAGAGCCGTAGATTGGAATAGCAATAATGGCAAACAACACAGGGCACCATCTTTGGCTTGAATCGGGATGGCAGAGCCTGATATACTGTACGATGCTCGATTCTTGGTTTCTCTCAACTTACCTCAGCGGTAAAGATGCAGCAGAGCCTGGTGAGAGGACAGAAGCCATTGCAGGCGAGGCACCGACTGGGAGCTGGCTGTGGTCGCCATCCAGGGCGAGGAGATGCTTCTGTCTCTCCTGAAGCTCCAGCTCAGCAGCGTCCTGGGACTTAAGTTGGGCGATTACTTTGCCCACTCCGCGCTTGGGGCCTCGACGCTTCGGGACATACTCGTGTTTGCAGCGCAGGCCGGCGCTGATGCACTTGTCACAGGGCGCGGTGCCGTCGCTATTACAGCGAACACGGCGACGGCGACACTGATCACACGGCACGCGCATCGAACAGGAAGAAGATGATTGCTACAGTATACGGGGAGGTTTTAACTGCCGGACTCCCAATCCCGCACCAATCTCTTACTGTTCAAGCACCAACCCAATCAATCCTTGCGTGGGGCTCGTCTGAGCTTAGTCACCCATGACAGGAGATTCAGAGCGCGTCTTGCTGCGATCGTGGGCAGGGCAACCGGTACGGAGAATTAATGAAAGGAAGATAGGCAGGTGAGATGGGAGGAAGACAGTATACAGGAGGCCAGGAAGGTGAGGGCAATCAAGCGTCACGAAAACTGGCAGAAGGCACGAAGAATAATAATCTTAGGGCGGGGAGGGCTTACTGTCACTACTCCTGACTTCGCCGACTAAACCAAACACCGGCGACGGACCTAGACCTGCTCACGTGATCAAAACTACCTATGGCTAGGCCGACAATTTTCGAACCGCCCAATCTGACTGGTCCGGCAGTCGAGGACGAGTAATCGATCGAGAGATTCCTCGAGCATTTCAGCGAGGGTGTTTGCGACAAACACCGGCCTGCCCAGCTGTGAGTGGGCGCCATCGCAACAGCCGGGCTGGTGCTGGATGCCTTCCGAATGGCCTCCGTCCCTCCCTGCGAAAGTTTTGCCGTTCCCTCGGCGCGGTAAATCGCCGTTTTTCGGTCCTGATCCAGGGTCTGACCGCGTCTGTAATGTCTGTCAGCATCTAAGGGAAGGAAGAGTGTAAACTTTGTTTTCTGGGGCCCCGCACACTCCGGTTCGCTGGTTCGTCAATTGTTGGCCAATTGCTACGGCTTAACACTGATATCCCCATTGTGTCTTCAACCTCCCACACTCCATTTCACGTGGTTGGGGGTGCAAACTAAGCAGCTCTGTCCCATTGACCATCACCGCCCCGGCTCTATAAAGGGGCCAATGTACCGCGTGCCGGGCAGCGCTGCCTACGCTTGCCAAGACCAATAGGGAGTGATTCCTTTTCATTGGGTTGTTCTTCGTTTCTCCTCTACCGGTGAGCTGACACACATCCATATATCAACATCAGGTGAGATGGCTGCTGCAGCAGAGCAAGACCTCGAGGAGACCAAGCAGGCGGTAATTGACAGTGCTGTCGATATTGTCCAGCAGAAGGATCTGATCCATGATGCCAGAGATGCCACCGACCAGGAGCATCACCTGAGTTTCTTCAAGGCCATCCGGCTTTATCCCAAGGCCATTGGTTGGTCTGTCTTACTCTCGGCCGCTCTGATCATGGAAGGCTTCGATCTGGTCCTCATGGGATCCTTCTATGTAGTGCCTTCTTTCGCAAAAAAGTACGGCCATCCCGTCGTGCAAGCTGACGGGAAGGTCACATACCAGCTAACGGCATCCTGGCAATCGGGCCTCTCCAACGGCGCATCCGTGGGCTCCATCCTTGGCCTCTTTCTCAACGGCATCATTTCAGAGCGTTTCGGATACAAAAAAACCATGATCGGCTCCTTGATGCTCATCGCGGTCTTTATCTTCATCCCGTTCTTCGCCCAAAATGTGCAAACACTGCTCGTCGGCCAGATCTTCATGGGTATTCCTTGGGGTGTGTTCCAAACTCTGACGACCGTTTATGCTTCGGAGGTCTGCCCGACCCAGCTACGTGGGTACCTGACCACGTACGTCAACATGTGCTGGATTTTCGGTCAGCTGTGTGCCACTGGTGTGCTTCGTGCTCTCGTGACTCGCGGAGATCAATGGGCCTACCGAATCCCCTTTGCTCTGCAATGGATGTGGCCTATCCCACTCATAATCGGTATTTCCTTTGCTCCCGAGTCGCCTTGGTGGCTGGTTCGCAAAGGGCGATATGAAGAAGCTCGAGACGCCTTGAACAGGCTGACCTACAGGCCTGCCGACCCCGAGTTCGATGAGCATAAAACCGTCGCTATGATGATCCACACAGTCGAATTGGAGCGTGAAATCGGCACGGGCAAGACATACTTTGACTGCTTCCGAGGAGTTGACCTGCGTCGTACGGAAATTGCTTGTGTCGTTTGGTCCATCCAAACCCTCTCGGGATCAGGCTTCCGCAGCTACTCCACCTATTTCTTCACCCAAGCCGGACTAGCTGCTACCCAAGCCTTCAACTTTTCAATTGGACAGTATGCCCTCGGCATCTTGGGTGTTCTCTGTTCCTGGTTCATCATGCCACGCATAGGTCGTCGAAAACTTTTCATGTGTGGTATCGCACTAATGGCTGTGGTACTCTTCATTATCGGATGTCTTGGTCTGGTGCCAGGTAACCATGGAGCAAAATGGGGAATTGCCGGCCTGGCACTCTTCTATGTCTTCGTATACGATACCACGGCCGGCCCAGTCACCTACTCTCTTGTCGCTGAAATCCCTGCCACAAGTCTTCGAACCAGGACCATCGTGCTTGCTAGAATCAGCTACAACACGTTCAACATTATCAGCAACGTCATAACACCGTATATGTTCAACCCAACGGCATGGAACTTGAAAGCCAAAAGTGCCTATGTCTGGGCTGGAATTAATGCGGTCTGCCTTATTTGGATCTTCTTCCGCCTTCCGGAGCCTCTGGGCCGGACGTTTGGAGAGCTCGACTATCTCTTTGAGCATAAAGTCAAAGCTAGAGATTTCAAGAAAGCGGTTATTGATCCTTTTCAGACTACCACTGTTCAAGTATCAGAAGTAAGGGAGGAGAAGGAGAAGACGTGATTTGGAAAATGTAACAGACGCGGTATTCATGTCGGGGCTCTTTTTCCAAGCGCTCTTTAACGATGTATGATGGAGTTGCACTCCAGGATTTGGCTCGAGAGCGTGAAAGTTCAAAACCTTGTTCGTAGAGCTCAATAATGGTCTTAGTCCTGTGTAGTATTAGCATCGATAATTTGATAGCCTCCGATTACTCTATTACCGCTAGCTTATTCTATAGCATGATTCATTCAACCCATACCTCATGCACAGACCAGATACGGCAAAGTTTGCCATGTCTTGAAGTAATTTGGAATACAACCCGGTTGCACTCAGTGAGAGGAAAGGTGGAAGACAGCAAGCGCCACGGAAATAGAAGCTGGGTATCTTGCCTTTATCGCTAGACTGATTTAGCACTGTTTTAGCCGCTAGTTGACTAAAAACCTCCGAAAACCCACTTATAGATAGACACTCAACCAGTCGCTCGATTCCCCAGAATCTCCGCCCGGCAAACCGGTAAAAATCTCGCCGAATTGCTCGCGGAAAAGGGTCCTTCCTTCCATACTGCGTCTGGCCTATCCATCGGTCTAATAGTTCTTAAACGTAGATGCCGAAATCTAGCAATTTTAAGCTGGATAATGATATCGCACTGCCGAACCGCTTCCCCTCTTCGGCAGAACTGGGTGAATGGTGTGTGTACCGTCGTACCCCACGATGATACTACAAGTGGAACAGGTAGAAAACAATACGAGGCTGGGAAGACGGCTATTTGACTTTTTGAAAGTACTCTCCTTGGTACATACGATCGTTTTAAGTTGATATCAAGGTCTTTTAGACATCCTTGTCGGAACTTTGATCATCTCGTTCCCCAGCTGGTGAATAAGTAAAGACATAATCCGATTATATAATGACTACGCCCCGTCGAAAATGGTGGAAAGAAGGCGTCGTCTACCAGATATATCCTGCGAGTTTCCAAGACTCGAATGGAGACGGTGTGGGTGATATCCCAGGTATCATTTCCAAGCTGGATTATATTAAAGACTTGGGTGTTGATATAATATGGGTCTGCCCGTTCTACGAAAGCCCCCAGGTGGATATGGGCTACGATATATCTAACTATGAAGACATCCATAGACCTTATGGTACCTTGGCAGATGTTGAACAGTTAATCAAACAATGCCACGAGCGAGGCATGCGGGTGATCTTTGATTTAGTGATTAACCATACGTCGAATCTACATCCTTGGTTTCAAGAATCGAGGTCGTCGAAGGATAGCCCGCTTCGAGACTGGTATATCTGGCGTCCGCCGAAATATGACAAAGATGGGAAAAGACAACCACCAAATAACTGGAGAAGTCATTTCAGCGGTAGTGCATGGACATGGGACGAGAAGACGCAGGAGTACTATCTGCACCTGTTTGCTTCGGAGCAGCCCGATTTGAATTGGGAGAATCCCGAAACAAGAAAGGCAATCTACAAGACTTCAATGTTATTCTGGCTGGAAAAAGGGGTAGACGGGTTCCGTGTTGATACGGTCAATATGTACAGCAAGGATCCAATACTTGCTGATGCGCCCATCAAACAG
Organism: Scytalidium sp. 3C; assembly: GCA_000743665.3. Lineage (NCBI taxonomy): Eukaryota > Fungi > Ascomycota > Leotiomycetes > Scytalidium > Scytalidium sp. 3C. The sequence continues at coordinate 128,676 of JMRO03000008.1, read as the reverse complement.
CCTGAGAAGTTCGACCAGCTGGCAGTCGATCTCTTCTGCAACGGACCAAAAATTTTTGATTATCTGCGGGAGATGAACGAGATCATGAAACCTTTCGATGTAATGACAGTTGGCGAGCTACCTAATACCCCTGAGGTGGAGAGAGTTTTAGCATATGTTTCTGCAAAGGAGGAGAGGTTGAATATGGTTTTCAACTTCGATGCTGTGTACCTTGGTCAAGGATCCGATGCTCGATTTAATATGCACAAATTCACGTTAGCTGATTTCAAAAAGGCGTTGTCGAAATGGCAGACTTCTATCATTGGTAATGATGCTTGGACAACCGCATTTCTAGAGAACCACGACCAAGGCCGTTCGATTTCGAGGTTTGCTTCGGACGCACCTGAATATCGAGAACGATCTGGAAAGCTGCTTGCTATCCTGACAACATGCCTTACTGGAACACTCTACATATACCAAGGTCAAGAAATAGGCATGATAAATATGCCGAAGAGTTGGCCAGTGGAGGAATACAAGTGCATAAAGACTGTGAACCATTGGAAGATGGTTAAGGAGCTCAGTAATAACGACCCTGTGGAATTAAGCAAGGCCTTGAGGGGTATCCAGGAAGTAGGGAGAGACCATGCTCGCACGCCTATGCAATGGGATTCGTCTCCCAACGCAGGTTTCACCGCCAGCAACGTCAAACCGTGGATGCGAGTACACGATGAATACCCAACGATCAACGTTCAGAATCAAATCTCAGATCCAAGTAGTGTTTTATCGTTCTGGAAACAAATGTTACGATTGAGGAAAGAGCAGGCCGATCTCTTGATATATGGTGATTATCAAGTCTACGACTTGGAGAACACCGATACTTTTATTTTCAGCAAGAGTTATCACGGCACATATGCATTAGTGGCACTCAACTTCACAGCCGAGAGCAAGGAGTTTGATAATCCTATAGCGGACAAAGGGAAATTCGAGCTTCTTATCAGCAACATTGATAGTCCCATGGGTACACTAGCTCCATACGAGGGAAGAGTTTATCTTGTGAAATAAAGCCACAAACAAGGCTTTGTGTATATATAGGTGATAAGTGCTGTCTTTTAGAGGCTACTGTTACTTTTCGATGTATTTATATGACTTCACACCTTATACTGTCGGTATCTCATGGTTTAATGTCTATACCAACTACAGAGCGGAAGCAGGGATGCATTAACATACTTGATGAGGCGACTACGTCAGAAGAATGATCGATAACTGTCTGACCACATTGGTAGTCCTGTGGAAAAGGAAATTTTATTTTTCATTTCTACTTATTGCATCTAAGGCAAGTTAGTGTCGGTATCAGCTACCACTGGATATTCATCCTGTCCATAGGTAGAATTGAGAGTCACTTGTCCAGAGATAGTGCCATCCTCCAATCGGACCCAGGATTCGGTTTGTGTTGTTAAAGTGCTTTCATTAAGTAAGATCTGTCGAGACCCACGGGTCCAGGATCCATAGCCACCGTATCCAGAATGTCGTCCAAAACACATAATGAGTCCATTACCTGTTAGATTCATGCCGGGAAGCAGAGAAGCCCACTTAAAACACCTTGAATGTCGTTAACATAACTGCGCAACACACAAAGTTTGTTCTACTAACCAATCATCCCCATGGTCGTGGCCGCTGAATGTGGCAATCAGCCCTGGAGTGTCAAGCAGTGCTTGCATGAAAGGAATATCTTGGCCGTCATAGCTGAAAGTGGTGACACTCTCACCCTGGCCACCTGAGAGACCCTCTGGGGCTAACGGGTTATCATCGTTGATACCAGGCTCTTGTGTTGGGCTCACCCCCTGGCCGTTGTTCTGGGCCTGGAAAGCCGCCATTGCTTGGACGGGGATGTGGACAAAGGCAATGGAAGGGAGGACTCCCCATTTTGACGTGAGATTAGCTCTGACCTCTGTGAACCAGTCGACAACCTGAGAATGTTAGCGCCTGAACCTGGGCGGAGGCAGTGAATTTCTTGACGTACAGATACATCTACCCAACTTGGTTGGGTGACGAAGTTCCCGTTAGAATCAAGTTCCTGGAAATAGTTGCCACCTCTGCTATCAAAGAACCAAAGCAGGAAGATAGGCTCCTCCTTCGTCTTATCAGCTGAATATATGGGAAGATAGTAGTTGGAGACGCCGGCATCGATTCCAGCAACCATGTTCTCGGTGAGACTGTTAGGATATCGTTTCTCTCGCTCAAAGATTCCAGAGCGCGAGAGATTGAAATCGCTGTCATGGTTTCCGTACGTTGAAGCCCAGAGGAGACCGCGCTCTACCAGAGGTGCAACAACCTCATCAACATAGAGGGTAGAATTCTCCAGAAACGTATTCTCGCCCGTTATGAGGTCTCCATTTATGACTACAAGCTGCGGCGTCTCATCATCTAGGACATTGTTCATGACAATAGCTGAATACACATCTTGCTCTGGCCCCCAATCGGTGTTTTCAGCTGCAAATAAATATGGTCAGAGCGGGACTTATCAGACTTCAGCGTTGTTATTGCATACCTTCGCCGAAGTGCAAATCCGAAAACACAGCAAGCTGAAACGTTCCATCTTCGGTAAATCTCAATGGCTCGGAGCTTACAGTAGGCGTGCTGGAGGTAGTGCTGGATGTCGTGGTGGGGGAGCTGGTGGGTGTGTACGTCGTAGAGGCCGCTGCGGGGAGACAAGAACATGCACTTGTAATTCTTGCCGGTTCGTAGGAGCAAGCAGTAGCATAGGTGGGAAGGTCGGTAGTAGCAGTCACAACAGCTTGAGTGTAGGTATAGCAGAAAGGCAAAGCATCCACAGATGATCGGATAAGTGCTCTCAAACAATTGTCATGGTTGCAAGCCGCCCGGGGCTCTAGCTGTGGTAGGGCTGTAGCATCCTGTATCAGGGGCAAAAGGAAAAGAAGGTATATAGAGATCATCCTGCTAGAATGCACCGCTACTCTGGCCAAGAAATGGTTCAATCCCCTTGATTAGGTATATATAGGACCTGCGAGCCACCACGTGGATTTCAGACCTAGACTGCGTAACAATTTGTGGACCACATTGTTGTGTCCTACATTCTGGTTTGCGAGAAACCTTCCCGTCCTTAAAGAGTGGCATAGCTAAGAACCATCAGTGCGTTCTATCGAACTTCACGGTGGGAGGTTGTGGGTTGTCTGCTTACGTGCACGTGCTCCAATAATAATAAACTGAGTGGTCAAAGATCTCTTGGGAAAGTATCGAAAGCGGGGCATTTAGTGGACGTTACCACCTGCTAGATCCAGTCTGGTTAGTGATTACGAATCGATATACGGTGGGAGATTGAACCATAAGTAGCTTAATGCAGCAACCTTAAAACGATTTTCCGCCGGATGCACGCTTCCTCTTGTTCCTGCATACAGCATCGCTATATACAGAGCGTCGGCAGGGTCAAAAACGAAGCAACTCCTTATACTCAATTGGCCTCAAATGACATCCACATGAGATGGCCTGACAGAGATTAACCTCAACTTGGCTACTTAAACTGAAAGTTCTAAGCGTTGTTCTGGTCTAACGTCAAATCACCCCAAAAGCATGTAAGATTGTCAATTGAATCAGATTAGTCGAAGATTTGATTGAACATAAAAAAGAGTTTTTCGAGAGTTATAAAAAAATATTTTAGGTAACTCTATTCATCTATACAAGGAGAAGTTAAAATGATTCCTGGATAGACCGTTCAACCTTTTGAGTCTAAGTCAGATTCAGGTCCAGATAGACATGATCATCGTATCTCCATCGCTTCCATTATTCTCAAAACCCTCGGTGTGGTGTTTTCATTAAGAATTTTAAGATACCGTTCTAGATATATGTTACATCAATGACTGTAGCATCGGACTAAGGACTACTTACCACCGGCTAACCATCTATCGCTTATTAGCCTGAGGAACCTCCGAAACACTTTCAACCTTTCTAGGCTAGCTTTTGAGTAGTCATATATGGGTAAATTCTCAGTTACTGTTTCTGCAGCTTTGTAGACCAGGTAGACAATGAATGGTGGTAGGAGGTTCATATCGCCCCTCGTCTTGTCTTCTGTAAAGGGCTTGACAATGTTGACGATGTCGCCAACTAATACGTCTAGGTAAGACATTGCAAGAGTGCTGCAGTCTTTTAGCTGGATATCAGTATGTTGCTTAACGCCGTTTCTGTATGCCAATAGTAGTCCCCTGCATGATCCATGTGAGCATAGCCGGTGGACAGGGTAATTGGCACACTTACATGAGACAGACCAGTAAGCCACAAGCATGCGGCATGGAGTCTTTTGGAGTCTCTTGCTGTAACACTGTATGAAATGAAATAAGAGTTTTTACTGTAAGGAGGACTTCTTCCAGATGGAACGAAGTATTCCTGGTAGGATCGTTAAGAGCTATATGGACTTTATCCAGAAGATTTGATGCTTCAAATAACCGCAGAAACTGCCGTCCTGGGAACGAAGGCGCAATGTCAAGAAATGGAGACGTGGTATAGAGCACACCGAAGTCCGGTAGCTCTGGGACTTTTCGACATCTTGTTACAGGGGGGCTTTTACCAGCTTCGGTAGCGATGTATCTGAATTTGTTAATGAAAATCCTCCAAAATATAAGTTGTACCAATATGGTACCAATATGCACGATTATGAAGTTGCTGTCGCTCAGGATTTAAAATACTTACMTATCAAGAATCACAATTCCACACCAGGTAATGCGTTCTTCTTTCTCCTCTTCGACTGATTGGGATCCCGAGTTTGCACTATGCGATTCTCTAGAGACCAAAATCGCTTCTGCAGCTCTAATAGCAGCCCCAATAGATACGTAAGCGGCGGGATATAATCCGTGTGCGCATTCGAAAAGAGTAATGAAGAGTCTCGATTGGACCACTTCCAGGCAATTAATACCCAGCCCCTCCAACAACGCAACCCAACTTTTAGTACGCAAGTATAGTGACATGAAATTAGTATCGGTATCAACTTTTGATCCATGGTCTTTCGAGGTATTTAGAAGCACTATTGAGAGTGCTAAGAGACAAGATTCGACCGTAGCATCGTCCCAGGTCGCCGGAAGCAGCGCGTTTAGCCTTGGCTCTGAGACAACCGGAAGCCACATTCCCACCGTGTTAGAATAGATTGGAGCTACATCATTCGGCTCGATACCGGAAAGTTTTTGAATGATAGCGAATTTGATGTTAGATGGAGTCAAGTCCCCATCATTTCGTAGTATGTCCGCTGTTGGGCCTGGTGTGGGAATCGGTGGAGACTGTGAATTCGTAGTAGCCGTATAACTACATACCTGACGGAGCCTGGGAAGCGGACCATCGTTAACATCGTGAATGAAAAGCAACATAGACAGGTCCTGTGATTGCCCTACCGCTTGCAAAGTGAACATTTTGGCAACGCCTTGTCACATTTCCTCTTGTGGAGACTACAACGGGAGCAAGCTCTTTTCGCAATACCCCCGCCGGACCCAGTTGTCATGATGGATATACTGTTTTGACTAATCCTGGCTTGTTCTAATCAAATAGACGTGCAATATGGAAAATAAGAGTGCTCTGGCAGCAATTTCAAATCGAATTATGTTAAGTGCGGACATGCGGATCCGAATAGAAGTTACACGTGCGTGTTTTGGAATGAGAGCGGATGCAAGTGCGGGTTTCTACCAGTTCACTGCAGATCGCTTCCGACTTGCTACGTCAAAACTCCGCGCCTAAATGTATCCAGAATTCGAAATAGTCTTGTTTAATGGATCCATTTAAATCAAATACCCGCCTAAACTCAGCATCCTTACATATCAACGATTATGTTGCACTGCTATTATTGATTTATAACTCAAAATGCGGGTGCGGGTGCGGGTGCGGGTTTTCGATCGGCAACATTTTACAACGGGAAAGAGGCTTTTGGCCGGTCTAATATCTGTTCGATGAAAATGTGCTGCAAATAGCTTAGATTAATTTGTAATATGTGTCTCAGCTCTGATCTCCCAGGACAACTGACATAAAATGGAAGCATTTCCCCTTCAACTGAGCGGTTTACTTCAATTGAGCGAGAAGCTTTTGCTATTGCCATTCTACAAGTCTCGTAACAAGAGCCGCTTAACAGCAGATAAACTCATTTCTACCTATCAGAATGTCTGAGATCAAGAGAGTTGCACTCGCTGGTGTTAGTGAAGGAAGTCATATCTCCTTAGGAGGACTGAGCTAATTCTACAAGGCGTCTGGCAATCTAGGAACACCTACGCTAAAAGCTCTGCTGTATACGAAATTCGAAGTGACGGTTCTTTCTCGTTCACAGAAGTCAGATGCCTACGATCCCAGTGTTAAAGTCATCCAGGTGGATTATAACTCTAAAGAGAGCTTGACATCAGCCCTGCAAGGCCAAGATGCCGTGGTCTCGACTTTAGGATGGGCAGCTACGGACGGTCAGAAGATCCTAATTGACGCTGCAATCGCTGCTGGTGTGAAGCACTTTATACCCTCGGAATTTGGAAGCNTGTACTACCAACCCAGAACTGCGAAACGTACCCATGTATTCTGGAATAGCCAACGTTCGAGAGTATCTCATCGAAAAGTCTAGAACAGGTGCTCTTTCTTACAGTGTGCTTGCATGCGGGGCGTTCTTGGAATTCTATTTAAATTCGCCATCTCTAATCGATATTGCAAACCGCAAAGCCGTTCTAATAGATGGGGGCGATAACAGGATGAGTACCACCTCCCTGGAGAGTGTTGGTAAAGCGATTGCTGGTATTTTAAAGCACCCGAATGAGACCAAAAATCGTACCGTGTATGTGTCTCAGGCGATCTTAACACAAAACAAGGTATTAAACATTGCGAAGGAGATTCGACCTGATATTAAGTGGGACATAAGCAGGGTGGAATCAAACCCAATGTTTCAAGAAGCTCTTGCAGCATTTGCAGCCGGAGACTATAGCGCCGGTACAGTTCTAAAGCTGGTGACCTCTACCGCCGGTGCCGGGGACAGGTATGGAGCTGCGTTTGACAAAACAGATAATCAGTTGCTTGGCATTGAGGCATTATCTGAGGATGAACTTAAGGAAATAATTGCTGAGAAGTTTAAATAGATCGTTGAGTTGAATGCAATTGTGGCGTTAGACATGGAACCATACTGATGATTGGTGGCCTGATCACCCTTGTATGCATTTGCCTGATCTCGAACTTTCATACAATGTTTGCAACCGGTACTCCTGTGGGGCACGCCTATCAAAATTCGGTTTCTATTATTAATAAGCGCTGTGCCGCACCTATTTTTACTCGTATCGCCTCGTTTATTTATGTTTAATGGGAGGCTATTAATACTATCGAAGACATTTGTATCGCTTGGCGTTTCACATAGTGCCCTGAGCGTCAACCAACTCACACACCTCTATCTACTGCTATATCTATGCATCAGTTCTGGAAAGTGAAGTTGGAATATTTTAGACTTGATTATAACACTTACTTGAAATGGTGCAAGATACGGCTGCTGCCAACCGAAATGTCATCGCATCTCTGCACTATATGTCAAGCGCTAGATATTCGTCAACTTCTGATCGCTTCTAGGGACCAGAAGTCGTCTCAAATTAAGACAAGACTCACAGGACTGCTTGATGCAGATCTGGAGTGGAAAACAGGCATCCCGGACTTCTTCAAGCATCAGGGAAGTTTTGAGGCTCTAGAAAACGCTGCAAAGCTTGGCTGTGCATTATGCAATCTGATCTGGCAATGTTGTCCAGAAGATATAAGACAGTCAGGGGGAGAGAAAGGAGTAGATATTAATAAGCAAAGCCAGCTATTTATTGGATCAAGCAGCTTCAATGTCTCAAAGGGAGAAATTCCCGTTATTACTGTATCACAACGACCACCTGGGAAATCTCCCCGGGCATTATGTTCATTTGACGTTTTCGCTGAAAGAGGTATGTTGACTTTCGATATAGATTTAGATTGGGCTAATAATACTCGTAGAAGCACTACCTCACAAGGAATCTAACTACGTTGGAACGCCGGTTGCTCCAGAATCAGATTCCGAAGACTGCAAACTAGCCGCGTCTGAATGGTTACAAGAATGCCTGACCAACCATCCCAATTGTGGGCCATCCAAGGCATTCCGTCATCCTACTCGGCTGATTAATGTAGGAAGCCAGAATACTGATAGTCACCCCCATCTTGAAGTCGATGATTTACCGAGCTCTATAAACTGGGCCGCTCTTAGCTACTGTTGGGGAGGGGAATCGGAGTTTGTCCTCAGGAACGATACATTCGAAAAGCTGCACCATGGGATCCCGCTAGAAGAATTTCCGGGCACTCTTCGAGATGCTATCAAGATCACTAGGAATTTGGGTCTACAGTACCTGTGGATTGACGCTTTATGTATATTCCAAGATTCACCTTCCGACTGGAGAGCCGAAGCCTCTCGTATGCGGGATGTCTACTCTGGTGCAGTTATAACGATCATCGCGTCAGAGTCTCCCACGACAAGGTCTGGTATTCATTCTTCTCGCCCTCGATCTATATGCGAACCATGTCAACTTCTATGGGGACAACAGGGAGGATCTTTTGTTTGGCTCCGACCGAGCTTTCGTAACGCTGTGGACGCTTCGTATACGAACCAACTCCAAACACGGGGTTGGACATTGCAGGAGGGACTCCTCGCACCTAGAACACTGTCTTTTCGAAAGGATCAAATGGTATGGGAATGTAGCAACTACCGCAGGACCGAAAGCGGACATACTATATTGCTGGATCACATGTTCGATAGTAAAGACCTCTTCCACAATAAGACTCGAAAGAATAAGAGTAGCCTTATATACCAAGACGTTTGTTTTAGGCTATATAGACAGGTTGCGGGATTAGAGAATCGTAAGTCCCGGATCGGTTGGCTACCAAAATACATTGTTAGTTCCGGGGTACGTGTTGCTGCTTCTTATACCGACTCTACGAAACTTCATAAATATTCCAAGCAAAGTTTCTTTAGTTATTAGGTTCTTGCTAACGCTTGCCCATTAAAAGTATGACATGCAGAACTCACTAGGACTAAACCCTTACACTCGATGGTTTGAAATTGTGTTTGAATATAGCAGGCGAAACTTTACCAAAGACACCGATATCCTACCGGCTCTAGGAGGAATAGCGCGAGCATTCTCTGACATCACTAAAGACAAATATTGCGCTGGGATGTGGGAAACTGAACTTATTCAAAGTCTGTGCTGGTGGCGACAGGGACTGACAATCGGAAAAGGGAGAATTTATGAGCCAACAAATATGGATTTTACAAAGCCGACAACTTATCGAGCTCCATCCTGGTCCTGGGCTGGTATCAATGGCGGACGGGTAGCCATGTATAATAGTGCCATTGATAGTGGTCTGCCTGTCAAAAATATCGCCACGCTCATCAAAGCCCATCTTGAGCCCGTGGACAAAGATCCCTTTGGCCAGTTACGATCTGGATATCTTTGTATTAAAGGCTCAATTTTTGACCTTGGAGACCTGGGGTCGGAATACTGGCGTAATATTTCCCTTTCTTGGGATGACTTCAAAAGAATGACACCAAATTCCGGACTGTCCTCCACAACTCCTCAGCCATATCCGTTTCTTCACGCAGTTGCCCGTAGACATCTGAACGAAGGAACTAATGGGACTTTTGAGTTTGAACAACAGCATATTTCCCACAGTGATCAGAGATTTGCCGCATTTCTGCTCGCACACTGTGAAGGACTTTCCGAAGAAGATGCTGAGATTGAAGAAGAAGCGATGAAGGGGGAAGCAAAGCTTTTATTGCTTGAGTCAACAGGTACAAAGGCCGAATACCGGCGTATCGGCATTATTACTCTAAACCGCCCTTGGGAGCTATCAATTATAGAGCCTTCGATCCACCGTATCGAGACAAAGAAGTGGAAGGAAATATCCGAGGATCAGTGGGAAAGATATGAGAAAATCAATCCGAAGCCAGCTGATACCTTGGAGGCTAAAGCATGGATTGAGGTAACCAAATATGCTCCGAGGAGGACGATAATCCGCATAATATAACCTCCTTTGTTTTGGCCTGTCCATAAATTATAACCTTAGACTACCGGTGCTGTATTACGAACGCCAGCGGCCCGTGTAAACGATTAGAAAGGAATATCTTTCACAAACTAATGGTAAATGCATGGTCATAATGACCTATATAGACCCATTCACCTTCAGTACAGAGCAGACTTCTTAAATACCAATGGTTCAAGATAAAATGAATAATTATACGATTCAAGGTAAGCGAGGACGGGTTGGAGATTCGAGGGCACGTTGGACGATTGGAATGATCGGTATCGGTCTTTAAATATTGCACCAATTAAAAAAAGGTCAAAAGATTCTAATAAAGATCCAGCGTTGTAACTTGTTGAACTAAGTTCGAGGTGCCACAAAGCGCCCCTCTTGTTCTGCTATTTTTTATTTCCGTCGATCTTCGCTTGTGCGCGAGGTGACACAATGAGCTCACCCCACTGTTGGTTTCACCATAAAAAATTGCCATTTTCAGCGAGAGAACATCGAAAATTGCGTGGTTATTGTCTTCAGTAGACTGGCCTAGGAAAACTATCTCAGTATGCCGAAAATAGCACAAATCGAATACTTTCGTGTTCCTCCGCGGTGGCTTTTCGTCAAAATCACCGATGACGCAGGGAATGTGGGATGGGGAGAGGCTTCCCTAGAAGGCCACACGCAAGCCGTAGAAGGTTGTTTAGATGCATACGCTGAACGATACACCGGCATGGATGCCGAGTAAGTTCAATTCTTTATTCTAGTGCCCAATACTAATCTCATATCAGTGATATTGAACACCTCTGGCAAATGAGCTGGCGTATTGGTTTCTATAGAGGTGGACCAGTTCTTCTAAGTGCAATGGCGGGTATCGATATCGCGCTCTGGGACTTGAAAGGTATGTTAAAGTAGTCTTCATATTCTAAATCATTTTACTCACAAGCCTCCAGCTAGAAGATTGGGAGTCCCAATATATCAATTGCTGGGCGGTAAAGTGCGAGACAAGATTAAAGTTTACGCATGGATTGGAGGGGATAGGCCGTCAGATGTTGAGAGTCAAGCGTCAGTCTCCCCATAGCAGTTTCTAACCCTTAGCTAAACAAATAAAAACCAGAAAAGCAAGAAAGGCCCAAGGTTTTACATCAGTAAAAATGAATGCTACTGAGGATCTTGGTTGGCTAGACTCTCCCTCAAGCTTGGATAGCTGTGCTGAGCGACTGAAAGCTGTTAAGGCTTTGGGTATGGATGCTGGCGTTGATTTCCACGGACGCGCACATAAGCCAATGGCGAAACAGCTTGCTAAATTGCTTGAGCCACATCGTCCTATGTTTATCGAAGAACCTCTTCTATCGGAACATATGGATGGCATTAAGGCATTATCGCAAATGACCAGTATACCGATAGCTCTAGGAGAGCGGCTTCATAGCAGATGGGATATTCGTCCCTTTTTAGAAGCCGGAGCTGTTGATATCTTGCAGCCAGATATTTCGCATTGTGGTGGGATCTCTGAAATGCGTCGGATAGCTGCCATGGCTGAGACTTATGATGTTGCACTAGCACCGCATTGTCCATTAGGTCCTATTGCCCTTGCCGCAAACGTCCAAATAGCTGCAGCCACGCCAAATTTTGTAATTCAGGAGATGAGTCTCGGGATTCACTATAACTCTGCAGATCATGACCTGACAAGTTATACGCACAATCCAGAAGTTTGGAATGTAAAAGACGGATATATTGAGTTGATGAAAGGTCCTGGTCTTGGAATTGAAGTCGATGAGGAGCAAGTAAGGAGACTGTCAAAAGATTCTAAGGCATGGGTTAGTCCTGGCTTTATTGGACCCGGAGGAGAGGTTAGAGAATGGTAAAATTCGCTCAAGTAGTCATCATTGCGAATATTCCGAATCAAGGAAAAGCTCTTCAAGGATGGAAAATTGGCAGAACCTGTAGCTCGAAAGCTTACGTAGTACACATCACCAAACGCTAACGATTAGCCATCTTAATAAGAACGTCTATAATTTAAGCTTATTTCCTCATGGGTATGCATTAGTTACCGATCTAACTGTTGAGCGACAGATTAAAACCAGCTTAGCTAAAACGAAGCTTACTCACACATCTGGTAATATATAATATGCAGCATCGCCAAACTAGTATTATGCTATTTTATTGTATTCCGCTTGCTAGAATGGTTCTAGATAGACGCAGTGTAGTAGATAAAATGCTGAGTATTTCTATAGAGGTGAAGTTCTTCATTTGACTACTCCGACGCAAGAACAGGGGCAATTTAAATACCCAGCTTAGCGCTCATCACACAAGGCTCGAAACGACTATTCAATAGTTTATGCACATCATTCCTGTAAAGCTAAAGCGTATATCTATTTGTTAAATTGCCTCAGTTTTATATTTGCTACCCTGGAATGCTTTGATTTATTCAGCCTCATGTATGTAGGCTCCACCAGAAGCCGTCTAACGCATAAGCTGTCTATTGGTATACTTTTACGGAGTTGATCAACCAATACCCTTGGCCAAATGCGCCGCCATTTTGCGCAACATAATCCACACAAGTATCTGCTAGAGTAGCACATTTTCCATTCCATGAGTTTCCTGCCCAATCACCACAGAAGGTTGTGTCAAACACAATGTTNCCCGTTTGCGAAATGGCTATCGATATCACAGCTTGATCCACCGTTGAAGGCCACAATTGGTAATCCCCAATTGCTCGTAACTGGCACATCGTCTAGGATATCTTGTGGAACTGATCCACGCTGGAAAAACCATACATAAATCCCTGAACTGGCCCATTGCATAACGTATGTACCGCCACCTACTCCGTTAAATGCATCCCCATAGGCATTAGAAGTTGTAGTGGTGACTCCACAACCATTATTAGCATTCCCTGGGTTGCAATCAGAGTTTAAGAGTGTAGTTCCCGGTTGTGAACCCGCAATGTTTATGGAGCAATCGGATGAGGTATGAAGTGTGATTTGATCCGTTCCCCCTAGATTGACACCTTCAATAATGTCGATTTCGCCAGAATTGGGCCAGTTAGGTCCAAAAAGCCACCATGCAGGCCATATGCCGCAGAGGTCGCCGGGCATGTGCTGAATGTCTGCGACAAAAAGTCCATGGGTGTACGCCTTGTTGGAAGAAACACGTACTGAAGCTCTTCCATTCGATGGCTCATAGCTCCAAGAATCGACACCAAGGTAAATCTGGTTATTATTATTGTTGATGAGCCCGGCGGCTGAGGCGTCCGACTGAGACAGGTAGTCAACATATCCATGAGTAGGATCAGCTCCTGTGTAGAAGCTGAATTCGTTGAAGAAATTGCCAGCGTCGTAAACATCAACCAAGCCGTATGCTCTTTCTTGCAGGACCATTGCACCTACAGCTCCACAACCAGCGGCAAGAGCCAGGAGAAATGTTTGTGGAGGCATTATGCTAATTTCTTTTTTGCAATATAAAATAAATATATACGACTCTGAACAACCAAGGCTATGGATATTTACAGCTGAAAGAAGAGGTCGATACCTGTTCCTGGCCTCTTTCCCTTCTCCCTTATATATAACAGTGCTAAATGTTCGAATCTCCGAGGCCGACGGAATTACCGATCATGCTCCATGCCCCATGTCCTTGATTGTATAATGTATGTTATAGGGGATATTGAAAATTAGATTAAACTGTGTGGACTTCTACTACAGTTGTCTAGCACGTGCTTCTAAATAATTTATTCAACCATAACCTATATGTAACGTAGCACGGTGAGACAAACTAGGCCCGGAGGCATCTTATGAAAAAGGGAGTCTAATTCCGTTGATCATAGAAGCGAACGACCATATTCAGGCACCGTGTATCTTTTTCCAATCTTATTGGTCAGACTAAAATATGCTTAAAGGGGGTAAGCCTTTGACGGATGATCTTTCAGATTGAACAGTTCCTTCGAACTGCCCAGAGGGTGGATTAATATATCCAACCATGCTCCTGAATATGCGCAGAGCCCGCTGTTCTTTCCCTTACAGTATCTGTATGCCGAAGCCGAACGACCACAAGGCTCCTTTGAGTGCGGCCATAGTGGCTTCATAAGGGATCGGACTATGCCGCTGCAGCTGATATTGTCAGTAGGACATTCCACGAATGAAAATATAGGATGAAGCTAGGATGGAAGTCGCTGTGAAGAAGTCAATTTTGCCAAGACAAAAATTGGCCGAAGAACGTGCGACAAATCTAGTGGGCTATGGGTGCATTGAGACGGCTGTTGTACAAAATAGTGCTTCCCTGTCGGACTACAAGTACCAATCCGGCAGGCGATGTGGAGCCCAGGAAGAAAGCGTCCGCGGCAGATTAGTGGTAATTAACAAGGGTTGGTGTTATGCTTACGGGTCAGAGTAGGTTCGGCCAGTTTTGACCCTGATTTGCAAATATGGTTCTACGAAGTATAATTCTGACAGGTCTAAATTCCCGTGATCGGGATGACAGGAAACCTTAAATGGAAGGACTGTACGGAATCCATTCGGTAGTATTTAATAACGCAGTCCATGATCCTGCACACTTCGTCTCTAGAAAATAACAGTCCGGTAGCATCCAGTTTTCTTCACGACCTAACGGACGCGATTACTATACTAACTTACCGATCACTTTGGTAATGACGAATCTATGATAATGGATTGTTCAATGATTAGAATTGTTTTCCGTTTTGGCGATACGATAATGGTCGTATTCCCATATCAGTAAATTAACTAGAGAGATGAGTAAGACGAGACTCAATAAGTTTGCTAGAACACCACGTCTTAGAACGACTATAGTACCAGAGATTCCTAGTAGTAGCCTGCCATTTTGGGAGCTAAATGCTCACATCAGCTCAAACAGTTTATTGAAGGGTCATAATAGAGAAAATTTGCTCCATACCGACTTCTCATCGGTTGTCATGGTATTGGGATCCTAAACTGACTTTATCAGCAGTAGAAGCAGACTCATCAACCACTTGATTATTATAAAAGCAATGGAATTACTATCTTTCACGAATGGATAGCAATCATTGCGAATAAATATTGGTGTAATTAACTGCGAATCTTTACATCCGAAGCCGAAAACGAAACGCCAAGAGAAATCTATAATCACTAATGTACTTTGCTGACTTGTAAGTTCGTGTATCTAGAAACCCATAACCTTTGCAGTGGCCAGCATGGAAGCAGACGGACAGGGAAATAAATTAGCCGTCTAGACATGCTTGGTTAGCTCTCACCTCATTCCGCATGATTTCAATGTCTTCTTTAGACCCTAGACATCTCAATTCACAAGTTCACGTAGCTCACTACAGATTTCCCCAATTCCAAACCGCCACAATTGGTGTATAAATAGGAGTGACTTCCTCATAGAATTTGTGTTTGCCATCTTGACTCCTCAACCAACTCCTAACCGTTATAGATCCCCTGCACTAGTCTGTCAAAAATGAGAACCATGAAGAGCTACCTTTTCCTCTTCGTATTTACTCTACTCCAACTTGCATCTGCTACAACAGGTGCGACAACGGTTCCCTCAAGCTCTACATCCCCTCTTCAGGAATTCCACACCAAGTTCTTCTACGGCCTCTTCATCAGCACAGATGAAGCACTCTTCAACGAGACGTACAACAATGGATATAGCCCGGACTTAGTCGAGAAGTACATCAACTCCGGGCCCCAACACAACGTAGATTGGAATACACTCTGAACTAATAATGAAAATTTTCCTTCTAGTGGCAATGGTGTGGATTTCACATTCGCTACCTTCAAACCCTTCCTTGAGCAGCAGCGCGAGGCCTTCAGCAATCGGACTCTGCTATCGTCTACCTTTGCTATCGTCCCAGATAACACTACAGACCTTGCTGGAGAAGTTGGCCATATCGCTCGAGTCTCCGCTGTGCTTGCGGGAGAACCAGTGATTGCTACTGTTGTGGCGGTTTTGAGGACGGATCTGAATAGCAACGGGCAACAGGTTAATAGCGCAGAGAGATTTGTCCTCCAAGTTCAATCTGCGTAGCAATGTCAGCTAGGATTAACGTCGAGGAGTATCCCTCATCAAATGGGCGGGAAATCGGAAAGTGAAGACATCTAGCGATCCGCGTTCGACATAGAAGTAGTTTCATAATGAACCTGCGCAGCTACTATGATAGTTGGCCAATAAATAGCTTATTACTATGTCTCTTACCTGCTAGAGCTTTGATCGGTCTCCCTCTATAATTTGCGCATATCCACAGTATATAGTGACGTCCTTGTAAGTGCAATCGAAACCTTCAAATTATACAATGGATAAAATGACCTATGTTGAACGAGTTGCAGAGGGACCAGGGAACTGTAGATATGCCTCGAAAGTGATAAAATTCTTTAATAAGATATGATCCTAGCGGGCATGGAACCAGGAAATGCTCTACTTGAATGACCAATGCTTCAGACATCAATTCTTGACCGCAGTAAATTCGGAGTTGCCTCTCGATGACCTTCAAACGCCTTCAATAACGCCCAAAACCGAAAACAATAGACTCTGCGTGGTACATCTCCGTAGCACTCAGGACATCGTTGGAAATCGTTGGGCGAGGAACAGCTATGGTTTCCACCTCACTGCCCAGTATATACACAAGAGACTCATGCTTCAAAAATCATATCCAAAAAAGAATCCAGAAGCGCTAGCTCAACCCACTTGAGGACCTTCAACCTTATCGCTTAGAGCGGCATCTAGCGAAAAATGATGCAAAGAAATTAAAGGCGAATATGATGAGATTGTCGGATGCACCTAGATCTGGCGTGTAAAGTCTGCATGTTGCCCACATTCTCCATGGTTTATCATATCTTGTGCACATAATCACGACACGCTTGAGAACCCCACCCCCTGACAATATGATCATCGGAGTTTGGTGGGGTGGGTCACGTGGCCCATATTGACGACGCTGAGCGGCGCAGGATATTCGACGCATAGCTGGGATAAATTCGTTCGTCACAGAGAGGAAAATATCTCTCCAGGCTCTCAGTCATGAATCCCACACTCAGTTTGCGCTGGCTGACAGCGGCTTTCTACCGTAAGCGACGTAACTATAACAAGAGACAATCATTAGATTCCGATTCGAAAAGAGGCGAGACCAGGTGTGGACTACTCACGCATGATCAAGAAGATGATGATTCTTATCGTTCAACTGTTTGCGTAACTCGACCAAGAATACCTCAACTTCCTCCGGCCGCCAACCGAGTGATCGGGTAAACAAAGCCATCACAATGCCGTGGAGGCCCTGTTTGAGTTGTTCTGAGGGAGTGTTAGCCATTCCAACGACAGTCCATTGTCATCAAGAATACGAACCAATATGCCAGAGTCCAATCGCCTTCTTTCTGCGATCCTGAGGCCATGGACCCCATGGGACTTCCATCTTCTCCACGACGACATCGACAAACCCGGCCGCGGTCAACATGTCCTTAAAGGAGTGTGCTATCCTAAACTTGTATCCCATCTTGCCCATGGCTTCATCGTAGAGGTCGAGCCATCGAAAGACTTGCAACGGTGGTGGATAGTCCTTGTTCATCGCTTCTGGGGTGACACCTAGTTCTGAGAGTTCGACATACCCGCCTGGTTTCAGAGTCCTGTTGGGTCATGTTAGAGGGAATGAGTTTGGCAAAGTCCAAAGCAGGCTCACCTATATGCTTGAGCTAGCATAGCTGGATAGTCTCTGATCGCGAGGAACATGAACCGGACATTGATAAGATCATATGTTCCTGGTCTGTATAACCATTCCTGCTCGAGGTCATCAACTTCGAAGGTCAAGTTCGGAGGGACCCTGTGTAACGCGGTGAGTAGGTATAATATAAGTATAGAGGGCATCGAAGATTACATTGTGGGTTGAACAGGAGATATATCTGGGCACAATCAGCAATGATCCAGTGAGAGCGAATAAATTTACACCAACCTGTACCAATAACTTCGGCGGAAGGATAACGGTCGGCTGCTTCATATTAGATCATTGGACTGTCATACACGGTGTCGCAGAAGACTTGCCAACTTGCATGGCCCATATTCCTAGAAGCTGTTAGCACAATACGTATCCAATCGTTCCCGCAACGTCTCGTACCTGTGCCCGTGCCAATATCCAATATACGCTGGGGGTTCTCGCCAATTGGGGAGAAATGCAGGCGAAAATCGGTGATCAACATCCACTCATGATGTTTCATGTCTTCTCGATCGAGCTCGACCTTGGAAGAAGTGTCAGCCGCATCTCACCCGCTTGCGCAATCGTTTCAATTATTTCGCATACCTCATCATTGGGGAGCAGATATCCTGGAAGAAAAACACTCCAAGGTTAGCCAGCCGTTCACACATAACAGATCTTCCTATTTGAGGGACAGCGCTTACGACCGCCTGAGTGTGCATGATACCTCCGACCGTTTTCCCAGTAGTAGTCCGTTGCCTCGCTCAGAATACTGGTGTAGAAGCTCGACCTAGAAGATGCCCACGTCAATTCCCACGCCGCCCATTAGCCATCGGGTCAACTAACGCATATTCGCTCTCGTAGTCACTGAAGGTTTCTTCGTCCTGCCGCAGACACCCGGTCAGTAGAGGATCGCAAATTTCGAAGCATGCAGGGTCGTACATTGGGGGTGGTGTCGGCCGAGTCGTTGTCGTCGTCGTCCTGATTCAAATGCTGAACCGCCGAGTCAGCGTCTGAATACTGCTGAGCTGGTCCGGCCGCCTGGCCCTCCGGCGCATCATGGGCCGGGGCGGATGATGCAGCGCGAGTCTCCTTGGACTGCATGGTGATGGAAGGCTGGTGGTTGCGGGGGGGTGGAAGGGTCTGTTGGATTAGAGGTGCGGATGTGCTGACAGCGGTCGACGATCGCCAGCGAGGGCACCCTGGCTAGTGGACCCTATGTGTGACTCGCAGACTCCCAGTGCAGCACTCACACTTCTGCCTCACTTGCGCGGTGCCTGGGGGTGAGCTGGCCGACTGAGATAATGTCACGGGAGAGGACTTCGTGAGTATGCAGGATGTTGGATTCCTCCTAGGCTTATCGACACTTGCCACGGTCAAGATGTTCGGTGCGCGCTAACAGACCGGGCAGCCAACCAGATCGGACCCGAGGGCCTTCTGCTTGAGCTTTTTCGTAATCGTGGACAGTAATAACGGGACCCCTCTCGAGGTCCAGATCGACTTAATGGCAATTAGGTTAAATCTGTTCTTAATACCCGAAGCGATGGCTGCTGTTGCTCCTCGGTGGTGGTCCCTTTTGCAATCGTCTCCTCTGCTCAAGGGCAAGCATCCCTCCGGTTCCTGCGTCCCTCTCCGTTGCGATTCCTCCTCCATCCCACCGCGGACACTGAGAAAGCGCTTTCCACCGGGCGCAAAAGGCAGATCATGGCTCTACCCACGAACATGACTATCCCGACCAACGAGGACCTCCACGTCCTTATCATTGGAGCAGGTACGAGGGCGATCCACTTGCGCATTCGGGAGCACCCGTTGACACATAGCGATCCACAGGCGTGACTGGTCTCTTGATTGCCCACGGCTTGAAGCAGGTGGGTGATTTTTTCCTCCGCCCTTGAGGTGAAGTTACGAGACAGGAACACGGTCTAACTTTGGGTCTCCAGATCGGTGTCAAATTCTCCATCTTCGAATCCGAGCCTTCCGCCTCCCACTACCGGCCGCGCGAATGGAGCATGGGAATCCATTGGGCCCTGCCCCAACTGGAAGCCCTGCTACCCCCCGATCTCCGTGCCCGGCTGAAGGAGGCACAGAATGACCCCTTCCTGGATGCACCGGAGCAAGATGAGATGCGCATATACAATGGCCTGGACGGATCCATGTTGAAAGCCCTGCCGATTCCAAGGACGATCAGAGTATCCCGCAGGAAGCTGAGAGCGTTGTGCAGTGAAGATATCGACGTAAAGGCATGTGATAAGTTAGGACTCGGGCGCCGGAATACTTGCTGATGTTTCGAAATTTTAGTACGGCTACGAACTTGCCAGCGTGGATTTCAAGGAGAACGGAGTTACTGCAGTCTTTACAAATGGGGAACAGGCTACCGGATCCATCATTCTTGGTACTGATGGTCCCAGGTCCAAAGTCCGTGAGGCAGCGCTAGGACCTAAGGCTGAGATAACGCCCATGGAGATTGTGCATTCTAATGTCGCCATTACCTACAAAGATGCGGAGAAGGCCAAGTTCATTCGAGCGGCGCATCCCGTTTTCAGCATTGCGGTCAGACCTGGCGTGCTGTCCTTCTTGTCGAGTATGTTTGCTCGAGAGTTGCCTGACCTGCTCATACTGACACTCTTTTAGTCCAAGATGTTCCCGACCCAGAAGATCCGGCCAACTGGAGATTCCAGGTGGTCACCAGCTGGCTGGGCAAGCCGGACGAATCGCTGGATGCCGCTGGCAGGCTTGCGCAGCTCAAGGAGAAAGCCTCCACCATGTGCGAGCCCTTCCGGTCTGCGGTCTTGTGGATGCCAGACGATACAAATATCACTTATGACAGAATGGCTTATTGGGTTCCCGTTTCTTGGGACAGTCGCGATGGGCGCATCACATTGGCAGGAGATGCCGCGCATCCAATGACTCCACGTAAGCATACCTCCTTCGTCCTATGAGAGTTGGGGGTGTCCAGTATAACTAACTTTTGGAAGACCGTGGCCAGGGACTCAACCATGCAATCTGTGATGCCGGTCATTTCATCGAGGCCATCAAGAAGGTTGTTGCTGGAACCTCCAGCCTGAAGGAGGCAATCCCGCCATATAGCGAAGAAGTTGTCAAGAGGGGAGCTGCCGAGGTGGTCGTATCGAAACAGAACGCCATCATGATGCTCAACTGGGATCAGCTTATGGATTCCCCTATCATTACCCGATCCTTGGACAAGACATCTGGGTAAAGAGAGGAGCGACTAGTCGATTAGAACATGGCGGGACGCGAGGATTTATATTTTATCACCTGAAATTGGGTGGAGCGAGAAAGTATAAGGCAATGAGCCACTGATTATACCCTGTTCTTAGTTTGGCTGCGGCAACGACAAAGAGATCTCTTCTTGCTTGGCAACTGCATTCGTTATATTACTTTCCCCCAGACATGTAAGGTGAAATAATTTCGAACCGAGGGGGCGTGATAGCATAATGAAACATATTCAATTCTCTCTCTTATATATCTAGAAATAGAATGACTATTTTATATTTCTCGGTTGCAACCAATTTCATCATCCATGGTGATCTTTAAAGTCAACAGGGTGCTGCGTCCCAGAATTCATTGGTCCCTGCGTCCGCACAGACACCGCGCGGCACCTTTACCCGGGCACTGTAGGGCTACGGTATACGAGCACGCAGTGTAACCTATAACTGCTCTGTGGAAATTAATCAGCGGTACTCTATCACAAGAGAATCAGTTTGGCCAACGTCATCTGTATGCTTCTATCTGCTTGCTATTGCGAAAAGTAAATGCAATTGCATACGTATTGAATGGTAACCAAGAGCGTCTAGGCCAGTTGAGGTTCCTTCCTGCAGTGTGAGCATGAAGACCAAATTTGTTCGGGTTGGTATCCTTTATCATCATTATTTGCACCACCTCATGTCACATACGACCATAGATTGAGGAATACTGGGCATCCCGTCCGCTCTGCCATACATAAGCCTCAAATCGGAGGATTAGTAGTCGAGTCGGTGACGATCGGCGAATACCCTCTGTTGTATGTTTCTTTTTTCTTTTTTTTGCTCTTTTTTTTAAATTTTTTTCGTGGACTTTCGCTCTTGCTGGGGGAGGTGGAATGGTGGGCGACGAGAAGCTCGGGACCCAACAGACCCATCTAGCTAGATTCGTAGACATTGAAGACAACAGTNGNCTNCANTGACTTTGAACTATAATTATTTATTCCGGCCTAAAGAACCTTCATGACCTTATCTCGAGGTATATTTTCAAGCAAAAACCAAAATATAATCCGCCATCCCGCAGGCATCAAGACACCTCACCCACTAGAGTTTCGACTGACTCTCTTCAAGACCCTTATAAACCTCCGACTCAATATCATGCCACAGTTTGAAAACCTGTGCATCTGCAAATGGGAAGAACTGGGAACAAATCAGCCCTGCCACTCCAGACTCGCGGTCCGCCCACCACCACAGATTGGCTAGTCCACCCCAATGGGCAGTCCCCTTTTTGCGTCCCGTGAGTCCTCGATCTTCAAGAGTGAGCATGAATGTTAGTCCCCATCCTTGAGGGGCTTTCGGATCCCGGGTGAATGGGTATATCTCAGGAATGGGGTTCGTGAGAATGGGATTTGCCGCTGGAATGCCCTGCCGTCCAAAATCGGGCATGGAAGGGATCTGGTTGACAAACATCGAGTCAACCGTGCTCTTCTTGAGGAGACGTGCTCCAGTGGTTGGTGAAACACCGTCATTGAGGAGCACAGCCAGAATTTCTAACACGAATCTTGGTTAGTAGTGGTCTAATTCTTCCCAGAGAGTAGGCAAGCATACGGCAATAATCCGAAGGCCTGGCAAACAACCCTCCTCCACCGCTGTGAAAGGTATTGGCAATATCCTCTTCACTTGAGACAATCAACTGACGACGGTACGGGTGCTGAGCTGGCACAAAGCCATTTGGAGTGCGAATACTGAGGTGGGTGAGATTCTCCTTCATTTCTTTTGTTGGGAAGAGGCTGATATGCTTGAGTCCAAGGGGTTCGAATATGTACTTGTGGAAATAGTCATGGAGCTTGAGACCAGTGACTCGTTCGACAAGAACACCGGCCCAATCATTGTTAATCTAATACTATTAGTATTCTTCCATGAAATCAACATTTCGTAAGTCAGGGTGAAACTGACCCCATATTCAAACCTTTCTCCTGGCTGGTTCATCAATGGTTGTTGGAACATATCGTAGTGATGTCCAGAAGATTCATTGATGCCAACTGGGCCATTGAAATCCCGCAGTCTCTCGTTAAAAAATGTGTAACTGAAACCCGCTATCGTTGCAACTAGGATAAGCCATCATCCTCATGAAGACTTGCGCAGAGGTACTAACCGGTATGTGCAAGTAACATCCTCAGAGTGATGCCTCTTTTCTTCTCTACCAGTGATCCATCTTCTTGCAACACCTTGACAGCCTTGATCTCGGGTGCAAGTTGCTCCACCTGCTCCGCATCGTCTAATCTCAACTTTCCTTGTTCGACCATCTGCATGCATGCTATTCCGGTAATCATCTTTGTGCACGAAGCAATCCAGTATACTGTATCCAGTGTAGTAGGCTCCTTGGTCGCAACCCCCTTTGTCCCCGCAGCATGGGCAAATAATTCCTTGCCATCTTTGCCTACAATGACAACCGACGTGCCAGGGATTCCTTTTTCTCCAACTACGTCTTCGGCAATCTGTCGAAGATTTGAAGTTGTTCTTTCCGAGAATTTCGTCATCTTGAAACTATGCAAACAACTTGATATATGACTCAATTACGAATAGTTGCAGGACTTGAATATGAAAGCCAATGAAAAATAATAGAAAGGGGGAAAGGAAGCATGAGTATAAGTACACCCGAGGATGGTCAGTAATTATATTGTAAACCCCTCACTTTCGGAGATACCTTACTTAGGTCTATCAAAATATGCAGGCATGTCGCAAGCCGGGCATCTTACTGACATCGACGCCATGACACATCTCCGCTTACCCCGAAGTAGCATCAAGATAAGTTGCGGGGAAGGGTCGCTGGCTGACTATTTACTGTGCCATTCTGGAGTGATAGGCTTTCCCCAAGCGGGGGAAACGTCTAATTGTTATGGTTCCCGTCATCCCCATCCCGGCCAATTGTCCAATGAGGTTGACGCAGAATGCGGAATTTCCTTCCGTTAGACCTGCCAGACGGTACCATTATTTCCGTGGAAGCAGCTTACTGCCCTGATCATCAGCATGGTGAATGGAAATAAAATGGGAATAAGCTTCGTGGTTGTTGGTCCTTGAGGGTCATAATCCTACTTTAGTTTTAAAATAGATTAGCAACCCAAGTATGCGCCTGTAAGCAATCGATTTGAACCTAAGCCATGCTTTTAAGATGGTTATTAATGAAGATGGTACAATAATCTTTGAGTAAATTCATAGCTTAATGGGGCGAGAAGATTATGCTAGGTTTTGCTAATATCGGCAACGATTACCATCAGAACCCCGACTCGCTTGCCTTGAGAATCTAGCAAGATATCTGCCATTCCGCAACATTATTTGAATCTACCACTTTAGATTGTTTTTGGTAGTCGTGAGCGACAAACACCAGGAGCTAAATTCTGCCAGAAATATAGGGGATGAGGTGTAGAACATATGAAGTTTGTAGCGTATTAAACGGAAACAGGTCTTTACGTGAAGCTGCTGAGGCTACATAATTAGTGGGGTTTGGCGTTGCGGATCAGTGCATTGAGACGGCATCAACAGTATCCAATACGGCGATTGAAGCTTAAGGTCGAATACAGGTGCACTGCTCTTCACCTGGCCATGGCGCGGTAGATTAACAGTCGTTACCAGAGTCTTTTAGCATCCAAAGATATCTGTAACCTGCACATATCTTGCATTCCGTTCTACAGCGAGATTTTGCGTTACTGTCGGGGCATGCACACCAGGCGCAAAGCTCGCTTGAAGCGCCGTGGAACAATTCCGGGTCGCTCCTCGGTTAAACAACCAACATCTTCGATGGCGCATTCAGTAGAAGGCACCCGTCGCATGTTCTTTTCAGCTCAGCCTAGCAGCAGGCGCACGGGGGGAGCGGGGAGGACGGATGAAGAGCAGTTTCGGGATTGATATTGCGCCACGGTCAGTCTGTCAGATACGTCGCTGGCCCAAGTGGGTCAGCGTTGGTTGGAATCCAGTAATACTACTACGGTAGTGCCCGGCCGGGCGCTTAAGAAGAGCACATTCCCACGGTCAATGAACACCAGCTTCTCAGCTTGCGACAAGAGCCAGGGCAACGACGAAAATGGCGATGGGAGGGTTGATGTTAAATATTAGTTCTAGGCCTTTACTACTACGGCAGCACTATTCAGCCCGCCATCCAGTGCCTCGGCTAGTCCGCTTCTGCTGCTGATGGATTTTTCTTCAGCCCTTCGATCCGCCAGCCCGGGTAGGGGTCCTCACGCCACGAGCTGACCGTAGTATATAAGCTGAGCCTTCAGCCTCACCAACATCAATGCCAACATCAACGCTGAACAAATATGGTCACAGTTCCGGACACAGCAGGCCCGGCACAGCCCGCGAGGCGCTCGCGGTCATGCCTGAGTATATTACGATGGCCTCGCTCGCAACAACGCGGATCAGATCTACGGGCAGAAGCTCCTTCCAGCACCATGGCCACCATCAATGGAGTTACCGGCAAGCAGTACACGAAAGGAGCTGAGGGGTATGAGGATCACACGTACCAATATGCCACTTCCAGCCACGAATTGCTCCATCGCATGGAACCAGCACTTCTGGTATACCCCACTACTAAGACCGAGATCGCGACGATCTTGAAGTATGCAAGGTCGCAAAAGGTCGCAGTCGCAATCCGGACTGGAGGCCACCAGTACAGCGGCGCTTCATCCACGCTCGCTCCTAACATTCAGATGGACTTGAAGACCGCATTCAGAGGAGCCGATGACCGACGCGTCTTCGAAGCCGATGGTCAAACTTACGTTCGAACAAGCGTAAGCTGGGGCCTCGGCGAGTTCAATAAGTACCTCAGGCAGCACAAGGTGTTTGTCCCTCACGGCCAATGCGTGGATGTTCATCTCGGCGGGCATGTTCAGACTGGTGGGTTCGGACAGCTGTGCCGCAGTTTTGGCATTCTTGGAGACCACGTCGTCTCGCTGGAGATAGTGGACCATGAAGGCAACATCAGAGAGATAACGAAGAAAACCCACCCAGAGCTCTTTGGTGCCATCCTCGGAGGCAGCCCTGGAAACTTTGCAGTCATCACACACTTCACCATCAGGGTTCACCGTGATCAGGATCACGTTGGCTCGAAGGGCTTAAAAGCACTGTATTTTTACAACCCAGAAACCTTGAAGAGGCTGCTTGATATTATCGCTGAGATGTCAGATGACGAGGATTTCCCTCGGAACTACGATTTATCCCTCACGGTGCTGAGCGCCGCGAATCAGCTTCGGGACTGGTTCCCCGGCGACGGAGGGCTCGATGAGAAAATGAAGGAGCACCATCCTGATATCTTTGGCAGGGATAGCTTGCCTTTCTGGCCTGCCATGATCCTGGTCGGTGCCCAGTGGGTGCCATTCTCGAAAGAGGATGTTTGCGATATGGGTTGGTTTGAGCGGATCCGCGAGGGTTCACTATTAGACCTTCCTGTAATGACGAAGCCCATGTCAGAGCTGACTGGAGAGTGGATTTTTACCAACATAAGAGAATTCAACCATCCATATGTCAAGAGCGCTCACTTCACCAGCTCACGAACGCTGGGTAAGGATGGATGGGCACAGTGGGCCACTGATCGGATTGATGCGATGATCGAGCCGCTGAAGCACAAATGCTTCGTCCTCGCCCAATTCCAAGTTATGGGCGGAAAGAACTCGCAGTTTTATACGCAGCGCGATAATGGGACTTCATATAGCTGGAGAGACTCCACTCTCTGCAGTGTTATGGACTGCTTCTACGCCCCAGGATACCGAGCGACGGCCGAGGATTGGGTGACAATCAACGACCAGCAAGCGATAGGACCAAACGGAGTATTCTCCAAAGATGACCGTCGTATGCTGTGGGGCTCGTGTGGTAGTTTCAATCTTGATGAGTGCTGGCACAACTATTATGACGATCGTGAAAAGTACGAAAAGCTGAAGAAAGTACGAAAGTTGGCTGATCCAGATGGAGTGTTCACGCCAAACACGTTTGCTGTTGCACGTGTATGAATAGGGGTGTGTTTAGAGGTCTTTTAATTATTAGATTAGATCTCAAATGGCCGGGACCATAGCTCCTGTTAGATACGGATATGGATGTATGCCACATATTTCTACAGGAAAGCTATTCCAATGTTTAATTATTATATGCTCACATATACTAGATACAGCGTGCTTCCAAGCAGATCTGATCCAAGTGAGACATAGCTTGTTTATCGAATCAGTATCTAGTAACATTGTGCTAGTGATTTGTATCTATTACAACTTTCAATATCCGGAAAGCGACATTTGATTTAAGTATATTAAAGTTGAGACCTGTCCACATACTTCAAAGTGATTAGCCAGGGGGCGCACTTTAGATGGAGGTAACACGGAGTTAAGATGTCACAATATGTAATGTCAAGGAATAAATTCTTCAATTCCAAGGTCATTTCAATCCTCAATTCAAAGTCACAGTGACTTCAAATGGAAAATAGTTGATGGTTTTATTTCGTCTCTGGTAGCATGCGTAGCTCGGCAAACGTTTTATCAGTCCAAGGGAGGCACCATAAGGATGGTTTTTCCAAGTGCCGGGTGTCAGACATGTAAGATTCGGCGGATCAAGGCAAGTAACTCGTCCTCAAAAAGTGCAGTGTTGAGGTTAACTGACTTTTTTTATATAGTGCGATGAGGCAAAACCGATGTGTCAGAGGTGCATCCAGACCCGGCGACTCTGTGTAGAGATCAACGCGGCCAAACAGGCACGCTTCTTGATCCACAACGAGAACACGTACGCAAGTGGGGACGGCAAACGACCTAGAGGGCCTCGATCAAGTTTGCTTCTTATGCAGCCACATTTTGATTTGAACACTCGAGCCCTTGCATACTATTTGCAATATCATTTACAGACATCGAAAAGTGTAAGCTTACCGATCAGCTTAGGGGGTTTGTCTGGGTGTGTGTACACATGGAAAGCATCTGAGAAAACTTCCCCCATGGTTAACCTTGCACTCTCCTCCATGGCTCTTGCCTTTTATTCTCGGGCTCGGCAAGGTTCTGTGGCTGCTACAGAGGCTACTATGCAATATTGCCGACTTTTGCAATNTGACCNCGAAAGCAGCTTGCACAAAGCGAACTGGATGAACAAGGTATTGATGCATGTTTGCTTGCAATCTTTCTCATGGGTAGATATGAAGCAGCAATCAATCCTCCCAATCAAGATCATTCAAATAAATTTATTTCTAGACGAACCTGGAATCATCATGATGGAGCGATGGCAATGCTAAGGCTCTGGAAAGATAATCTCCATCCGAAACATGCAACAACAATTATTAAACAAGCAAGGAGAGGGTCGCTCAGATCTCTTCTTCTTAGAAAGCTCCCGTTGCCAGACTGGTTAGTAGATGGGCAACAGTTTGGAGAGAGCGGTCTAGAGCTTGAATATGACCGAATGTTTGTACGAATAGCTAATCTGCACTATCATTTGGGACATCTTCAAGGGCAAAATAGTTTGCTGATAGCCAACGTCAAGAGATTGCAAAATGAAGCGATGGAGCTGGACAATGCAATGCAAAACCGGGAGTCCCGGCTTCGCAGCATAGTCTCCTACCGAGTGCACACCCTTAAAGAGACGGCGCCATGGCCAAAGCCACAATTTTATTCCGCTGTACTCTACAGCTACTCTAGCTCCGTACATGCTGCGATATGGTGTCAAGACTTTGCTTTGAAGATGCTCATTATCAGCATGCGTTCGGAAATTTTGAAACTGAGTGCTGGGGATCCATTTGACGATTTTTCTGAAGAACTACAGCGAGAATACCTGGCACTGCTGGAAGAGACATCTGGTCATCTGGCATCCAGCATACCTTTCTGTCTTGAACTGTTCAAGACAGTTAGTTCAAGCTTATCAACAGACAAAACAGGTATTAAACTTAACATAGTTAAAGAAATCAAACCATATCTGGTCACTTCGCTAGTGAGGCCATTGACAATTGCCTCGAGCCTCGAAAAGGTGGATAATAGACGTAAGCTCTAGATTAAAGCCGAGCTTATTACTTTTGGGCGAATCACTGGAGACGGGGTCCTTGAGTGGGCAGACAAAAACCAGTGGCCATTCCTTTGCAAAGGGTCCCCATCATGAATATAAACTAGCGAATTTATAGGTCTTGTCCTCTTACAGAAAGATATTAAGGATAACGCTGCTGCATTGTTGATTAGTGCATCGAGACGTCCATGGTTTTTCTCAACATATTTAACGGCTTCCCCAATTGACTTTTCATCAGTAACATCCATTTGCACTGACGAGAGTGAACCTTTGACGCCAACACTCTCGATTTCGGACTTCGCAGATTCCACTTTTTCTAAGGATCGACCAGTCATGATGACGTGGAAATCCTTTGATGTATTGGCTATCATGCGGCATAGCCTACGCCAGAGTTGGCTCCTGGGATATTCGTCAGGAGTGTGTGGATATATGTAGTAGATTCAATGTTCTTGCCTGTTATGAGCATAATCTTTGTAGCCATTCTTGTTGAATCTTCAGTACCAGTTTCTGAATATGCTTTATCTCACTTGGCTCTAATTGAGATGTATCATTTTTAAAATTATTCAAGAGAACTTCTCAGGTTTATAGGCAATGGAGCATAGCTTCACCAGATAAGGCGGTTAAAGCTGAATAACCCCGAATAACACTCTTCGGATAATTTAATATTATTTATTCGGTCGTATTTGCGGAATTCGGAGGTTTATCCCACAAATCATATTATAGTTGCTCAATGGAACTGTAGTCAATATTCCCAGCTGGTGGATGATAGCGGATTATTCAAACTTGGGGAAACACTAGTCTGGTTTTGGCGAAACCATGCGAGAAGATACCATAAGCATTCCCTAGCCTGGCATTTAATAGATGTGTTAGAAATTTCTAATGAAAGGTGATGATAGCAGAGATGATATGTACTCAATACTACTGCTACGAGGCGGAAATACCTCGAGCACGCTTGTGGAGGAGCAGAAATGGCATAAAGAAATATCGCATTGCTTTTCTGCCAAGACGATTGCTATGAATATATTCTCGGTGCGATTTCATCTCTCTAGGCGGCTTGGATTTCCCAGCATGATAAAACAATAAAATCCTCAGTATTTCGCCCAGGCAGGCTGCCTTGATTAGTCAGTCATATTATGCCATTGGATGAGAAATAAGTCAGCCACACGACCATGCATTCATAAACTTCGAGTGGTAAGGCTATTTTGGTCACCACCACGTTCGTCTAATTTCACAGCCCTCTTCAACAAATATCTGGATATGTACTAGGCAGAGCGGGACCTCCTGCCATGCCTCAAAATGATGTCTTTAACTATCGCGATCTTGCTCCCATTCACGACGAAAACCATGCCTTCCGCCTTCTCCGCCTCATTTGTGGCGACGGTATTGAGCTCTGTTGTCAATTGTTCAAAGCATATGTCAACGGACAACCCAGAGAGGATGTCTTAATTCCGTATGAAGCACTTTCCTACGCTTGGGGAGACCCCAAGGCAACAAAGAGAATCTCATTAAACGGCAAAAATCATTGGATCACAGTAAATCTTTACGAAGCTTTACTCAACCTACGACAAGAATCAAGCGACAGGATACTTTGGGTAGATGCTCTTTGTATCAATCAGAAATACCACCAAGAGAAGAATCACCAAATTCGCCACATGGCAGCTATCTATAGACAAGCTGAACGCGTCATATTTTGGCTTGGACCGTCAACTTTAGAAACCAACATCCTTTTGGGTGCCCTCAAGCAACTGCACCTGCAGAGTAGCAAAATGGCTTGCCGAAATTGGTCGGTGGATGACAAGAGATGGGCTAATTTATGGTCCGACATCACGCCGGATCCCTCAGTGCACCCACAATACTGGAAGGGACTTAGAGATCTCTTGAACAGAACTTATTTTACCCGCGTTTGGATACTGCAAGAATGTGCCCATGCAAACACGGGGATCATTGCATGCGGAAGAAAAGATATCGCTGCGCATATCTTCGCCCTCGCCCCGCGTCTCCTAGGCATCGCTCCTGCACCTCATTGTCAAGTTGTGCTTGACATTCTCCCGGGTTCACCGAGACAAGGATGGTGGAAGGAGCAACGAGAGTTGTTTGTTCTCTTACAGAAGTTCAAAAGAAGCGATGCCCTCGATCCCCGAGGCAAGATCTATGCCCTGCTCAGTATGGCTACAGACACTAAGGATTTTCCAGAACCAGATTATAACTTGTCATTTCCACAGGTTGTAGAACAAACGATTCACTTTTTATTCCCCTGTCAATGGGCAAATGGTCTTTCCACTTACTCATACTCAACATTTGGTCAATTTGTTATCGATTTGGAGATGCTAAATAACAAAGCCTTCCTGCTAGCAGCAAAACAAGGAAACACGGCGCTTCTACCAGTCATTGCAAACCGTCCTGGATTTAATGTCCATTCGTTGGATAGAAATGGTTGCAACGCTCTCTCCCTAGCTGCCGAACAGGGTGAGACCGGAGCGATCGAATACCTTCTTACAGTCCCTAACATAGAAAAAAATCTTCACAGTCGAGCTACATCGACGCCGCTCTTCCAAGCCGTGAGAAACCATCATACTGCTGCTACTATTGCGCTGCTCAACGATGATGAAGTCGATGAAGGTAGCACTCCACTCGGGTTGCTTATGCCATTGGAACTAGCCGTGGAGACAAATCAGGAATTGATCATGCATCGCATGGTTCATCGCATAGCTCAACGTATTTATTCTCACAATAAAGACAGGGCTTGGCAAAGCATTGCCCTTGCTGTTAAATTCGATAATTTGGTACTCATTAAAGCCTTCCTATCAGGGTATGAATTTAATGACTTGGTCAAAACCTGCCAGGACTATGAGACTCATCAGCTCGGACGAGCAGTTAACTTCCTGTCCAAGAATGAATTTAATGACTTCCTCAAGATCTGCCAGGACTGTGTGATTCGTCAGCTCGGACAATGTATTTTCAGTGTCTTACGAAAATACAACTGCCTTAACCTTACGGATGCAGGAGGTAGCCGGTTACTGACGTGGGCGATCGAGCACGGCTTGGCACTCCTCGTCCAACAACTGATTAACGACCCTACGGTTGAAGTCGCCTTTTATGACAAACAAGGAGAGACTCCCTTGACACAAGCAGTGAAAGGAGGCCACGTAGTAATAATTGGTCAACTAGTCAATAACAGACGGTGGTTACACAACATTCTGATCATGACGCCAAATTTTGCAGGACAACGACCGCTGGGCATTGCAGTGAGGAAGAAGAATATAGAGGCCATTAGATTACTAATTCAAGCCAAGGACATGGAGATAAACGGTAATTGCGGGTCGACCGATTGCTTCTTCACGGCGCTAAGAAAGGCTCTTGGGCTTGGTAATATTGACATGATGAAGGTTATTCTTTCAATGAAGGGAGCGGAAACTCAACGGGCATTTAATACGCATTATACGCTAGACAGGATCAAGGGAGTTTTATCCAACCGAATGCGAGATGTGCTTGGAGAGTATCTGACAAGCTTTCCAGATACATATCTTCAAGCTTTTGTTTCAAAATATTTTTACAAGCTTACGTTGATAGGGTTAATACATTTCGGCTTTAATTTACTTATTACAATGATTTTTGGTGTACTGTCGCTCACGACCTCCTTGGTAACTTGTTATATTAGGTTCAAATCGCTAGGTGAGAGCCACATCTACGAACGTCGAGGGGGTTTTTGAGCAAGGATGTCGAATTTATCGGTATTGGTGAAGCAGGGTTAGAGTACCTATGGATGTATATGGACTTCTTTGCATAGCGCAAATTAGCATAACTCTCATCGAATGTTCAGCTTCCAACGTGATGGAAGCAAAGACAGTCCGTAGTATTTTACAGGCTTCAATTCCTTAAGGTTGATTCCTTCTATCAATAATCAATCTAATTCTGCGCGGCATCTGTCCCGAGGCATATATCAGCTGCAGTGGATATGCCTACCGCTATTTCGTTTGGGAAGTCAAGTATTTCAAACTTTGGATTCGGCATCAACAGTTTCAGCCTGCCCAATATGTTCCACTTGGCCTGTTGCCAATGCCTTTTCGTCGAATGCCGTAAGCGCCTCACCGTGAGCCATATCACGATCAAAGAGTGCCCCAACCTTAGTTGCTTCATGGTCCATGAATACCCAAGGAGAACGGCCTTTGACAAACAGGAAGTCCATCTCTTCAAGTGTCTTACCGGCAGATTCCTGTAATGTGGTTAGATATCAAAACCAGCGCGTATTTTTTCTTTTTGCAGAATTACATACTGGGAAAAAGAGATAGCATGTGATAGAGATCAGAACACAGATGGCGGCAAAAATAATGTATAACTTCCAGCTGCTTAAATTAGCTTCTATCTATAATCTGTCAGGTATTGGAAACCATACCTTATCTTGTTCATGGCGGTTGGGATATATAATGCAAACCAAAAATTCTATTACAGTTTTTAGCTGGATTACCCAACTCATGAATGGTCAGAACATACCACAAACCAATTGGTCGCCGATGTGAGAGATGTTCCCTTACTACGCATGTTTGTAGCGAAGATCTCGGGTGGATAGACCCAAGCCACACAAGCCCAGGTCAACGCAAACCAAAAGACGTAGATGTAAACAAATGCGATGGCTGCGTGGGAAGCGGAAACGTCGGTGAAGTTGAAATTGGTCTTCTTGGTCAAGCTATCATATACGGGGTTACCTTGAGAGTTTATCAGCACACTGAGATATCGCGTTAACAAGGAAGGAAAATGCCAACCCTTCGCAACCATGATAACTCCAATAAGCAACATGGAGATTCCCATTCCGATTCCTCCGATGACCATAGGCTTTCGTCTGCCCCAAGAGTCAATATACCACATGTTGATCCATGTAATAACATTGAGCACCGCTCCTTGGATACCGTTGGCTAACAGAGAGGCCTGGGTGCCTTGAACTCCCGCTTGTTGGAACAGGAACACAGCGTAGTACATGATCCTAAAATTTAGTCAGTAAAGCTTTACTATATCATGTTTACCATGTACACATACACGTTAATACCGGTGACTTGCTGCCAGAATTGCTATATTCGTTGTTAATGTTTTCTCAATCTTGCGAGTCTTGCAGAAGGCACCTACAACACCAATACCGATCCACATGCGACGAGCCTCCGCTCCAAACAGGAGAGTGAAATAGGAAGGGGCGGCGTGCTCTTTCTCATATTTAATTTTGGCGATAATTTCAGCAAGCTCAGCTTGTACATATAAATCGTTCGTATCTCCGCGAGCATGGAGCTTGGCTAACACGCGGAGCGCATCCTCATGGCGATCATTGGCGACCAACCAACGCGGTGATTCTGGTAAGAAGTACATGGTGATATGCAAAGTAATCGTAGCCTGCTCAATTCTGAGTATCTGTTATTTCCCTCACGTTAGAAGATCACTGACCACCATCTGAAGACCCATAGGCAATCTCCAGGCTGCTTGGCCGTCAATAAAGCTTGTTGCATATTGAATCCAAAATGCGACAAGAATTCCCAAATTAATAAAGCATTGTTGCATGGAGATAATACGTCCTCGAACCCTAGACTTCGTATGAGCGACAAAAAGATCTTGAAAATCGGACCATCCTAACGTACTCCTTTGGCGCGATTTCACTCTGGTACAATGGTACCATCATTGCAAGACAGCCATTTCCCAATCCATTTATGACACGTCCGGCGACTAAAGCAGCGACTCCATTGGCAGCACATGCAATGGCGCATCCAACTGTGAAGAGAGCCGATCCGAAAAGTATAGTCTTCTTTCTACCAAAGCGGTCGGCAAGGAACGCTCCAGTCAAAATCGAACCGGCAAAAGCTCCTGCTTGGATCGAGGCGGTGATCCCTCCTTGTCTGAAATTGGACGGATAGTTGAAATACTCGAGGAACTGCGGCATCGCCAAGATACCGCCTACAATGACTGGTCAGAAGTGCGATCTCAAGCTTTCGCTCCGCATACGTACTCATTGATCCGGTATCCTGTATATCGAGTTAGTTCATCTTCCAGCGCTGCAGTGATTACTGGCCATAGTTTACGCTTCACGTACATAACCAAAGGCAAGGCCGCCAGAACATGGCGCAATGCCGTAAAAGTATATGGCCTGGCTTGAGTTAGAGTGTAGCAGGCAACAGGTAAGGAAGGTCCAACCTTAGAAGGCATAGTAGTTCAATCGAGCACTCAACCAGAAGGATACTTGAGGATGAACAAGGAGAAATACTACTATAATTGATCTAATTTTATGAGAAAGGATAGAACCTGAGCTAGAAAGAAATACTACGGATATATAGCTACCCCGGACAATTTCACTGCATGGCTCCTGGAAGACTACCGAGAGCCCATGGAGCCCCGCTGATGCGGGTATCATATGGAGTGTTTACGCCGAAAATTACCCCATTGACTGCACTCTTGGATGAGCAGCAGCAGTGAGTTGTGATTTGTGGAAGCTTTTGTTTGTAACCTTGGATCCTGGACGAGGGAATACCAAAAGGGGCAAAGATGCGCGTCTGTTCGGTGCCGTCTACTCCGAATGTAAAACTTTATTCTTATTTCCTAGAGCGCCACAACTACATCCTGGAAGTAGAAATGCCTTCCGCGCGTGATCCTGTTATGGATATCAGGCCCAACCATACTTGAAACCAGGATAATCGGGAGCAGACCAGATCTCAAAAACAGTCTACAGTCGTTTTAACTTGTGCATCTGATAGTGTGGGCGTCAACATTTGTTCGGAATACCAGTTACGACTTAGTTTTAACTGAATGGGGAGGTACAGTCGACTTCCTGCGTATCGCCCTCAATGGAAGGGGTCCGCTTGTTGGTTTGGAATCACGCAGAGATCTTGACGCCGCAAGTGCATTCCGGATCGAAAGGAGAACCTGGGGAGCGAAGAATGGGGGAGATCAGTGTCACTGTGCGGGGTATCTCCATAATTCCCAAGCTGGTGGGTACCAGGGGGTCATTTTCATAATTTGTTGGTTGATAGTCAGGATACGAGCTCGCACGAGTAAGGTTGCGTTCACGTGTCACAAAAAAAAGTATCCCTCGCCTTGCAACGTTTCGCGGATTCCCTGCTCATACCCACTTTTCTGAATGCTTTCCTGCTCGCCCAACATCCCGAGTTCCGACAGGAAATGCTCAGATTTCGTAGTGAATCCATCAATGATGTAGGTAGTCATCGTAGACCAGTGAAGTGCACTTGCGAAATTGTGACCCTAGCATGTGGCTTGCCCAGTGCATTTTTGTCTTGTCGAGCGTGAGGTTGAAATAAGCAGAAATCACCCGCAAAATAATTAGCCTAACTGCCTAATAGGTACTTGCGATAAATATCCGCGGATATTTATCGACCGCAACACCGTCCCTACTGCCCCATGACTATTGTCCCCAGACTTTCGTTCTCAAAGTTTCTAAATGTCGCACAAACATAGCAATGGAAGCAACTTTACCTCATCGATAAATATATCAAATTAAATCTTTTATAACTAAATGTAGTTGTCGAGACCTGCCTGCCATACTTCGCATTATCTCGGAACTTTTGGTGGCATATCCTAAAACACGTGATCTGCCGATGCGATCGCATATCTTCATGACAAATGGTACACTAGATTTCGAATCAGGCGTTATAGACAGGTTTGATGATCTCCTGTAGTCATATATATAATCTATCTAATAACGACTTTGGGCAACAAGGGGGTTGGCTCTTGTGCAGTATCGTGGTTTAAGCTCCCGTGGACGGGTCGTAAAGAGGAAGCGCTGGGTTGCCCATGTACGCACTTATCCTCATTAAGCACTATTGTAACAGTGCCAGACCATTACTGTGATTAGAGTACGGTATGGGAAGACTTCTTTTGGTCTAAATGATCCTCTCTGAGCATGAAGCCTTGTTTAGTCAACGCTTGTGCTCCTGTCTATCAAACTGTTAAGTATCCAATCAGCTCTCCTGGCCTTTCTTCTAGAAGTCTGCACTACCCTTATCACATGTTGCTCACAGGTCCCTTAAATCATATATATATGACATGTTCCTGGCATTATCTGAAGCTAAGGTGTCGATCTATAAGCGACACTGGCATCTTTCCAATCTGACATCCTTACAACCACAATAACACGAACAGCAGTTGAACTGTAGTCTCTCCATTTTGTGTGGGTATCATATTTACAATATATCCAATGCCCCCGATTTTTTCCCATGCGAATAAGGCGACAAGACAGCCTTCTAAAATGTTATTGATTCCTCCATCTAGGCAAGCTCTATGCCAGCTAGGCTAAATTCAGTTGAACCACTGGCTTACTTTACACCGATCCAGCTTTCTCATCTGAATTGCTCGCATTACTCGAATTTGCGTTTTCAATGCGACGTGCATCCGGCTTCACGTGCATTATGTGTTCCTCAGTCTCTTCGTAGCTAATAAGTACTTCACCATGTTTACCATATCGCCGAGGCTCGTTCCTTGCAACGCTGACGACGCTGAACCAGCCTTTTGTCTTGTGGAAAATGGAGTCCATCTCTTCAAGAGATCGATAAGCTGTTTCGGGGTAGAAGAAGTAGACGACAGGGACGATGAATGCGTTGATAACGGCGAAGATGATGTAAGTTTTATATCCAATGGAGGAGAAGGAAACCGGGGTGATCATGACGACCATGAAATTGAAAGCCTAAAAAATCGACGGTTAGAACCCATATAAAACGAGGTCATTCTTCTGTAAAACCGGGGACTTACCCAGTTGGCTGAAGTGGACAGAGCATTCGCCTTTGCACGGATACCCAGAGGCACAATCTCTGCAGGATAAAGCCAGGTCATACCCAACCAACCAATGGCAAAGAAGGTGTTGAATATGAACAAGAACGCAGAAGAAACGATTCCTGTTGCAGTGCTTGGGAATGCATTCATGATTGCAAGAATCATCATGGAGAGGACCATTCCAATGCCTCCGAATATCATTAGACTTCGACGACCAAATCTTTCAATGGTGTAGACCGCAATAAAACTGGCTAAGAAATATTCAGTTCCGTTTGCGGCTGCAAGTACCCGAGACATAGTAGGTGAAAGATGAATCTGTTGTTGATAGATTGTGGCAGCGTAATATGTGATGAGATTTATACCAGAGATTTGCTGGAAAACTTGGTTGACATATGCCAACACGACACGATGGAAATGCCGATCGGGGCCCATCGTGAACAAGTCCCTGAAGGTGAATTTACTGGATTCGATGACGGTATCCTTAATGGCAACGAACTCATCATGGACATATCCATCATCTATTGGTAGGTCTCGGAGGGCTGAAAGTACGGATAATGCCTCTTCTTCCTGTCCCTTAAGAATGAGCCATCTAGGGGACTCCGGGAGCTCGAGGATAAAACAGAACATGATGAGCGCGAAGACGATTTGGAAAGCGATAGGGAACCGCCATGCAATCGAAGATTTCAGAAATGAGAAACCAAAATCGAGCCAGTATGACAAGCAAATACCGCCAGTGATCATGGCACCTTCGATCATCACTAATTTCCCACGGTGGTGAGACTTAGACGTTTCCGATTGCCACATTGGTACCTAAAAGAACGATCAGATACACACTCCGCAAGTAAAATCACTCGTGACTCACTGTTGATGTATTCATGCCATTTCCGAATCCAGTGACAAGGCGACCGACGATGAGGTGTGGTAAGGAGAATGCGGAGGCTTGAAGCGTCGCTCCAACAATCATCGTGGCAGAGCCGAAGAAAATCGTTTTTCTTCTCCCAAGGATATCGCCCACCCAGATGGTGAAAAGGGCGCCTATGAGACAACCGACATTGTAGCTGGCGACAGAAATACCCTGAATCGTAGAGATATGGTTCACCTGGCTGGGGGATAAGCCCGCCGTATTTACGGTATCGATTTCTGGGAACGTCGAGACGAACGAGGGCAGGGTCAAAAGACCGCCCATAACACCCTGATCATATCCAAAAAGGCTATTGTATGTTCAGATTTGTTTTAATATGATTTTCGAAGGGCTCGGTAGACTTACAAGAAATCCAGTCCCGCCAGGACTGCTATGGCAAAACCTAGATTCTGCCCCCGAAGGCCGAAATACTTTGATTTCCCGAACATGGTTGCAGAGGAGCTTCAAACCGAATTGAGCGTAACAAAATAGGAAATTCTATCGACAGCAGGGTCCGAGTTCAATTGACTCCGATGACGCTGGCCCGTCAATCACCCAGGGGATGAGCGGCTCTTATACACCAACCCGCATTGCTGACTAACCTCCTACTCCATGTTTTCTACCCCGAACCCATTTATTTCCGGGGTCTCGTCTCTCCGACAAGATCTCCATACAATTGACAGGNTTTACCCAGTACCTTGCGATGAGACCTGATGCTCGGTTTACTCGAAGCGGTAATCCGAATGCTGGGGCGAATCCACGACGTTGCCACTTTCCTCCGCGGACTCCACCCTGTACGTCATGATCAACATCCCAACTTTAACTGTCGTGACTCTCTGCAACAAATTTTACCCCTTGGCATACAGGCAATCCTGCATTAGACTGCAATGTATCCTGACTCCTTCGGAGGTAAGCGATACCCTTGCGATAAAGCATATGCAAGAGTGAGCTGTGCCAACACTTCAAGACCCTTCTTTACTGGACATCCTACCTTTCAAGCCAGGATGGGCCAAGGACCCTCACATATAAATTACGTGACATCTGCAGCCCAGTTCTCCCTCGAATCCAAACGGGCCTCCCGATGGAAACAGCCCTCTCG
Source organism: Scytalidium sp. 3C (assembly GCA_000743665.3). Taxonomy (NCBI): domain Eukaryota; kingdom Fungi; phylum Ascomycota; class Leotiomycetes; genus Scytalidium; species Scytalidium sp. 3C. Next base: position 89,041 of record JMRO03000008.1, on the reverse strand, counting down.
GATAGCTGCATTATCTCTAGTCAGACAATATCTGAGGATGGGTTAAGATAATGTGTCTGCAAATACTGTGCAACACTCTTGCAATCAACACACCAAGTAGCCGTCATGACGAATCGAATATTCTTCGCATGCTTGGACAGCGTCATTAACAAGATAAACGAAGCAGCTTAATTCAACTCATGGCTTATCAATTACGGAGAATAGGCAGTGGTGGAGGCAAGAGTGGCACCAGAAAGACTGAGGGTTGGTTTTGAGCCAGTCTTGCTCGCGTGCTACCCTCCATGGTTACGTGCAGGCGGTGAGAAACCTGGGACATCCTGTAAACATGACATCTTCGCATTCTGCCACCATTGCTGTGAATATCGGGTTCCTTTCTAAGAACAAAAGCTGCTCTAGTAACATATTAACTGGATGAAAAATGTTAAAAGACTGCAAGTCCCAATACCACGTCGTGTTGTTACGGTAGCGGACGGCGCCGTCTGAAGGCGGGTTGCCTGAAATCCTAGGGACTCCGATATGACTGAGGTACCCGACGGGTCAGGGCATTCTCCACCTCTCTGACACCACCTTCACATTTTAGACTGCCCACACATGCCGATCATCGCCTAAGTCTTTCAAACCGAGCATCCAACTCGGTATCCCGAAAGTCCAGCTTTCTCCTATTTATTAGTCATGCTCCATAATTATACCGAGTACGCGAAGCAGTATCTTGTTCTGCTGTGTATTCTTTTCAAGCCATACAGTGCGATGCTTGCAGTAAGATGCGGCTGTGGCGCTGTTACGGGTACAGGCGGGTTTGCGCGGGTAGCGGGGTTTATCTGGAGACGTCGCGATATCCCCAGGCGAAGGCAGAGACATGTTACCGTGAATGGGTAATCAGAATGATCGCGCTCTTTTCAAAATTCAAAATCAATTGGCTCATTATCCATATAAACCCAGCTTTTGGTAGTTGCAGGAATCTTTTCGATCACCTGAAATTACGTTCCAGATGCCGGAGCTATCGCCGCCGCTGGGATCGCCCAATATGCCGATCCGTCCCCTTGGATTCGACAGCCTTGTGATCCAGTACGTCGGTTCTCCCTTGTATATTTGGTACACAGCATGACTTTTTTTGCCAATTATGTCATTAGTATAGAGTCTAGAACTCTGTATTCTAAATTCAACTAGCGATTGCAGAGCTCAATATCCCAACCTATAACTTCATATCAGCTTTTACCAGATACAGCAACAAAATAGTATGTCTCTCTAAAAAAAATGCTACAAATATAATAGGGCCATTTTACTACTGCTGTAACGCAGTAGTTATGACAATTTAAACTTGGTAACATGTGGGCACCAATATCTGATAGATGTAGATTACGCCTTGGTTTCATGACGAATTAGCCCCCTACTCTTTCACCACAAGAGACTGCGTTCGATATAACAATGTGTTGTCTACTTTATCTGTTCTCTATCTGCAAGGGTATTTATACATGCGACTCTCCTACTACTATTACACTCAGTCCCAAATCTTTAGCGTGCCTGCTCCCAACCAATAGCCTTGAGCTAAGAAACCTCGCTATAGACTTACACGCCATCATTATATCTCAAAATAAGCCGAATATGAGCAAGTCCAGGTAGCTTGGTGAAGTGGTAGCAGGCGTTCTTGAAAGTTGCAGAGCTAGGTTCAAAAAAATGTCAGCTCTTGCCTAACGCGTTCGCTGTTGTCATCATCACACTTACAGGTTGCGAGAAAAAGCCGCAATGAAAACTACCTTTAAAGACTGCTGGCGGTGCAACACGTCAAAAAATCAGTTCGCCTGGTTTTTACAAGGTTTCCGGGGCATGTAACTACGAGTTACTGCTGAGGGGGCCGGAATTTTTTGCATTTCATCCAGGTTGCATGCATAGTGTGAGAGAAGGCTTATAGGTATGACATTTAAACAATGCTATTTTGTATATTTCTAAAGTTCACAAATATAAATGCGTGGTAAATACAATAGATGATCTTTTATCGCCTTTTTGTATATGACTGGTGCCTTGGTCTCTCCTAATCCAGTGATACCAGGGGCACTGTCAGTTATTCCATTTTTGACTTTCTTGACTTTCCTTCACTTTATTATTTGAACGTTAGAAACATAAAACATGATGGACTTTAGCCCCACTGAAATCGGTTACCTCGCCGTACCACCCAAATACCCCAATCTGTTAACACCCCCATCCGTTTTAATGACGTGCATGAAAGCCGATAATATTTGTTTGTATAACCGTAACCCCAAAATTCAAAGAGTAATAAACACTGGCACATATGTAGCAAGCCTAATGTAACACCTAACCCGTCCTACCAGAGCGCATATTCTGAACCACGGTGTAGAATGGCTCATACCTAAACCACACACTGTCAGTCGATAAAAACTGAGCTAAAGCATAAGTCAGAGGTTCTCTTGGTTTCAAGAGATATGACTCCAGCAACAGAATGACCAGGCCAAAATCCTTGGAATTCTCTGGAGCAATGCCCTCTTCAGAGGTAATATCGAGACCGGCCACAGCATTGGGCAATTCGACTTCCAGATCAGCTTGCGGGCTTGCTTTTGCCGCCTCTTTGGTATCGAGTGTGAACATTTGACTCCTCCTCTTCCTTGCTTTGCCCAACACTAAGTATATCCGGCCAAAGAATGGCCCTCCCGCAGGACTACGGGTTGGCCTGGAACTTTGCAGGTCGAAACACATAATCTTCTCGGGGTTGACGTCCGGGCTCCTAAGAGATTCCCACCAGGCCCAAGCAACACAAGACCAGTACAGTATCACGCTATCTGATTGAGTACAGTGAAGCCCATATATTAAAGACATCCGACAAGCCGCAGCAAGAACTAATGAGCGATTTGGGATGTAAGGGCATGCTAACAAGAGTAGAAGGGATTGTAGATTAGGAATCGAGGGCGACGATATCACATCGTTCTCATCCGAGCATTGCCTTACTGATTCAACGATACTCTCAATAAGGACATCATTTTCTGGACTTGGATGCTGGGACATAGCGGAGAGAAGGCAAACGGATCGGATCAAGAGCGGAGAGATCCTTGAACTGCCCATCAGCTCCGACCGGTCCACCACGGGCCAAACTGGCCAGATCAACTCAAAGTACCTATGATCGGTTTCTAAGCATCGTGGACATTGGAGTCACAGGACAGTTGCTGCACGAACCTGTCTAGCAGAGCCGTTACCAGGGTGCACGTGATCGGAGGCAGATCGACATTGTACCCGGCAAGGGTCTTATCAGCATTCAGAGATGTGCTCGATTCGGCGGATTCGCCATGCTTCTTGGAATGTTGCGAGAAGGTACAAGCTAATCGCCTGTGAGCACAGTAGCGGCAGGCCTGGCCATTGCCTCCCTCGCAGCTGTTGATATCGGATGATTAGCAATTGGCGCCGCGAAACCCAGAACGGGTCGCGCTGGGATGGGGACGAACCCACTCACTTACCGACGCTTAGCTACCTTGCATTGATCGCAGGCGGCGGCACTCCGCAGCTTCTTTGTTTGCGATTTCATAACTCGCTCGACCGCCTACATCTTACGGCGATCCAGCACAACTAAGGATAACAAGGTAGGTAAGATGGAGGGGATGAAACGTCCGACAGAAGGTTGCATTAAACGAGAGACAAAACGTCGGTGCCCTAATGCCTGAGGCGCACCAAACGCCAATGAGCATAAATATCGCCTGAGGGCTTCACTTATTCACACCCCACCATGCAATCTCACAATTGCGTGAGAGAACGGATACTATTTTGCTTTTTCTCTGTCTCTAAAACCTCTTCAAACTCATACACTGAGTCAAAACCAAAGCAGGGCACAATATCCTGTTATTATGCCTTGAGGTTCCTTTCAAAGAACATCGTCTCCGGAAAACGGCGGCGGGGGACAGGTGCTACGTTCCGAGCCCAAAGCCTGCTGCCCAAGGGCTGCCACATTGTCGACAATCACTGATAATAATGACAGCGCAAATTTGCGACGCATGTCGAAGGTGCCTATTTGCGAGTATCCTCATTGTAGCGCTTCAACTTACGATCCCACAGATTGCGCATCAAATGTGAATGGAGCGAGAAGGCCTCGTTCACGCCCTCCTGCGATCGCTGCACCACGTATCGGCTGAGTTGCCTGATCGAATCGGCCACCTGGACGTCGCATGCGGTCAAAGCCTATGTGAAGCAGACGCAAGCTGAAGAACCGGTCACCCGGAACATCTTCTGGGGCCCCTCCTCCAATGCCGGCGGGCATCCTCTGGACCTGCACAATCCCAGGGCTCCGCTGACGGTCCCCGAGCAGACGGATGATTCCGCGCCGGATCAGAAGCAGGCGGTTCCGCCCCCAGCTGCGCCCGTTTCTACAGCACCTGCAGGGCCGGTAGCTGCAGCCATAAGCTCCGCGGCAGCCTCGACTGCAGCCTCGCACTCAGCCGCGCCAACAACAGCCTCCGCACCCAGCCCAGCCCGAGCGCTTCCTGCTTCACAACCAACCAAGGTCCGCCTGCACATCAGTCCCAGGGTCAAGGATCATCTCTTTTCTATCTTTTTCGAGCATATCCAGCCAGTCTGGCCAGTCGTCACCGCCGAAAGCTTGCGCCGCTATCCACCGACGGTTCTGCTCGAGGCCGCCATCCTGGGTGTTGCTGCGCGCCATCATCTGGCAATTGCATCATGGCGAGACTTTGTCCATATCAGGGAGGTCATAGAGATGGAATCCAGGCTATTGTTTGGCTTTCGCCAAGCGTATCAGCCGACAATCCAGACTCTCCAAGCCTTGCTCATTATGGTGCTTCGTGTGGATCTGTTTACGCGGGAGCATTCCGACTTCCAAAAATACTCCATGAGGGTCACCTTTGCTCATACATTGGCTAGGGATCTGGGCTTTCACACCGTGAACCCGGCTGACGATCGTGAAGATGCTGCACTCAAGCAATCCATGTGGCTTGCATGCCTGCACCAAGACACGTACGTCGAAGCTGCGCTGGGTCAACCCCTCAATACAACCAGGGCCCAGGATATGGAGTTATCGGCAGGTGCCTTGCAGTTTGATTCGCCTATACCGGGACTTATTGGGTACCCAGTGCATCCTTACTTCCATGGAGCCGCGGTGCTATCAAGCTGCATGCGGCAGGTGCTTCGTGTCGCATACAGGAATGATCCCGACAAAGGCTCAGACGTCGTCACTGATGCCCATCTCATTCTCAACCAGATCCGCAACCACACATATTATCTCCAATCAAACGCAGCGAAATACGAAATATTCACCTGGCAATCCCTCAAAGCGATCTTGAACAATATCCACTTGCTCTTTTTCCTAGGCATTCGATCGATTGTACCGCCGGGCCATCCTGCTTACAACGGTGTGCAGCAGATCGTCACCAGTGAGACTAATCTGATTATCAGTGAAGCATGCGAGACGCTGGAGTATTCCACACCTGAGTTGATGCAGTCGCCCCCGGGCCAAATAGTGACGCCAGCTCTGTATGTCACGGCGAGAGCGGCAATGATCGTGATCGATATTCTCCGAGACTCTCGCACAAATAATATGTATCAGCCCGGTCTACTTGATAAAGTCACGCATGCTGCTGCCAAGGCCAAGGCGTTGATGAATTTCTTACTCGCAGAGAAGGAATGGGGTCTTTTCTGGACACAGGGGAACACCTTGAAGGCGGTTTTATCACGTTTGGAGCCGGAGGTATTGGATGCTCTTGGTACCGAATCTCAGCTGGGTTATGCTCCACAAGAAATCCCCCAAATGCCAGAATTTATCCCGGCGGTGGAGAACCTTTGGGGTCAGGATTTGAATGTTGTGCAGTTAAGTACAACGCTTTTGGATCCGAACGCCTGGGGAACATACTTTGATGAGCGCTACAATGCGCAAGAAGTTGTGGACTGGCCACAGTTCCATTACTTTCCGCCTAGGAATAATTAAAATTATATATGAAATGTGCATCAAACATAAGACTCCGGTCCCGATCCCAGTTCGCTAAGCAGAGTCATCAATCTTCTGTCATGGACTAACTTTCTCGACGTCGACCATGACGCCTTCCTTCTCACCCGAGTTAGACGAGTCGGTCTGCGACGACACAACGCCATTAATCTTCTCAATAGGGAAAACGAAACGATTGAACTCCCTGATGGATAATTTCTGTTGAAAGCAATCAGCAATGCAACCATCTCGATTGATACGACGATCGGTACTCACATTAATAAACATTTCGTCAAGTTGTTCGAGGGTCCTGCCCTTAGTCTCTGGAACGAAGAAGAAAGCCCAAATGTACCCCAACAGACATAGGCCTCCAAAGATGAAACCGACCTGGCAGAGCAACTGTCAGCAAGTCTTTTGAAAGAAGGGCAGTCCGGAATCACAACATACCTTTACGCCAAGATTTGCCTCATCAGTATTGATCAGATATGGAAGAATAATCTGAATAAGCATTGTCCCCAGCCAATTTACAATGGTGGCAATGCTTTGAGTTCGAGATCGGAGGGCGGTGGAAGCAATCTCGGAAATAACAACCCAGCCTACCGAACCCCATGACCAGGTGAAGAAGAAGCCGTATAGGCAGCAAAATGCAACGAGTGATTTGCTTGAGGCCGTGCTGTTTGGGTCTGCGGTGCCAACAATAGCAACCATGAACATGCAGATGGTTTGCGCTGCACCTCCCCAGAGGAGGATAGCTCGCCTGCCAAGGTATTTGACAGATGGAAACATGATTAAGATGCCAGCCAGCTGGGTAGCCTGGAGGACAATATTGGCTGTGAAGGCTTGCTTCACGCCAGAGACGCTGAAAAAGTATGTTCCATATCTAAGCGTGAAGGTAGATTAATTTACGGGCTCGAAAAGGCACGCTGGATGCAGGAGAAGTGCTTACACATTAATAAATGACGGTCCGGACCACACTTGCCACAACGCAATGCCACAGGCAATATGAGTTCGTCTGCGGTTTGTGCCCTTGAAGATATCCCAGTAGGTTGTGGAGCGTTCCATCTCCCTCTCTAGCGCAATATGTGATGAGATGTCTTCAATCTCTTTCTGCACCTGTTCCTCCGGATATTTCTTGCCTCGCAGGCGTCGGATAGACTGGGCAGCCTTCTCACGCTTGTCGACGGTAAGCAGCCAGCCTAAGATATAGGGTGTTAGCAATTATTGAGAATCAATATCATTCAATCACATACGTGGTGTTTCTGGGAGTAGCCAGACCCCGGTACCAATGACCAACGGGAAAAACATCTGCGTTATCAGAGGAATTCGATATGCCCAGCGGGTTGTCATAGCATGTGTTCCTTGGTCGATACAAGCTCCAACCAATTGGCCGATATTAATGCCAGTCTGGTAAAAGCCAATCATAATGGCTCGCAGCTGGACTGGAGCCACCTCCGCATTGTATATCGGAACGAAATTCGACGCGTAACCGACACCGCCTGAAAACACAGTCAACGAGCGAACACAGATAGTCAACTACTGTAGCCTTTACCTCCTAGAAATATACGTCCAATATAGACCGCCGCGACGTGAGTTGAAGCGCACTGCATAACGGCGCCAATCAACGCAGTGAAGCCACCCATGAACAAGCCCACTCGACGACCAAGTCTCGTTCCAATCCAGCCAGCTGACATGGACGACAGGATCGCGCCAACCAAAATCAGCAGGTTGATTGCCTCCTGCGAACTCGCCCTGATGTTGTATGTCTGCGTCTTCTGGTCGAAATAGCCGTAGTCTTTGAGGAATCTGCCAGGTCCCAATATTAGCAAGTCGGTCCTGCTCCAGTGCATCCCACTGCAAGCGCAGAGGATCTGATATCTTACGGAGTCATAGCCATAAATCCTCCAATCTCTCCGACATCAATACCAAAGACCAACGCCCCCGACATGACGAACAAGCCCGTCAGGATCATCCTGCCGATGCTCCCATAGGGGGCATTCCCATCGCGCCCCATGGTGTTGAGGAAGTAAAAGGAAGGTCAACTCTGTGGCATGAAAGGATCTGGGCGACGCGTTTTGTCACGCCTTCACCTCCTCCCTGATCAACGACGCAGCGCTCGGGAGGAGAGCGTCGAGGAGATTTAGTCGCTGCGAGAAGCGAATTGCGGGAAAAAGAGAGCGATGATGATAAGTTCGAAGCCAATTTAGTTCGGGGCGGAACCGCTCCACTTATCCTCGCGCTCGTTCAACGGTGGGCGCGATCGTTGCTAAGCTGCTAGCTCGACTTGGCCTATCTCTCTTCGTCTTAGCACCCCAGCCGAACGGCAGAAGGCACTGGGATAATCCGTGTAGAGGTATCTTCAACTTCGCGCCACGCCTAGCAGCAGAAGCGTATGGTTGGTTTGCGGTGCACCTACGGCGCTTTTCTACACCCCTTTACGGCTCAAGCAAGACGTAAGCCAATCGCGGCATTGACAGAACTGCAGTGGTGGCAGACAGCCCTAGCATCTCTTCCCGAACCGGACTCTTATTCCCCGCAGCCATAGACCAGACCCCTTGCGGGACTATCCGTATCAGCACTAGTTTCTGGAGCGTAATCCCGACTGCCGTCTCTAAGGCAAACGCACTGAGTATCGAGTTGTTATCTCAGGCAGCGACGAGGCACGAAGGCAGCAACGAATTGAGGCTTTAAGGCCACCAAATGTCAAGGCACCAATTAAGGCCCAAACTCAAAACAAGGCAACAACAAGGCTACAAGGCATAAGACCGTATAGATCTTAAGGGTCCAAAAACTACTGCCGAAATCGACAGCTACGATCCTGCGCTCCGTCGCCGACCGTCCGCACTGACCTCCTCCGCGCTTGCCCTGTTTGGCCAATTTCCGGACGACCAACAATGCTCAAGTGACACGCATCTGGGGGATCTAGAGCATAAAATAGGGCGTTTTCTTACTCGCATCATTCCTGACCAGTGGTTGAAGCCCAGTTAGCGTTGGTCCCACGTTGCTGAACCTCTAAGTTACAGAGTAAGTTGGTATCATGGAGGAGTCTTTTCCCGTGTTACATCTGCCGATGGAGCTCTTGAGCCTTGAACCCACCGGAGAGACTTGACATTCCCGACTATATCCATCTATCCATCCAGTCAACAGCGGCTCGCCGCCAGTGGCCCTGATCACTGAGTAAGGGTGGGATGATTTGTCGACGTGCTACTCGTCGAGAAAGTCCCTCCTTTGTATAGCCTATCTTAATGTGTTATGTTGGTTAGTGGAAAAGGGTCCCGTCTTCTATTGTAGGGCGAGAGGCTACGGACAATATATCTCAGACCCAGGTGGTCTTATGATCCTGTTTCTCCGTTCAAGTAACCGGTCCATCTCGTGAACGATGAGCTCCAACTCACCCAGGCAGTCCCGTACAGTGCTTAGTGAAGCCCCTTGGAGGAAAGCAAGGAAGGACAATATCAGCCTGGGAAATATAGCGGAAGAACGGGTACTCGGCATCCAGGAGCTGAAACTGCACGGCTTCATATCGACACATGGCGTTGCAAACTTCCTTAACATCCCCTTTGCCACCATCCCCGCCAGGTTCAAGACAGCAAGTCTCTTGAGACTCACAGACTTAAAGGGAGATGTCGATGCCGCTCAATATGGACCCAGATGTCCTCAGCCCCCGGACCACATCCATATCATCATGCACAACATGTTTGAGAAGCAGTCGATGGAGCAGCGGCAGAGCGAGATGGACTGCTTACACGTTAACATCTATGGACCGCCCGAAGCAATCTTGGAGAAGAAAGGGGAGAGACTGCCGGTCTTCACATACATCCACGGTGGCGCCTTTAATGCAGGTGACAACACCACGGAGTTTGGTGAGTGTTTCTCCTCCGTCCTCCTATCGCCACTCCCTTCGGTAGCTGAGGACGGAAGTAAGGCAAACTAACAAGAATCTTCAGACGGCAACCATCTTGTAAAGCGATCCATGGAACTAGGCAGACCTATTATTATAGTGACGATCAACTATCGAGTCAATGCGTTTGGCTTTTTCACCTCTCGCGAACTTATTGCAGAAGCCGAAGCTGACGGACAGGTCCCGATCCGCAACCAGGGGCTCCACGACCAGAAGCTGGCTCTGCAGTGGATACACTCCTACATCAAGCATTTCCACGGTGACAGCGCACGCTTAACCGTCTCCGGAGAGTCAGCAGGTGCAGCTGCGATATGGTATCATCTTCAGGGCAAGACACCCCTCTTTAATCAGGCCATCATCCAGTCGTCGATATACCCGGCTCTCCGATCACTCGATAGCGCACAGGAAGCTTTCGACAAACTCGTGGATTCCATCAGCATACCAGCCACGGCATCGGCAGCGCAGAAACTAGCAGCACTACGTCGCATCCCCGTCGAAGAGTTCATTCTGCACGTCGACGTCTCAACCGCCGCAGTACCCATCACCGACCCGAACTGGTTCCGACCGAGCGAGAACGATGACGTTCCCATCTTCAGCAACGAATACTGGGGTAATATTCCCTCGTGGTGCAAAAAGGTTATTGCAGGACACACTAAGGATGAGGCGTCGCTCTTCTTCCTACCTGCACTAGCAAACCTCACCGCCGATGGACTCCAGGAAATCCTCAAGAGCTTAGACGCCTCGCCGCGGCTTCTCGATGTCCTCTATTCCTCAAAACCATTCAAGGAAGCACCGTCGCCATTACACAGCTTAGTCGCTTACGGCACCAGTGCGATGTTTGCGCGGCCGGCTATCGAGCTTGCTGACGCTGCTGTCAAACAAGGGAAGGCTGTTTGGATGTATGAGATAAGAGTGACCGACCCCTTTCCAGGGCCCTTACATGGCTTCGCATGGCATTCGATGGGCGTGCCTATCATGTTCAACCAACCATCTTGCCGGAAGATGGATGGGCTCGCACAGACGGCGGAGAAGATGGCTGAGGTGTATACGGCACTCTTCTACGGGTCAGACCCATGGGAAGCATACAACGTGCGGAGACGAAAGTGGGTATGGAATGGGGAGGAGACGGGCATGAGTAACATCGGAGTGGATGATGACATGTGGCGTCTCGTGCAGGGCGATGCTGAATTAGAGGAGAACTACATGCACGCTGGACAGAATCTGATTGCTGCTGTATTTAAGTTTCAAGATCGGACGATGAACTAAGAAATGAACAGGATTACCAACCGGGTTGTATATAGTTTGGGATATGGTGAATCCATTATGGAGCGGCTCTTTGATTTATGTGCTTGAAGTTCTGTAGCGTTTGGATAGCGAGGTAGCGTTCCTGAGTCAATGCTAGTGACATGATATCTCTTTCATATTTGGTGTGATGAGTTGGTATTAGGGGCATTACCAACATTGTGTGTGCATCTTTCTAGTCCATACGGAGATTACTGCTGGGGACATGGGGCTAATCTACGAATAATTGCAAAGTGTTTCAAAGACGTAGATCCCGGGAAAGCCCATCTCAATGCATACACGTATTCGTGCGATTTTCAACTGGCAGGAGCTACAGTAGAACTAAACCTCCTTCAGGCAGGGCCCTGACAGCTTCTTCCACACAGAAGCACAAAGCCACATATCGATCGATCGTGCGGCACGCCTATTATCCACCTTTCCAGAAGACGGACCGATCCGGACGGCCCCGCAACTCAAATGAGATAGTCTATTTTGTGTGTGCCAAGAGAGTAAGAATCTGGGACTGGGCTTGTTTTACGCGTTCTACGAGTTACCTAATAGGTATTGAGGCTGGGGGTGCTCGGGCGTCTCATTATCCAGAAGCCCCTTTTGGGAACATCGCTGTGTGGGAGTTTTGGCGCCCGTCAGCACCTTAGGCGAGGGACCCGCGACGGTGCTCTAGAACTAAGCCCCAAGGAGCAGAGGGGGGAAAGCAGAATCCGGGCGCGGCATTTGCTATTCCGCAACATAGCAGCAGCCACCTCACAAGCTCGATCATATACTGCCTGGGCCATTACCGTTTCTGACAGGGGCATTCATGCAAGATTTTTAGGGTCACAAAGTCAAAAATCTTGAACGAATGAATGAAAGAACTGCTGGATGTGCTGGAAGAGGTGGAGGTAACACACTGAAAGCCAGCACTCGGGTCGTCGGTCAAGATCTGGTCGGACTCCTGGCAGCCCACACAGCTGAGGTTCGCCGTGCTACCACACGTGCCGACGTCGACGGCAATAAAGCCGGCTGGACAATCACAGCAGGACCAGGTCCAGTTGTTCCGCTGATACTGACATTCACAACAACAGGCACCGCGGCAGCCGTCGCCCGAATCGACCGTGGCGCGTAGCTGAGAACTTGGTTGTAGGCGCAGACTAGAGGACTGTCGACATCACCACATAAGTCCAACCGCTTCTCACACTGTCCTGGATCTCCAATCCTCGTCCCGTCCAGACAGGCACCAGAACAGCAGAAGAAGGCATTGCCAAGCATCGGACCTTCGGTGGTACAAGTACCCCGTCGTGTCGGCGTATATGACTTGGCTGCACACGCGAAGGAGACGTACACAAGATGAGCAGAGCATACGACGGAACCGTTGTGGAAGAAGTTGCTCTGTTGTGCTGTCAAAGCTAAATGATGTAAGAAGAAAAGGTACGGTTACGCTGATATCATTTTTGGTGCCTTCGCCCTCTTATGGGGATCTTGATTGCCTTATATCAACTACATGGCTGATTGAAGCACAGCTTTCCTGGATTCCGAAACGCCCCCTGCGCACGATCTAAACCTGCGCCATTAGATCACAATCGACGCAGGGACAATTATTGCCCCTGAATTTCATGTAGCAGATACGGAGTACCTCGTCATTGACTTCCCTTCTGTGGACGAGGCCGCACGCGTGAACACTATTACTGTACGTGGTTTTGGCTGCGGACGAACACTGGCTGCTTGATGTTCACGAATCAGGGACGCTGAGGCCGAATGAGGCTCTGAGGGCGGGCAGGACGCGATGCCGAAAGGACGCTGGCGCAGGCTCGCGAAGGGTTCAGCTGGCAGGGCAGTTGGGCGAGTCTGGGAAAGGCTTTTAGCACGCCTCGCCCAATGAGACGCGGCAGCATTCAATAGATCCAATTCCCATCCCAAAACAAGCAACGCCGCTCTGGCGACGACGACGATAATTATTAATGGCAGCGCCAGCCAGTCACACGCAGGCCAATGCGATACCCGGCGTTCCTACCACGTCCCCAGCGGGTCTGGATTCGAGGGAGGCTCGAGCTCCTCCATCCTCCACTGCCCACATCCTCCCCAACTGCCGTCGTGGCGGTCCGGCGATGCGTCCTTTCTGGACCCGACTTGCCCTCTTTGGGCCAGGTCAATAAAGACGGATCAAATGGCTGTGCGACATGCATCATGAGATGAATGGCTTCAGCAGTTCAGCCACCTGCGACTTGGCCAGATGCGTGCTCCCAGGACCGAAGAGGGCAAGCTCTCCATGGGATCGCATGGCTTGAGGCTGACTCGCCCGCACCACATATCCAGCTCACCGCGCAACGCATTACCAGGAAAGCCTCGTCCCTTCCGACGTCGCGTTCCTTTTCATCTTTCTTTCCGCACACGTATCGACGCGCGCTGGATCGTTTTGCTCGCTGCTTCCTTCCAGCCTTGCCTGCCCCGCGTTCGTTCTCCAGTTCGAGTGTGCAGGTGCGCCAAGCGCTTTCCACTACCGCTTTGGAATCTGGATCTGAGTTCGGGCTTGCCTGATCTCGTCTGATCTTTTGTCTGGTCTTGTCAAGTTATCCGGTTCTCAATATGGCGGCAGCTGCGGCTCCGATCTCTCTTCCTCCGGGTTGGGAATCAGATTATGATGGTACAAGCGAGAGGTGGTTCTTCGTTCACAAACCGACTGGCTACACCCAATTCCTCTTTCCCAGGGCAGGCGATGAGCTCACTCGCATCGCCGACCTCGCCCAACCGCAGCCCCAGTCCAAACCGACACCGGAGGCCCTCGAGAGCAAAATCGAGGCCATGACGGCCTCGCAGACTCCGTATCCAAATGATTCTCACCTACCTCCCACTCCGCAGGCAACTCCTTCCCAGCAGACCTACCCAGTTAGAACTCCAAGTATAGCTAGTGTGACATCCACCCAGGAAGCAACGACTCCAGGTCCATACTCGCCCAACCAGATATCCCCCATCTCGCAACTCTCAGCGCAGTCTGCAACAGGCGGTGTCCGCCGGAAGGCCGTGGGCGCTTCCATTCCTGCGCCAGCTGCTCGACCAGCTACGGCCACACCGCAGCCTCCTCAGTATCAGATGCAGATGTTGCCGCAGACAACTCAGCCAGGTAATCAGACTCAGCAGCAACAGCAGGTACCTTCTCCAGGAGGGCAGTATCAACTGGCAGCAGCAAGCCCCACCTCACCCTATGCCCCGGTTCCTCCAACTGCTCCACTTCAGCCAACTGCTCCAATCCCTCCAATAGCTCCGGCACAAACTCCCCAACCGCAACCCCTCAGCAGTCAGGCACAGCAGCCAGGGCAATATCAGATCCCACAGCAGGCGGCGGATCAACGTCGGTATTCTATGGTTCCGGTTACCCAACAGCCAATCTATGTTCAGCCAGTCAATACCAGACCCCAGAGCTACATTGCTCCCACGCAGCAGCAACCACAACATGTTCCCAACGGCCAGGTGCAAACTCCTTCACCTCAATCACCTCTGGGCCAGGTTTCACCCACACAACTACAACCTCATTCTGTCCAGCCTGGAGCTCCTCTGACGCATGTGCAAAGTCAGCCGCAGATGCTGAGTCCCACGGGGCAAGTCCAGCAAGCTCCTCCAGGTGTGCAGCGTGCCCAGTCAGACCCGTCCATCCAGGGAGCCACAATCTATCAGCCTCAACCAGGCCAGACACAGTATATCTATACCCAGGGAGGTACTCAGCTGGTTACTTCTCCAGGAGGTATCGTGCAACAGGGACAGGTCGTCCAAGCGGGTACTCCAATCTACATGACTGCAGATGGTACGCTGGTGCAGCCTCAGGTCCAACAGATTCCGAGTCAACCAGGCACTGTCTATATGATAGCCGCCCCGCAAGGTCAATCTGTGTCCTCGCGCATGGCTACAAGCGGCATCAAGACCACCAAGGCAGCACTGCATACATCTAAAGATATCTATCATGCATCGAAGAACTGGGTGAAGACAAATCCACTTAAAGCTGGAGCAATCGCAGGTGGTGTTGTGGGTGGTGTTGCGGCAGCAGCGGAGTACTGTGGCGTATCTGTCCCGGTCCCGAGTCCCCGCACTGCGATGAAGTTATACAACACCGGCAAGAAAATGTTGAAGAAGCCAATTGCCATGGCACAAACAAGTCCGAGCAGCGCAGCATATAAGAGGCCGATTGCAAGTCAGCCAGGACAAGTGGTCACAATTATGACACCGCAGGGCCCCGTCCAAGGAATTGTCCAAAATGTACAGCAACCCGGCCAAGCTACACAGCCGCTTCAGGGGACACAGGTGCAATATGTTAGCCCAGGTGTACAACAGACGATCCCTCAAACCTCTTATCAGCTCGCTTCTCAGGCCGTTCCTCAAGTTGTGCCCCAAAACCCCTATCATCCTGACTCTCAAATCGTCTATCAACCCGTTCCCCAGGGGGCCTCTCAGACTGTTCCACAAGCAGCTCCTCAAGGTGTACCGCAAAATATTTCTCAGGGTGTTCCTCCAGTCACCACTCAAGGTGCCTCTCGAGCGGTTGGACGAAAAGTGGTTCCACATACACAGGCTCACCAACCACAGCCTTCTCAGTCTCACCAATCGCAACATACGCAGACTCACCAGCCACAACATACTCAGACTCACCAACCAGTTCATCAACAATCGCACCAATCATATCACTTACCTCACCAACACTCGCAATCACAGCAGAATCCATTGCTGCATACAATTGAGCAAGCCCTCCATACTCAGCATCATCCCCAACATCATTCACAACACCAAAACACGTTACAGTTCTCTAATCCAAATGATTCAAACTCCATCCAACAGCAATATCAACAACAATACAATCAGGCCTATCAACAGACAACTCAGCAGTACCAAGGGCAGTATGACCAATCGTACCAGCAGACGACGCAGCAGATCAATCAACAGGTTTCAGGATCTGGCAATCAATATAGTCCTTCTCTCGAGTTCAACTCGGTCTCATTTGGGTCGCAGGATCAAATCGATACCTCTCAGCAGACTGTAGACCCAATTCAGTCGAGTGACGGTCTTTCCACGGATATAGTAGGCTCTCCTACATTTACCAAGACAAAGATACTACGAGCAGGGCTGACATTGAACTAGTCTAACATGTTAAATAACATGACACTCTCTTCTGGTCAGCAACCGTCATCCTCTCCCTCAACGCCTCCGCCCGACCAATCACAACCCGCACAGCCAGCCACCTTCGACAGCTCATTGTTGACAGATATGAACGGAATGCCTCTTCAAGATGCTTCATCCTTCAACCCATTGGACATGTCAGGAAGTAATGATGCCTCAGCCTCATTCTTCCAAGCTCAATCTTCTTCTGTAGATGTATCGTCTTTCCAGGATTTATCCGGTGGTGTAGTAACAGCATCGTCTTTCCAAGAAACTACTGCATCCTTCCAGGATACTACATCTTCATTCCAGGACACGACATCTTCATTACAGGACACTACATCGTCTTTCCAAGATACAACCACCTCGTTCCAGGACACTACATCGTCTTTCCAAGATACAACCACCTCATTCCAGGACACAACAGCCTCTTTCCAAGATACCACATCATCTTTCCAAGCTACATCAACCTCTTTCCAGGACACAACGTCATCTTTCCAAGATACGACATCATCTTTTCAAGACA
Source organism: Scytalidium sp. 3C (assembly GCA_000743665.3). Taxonomy (NCBI): domain Eukaryota; kingdom Fungi; phylum Ascomycota; class Leotiomycetes; genus Scytalidium; species Scytalidium sp. 3C. The sequence continues at coordinate 72,268 of JMRO03000008.1, read as the reverse complement.
CGACAGCATCCTTCCAAGGTACAACGTCTTCTTTCCAAGATACTACGTCATCTTTTCAGGACACAACATCATCTTTCCAAGATACAACAGCTTCTTTCCAGGACACGACAGCATCCTTCCAAGACACAACTGCCTCTTCTTTTGACATGGGATCCGCATCATCATTCACTGTGGATTCTTCCTCCTACGATGTGACTTCCTTGGGTCAAGGCACTGCAGTCATCACGACCGACACAAGTTACTTCTCCAGCACGGATGTCGGAGGCACAGATACGACGTCGTTCTTTGATACGCAGTCCACGACAATCATTGATGATGACTCTGATGGTGGAGGCTTTGACATGACTAGTTTTACAGATACCTCGAGCTTTACAGATGATACCTTTTGTTAAACTGGCATTTTCTTTTGGTTACGTGTCTCTAGATACGAACATTTACGAAGCACTGGAGTTTGCGGAAATTTTATGGCATAGCATATATTTATATATTTTTAAATTGGTCCTAGACCTATAAGTTGCGACGATAGATGCTTATCAATATACGCAAGAACCAATTATGCTATCAGACATAAGCCTAGGGGTCATGAGTCTTAAATGTCCGATGTTCATGTATGGTCCTATACATAATTGTTCATCTTTCCAGGAGCAGACATATACCGCTCCTATTCTCCGTCTTCAATTATTGAATCTGCGCCGTCACTTCTCTACCATTCTCCTTCAGTTTCTTGGATCAAATCTTATATGAGAAGAGACACGACCATTATCCCGTATATCTAGGTAGCTGTGATTTTTACGGCGAGGAAGGAAAAAAGACAACTCAGGGACTTTTGAGTGGCCACTATGTCAGCATTAATTGTTAGTTAATTACAGAGAAGATCACGGGCACAACGTAGGGACAGTATTATCAAGCTGTTAAGGGGAAGGAGAATGTCAACGTTAAGCAGCATTGTTTATTCAAAGCTATTCAGGACTGTAACATACAAAAAAAAGACTAACCAATCGAGGAATTGAAAAAGGAAATAAGAATAGGAAGTTCCGTTGCTTTTTTCATAACTTCATCTATGTACTCGTATGAAATGAAACTCCGAGAAGTATCTCCTACATTACTCTTGTGCTTATTGATAAGGTCACGGAACTAAGCTTCAGCCTTTTTCGCGACTTGCACCCGCCCGGTTCTGTTCTCTGAGGTTATATCTGTTCCAGGCGATACGTCAATGCCGCTCATTCGTCAATCGCCTGGAACATATCTATTATTTTTCCTGTCGGGACTCGGGAGAGGCGGGAGGTTTGTAATTTATGTCAAATATACGCTCCATTGCAGCGCGGCCCGCCTCAGGTATTTCCGCGGGCCTAATCTTCTCTGCCAACTTCTGTAACCCGTCGGAAAGGCGCGTTCGAAATTTCTTATATGTAACTGTTGATTTTGATGCCACTTTGGCAAATCGTGTCTTTGATTTGGCATCTGCGTTAGGTTCGCTCTCTGCCGGTGGGGAATCAATGGGTTCTTCTACGGAGGACTCGGCATCTTGATTCTGTATATCCTCAGGATGGAGAGTCACAGGATGGGATAGTGCCTCCATTATTTCTAGCACCGAACCATGTCCTGATACTTCCTGGTAGGCTTTGACGATAGCAGTAGAACTGGCTGGGCATATTCTGTCCATAGTCTCTCGGCCAGCCTCATTTAGGGCCCCGTCAGCATAACTTCCGCAGACAAAAGTCGTCCAGTTCTTGACCGATTTAACCACGTCGTCTCTGTCAGCTCTGAACCATTCAGTATGAATTCTCCCACAACGGTCGCATTTTTCCACCACTCTTTTGTCCCTTAAATCCGCTTTCACAAGGGTCTCCACTCGATACGCGCCAACAAATGGCTTTGAACTCCTATAGTAGGGCACTGTGCCAAATGCATAGCAATTATTCGGATGTTGGAGTCTCTCGTCAACGGTCTGTTTCTTTGTCCATCCAACTTTGACGTTACCGTTATCATGAAGAAGGACATACACGATCCCTTCAATGCCGTCTTTTGGACTGAACTTCTTATCAATGTGGTGTATGATACGGCTTCTACGTCTCATTAGATTGGACTTTTCAATTACTTCTTCACGCATTTCGGGGGGAGCGCTATTCGTCAACTCTTCCAGGACGCCCTCAAGCTTGGGGTCAAGTACGGAGACATCCACTTCGTCTTCCTGGTTTTCCTCGTCTTCCTCATCCTCCTCATCTTCTTGACGGGGAGTGACCAAGCTTGCTTCGCCTAACTCGTGCAATGTGCTGCCAGGACTAGTGACTTCAGAGTGAAGTGTAGAATCTTCCGGAGAAGAAAACGTCGACGTCTTAGTTGAAGACGTCGTCAGGACACTGAGCTCTTCGTATTCTTCAGCCTCCTCTCCTGGTTCTTTAGCCTGCTCATTTTCTGCCGCCAGGTAATTAGAGTTCCTTGGAGCAGCATCATTGGATGATATATTAGAAATCAAAACATTGCAATCTGATGATGAGATCGTTTCTGGCTCTGTTGAGGTTTTGGCGAAACGTCCTTGCTTCCAGTCTTCAAAATTCTTCATCACCTGACCGATGTGCTCGTGACAATGAATAGCCTCTAAGAAAGTCTTTACGCGCTCGCAGAATTCGTGATCGTCTTGTTGGTATTCTTTCAGCTGGCTGAAATATAATTTATGATACTCAGCATTATTTCGTTTCGCTTCCCCTCGATGGTTTCGGCATGGTCGTGGATTGGACTTCTGGTACGATATACCAACGCAACAATCCAAATCCAGGTCAAATGGATCTTCGTACTTGGTAACTAACAACGACTTAATTTCATCCAACACCGAAGGAGCTGATGAGTTCTGAGCTGTCATTTTACACGGTCGATAGTTGGTAGATGAAGCGGTTTACGAGTCTCTGTAGCGTTGTCGAGTCAACCTGGGTTCGGGCTGGGTATTAGACTCTTAGGTGAGCACGTACAAGACAGTAAAACGGAGTGCCCGTGTTGGAAAGTGACACTAATGCATGTCAGACGCAGAATCACATCCAATGTAACTGCAAACCTGCTAGATCAGGACGTTTCAGAAACGAGGCTGGAATAGTCGTACGCGGAGCACCGGGTGTAACATAGCTTTGGGATGAAAATCCTTGTCCACAAAGGCGTTTACCGAGTGAAGAGTAGCAAGCTTACTACATGGCGTAGTATTTTCTGGAGTTCCGTATGAGATACCCGGCCGTGGCCGTGGGAGCTGCCTCCTGAGCCAGTTATGCTACCCTTCGGCAGCAACTTTCCCCATTCATGATTTCGCTCTCGGCTTACACCACCATGCCCACGGTTTCTGAATAGTTATAACTATCACCTTTGCTTATAGTTGATGTACATAGGCTGGCTTAACATATATCAATCCAAATGTGTTCGATATTCTTTGTGGAGGCTTAAGATCAGTAGTCTGGCACACATTACGCTCGGGATGAATATAGCTATGCTGCTGGATATTGAGCAGACTGGTTGTTGATTTGAGCGTGATTGCTTGGCTTGCGTGCCCGCCTTTCCAATTGACATCATTGGTAGTGATAGTACCTGAGATACAACTGATTCTTAGTTATTTGCTTTTGGGAATGGGAGTTTAAACTGGGTTCAAACAGTGCTACCTAACCTAAAAGCATGGGTCACAGTGGGGGTCAAACCAATCAATTGGAGCATTTTTGGTTAGTTGCTGAATTACAATTGTTGCCAAGAGCTAAAATTAGAAGTTCCAACTCGCTCAGCCTGACATGGGATTACTTACGTATACCCCGGCTAAAACTTCAGCGACACAATGCTAAAGATGAAGGGATTAAACAGAGATCAAAATGCCGAAAACCTGAACATAGACCTGAAAATAAGTACTGATGCCTAGGGTTATTTCAATCTTCACTTTCAAATGTAGCACAGACTGGAACTACTCAAATACTGAATTGCAGCCCTCAGGTCTCCAGAGTATTCTGTCCAGTGTTGGTGGTGATGAAACAACCCATATCAATCTCAACAGCTAAGTCGCCAAACGGCAGTAATTCATGCTCATAATTATTTCACTCAGGACATGATTTTATGAATATACTAAATCATCAGCAGCTTGGCCCGCTGAGAATTATTACCAATTTGAATATGAGCTCGACGATGACGTTCAGCAACGAATCATGCGACTGCACTAGCCGATTAGCATCTCTGGTCAGCTATGCGGCGAGCATACACATAACGCGTAGGGACAGGTTAGCAAAACTGTCCCTGGCAAGGGTAAGCGAAAGCGTTAACCTGACCACGAATTTTGATTATGTAATCTCGCTTAAAAATATTTCACCGAGCTTTTACCATTGCAAACTCATAAAATACTGAAGTTTTTAATATATTAGGAATAAATTTATAATATATTATTAATTTATTAAAAACCTTAATATATTTCATAAAGTTTGAAACGATATATTTTACTGTAGTTATAGGATTTTGTAGTACTATATTCTACTGTAGTTACAGGGCCCTTTAACGACATACCCAACTGTAGCTACAGGGCCTTGCAGCGATGTACTCCACTGTAGCTACAGGGCCCTTTAGCAACATACCAAACTGTAGCTACAGGGCCCTTTAGCAACATACCAAACTGCAACTACAGGGCCTTGCAGCGATGTACTCCACTGTAGCTACAGGGCCCTTTAGCGACATACCCAACTGTAGCTACAGGGCCTTGTAGTGATGTACTCTACTGTAGCTACAGAGCTCTTTAGCAACATACCCAACTGTAGTTACAGGGCCTTGCAGCGATGTACTCTACTGTAGTTACAGAGCTCTTTAGCGATATATCAACTGTAGTTACAGGGCCTTGTAACACTGTAATTTACTGTAGCTATAGGATAACATACTCTACTATACTATAGGGCTTTTTAATGATATATCTTACTGTAACTACAAAATTCTTTAGTAATATACCTTTCTGTAATTACAGTGTTCTTTAGTAATATATTTTATTATAACTATTATATTTTAATTTTCATATTATATTATTTAAATATTAATAAATATAATTACGGAAAAAGGTCGGAAGAGGATATATTAGTCATAAATGGGACATGTTAGCCTTCTAAGCCTGAAAATTCGGGCTTTCAGGGACATGTTAGCTAACCTGTCCCTACGCGTTATCTGCATCCTCGCTATGCGGCCCGGGTGACTAGGCGCAATATCCGGAGCGGAACACAGCCAATAGAAGAGAGAACGTCCATAGATGATCCTGCACGTCAACTGGTGTACCTCCCCATCATGTGACAGCCAATCTGGCATTTGAACCAAGAATGACATGGTGGAAAGGTACAGTGGTAGACTCTCCAGATCCAAGAGCTACCAGCAAAAGTATGGAAAAGGTATGCGGGATTCCTGAGCTCCTTGAGCACATCCTACTCTTCCTGCCTATATCTGCGCTCCTGAAAATCACCACACCTTTCAAAATAAACAAAAAATTCATTATTACTATCTGCTGGGTATGATAACTGTCTAAAATATTATCTAAAACAATAACGATTTTACAACAGTTGCTAATCCTTTCCCGGAATGCTGGATACAGACGGCAGAACCCTTTGACAATTGTCGGGGTCTGGGTGCCATCCTCAGCCTTGTTCCCATTTTCAGTGCCATTCGCCTTTGCTCATTCATAAGAAACGGGTGCCTAGGCATCTGCATTCTCTTTCTTCGTGGAAGCCTCAGCAGGAGCGCCGTCACCATTTTCCTCTTTATGCTCATCCGGTTGGGGTCTGCAGGCCCAACGCGTCAGCAAGCAATTCAATCATCAGCAGCCATCCAGCAAGCCTTATTCTTCCAATCGAACCCGAACATTCATTTCCGTAACTATACAGACTCTCATAAGCATAGACTTGCTCAGTTCGACACGTCAGCTTCAGAGGCGGTCTCCCAGGTAGTAGGCAGCGATGGTGACGGCATATATAGCCTTAATCCAGTGCTAGCACACTTCTTCCATTTCTGGTTTCAAGTCAAGATCAGTAAGAGTGGATTTAGGTTTACAAGCCATGCCAATTTCAAAGATTTGAAATTTGCCAGCGACGACGATCGAATTTCTGCCTTTATGCGCCCAGAGGCCTCGTGGCGCAAGATGCTCATTAGCCAACCAAGTATACCACAACTGAGGATATTAGATAAGATGCATCACAGAGAACGCACATCATACCAAGCACACATGGTGAACTTACGAGACAGGCAGCAGGGACTGGAAGGAGTACGCATGGGGACCTTGTATGACATTACAGCCGAGTTCACGCATGGACGACGGGTGGCATGGTTCAACGTTCACTGGGACTGCTTATCAGACGCATTAACAGAACAAGATCCACGGCACGTTCAATACGCAGCTCGTAGGCTACCAGCAGGTACTGTACTGAATAGGTTTTCAGTTCCTGAGATGAATGATTGCTGTGTAGAGGAACAGTACATGACGTTAGTGCTGGCTAAAACTAGTCAGTGTAGGGGTGGGTCAGTACGGCCCGCACCCAAGCCAGACTCACCATTTGTAGCTAATAGGCCGCTATCGGTGTTGCGGCCACGGCCAGGACCACGACTGCTCCTGCCCCGCCCCAATTTTGCCCCGGCCCACACATTAGGCTGAGGTTCCATTGATTTTGATGAGTTGTTTTGAATCCTCGCGATGTTATGTGGCATATAAGTAAATAAATGAAAGCTTTTTCCTTCAAGTTTAGATTTTGAATAATCTCTGTAAACAAGGAGCAACAACAATACTCCCTTGGAAGCAAATAGACATTCCTAGAATAAGATTCATTTGTGCCTGAAACTGTTTACCGTCAGAATGGCTTTTTCAGCTCGCTATATCTCCAAATCCACTTCAGAATACCACAGTTTCCACATGTCCAAAGTAGAACTGTTATACTCCCTTATTAATGAATGGGTAATAAAAGCACTAACATTCAACTTTAAATGTAGCTTTTTGCCGTTTATCACTATCAAACTAGGAATTAAGGTACTTATATCATAATCATAGCACCATTATTCACTGGGCATGTGATATCCTTTGCTCTGGATATCACGTGATGAGCTGAATGAGGCCATCTCCATATGTACAGCAGTGGCCATACCCGCTGGTAGAGAATTTTATGAAATAATCGCAGAATCTATTATGCCACATTTATCTCCTAACGCGTTTGCGTAGCAAAAATGGTGACCTCAGATTTACCATCTTATCAGTATGAGCCGCTGCTGGAAAACCAATTCCGGATCCTTGAAATTACTGCTGTCCATCCAGAGATCAGCTGCAGACTTGTCACTTGTGTAGCTGGACAGACCCCTTCATTCTCTGCTCTTTCATATGCCTGGGGCTCTGAGCCGAACACAAAGTCCATAATCTGCGATTATGCCCGATTTCTCATTACATCTCATCTATATGAATGCCTAGTAAGCATTTTCCTCGAAAACGGGCCCACGAGGCTCTGGGTTGATGCCATCTGCATCAACCAAAGTTCCGATCGTGAGAAAGCATCACAGGTGGCTAAGATGCATCGCTTATATTCCAACGCCGATTTGGTCTATGTGTGGCTTGGGCAGGTTGGTGACAGGAGCGATGAAGCAATGGACGCCATCAGAAATGTCCACCTTCCAGAAGATAGCAAAAGCATTTTGAGAGATCAGTTGAGCGACCGGCTCCTGCATCTGAGATCTCAAGCGCCCAAACTGTTTGACCGAGAACTCTTTAAGCCGATTGCGGCGCTAAGCAGAAGATCCTGGTTTAAGAGGCTCTGGGTGGTTCAGGAGTACGTTTTAGCAAAGTCTGTTGTTTTTCTCTGCGGTAGGAAGACGTTAGATAGTAGAAGACTACGAGATACACTGCAAAAGATATCGATATACTCGTTTGGAGATGGAAAGTTCTCTTTGGCTGCCGAAGAACAGCTTTTCGAAGGATATAACGCATTTCGAGAGCTCGAGAAAATTAAGGAAAACTACAACAGTGGAACAACACTAACCTTTTTTGACTATGTTATGCTTGGACGGTCCCGTTTAGCAAAGGAGCCAGTAGACCGAATCTATGCCATGTTAGGGCTAATAGAAAGCAGTGACACAATTTATGCGGCCAAGCTACCTATCGACTATTCAGAGGAGAACAGGACTAAATATTGGCGAGTCTACACCGAGTTCGGGAAGATTGCATTACAGAAAGAGCCCCATCTCCGCCTTTTGTCTTTCTCGAGCTCAGATGAGCGGCCGGAAGGGTTGCCGTCATGGTGCCCGAATCTCTGCTCCCCAGCTACACTAGACAGATTGGATGATCCCAACGTTTACAAGGCTGGCTGGCCGTGGAAGGATCACCTCAGCATCGTCGGCCCCGATGGTTGCAAGGCACATCCACACTTCAAGTCTCCCCAGGAAAGTCACGTAACTGTCAGAGAAAATTCCAACACGATCTCCATCTGGGGCGCGAGACTAGACAACATTCGCGCTACACTCCCGAAGAGTGGATGGAGCACTTCTGATGAGCCAAACGATTTAGCCACCATTCAGAGACTTGCAAAGGGGATATTGAGATGGTTTGAGGAATCTGAGAAGTTTTGTGCAACATATGGCAAATATGAGAAAATACCGTCTCCTGGCAGAACAGTGTGGAACAAAATCCTCACTATAGCAAACTCTCCAGATAGGCGCCCAAAGCCGGATGAAAGAAATCATGACGAAGCCAAACTCATCGCCACTTCTGACACGACGGCCTCAGCAGAGAGCTTTAGTCCAGACCAGCTTGCGACCCAACCACCCTCCACAGCTCTCGACAAGCCTGGGGACAATGCGACGCATCCGGAGAGTCTGATGCCAACTGAAGAAGACTCAGTAGTTGATACACCTTACCTATTTATGGTTGAGGCACTGAAAAAATCACTCAGCCTAAGTCCAAGGGAAGAACAGATGGGGGAGGTCCACAAATATATATCGGATTTCGAGTTGTTCTGGGCATGGTTGTTATTTATAGATAATGATTGGAGTGGCCGAGCACTCTTTGCGACAAAAGATGGATATCTGGGATGCGCACCAAATGATGTCACTGAAGGAGATGTGGTGTGCATGTTGTACGGAGGAAGGACGATGTACGTCCTGAGGGAAGAGGAAGGCGGCTATCGGTTCATCGGCGAAGCCTATGTATACGACTGTATGGACGGTCAGGTATTTGAAATGCTTGATCAAGGGTTGATAGTAGAGGAAGAGTTCTCCATTTTCTAATGTTTGGCAGTTGGTGGCTATTCTCAATGTTGATATGGAGAGCAAATCTACTTCAATTTGTGTGTAATATTGCCCATCCTACCTCCACGATAAGGGTCTACGTGTCCTTGAAACTGTTCACCATTGGACTGTCTTGCGGATAAATGTTATATTTTCGTTGCGGATTCACTGGTCCACTGGAACGCTAACCTCCGCGCGTACCATGATTCTCTCTGCGCAAGCGTATTATGATGTTGTGATCAGACCACCTTTAAGAGAACCTTCATCCTGGGATACGCCATTGTTCGTGTTTCCAGTGAACTGAGTACGTTGTATAGCCACAGGATATCAATACCTCTGCAGTGAGAGATGGCGAGCCTAGCTCTCTGGTTCCAAGAGGGAAGTCTATTTTGAGACAGTCCACCCTCCTAACACGTCATTCCGACCTCTCTAGATAAGATGCTCGCCATGAGAGATTTCTCGAGCATATTACGACTGCATATACTTCTGGATACTGCTCAAGGGGAATTAAAATTATGTTTCGCAAATATGATTGTTGATGTTTACCTCAAAATTGGACCGGGTATGATGTTGCATTCTGCATCGGGCGAATGTTCAAGCGAAGCCAGCTTCTTTGACACTATATCAATGCTATCCAACACGCTACAAGCTTGTGGAAGTTTTGCTCCAAAAGATCCTGTGTTTGGTAACGGAATTATGGCCCATGATCTCAAGCATAGCGCCTGAACGGATGAGCTTCAGTGTTGAAGACATAATCGTCCAAGCTGATAACATCTGGAGGCGAGAATATCAGATAGAAGTATTTCAAAGTTTCGCAAGTCCAGAAACTCTATGTCAACCGAGTTAGTCAAGAATAACAGGTTCATAACTTGGGGGATTCAACGCACCTCCATGGAGTCCTCTTTCTTCGTCTCGCCCACAACGGTAACATCCTCGATAGCAGAGTTTGCGAACTGGGTCTTGGTTGATTTCATGATACTCTGAAACATATCCCAGGCTATTTCACGAAGATCCTCCTGTCCCGTAATTCGATATAGGATAAAAATACTCTCAATAGCCTCAGGACGGAGAAGGTACCGCGGATCACGCGCATGTTTGAAGCCCTTCGGTAAGGACTGGTCGCCATCCTGCCTCCACCTCTCTTCATCCCATTCACATTCTTGGAGTCCAGGTGATTTACAATCGAGCAGACTGAATCTCTCCGGCATGAGTCCAGTGGGGAAGGCTTTGTAAGCCCATGCACAACCACGGGCAACCCGTTTTCCAATATTAACGTGCTCATTTATGCCAAAGATCTTGCCACCAAGTGCAAACATACCCCCAGCAAAACAAGCTAGATGTTGAGCTTCGGTGGTTGTTTCAACTCCGCCGTCACGCACGTATGCATTTCCGGGAAACAGGATATCCGTACTGTCAGGAAGCATGGGTCTATAGAGAAGATGCTCAATCACCACATCCATTGCCCGGCGATACATCTTCTCATAAGAAGAGGCTTCTTCACGCCCATCAAGGAGGATATACATCTTGAGAAGATACTCATACAACGAATCGGCGAGAGCACCAAGCGAGAATTGTTTGTCTGCTCGGACATTTTCGTGCTTGAAATCAATCATGGTCGGCCACAAGCCAGGTAAGTGAGATTTTTCCTGGTTTCGCTCAAGAAATGCCCTGACACGATCTACGGCATCGTAGTATTTCCTAATCCCAGTGATCTGGGCCAGTCGGGTGAATTCCATTGATAGCGAAGCAGGTGCGGCGCTAGGATCGAAAGTTCTATTTATTCGTGTAGTCAGCAGTCCCTTCCCATATCTAAAGACATTATTGGTATGGAGATGATGTGCTATTTCTCCGCTACACATACCCAGCCATTTGAGATCCAGCTTTAGCATCTTCGAAAGTGAACCAGAAGCCTGGAATTCGGTTGGGAGTATCGAATGCCATATATAGCATCTCGCCCAGTTCCTGTGCCTTCAGGAGCAAGGCTCTTTCGCCACTCAACTCATATGCACTCAGCAGGCCACCCAGATGTCGGATGGTGATCTCGAAAAGGTTAACCCCCGTCTCTTTGGTAACATTCCAATTTATTCTCGTTGCAGCCCCAGCCGCCTGGTAGAACTCCTCCTTCAATCCCATAATCCACAGTGAATCCAAGCTGTCAACAAGTGTAGCTGCCCACCCTCCGAAGGGGTTTTTATGCCCACCGCTTACAGGCATCAATTCGTCGTGAAGCCAGGCATGTTCCTTGTAACTCGACCACGACTGAACGAATGCATCGTGCACCGCTTGTCGTCGTCTTTCTGTCTCGGTACTCGCTTGGTAGGACTGCGAAAAGTTGTGTTGCAATGGGGGTAGATCTTTCGGTTTACCTCTCGGGATTTGAGCTAGTGTATCGAGGGGATGGTGCTGTTGGACCTTCGACCAGTCGAATGTCGACTTCTGGAATCGCAAGGAAGACCGCAGGAGCCCAAAACCTATGAATGTATCGGAGGGGCGGATTAGGATGACAGCAAAGACAAATACGATTGCGAGGACAAGAAGTCGAGAGGTGCGTCGTGTTACCATGGTGGTGGGCGATAAAGGAGCGTCGAGGCTGTCGAAAAGAGCTGTCAAGAATCTCCGCAACGAAAAACGAACCAAGCTACCCTTTGAGAAACGAGCGTGAGAGTTGATGAGAGGAGACAGAAGCTAGGAAACGTTTCCTTAAACACCTCCATTGTGAAACCCCCCACCCCCGAAGATCGAAATCACGGTCGCGTCGATCGGATGGTTTGGAGGTTTCAAGAAATTGTGGAGAGCGTTAGTCACTCAGGTACAGCTACTGGAACTTGCGGCCCAGAGAAGGCTCCAGGCACAGACCCAACAGCGCGGTCCGGCCCAGATTCCGCGCTAAACCGAGCCACTCAGGGCGGGCGCCGCAGAGCAATACCAGTGAGGACTAAAGAGCCATCATCAGGGGCCTCATGTGCCACATATACTCGCGCTTCTAGTTCTGCTTAAAGCTTAATGCACAGCATCGTACCAGTTTTCACGGGGCAACCGGACACTCCCCTCAACCGGACAGTCTAAAAATAGTAACAAACAGTACTAACAACACCATTGTTTTACCACTGTAATTGCTACATATTTCTATCCAAATTATCACAAATATGTCGTCGGAAAGCTCTGAACCTGATTCAGAGGCTAAAATTTCTCTTCTAGAACGCGTTGAACTAGCATATGCTACTTGGAAAGCTTCAAAGGATACATTTTCCTGTCGAAAAATAGCACGTCAATATGGTATTCCAAAATCAACCTTTGTAGATCGAATTTATGGTACTATACCTCGAAAAACTATAAACCAACGACGGCAGAAGCTTACATTTGTTGAGGAAGACCAACTGTGCAAATGGGTATTACAATTGCAGGCTTGGGGGTAGTTACCTAGGGTAAAGCAACTTCGATATATGGTTGTTGAATTGCTCAGGAATAAAGGAGATAACAAGGAATTAGGTTATAATTGAGTTGCTCGATTCATTTTTTGATATCTTTAGCTTGAATCACGATTTATTGTTCTTCAAGATAGCCAACGAGTTTTAGCTCAAAATCCAGAGGTTTTACAAAGCTGGTTTAACTTGTTTTCTGCTATTAAATTAAAATATAATGTTGATTTAGAAGATATTTATAATATAGATGAAAAAGGTTATATAATAGGGGTGATTAGCAAGCTTAAAGTTATCGTTTCAAAGCATAATAAAAAAGCTTATATGACTTAGGATGGAAGCCGTGAATGGGTATCTTTTATTGAATGTATATCTATGGATAACAGGTTCTTTAGACCTTGGATTATATTCAAGGTTAAAGTATAGCAAAAATCATAGTTTAAAGTTATGCCTGAAGCTTATATTATTGTTTCTGAGAATGGATGAACAGATAACAAAATAGCTTTACAATGGTTGGAGATATGTTTTGAACCTGAGATTTATCAAGAGAAACACTCTGAAAGATGGCGTATGCTAATATTTGATAGTTATGTTTTATATATTAGTTCAAAAACTATTGAATTTTGTACAGATCATAGGATTGTACTATTGTGTTTGTTACCATATATTATATATTTGTTACAACTTTTTAACGTTGGTATATTTAAACCTTTGGCTCAAAATTATTGATATAGAGTTTATAGCCGTTGCAATTTTGGAGCAACTTATTCAATTGATAAAGTAGATTTCCTGGAGATTTACAAAAATGCTCGAATTGCAGCTATTATACCTCATAATATTGAAAGTTCATGGAGAAAAACAGGGTTATTATTTTTTGATTCAGAAGTGGTTTTGAGTTAATTTGTTAGTTAATTAAATCAAGTTAATTCAGAAGCTTTATCTCGTCCAGGGACTGCTAATTCAACTGCTTCTTCAGCTTATACACCTGTTAATATCACAGATATTCAACGAGTCTTGGAAAAAGTATTAGCAATATCTGATCTTCTTTCTCCTTCGAAAAAATATTTTTACAAAATTGGTAAAGCAGTTATACAAGCTGTTGCTCAAGCTGAGATCTACAAAGCTACAAATAATCAATTTATTGAAGCCTCACATCGACAAAAACGATGCTAGAATCACGAATAAGGACAGATCAAAGGTGCTAGAGTGTATAATCAGGAGGTACTAGAAGAGCGGAAGGCTGTAGCAGCTGAAAAAGCTTTTCAAGCTGAATTCAAAGCTTTAGGTAAATTAGGGCTTGAGTTATTCATAGCTCCAGGACCTAAATCACCTAAAAAAACAGTCAAAAAGCTTGTCAGTGCAACAGCTTGGAATACAGTTATTAGGCTATTCCTACGGCTAGGGCCCGAGTTATTTGCTACTGAAACTATAGCTATATCATCTACTAAATTATTTACTAAACCGCCGACTAAATCACCTACAAAACTGTCAATTAAGTCAAGGGATATAGAGGAGGATATAATTGTCGTGAAAGAACAGGTTAAAGCAGTACAATCAGTTAAAAATTATAGAAAACAACCAGTGATATCAGAGATTAAAGTACTGGAAACACTAAGGTTTAGTAGAATTGGAAGACAATTACGACCTTCCAAGCGAGTGCTAGATTAAGGCATAGTTTTAGGGCTGTTAAACTTCTTAAATTGAAGCTTGATTCATTGATTTGTAGCTTGTGAAGCTGTAGGATACTGTTTTTTGGTGGGGTCTGCTTATCCTGTATATCACGTGAGTGTCCGGTTGAGGGGAGTGTCCGGTTGCCCCGTGAAAACTGGTAACGTAATAAGTGACAGAAGTACAACACCAGCACAGTTCCATAGTCTTCTTGTTATGTACCGCTGCAGTAATCCGTAATGCTTCACCAATTGTCAAGCCGCTGACCTTTAGCAGTGGCCCCAATTTGAGGATGCGAACATGGTTATCAATACAGAGCTCACTCGTTTCAGAGCTCGGACTGAGTTATTGTACACCACAAGTCTCGTAGTTTGGTCGCGTGGGCGTTGGACGGCCTGCATAAATTATAATCGCTTTTCCATCTAAGGTTGGCCAAGGTGAATATCTCTTCAATTCCATCGCAAACCACCCTGCTACCCTGGGACGTTACTTCCTTACATCGGCTTATCTCATGGTTGATCACGATGCCGATACTTTCACGCTCTGGCAAGCCAATCCTTCACACTCCGAGAAACTTGTCCCCGTCGTCTCTGAGAGTATTGCCAAAGGCTGTACCAACAACAACGTCACAGCTGTAGTTCAACCTTCCACTTCCACTCTCGTAACACCAATTATCAACGGAACAAACTTGCCACCTCCAGTACAACAGGAACAGCATCACTCATCAGCAGGGTTGATTGCTGGAGTGGTAGTGGGTAGCGTTGCGGCACTAGCCGCTGTAGCCTTCGGAGTATTCTTCGTTCTTCGAAGGAGGAAACGTGGATCTGCGACTCAAATAATGTCAGAAGCGGGCAGTTTCGCAGAGGAAAGTAATGACAACAAGCGCATGTCAACCCTGAAATCAGTATACGAGGTACAAGCAAGCCCAAGACCGTACGAAGTACAGGGGAGTAATATTCAAGACGGAGTACATGAAATGGATGGCGGCATATACGGGTTCGCATCCTATAATATTCAACGATAAATGTATTATAACAAGTTATACCATGAAGATAAATCAATATTAATGAATGATGTTTTGCTAATGCTTACTAGGTTTGCATGATGGCACATCGGGTAATAACCGACTATCATGAAGAGCAAGACAAATTGAAAGCAATTAGTTATTCAAGCTACCCTGTCACAAGCTGTATGATCATCAACTATCCCAGGGTCAAGATACAAAATCTTGGTGTTCCCCTTTAAGTGATTAATCATCGGCTACTTATATCCAAAAGAGGCGACTCGGAACGCTAACTATTACAAGGAATGGGCAAAAGCCGTTCACATTCACTAGGTCTTACTGTACCCTACCTATCCCCGTAATCCCAGAATCCTCAGCCCCAGTTCACAAGCTTATATAAATCTCAACCGTCCAACGGCTCAGCAACAAAAGCTCACAATATATCCTGGCCGTTATTTGTATTTCTATTCTGAGCTACCACCATGCCCTCCAATGTAGTATTCGTCTTGGTCCATGGGGCCTGGATCGGCTCTGAGGATTGGGAACTCGTAACGCCTCTGCTCAAAGAGCGTGGCTACGAGAGCGCAGCAGTCGACCTACCGTCAACTTTCAGACCACCTCCACTTCAAACCATGGATCCGGATACCGAAGCCGTGCGTAAGGAAGTTGAGGCTCATGTTTCAAAGGGTAAAGACGTTGTCGTCGTAATGCATTCCTACGGAGGGTATCCCGGTAGTGAGGCCATGAAGCACTTTATAGATAACAACGACGGCGCCAATGGCAGGGGCAGAGTCATCCGCTTGGTTTATCTTTCCGCATTCATCCCCACTGCGGGAATAAGCTTTCTAGATTCAATGGGTGGTAAACCTCATCCTGATTGGATTGTTTCCGTAAGTACAAGCCAAAAGCCATGAAACACATTGATGGTTTGGCTAATCATGATATAAGGGAGATATATTCGAATCAGGACACGGGATCGCGAAAATGTTCCCAGATATGCCTCGTGAAGAAGCCGAGAAATTCGTTCGCAATGTCAGACCAATGGCATATGGCACCATGGGCACTAAGCCAACGGTTGAGCCATACCGCAATATCCCAGCGGCATATTGGCACGCTGTGTTAGATCCGTTCCCACTCGATTATCAGAAGGCAATGGTCGCAGCGGCATCGGAGAGGGCTCCTGGAATGTTTGATCTAACGGTAGAAGTCCCATGCGGACATATGGGACCTTATACGGTTCCGGATAAGGTCGCTGACTTCTTAGTCAAAACTGCTACAACAGCTAAATAAAACATCCATTGTGAGTAATATTCATGTGGGCTTGATTGGCTTAGGGCTTAAATATCCAGTGTAGTAAAAGAGAATCTTTTTATGAATGGCTACAAAAGAGGATATAAAATAATAAAGGCTAAAAACACAATATGCCTCCCAACCGATAAAAGCAAAACTAAAGATCTCAGATATTATATTGCGCAGTATCTAGATATAATAAGCTCTATAATCTTTGACCTCTATTCCAATGGGACATATGCGTGTTGGATGCTCCTGATCCAGCTAAACCAAAATTGTCTTCCTCAATATGGGAACCGCCTGAGACAC
This sequence comes from Scytalidium sp. 3C, assembly GCA_000743665.3. Taxonomy (NCBI): domain Eukaryota; kingdom Fungi; phylum Ascomycota; class Leotiomycetes; genus Scytalidium; species Scytalidium sp. 3C. The sequence goes on along the minus strand of JMRO03000008.1, from coordinate 55,339 downwards.
AAAACGGTTAGACTTGCTGTATTTGAAACATAAGCAATTGGACATAACTAGCAGTACAGTACTTTACATTAATAATCCGTGATCACCAAAGTGAGACGTTGCCCACCTACCACAAAACTGGCTGAAAGAATATAAATATAGCTTGAATCATGCTCAAACTTATCATGATTTAATGTAAATAGAAGTAGCTTGCTACTTAAAACTAGCCTACGGTGTTCCATCCCACATCATTTCTGCAGCATGCTTAGCACAATGTACAACAAGTTGCCACCTATCTGAAAATGGTAGATTGTAAATTGTAGACCATTTGTCGGCTCGCCTTCTCTTCTTAAATTCGTCCAAATCCACTTCTCCAGTCTCTCCTTCAGGCCCAAAGACGTAATACTTCTTCTCATCAAAAGGAGACCAAATCTTCTCTCCATGAGCGAATTGTAGCCATTTATATTGCATATTTGAAGCTATTTTCTGCTCTTTCGACGGATTTTCAACGCTATCGAATATCCCCTCTGGGCCGTAAAGATAAGGTAGCTCCAATGAATGGTTGGCGGACCGTTTGTGGGAGACTCCTCCAAATGGATTTACCTGATCGAAAAGATACCTGTATACTCTTGCTCCTTTCGCAGCTGCCGATGATGCAAATCTTTCAGTTGGTTCGGCAAACGTCGAATCCTCCACGAACTGCCAAAGACGATCCAGAGCATCCTTGTTATTCAAATAGGGATGTATGCCATAAACGTCGAGAATATCTTGCAAAGATTTCTCAGCTACGACTTTTTTCAGGTTTGAAATGAACGCTAGAGTTGATATCCTTGGGCTATCTTTTCCTAGATTTATGCTCAGAGCAACACCTTCAAACACAGTGAATTCATGTGCTGTGTCTCCAACAATGATCTCAAGCCCACTGCACTCGAAATCTTTCCACGAAGACGTATAATGAACATCATCAGTCGTGACCCGGCAGCACATGACTCCAAGTGGCTGCAACTGAGCCACAACAAGGTCATAAGCTGAGACTGGCAATTTTCGCATTTCTTCTAACGAATTTACTCCCAGGATTCTCTTGTGCTCTTCGTAAAAGTATTGCTGTTCTTCCAATGTTGCGGGATATGACATAGTACAGGAATCCATTTGGCCTGATTGTATCACGGCTCTCTTAAACCGCCGTTCAAGGCGCATGTAGATTTGCATCAACACATTCAGTGCGCCCGCTGACTCTCCAAGGATAGTGATATTATCCGGATCGCCCCCGAAACATGATATGTTTCGATAGATCCATTCTATCCCGACATGCTGAATCTTGTTCAGCCTATATAAACGTGCCGTTTATTTCAACTAAAAACTTACCACATCATGAGGTCCTTGAATATATTTGTCAGCTTCTGTTTTATATCGTGATAATGAAACGGAACATACCATAATTACCAACACCTTCATCACCAGCAGAAGTATTGTCAACCAATAGCTCCTTCGAAGCTAGAAAACCCAGTGATCCGAGGCGATAGCTTAAATTTTAATCAATGCCTTATAATCATAAAAGAGAGTATCGAGATAACACACTTTAACGTTGCGAAGACAACAGGCTTGCCTATCTCAATGCTCTTGGAAACAAAAGCTCCTCCATCGACAAACCATGACGAATTGCGACCCCCTAATAAGCCACCTCTTATAAAGTCATTAGCTTTAATTGCTATTGCTCATATTGCATGAGTATATCTACTAACCCATGAATGCATATTATAACCGGGAGCCCTTTCCTATCCAATGGTTTATCTCTCGGAATACAAATATTCAGGTTTAAGCATTCAAACTCATCATAACCGGACGGCTCCTCAGTTTTTATAGCCTCCATGGTATTTGGATTGGTGCCGTTAAATACATCCTCATGTGTGAGTGGCGACGCAAACTGAGGGCATGCAGGCCTAGGCATTGCGAATACATTATCTGATACTCTCACTTAAAAGTTTATAGACTTACCCGTATTTCGTAGCATCGTTTCGATCAGGGTAGACTTCAAAGATTCTCGATTGTCTCCATCGTGCGGGAATTGAAGCATATTTAATGCCCCGGAACTGAGTTACTGGAGCACCTTGTGTGGAATGGGGATGATGTATCCCCTCGAAGACAGTGTTGAGCTTTTCATGGTGCAAAGTATACCGCTCCATAGCTTCGGGTGTGAAGATAAGCAGTAATGGACTGAAGAGTTCCTTGACAGATAGAATATTGATAAGCAGTCGTTTGACATTCGTTTGATATCTCTCTCAAGCAATATCTAAACTGGATCTAATTCAATATGGGAATGAAAACGGAATAAAGCCGCGTGTGGGGTATGGGGCATACATACGGTAGAAGGCTTGCTTTTTATGTCTATATCTTTGGTCTATATTGATTTTTGAATGCGGCCGGCTCGGCCCCGCGGCCCACCACCGGCTTCGCGGGTCCCTTCCGATCCGTATACTCTATTATGGATACACTATTTCTGCGACAACTGCATTACTTCTTACAGCTGATAGTGCAGTGTTGCTCGTTGCGTGTTACCCCAAGATAACAAAACAACTATGGCTCATGATCATCCTCCACCGTCATGGAATGAGGTACCTTGTAAGAGAACATATTTCTACGTTGGTGGTGAATATGTGGCCAACGAAAGCTCTTATTCCCTCAGGAACAATATGTATGTCGAGCAGCTGGATCCAGTTCAAGGACCAACCAAGCCCCAACCAATTGTTTTCATACACGGTTTGGGGCAATGTGGCACTGTAAGATGTTCCTCAGACACATCGACCTTTCGTCTATCAAGGCATTTTTTTGACACATCCTCACAGAACTGGCTCAATAAACCCGATGGAGGTCGTGGCTGGGCGTCATTCTTCTTGGAGCTGGGGTACCGCGTGTACATTCTTGATAGTACGGCGCGTGGGCGCTCACCAGGCTTTGACTCCTTACATAAATTGAGAGATTTCACTGTTGATTTTGTGGAAATGGCTTTCACTGCATGTGCAGAATACAAGGAATGGCCACAAGCCACATTGCACTCCCAATGGCCTGGTTCCGGACAAATGGGAGATCCTGTTTTCGATGCATACTTTGCCTCTATTACACCTAGCTTAGCGGACAAAGAGCTCCAACAATCGACTCTTCAGAAATCTGGCGCCGCATTACTGGACCATATCGGGTGTCCGGCTATCCTAGTTGGACATTCGCAGGGTATGATGCCAACGTGGTTAATTGCAGACAGTAAACCAGCCCTTGTGCATGGAATAGTAGCTCTCGAGCCAGCGGGTCCTCCCTTTGAAGAAGCAATCTTCCTGGAAGGTTTCGTGCGCCCGTATGGCATAACCACCATACCTATGACTTACTCGCCTCCTGTGACGGATCCTCTCAAAGATCTGGTCAAACAAGTAGTTCATCCGAAGGAACCCGGCCAACTCCCCTTTTCCATCCAAGCTGACAGTCCGCCACCGAGACAACTAGTCAATTTGCTTGAAACCCCCGTGTTAGTTGTGACAGGAGAGGCTAGTTACCATGCCCCATATGACTGGGCTACTGTGGCCTATTTACGGCAAGCTGGAGTCAAGAAAACAGAGCACCTTGTCCTTGCAGAGCACGGGATTAAGGGAAATGGCCACATGTTATTTCTAGAAAAGAATAGCGACCAGATCGCATCTTTGGTAGAGGAGTGGATCAATAAGCTTAAACGGGCATAAAAAAAATATAGGTCTTACGTTGCGCACCTAGGATGCCTTCTCTGCTATAAGTTGTGCGTAATGATCATGTAGACTCGATTAACTCGGGGGTTAAATGCTTAGTACAGTAAATAAAAAAAAGGGTACAAAAGAGGATATAAATAATAGCAAAGGCTAAATACACAACATGCCTCCCAACCGATAAAAGCAGAATTAAAACTTGATATCCGCATCCAAGAACCTTCTAACATCCTCCGCGAACTCCTCCGCAAACTGGTACAGAAACCCGTGCCCAGAATCAGGAAACACCTTTAGCCTAGCACACAGCAGCTTCTGCTGGAGCAGCAGACCGTTCGCAGCCGGGATCGTTATATCCTCCTTTCCCTGCCCAATAAACACGGGGATCTTGATGTCGCCTAACCTATCATAGGTCCCCTCCGCGCGATTCGCTGGGTCCGTCATGCCTTGCAGGGTCGTAATCTGTGCCTTCAGCGCTACGCCGCCGTCGTTCCAGTGATGTGACAACCTGAGCGAGCGGTCTTCGCCGCTGGTGGAAGAATTGCGTTCGAAGATTCGTTTATATACTGCTTCGCCTGCGGCTCGACTCGTTGGGGTCCTAAGGAAGAATATGGGACCAAAGTGCTGGTCATAGCAGTCTTTAGGGAAGCATAGAAGCTGCGTCACTTGGATTCGGTGCTCGGTAGGGTAGTATGCTACGTCCGGGCCCCAGGTTGGAGTAGCGGATGCCAGAACCAGCCTGCGCACGAGGTTCTTGGGGCCGTTCAGGTAGACCAGTGGAGCTATCATAGCGCCTAAGCTGAACCCGAAAACATCCACCTGCGTGAGTTTGAGGAGCGAGAGGAATATTATGACGTGCTGAGCCATTTCCTTCCCAGACGAAGCTACTTTCCCGTTGGTCTGCCCAACACCGGCATTGTCGAAGAGAATGACTTCGCGATGGGCCGCGATGGAGTTAATCAGGAGAGGATCCCAGCTTTAACATGCCAATGTCACTAGATGTCAGCCCCTTTTAAAATCTAAGCTCATAGTTGCCGTGCCAGGCAGAGAGAAATGGAGTAATTCTGAGGGGTTCACTAACTAGTCCATGGTACCACGAAAGTGCATTAGAAAGAGTAAAGGTACCTCCTTGGGAGCCCCAAATCGGCGATAAGCGTATTTAGGACCACCATCATCAGCTGAGATAAACTCGGTCTTTGCAGTTTGATGAGTAACAGACATAGCCAAGACGAGCCGCTGGATGCTCTAGAGAGAGGAGGTATCAAAGGTGACAGATGACAAGGCGCAAAGAGCAAGTCGCCCTCTCCTCTGGCAAAAAAGGCGGCGTTCTCCCGCGAACCTTTTTGTACACCGAGTCGTCTCAGTCCGTAAAGACAGAAATAGTGATCATTATATTGTAACCTATAGATACTCGATTTCTATTGGCAGATCCTAAGGAATGTGGCTAGAGGAGCATGCAGGCTTTTTTTCGCGCGAGCAGCCAACGTTCAAAAAGACATGTTATAATTAGTGAACCGCTCAACCAACAGCAAGTAAAATGGGGAAGGAAAACGCAGAAAAGAGCGGGGGCAAAACGATTAATGATTTATCAATAATCTGGATTGTTGAACCTCCACTGGCAATGAGTGCTAACTAATACTCAGGTCCCCGCTATTGGATTCCATTCAAGCAAATGATTGGGTTGTGCTGATTACTGATCGAAGGGGTTCTCGGAAGGTCCTTGTGCGGCGAATTGAAGGGATCTGGAGATGATTAATCACGAATCATTCACCAATCGCCAGAATTCCGGATGCCGATGGATGTTGTTTAAGATATCGGTCCGTCCAATGCTTCAACTTCATGTCATATATGCGGCAAACTTTAGAGATGTTGCCACAGATCCGTCGTGTCCTATAAAGAATGGACCCTCCCAGTGACCTCATCTGACGGAGCAGGATGGGTTAGATCTTGGATCATTTCATTTGCTGCATTTGTGGAAGTCCGACCGACGTCTAAGCAACCAATCAATATCGAGGTAATAAATTACTCGCGTGAAGGAAATACATATTGCACAAGTATAGCTCTCGAAAAAGAGTAGTCTATGTGGAACAGAATGTTTATTTCTAGTATATTCAACATTTTGAATTAAGAAGGATCCCATGGTTGATATCAACAGCATCAAAATATAATAGTGAAATATGTCAATTGTCAGCAATTGCATAGTCATCTAGTATCTCCCATGGAAGATACCAAGAAACACAAGCAGCAGTTAGACCAGTGAAGCGAGCACAGCTAGCTTAAAAAGAAGATATTGGTTATGAAAAATTAACGTGATATATCTATACAGATATTAGGGCTTTCGCCAATATTATATACAGACATTGTGCAATGGAGAGTATTCTCGGTCCTATTGCTTTTTGAGTAGGAATAAAATGAACACCCCCTGATGACATCAACACCGAGTCATTCCCATGGGGGTGAACTTTTCCTTAAAACGTGATTCATACATTCGTCATCTCATCATAACACTCGTGAGAGAAAATCCACTGTTTGACCAAACCCCCCAAAATAACGCCGAATATATATAAAAGAGCCCATCCAATTCATCTAGAGAAAATGAATTGCGAATAAAACAAGGACAGGGAAGGAAACATTTGCACACTCGCAGTATAAAATGAAAAGGTAAGGGAAAATGAATAATGAAAAGAAAAGGGGGGTCAGGTCACACCTTTTACCTCATACCTCGTGCTTGTGCTTGTCGTGTAAGGGATGTCGTTGCGGTGACGCATAAGAATTGGGTGTAGTTTTATCTTTTTCGAAGATTTTGAAGAAAGGAAAAGGGATTAGGAGTGAGATAAGAAAAGGGGGAGAAATATATAAAAAAAAGTTTACACATAAGGAGAAAGACCAACAAAAGCTTCGCGATCGAGTTGGTCGTCAAAACTGAGAGGAACATAGGAAGAATTTTCAAAGAATGCCAAAGAGTCATGGCCATTCATCATAACAGGGAAAGAAGAATCAAGAACGCTTTGGCTCTGATTTGACGAGCTCAAATGATAATTCATGTTCTCGGACATGGGTGAGCTGTTGATGTTCATAGCTTGACCTTGTGACGAAAACATCATCTGGCTGTTGTGGTTGTTGATGCTGGTGATAGAAGGCTGAGATAGATAGGCGATAGTGTCGTAGGCTGAAACAGCCAGGTCCGCGTGCTGAGATCGAGGAACGACTTGATCATCGATATCACACTCATTGCTCTCATCTTTGGACTCTTCCTCGTCTTGTGGTAGGAACTCAGTTGCCGGTTCCTCAACCTCAGTCATCCACAGCTTGAGCTCGTTCATCGACGGCCAGTCACCACCAGCTTTACCACCCCGTTTTTCAGTTGGCTCTTCAGACTTACTACCCCGATTTCTTCCCTTGGCCTTAGGCTTGAAATGGGCACGTCGCAGGTGCGCTGCGGCGTTATAATAAGCTCCATATTTCTTCTTCTGCTGACATGCCTTGCATTTCGACAAGGGATGACGTGGCTGGGGGTGGCCGGGGCTGGTAGGTGGCTCGACGCACATCCATTTCTTGACCATGGCTTTGTGCTGACGATCCTGATGTCGCCGGAGCTCATGCTCACCACGAAAGCCTTCGGGGTACTCGTCGCACTCCCCACAGTAGACTCGCTCATGCTTGGGGCGTTGATAAGTACGCTTCGAAATTGCGAGTTTATTCTGCGAGCCATCTTTTGAGGCCAATCGACTGATGGAATGCGTTGTGCCACCCGTCGCCGGCTTATCATCTAGCCCGCCCTTGGGCGCTATCTTCCGAGCGGCTGCAATCTGAGCTTGCAATCTCTGCTTGCTTCGAGACGATGCGGAAGCCGTAACCGAGGTCGAGGATGAGGTACTCTCATTCGACCCGGATCTTTGCATATCCTCCATGGGAGAAACAGAGGAGAAATAAGCTCCTACTTGCGTAGGAAGAGAATGCGAAAAGGGGGAGTCATCGCTGGCGCCGCCAGCTCCGACAAGAAGTTGAGACTGCTCATCATTTGAGCAATGAACAGGGTGATAATCAGGTGTGGAATAACTAACTGAGTACATGGACTCATCCACGTAGTTATCCGTGGAGAAGGAAGCAGTTGAATTCACACTCATCATTTGAAAACCTCCAATCATGGCGTCATTGCACATGCTGTTCTGTCGGCTCATGTTGCTCGTCAGTGTCGTGGCAGTGGTTAATGATCCGCTGCATGGCGTCGCGGGTGCGGCACCAAAAGTCGGGTACGAACTTGACAACGAATTTGAATCGAAGACATCGCCCGTGGAGAGGGAGATGGGCGAGGGCGTCAGAGAGAGCATCGGTGCTCCCGTGCGCGAGAGATAGTCAGCGGGGTTCTCTCCGATGTCAAGTTCGTGAACCAATTCCAAATCCGATTTGTGATGGGGAATGGACCGGGAGGTTTGACGAGTTGGATACGAGTTCAGTTGTCGATCCTGGCGGGGAAACACGTCCGTCGTGGCAGCCGGGTACGTCGAGAATGGTAGGCCTGCATTGTGTGGGAGGGACATATTTCCACTGTGTGCTGAGGACATGCCCCTCGAATCACTCCGGGACATAGGTGCTGAGCGCTGGGACAAGGTACGTGGTAATCGGCTGGGGGGATGAGCGTCCTGCGAGTATTAGATCCTGTCATCAGGGGAGAGAGAAGAGGCCAGAAGAGAATGATCATACAGAGGAGAGGTTCCAGGCCATGTTGGTTCCACTGGTCGACATACTGCGATGGATACGATGGCGCTGCTGCTTGTGGATGGGGCTTCGATGGTGTTGAACCGACGAGGACATGTTGCCAGGAGGGGCCGAGGACGGGAGGAGCGAGTCTATTTCAGCCTGGATGGCGGCCTTCTGGACGAGGAGATCCTGGATCCTGGGGTCCACGGGAAGGGGGTTCGAGGTCAGTGTCATGGCGGCCGCTGCAGATTCACCAAGTTAAAAAAGGTGTGTGTTGTTGGGTATCAGTGCCGTAGGTGCGTGTGGCCGTGGTGATTTTGGCGGTGTAGCAGACGAGGCGAGAGAAGGACTGCCCTTGCTGTTAATGATTGTTTGCGAGCAACACAGGCTGGCGAGGCAGCACAGCCGCGGGGTTGATGATCTGCCGCAATTGAGGCTCGGTGCTTCGAGCAGTCTCGCAGACGATGTCTTGACGAGATGCGAGGTGACGATCCGATCGTAATGCGATGCTTACGCGCAATGCACGAAATAATGGAGTAGGAGGAACGAGGGGTAGATGTGAAGCAGAAGAGAAGAAGAAGAAGAAGGCAGGGCCGACGAAGGAGGCCCGTGGCAGAAGTAAGGCGGATGGAGGAGCGAAGCTGTTGATGGGATACGACAGAAACTTTGTACTCTGGACGGCGCGGTGGTCACGGCGGGTGGATGCGCGCAACTCCACACGAGCCATCGGGATCGCGATGGGGGCTTGGGAGCGCCTGAATGCGGTCTGTTTCGCTGATGCTGCTTCTCTTGGCTGCATCGCACCAGCAGGCGCTGGCTGATGTGCATCTGCCCTCGTGCTGGGGGGTTTGGGGGTTGGAAAGGGCACGATGGACGTGGCTGGCTCGACCCGGTTGGGCGTGTGCCGTGGGTGGTCCTGTCGCTGTTCCCAGAGGGTTGCATCTGACAATTCCGATCGTCGAAGATCTGACCATCGCCCGTCCTGGACCATCGCCGTGCTGCCCGGCCCGGTACTTTCTGGTCGCATCTGGGGGATGATAGTCCTGCTGTGCCTGTCGACCATTCCTCCGTCGAGCATGCTCGCGCCATGGTTTCCTGAAGGGCAAGCAGATGCTTTGCTTTCTTTTTTTCCCTCTCTGCTGCTCCCGTTTCACTCAGCCTTGCCTTATCTTATCGCGCTGTCATCCCGCACGGTGCTCTCCGTCGTCCCACTGTAGATGCTCCCATCCTGGGTTCTCCGTCTTTGCGCCTGTAACACTTTCCGTCAGCAGGAGCAGCATTCCGTTGGCCTGAGGTACTCGGTCCTAAGGTACGTAAGGCATTGAGATGGGATGAGATGAGACCCAATCTGCGGCCTGCGTTTTCAGGCTGCGATGACTTAGCACTGCTACAGCACGTAATAATACGTATCGGGGGAGGGAACAGTCCACTGCCAAACTGGCACACCGATGACAGGTGTTGGGTGCCCGAGTTCCAGCGTGTAGCAAAGGGCTTCAGGCCCCTTCGGCGGGTGCTTCGACCCTCTGTCCAGGGCCTGTCACCCTCGCCCTCGCCCTCGCGAGCTTCTGGTCCCTCTTCTGCGCTATGCCCGAAGCAGACGCCAAAGGATTGATCCTCCGGGTGCTCTGGGGTCCCGCACCGGTCTGGCAGGATTTTGGTGCCCATTATTGCCCACTGTCCACTGCCCACTGCCCATTCAGCGCTGTCCAGCTCCCCCTGCTGCCCCTGAGCGTTTTGCTCGTGCCCGCCCACCGCGGCCCTGCACATTGCCGTCTGGTCCGTTATGCATCCCGAAGCAGACACAGGCCACGGGACACGCGGGTCCTCCCAATAGAAAAGTGATGCGACCAATCACCCACCTGGGGAGGTCGGGCTCAGCCCAACGGCGCACGCTGACTGGCGGCGTGCAAAAGTGAGGCAACTCCTCGCCAGTCCGCCTCACTCTTTGCTGGCCAGCATCGAATGGCAGCGCCCGAACCAGCGCTCACGTCCAGTTGGCCAGCACCGTGCGAACCACGACGCGGATTGGGCCACGTTGATCGCCATGGTTCGCCCAAAGCCAGTGTTGCCTATCCCATCCGCACCTCACGCGTCCCATTCCAGTCCTGTACGTACGAAGTTTTTACGGTGCTTCGTATTGTCGGAAACACTGGCCTGAGATCTCTGTGGTCGATGGTTGGAGGGCACACCATCACCCGATCAGCGCCAGACAGCGCTATCGTCCGTCCCTAGTTTAGGCGTGCCGACGCTTCCCTGGGCGGGCTTCTAAGCCTGAAGCCATCCTCCCGATAGTGCCTCTCTGAGCATGTTGAACGCGTAGTCCGTCACAAACGACGTCCCGCTGTCTGGCTCTGAGCCTCCGTCGACCCAAATCGCCAGCTGGCAGCCCGACACGTTCCTTGGATGGGAGCCATCTGGGCGTCCTTTCAGTCATGGCTTGTATTGCTCAAAGCAATGATCTTCTTGGGGTTGCAACAGTTTACCAGAAACGGCGACCCGATGGAGCGCTCCGTCCCTGACACGGGATAGCCGTTACCAAATAATCAACGATGAACTTGATGACAGAGATCCGAAGTAATCTGGAGCGCGTTAGGCCCCTCATTGCACGTGATGCGCTTCTGACAGGAGAAGAGCCTTTCCCACGTCGAGAGAATTGAAGCCGTGGGTTTCATCGGTCCATGTGCTACATATCCTCTGGTATTCAGACCACCAGCAGGAAGCATGCTCCTGCGGGAATAAAGTCAAAGCTGTAGGTCCCCCGGATAGCATGGTAGTTCCAAGTCACGCCATGGTCAGATTCCTCATCTTGCCAGACTTCGACATACTTGAAGCATTTTGGTGGTAATTGGGCTGATATTGGGCATCTCTGTGACCATGTCACCATCTCATCGTACGCAGCTGGTATCTGCAACTCATTGCCCGACACCTCAGCTCTCTTCCTTGGACAAGGTTACAGCTTAGCCATGTCGATTGCACAAAACACTTGCATCTACAGTAGTGGCTGGATCTGAGGTCGTCTCCTTGGCGTCTCCGATCGCTCAGCTTGAGCCGGTATGCTTCAGACACATTTCGCAGTGGATCACCTTGTTTGTACATCGCCGAAACACTCCAGTAGCCTATGCTCTTCTACCTCTCACCTGAAAAGTCCGCGTAAATCCGAAGCGGTTCTATGAGACGACCATCTGCTTGTATGTTATCAGACAAAACCTCAATCTCTGCGAGACCTCTTGCCAATGCGAAACAGGGCCAACAGACCTGGTCAGCTACGACAGCATAGCCTGCTGCCGCCATGCAAGTTGCTGTTACGTCTTCAATTGGGTTCCGCCTCAACATTATTGACCGTAGGAATATTGCATGCGCCATCCGACCTCCCCGTACGGCGGGAGGCCTCTCAATTATCTGCAAGCCACAGCTCACCGCTCCAAGAAACACCGCGACCTGCAAATCTCTCTAAATCTAGTAAGTGTGCTTGCAAAATCACTCGGATTGCGGCTCTGCTCCAGGCAAGGAGGGGTAGTCGTGAATTGTAAAAATCGTGTCTGCAGTCAGCGCCAGATTGTAAGTCGTCGGCGGGTTGCAAAGCCACCAGTAGGTTGTGAATTAGTACTGCAAATCAACAGCCATTTACACATGATTTCAATGATAAATTCTAGTACCATTAATAATATAATTATAACTCTTCAAATAGCATAAGTAATGATTTCTACATTACCTCTCTGGCAAGCACATCTATGCACGCAGAGGCGGACCGCGGCATTGACTCCCACTCAGGTAGTTTATGGATAAGATGCAATGATTGATCTGACGCCGAAATTTCTGCGAGCTATACCATGAATTTTTGCCAACTTAAACGTAGTAAATTCCTATTTAATAGATTTATGAAGCACGTTCAAAAGACCTTCCCGAAGAGTATGCTTCTCACTGATTGCAGGTCTGGAAGAGCATTTGGTTGCTGCCGCGTGAGTGTCTCGCTGTCCCTCTGTTAACACCTTACATGTGAGGCATCTACAGAATAAGGCCAATACTTCTTGTTGCCTTATCAATCGATAATGACAACTTGAGCTTAAAGGTACCTCACGATAGCTCACCAGAGCTACACATTCATGGCAGTTTCTGGAAGGAAAACATAGTTTCTCGCGACCTGCCATATGGCAAAATGCGTTACTTAACTTCAGCTTTATTGGTCTTGGCTCCGGTAGTTCTAGCCAGCCAGACCGCATTCAGTATCCACGATGATGTTCTCGCATACCCTCAGGTACTACATCATAGTTCATGCGCCTTTACTACTGCAGATACTGATAGAGTAATCATAGTACGAGATCTATTTCTCTCAATCCCTAATTTCAGACACAGAAGCATATTCGCTCCTTCATCACACCCCGCAGAACCCCTCCGAAACCGAACCTCCTCCCAGCGCCGATACCAAGAGCATATCTTCACAATCCAAAAACCCACCTCCTAGCTCGCATGGCGACCATGATCTTGACCCTTCAAAATCATCTTATGAACTCATGTACCTCAAAGATCAGCCATACCTCTGCACAATCCCCTTCGTCGCCCCGCCCCAGCGCAACGAGACCTCCGAGGCCGAGGCACGCGCGGCGGAAGCAAAGGAGCTAGCTCGCGCAAGTGATCGCGGATGGGAGCTCTTGAAAGATCTTGAAGGAAGCTGTCTATATTTTGTATCCGGATGGTGGTCGTATTCGTTCTGTTACAATGAGGAGGTCACGCAGTTTCATGCGCTGGCCGGGCACCCAGGCAAACCCCCGGCGCCCCCAGAGCGGGATCCGAAAACACAAATGTACGTCTTGGGGCGGGCGAATCCACACAAGGCTCCTGTCACCGATGAGTGGGGTCAGGAGATTGAACAGCCGAAGGAGGAACGGAAGGGTACGACTGCATCATCAGTGGGTACCGAGTTGCAAATCAAGGGAGATTCGCGGTACCTGGTCCAGAAGCTGGAAGGCGGGACGCTTTGTGACCTGACCAAGAAACCACGGCGCGTGGAAATTCAGTATCATTGTATGCCGAATATGTCGGATCGTATTGGGTATATCAAGGAGGTCACAACTTGCTCGTATCTGCTGGTCGTGTACACGCCAAGACTGTGCAGCGATGTTGCATTCGCACCGGCCACGGAGAACAAGTCGAACTCCATTGTCTGTCGAGTTGTCGTTCCTGAAGACGAGATGGATGCCCGTGAGAAGACGAGGACCCTTGGAGTGGATGGGGCCGAGGATCAACCAAAGGTTGAAAGCGAGATAAATATTGGCGGTGTGATTGTCGGAGGCGGAAAATACGTTGGCAAAGAGGGCAATACGTTACCTATTGCTTCTCTCTTTGCACAGAATAAGGCCGAATCAAAGATCCAGGTCATTGCACAAGGGAAAGGCAAGGCGAAGGGAGGAAAAGTGGAGGTGCTGAGTGAGGAAGATTTGGAAAAGTTGGATATAGATCCCGATATTGTTGAAGCCATGAAGGATGAGCTAGAGAATGTAGCTCAGGGCAAGGGGTGGAGTATCCAGCTTATTGACGAACCGGGGCAGGAGAGGCAGGTTCTGATGATTGTGGACGACGATGACGATGCAGATGAAGAGGGGAGTCAAGGCAGTGAGGAAACTTATAAAAAGGATGAATTATGATTGAATGTAATACTAGCAATCAAAAGAAAAGCTCGAAACTGCTATCGTCAATTTTTCTTAGCACGGTGTGACGGCCTCCACATGTTCCCAAAGCAAAAGTAATTGGGTCTGATAGACGCATTATTTCCGCAAGAATATTTAGAGGAATGGGATTAAATTTAGTTATGAATAGGTCTGCTCATTTATAACACGCGATAGCTATTATCCTCCAGATCTATTCCCCCCAATAAAATCAAGCAGCTTTGCGGCCCATTCACAGAGCCGATATAAATCTGGCGCGTCTTCCTTCTGTAAAGTTGGGAGAACTCGCTGGTAAATGTCTTTCGGACGAGCGAGTTGAAGAGCAGAGGTTGCCATGATAAAGGGCCAGGCTGCTATACCTGCGGTCTCACTATGAATAGCCTGGCGAATAAGACGAACTACCTGCTCTGCCGCTGATGAAACAAATTGGGGTGACAGTATCCCCGGTATGATCTGACATAAATAGACTATAGTAGCATAACGATACGCTTCGCATATGTCTCGTAGCTCCTCCCTCGTCTCAGAAGGCTGATTAGGATGTGAATCAGGTTCCCACTCTTTTAAATAATGAAGCAACGAGGTGCCTTGCTGGAAGGACAGTCCTTCCCTATTGGAAAGATGCATACAGAACTTAACAGAAGTGATCAAACCAATTACTGGAAATAACCCCCGAATGCAGCACGGTACAAACGTGACACCTGGATATATATTGATGTCTGGATCAGAAAAGCTCGTAAGGATAGTAAGTAAGAACTCGAAAGCAAAATGGAAGTATTCTGCCAATGAGGTCATGAACAAGAAAACTTCACTTGCGGAAAATGTTTCCATAGAGCTAATGGAGGTCGAAGTAACTATATCGTATGTCTGGCAGAAGAATAGCATACGGTTGGACTTAACAGTTCCGAACATATCCGTCAGTTCACACTCATTGGCATAGAGGACAAGAGATGTCGCCAATATAACAGCAGGCTGTACATTTTCAGCTTCCAGATATTTTCGAAAACATCGATAACTCTTGACCATGTTCTGCTGTATGGCCACTCTTGAACCAGCCATCGGCATCTTATCGGATACTCTTAATATTGCAGTAGCAATAACTGCATAATATAACGGCGTTGATTGAAGAGCTGCGGATAATACCGTACTCTTCGTATTCGGAAGATTGAACAACCCTCTCATAGATGGAAAGATATTAGAAGTATCTTTGTGGAGCTTTAGTAAAAGCCATTGATCACTATAAATTGGCAGGTCCGGTTCGTGGAAGAGTGTGGGATGGTGCGACTCTTTTTGTAGGTAGGCAATATCGATAGGTTGAGAAGGCGTCGTCGATCTTGGAGTGTGAACAGTGTACTGCACTTCTTTCGAGTCTTAGATAAAACGTTGAAGTATGTATAGGGGGTAAAATCTCACTGTCATCTGCTTCTCCGGGGAGCAGTAGCTCGTTCTCGGAGATATTCTTCCTTGCAAGATAACGCTTTATGTTCCGAGGAGGTATAGTTTTATTGTTGACCCGAAAGACACTTTCTTTACCATCTAGTTCTCGCCTCCTTGCCTGACTTTTTCCAATCATGCGCATGGTATCCCCTCTGACGTACTTGGTGTCAAAATTCCACTTCGTTAATCGACTCTTGATTTGCTTCTCGCTAAGTGATAGATAAGTTTCAACTTAACGCAGTATATAGAAATGACTATATGAGGATATCCTTACGTAACAGGAAAACCATTTTCTCTCAAAATAGCCATGGTTTCTTTGCAAGTGCGACCTTCATGGACATAGAGTCGCTCGATCAATGGCTTTTTGAGCTCCCATTCCGCTGGGGAGTACATCACAGCAGGAACCTTGGGTTGTTCCGACGCATGACGTAAAGACAAATTTTGGAAATCCATTGTAAGATTTGTAGATGAGGGCTTGTATTGCTTTGAAATCATCCATTGCTGAGGAGGTCATGTTGTGTTTAATATACGTGCTGGTCCTAGCCTCGTTGTGTGCCTCTCCGTGAAGGTGGCCAGCCAAGGAAGGCTTACCATTGGACAACGCAATAGTTGTAGGTACAGCCAAAAGTTCCATGCAGCCATGAGGCGTTTTCAGTTCACCACTGAGGTGGCTAGAATTAAATCACCTAGACTACAGGATCTTTGCAACGCTTTGCAGGAATTTAATTGCATCGCTTCATCAACTTATTCTCCTCTTGAAGTCGAAGAACCTTCGCACCGTGGCTAGATCCTTAAACCACGACGTGAACCCCCGGGTTTCTGACGCCCTTTAGCTCGTGCGCGGGCAAAACCATGTCATGGATCGACAGCAATCAGAACGGAAGCACTAATTTTGGACCCCTAATTAGCCCCAAAGTTCTTCTCCTGGCCTATGCTCAGGGCGGACAATAGCTACAGCTTGTTGGTCTATAATCCTGCTTATGAGACATTCCAAAATTAAAATCATGTTAAAGAAATAAGGGCGGGCAGTTTCGTAGGCCCATTTAGCTGTTGAATTTGAGACATTATGGGTGTTGCCGACCCAACGCTGTCGGACAAGCGTAGTCGATCATTGAGAAAACATGTTTGGACAGCCTCTATATCAACAGAATTTCGTTTCATATCCCCGTACCTGTCCCGATTTCATTAACCATTGCTCCAAAACTCCTGCTGAGCTAGCACATTCTCATCCTAATATCCTGTTCCCACATCAACTCTCAATACAAATACAGTTCCCATTGTAATGACGCCTTCCGCCAATGAATTGTAGAGCGTACCTCTATAGTATACGTGCCATCCATATATTCTCGTATATCTCATAACGTCACGTCACATGGACATGATATCGGCCACCAGCGGTCTACCGGATCCTGAGAGGGGCTGACGCTTCCAATTCACGTCTCCAGCCTCTCCATGTATGCTGCCTACCTCCTCTACCAACTGCCATGTATTCGCGGCCTCGTCTTTGTCCATATACCGGAACAAGATACGATCACCGCCATCCTCAAAGACGAATTCCCGACGCCACAACCGATGTAACTGCTCCGTCGGCGTTCCCTCCACGGCATTTATCTGCTCTACAGCACGGTTCCTCAGTGCGATAGCATACAAAGAGTGTGTGCTCCACAACCCATCCTGGCCGGGATAGTCTTTCAATATCCACACGGCCTGGTCACGTACTAGAGGGTCACGACAATGGAGCGCCACACTGAGCAGGTGCAGTGCCAAGCCGCTCTGCAATGACAACTGATGAGCTGGATTCATAGACTGTTGCTTCGCCACGCGCAGAGCAGTCTCAGCTAGGGATAAATATTCACGGAATAGCGGTGTCCGTGATTGTAGCAGCTCCATGTCGAGAAACGTTGGCGGGTCTTCGAAGATGTACACAGCAAGGCACTGCAACCGAACGTGAATAGCTCTCAGGTATATCGGGGAATCTGGATTGGACATCATGATCCTGTTAAAAAGAGGTAGATATCCGGCATTGAGCGCTTCTAACACCTTTCTAGAACCCTCACAGAATTCTCGAATCCGGGGGCTCCCAAGGAGATCGAAGTAAAAGCTCTCGAGGTCTTTATCTTTTGATTGCGACGTTCGTGAGACTTGCATGATCTCCAGCATTACCAGGCCTATGGCAATCTGTCTACGCTGAAAAGAGGTCCAGAAATGCTCGAATTCATCGAGACTTGTAAAGTTCGCGGGAATGCTGTCCAATGTCGAAGAAGATTCAGGCAATTGACTTAGAAGGACCAGAAAAGACTCCATTGTCTGCTTTTTATCCTTGAGCCCCTTCATCAGGTTGGGGAGAGGTGGCGGGCTCTGTCCAAGCCTGCCACGTAGAACGGCACGTGCTTGAGGTGCGAGATAGGTAAAGACGTCTGCCACTGAACCAAGGACGGGTTTTGGGTTCGGGGCGAACTTGGCCAGGTTGTTGTGTGCATCGTCGTCTGTCGTGAGGATAAGCAGAAGAGCCAAGCCGTGGTTAACGTGGTCTAGAGCAGCCTTCCGGTTGCCCCGGAGCGTCTCGAAGAAAAGGAGAAAAACTGAGAGGAATACCGCATCTTGCAATGAAGCATGCTGGTTCTGGAGCCTCAGAGAACGGCAGTAGTAGGCAACGGCCTGAAAGTAGTGCTCATCTCCTTCCACTGATGGAGCACTTGGTACTGACACAGTACGGAGTGATTGGGATTCTGTCTGACTGTGCCACTTGCTCAGCGCACCGATAGCCATGGCGGCATAGCGAAGAGTTTGGTTGCCGTGGGCGAGTTGAGGCATAATCACGGCCCATAAGTCGCCTTTCGAGGCTGCAGTGGTCCAGGGCGCGTGAACCAGATCTACGAACTCGCCGAAGTAGCGCATGCCAGCATCGTCACGAAAATCCAGGGAGTCGGGGTCAAGATACAGAGGCGTTCGTGACCGCTCTTGTACGTGTACGACTTCCTTGGAATTCCAGACGACCTGCGGGGGACCAGGAGGTTTTTTATTCTTCAGTCCCACGGCGTATCCTTCACACTGCCTTTGGGACTTGAGACAATTGCTGCAATGTGGCTTTGCTTCGTCGCATTTGACATGGCGTCGCTTGCAGGTAATGCATCCCGTTCGTACCTTCACGGTGCTCGCACGGTGGTGCTTTTGTTGGCTGGGCTGTGGCGATGGAGAATGTGTTTGAATTTGCCAGACGCTGTCCATTCCTGATGGCGAGGGAACTGTGCTCCCCATTCTCCGCGGGTATATTTCACCCAGCTCAATTTACAGAGCTTCTTGGCAATGCCACGACGACAGCCTCTTTTATTTACCATTACCACCGCTTGTGGTGTCATCACTCAAGTTCGGCCAAGGTTCCAAATAACTTGAATGTGATTTTACTTCATTCGTCTGGCAAAAGGGGCTGAATCTGCCTTGCACGTGATGTTCTTGAAGGGGCGAAACTGTCAGAAATGGTGCTTATATAACAACCTCAATCGGGACTAGCCTCTTAATTCAGAGGCTGGCCCATAACGCTCACTCGATCGAGTCTCTTCAGGCATCCAATTTACACAAGGATATCGACCACTCAAAATCTCTGTTTAGCATCATTATAGCCATAGATATTGGGCAACAACGCTAGTAAGTGGCTTTTTGAAGCCAGTGAGCGTTAAGAGATAAAGTAAATATCCGAACGTAGTCTATTGCGCCCAGCCAAGCCAACTGTGCGTCTAAAAATTATTATATCATCCGTTCCCAACGATTTCCTCCTAGTCTCATTTAATAAAACAGAACATATATTTATCTCGGTGATCCTTGTCTTGACGGTAAAGCTGTGGATACAGGAGCAGGAGGTGAGAATCTCTTCAAAAAGCTACTTTTAGCGTTGTTGCCCGATATTTATGGCTATAATAATGCTCAACAGAGATTTTGAGTGGTCGATATCCTTGTGTAAATTGGATGCCTGAAGAGACTCGATAGAGTGAGCGTTAAGGGGGCGTGAGAGATTGAATCAATTATACAGTTGTTGAAGCTACTATCATACGATTTATATGTGACAGCGTGCACCCGGCGCTCTGACCTCCTACAGAAACGAATCCGAGAGGGCCTTTGCAACAGTTGATCAAACTGCTAGATATTGTTCTCTTGATGTTTTAAGTGAGTTGAATTGCAAATCAAAACAAAAACTTAGTAACATTTTATTCAACATGTCTAATATAAGATTCAAAGTATCCTCCCTGTCATAATGTATACCACACAATCGATCTCTCATGGAAATCTCTGTCCATATCTATGTACATCCATAGGACAAACCATTCCCTCATATCATTTTTTGGGATATAATGCTGCAAAATCACGTAAATAGAACCCATCATCATCATAAGTAATTCATTCTAGTGGATGAAGTTCTTGCCAATTTCACTCTCCCATCCCCTGGCGCGTTCAAACCCGTTAGACTGAGTCTGGAAATCCATTATCGCCTTGTAGATCTTGTCTTGCGAGGTCTGGACAAATGGCCCATACTGGACGATCTGCTGGTCAAGTGGGATACCGGCAACGAGAACTGTTAAAAATATCGTTAGTATATGTGTTTTGACTCCCAATTCAGACGCAAGAAATGTAGTAACTTACTGAAATGCCCGTTCTCAGTAGCACTAGCATCAACCTCGGCATGTACCTCGTCGCCTTCTTGCTCAAATACGACCATGTTATATTTCTCAGCTGCAGTCACATTTCCCACGCCGAACTTTGCCTTTCCATCTATCATATATGCAAAGGAGTTCCAGCCCTTTGGTAGAGTCTGTGTGAGCTTTCCGCCAGGCTTAATCTCGACATCGAAATACCAAACGGGGGTGTATGCCAGATCCTTGACACTGTCTGTGCCGTGGCTCTGTCCACTGATCACTTTGATGTGCACTTTTCCATCGTCAACGTCGATTTGTGGGATCTCTGCGGCTTTCAGATCGCGGTACCGGGGATCACAGTCCTTCAATTTCTCAGGAAGGTCGACCCATAACTGAATTCCCGAAGGGGCCACCCCGTTCTCACTCCATCTTGGCATTTCTGCATGTATAATTCCCTTGCCTGCGGTCATGAACTGCAGATCTCCCTCCTCGATCGTGCCCCTGCCGCCAGTGAAATCCTCGTGATCGGTGGCACCGGTTAACATGTACGTAATCGCTATTGAACGATCAGTCAGTTTTTGTCTCCATATATCAAATTGATTTATCACTTACTTTCGAATCCTCTGTGGGGATGGTCGGGGAAGCCAGCTCCTTCTGATGCCTTGAAGTAGTCCATCATCAGGAACGGTGAGAAGTTCCTAAGTTGTGGTACCCCGATGGCACGGCGGACGCGAGCACCAGCACCTTCAGCCTTCTCGGGCGCAAGGAAGACCTTGCGAACAGCGCGTGAAATAGACATGTCTGATGGCGTAGAAAGGTAGTCTTCTGATGGGATGAGGGGTAGACCTTCGAACGGAGTCGAGGAAGAGGGTATAGATATGGTTGTGTTGAGGTTTGCGATTGTAGTGAGAATCGGCGCGAGAGTGCTATATATGAGGTCTTTGTAGACAATCGATAATACCGCGATTATGATAGAGAGCAAAAATAAAGTGGCCCTCATGAGAAGGGTTGAAAGGTCGGAGGTATATATAGCAAGCTGCTGAGGGGAGGGGAGAGCGCGAAATGCTCTGGGAAGGAAGGGAATCGAAGCGGGAAGGATTAGTTGATATTAGATAAAATCAAGAATCAGCCTCGTACGGATAACATAACGCTTCATGGCTGTAGCCCGTAAAATTTTGGCCGTGTCATTACACTGGCATGTTAAGCAGTTACTAAAGCTTTCATCATCAATGGCGGGTCGGATGCCGAGGCCCGCGATAGAGGCGTTCGTAAGCGATTATGCAAAGGTGTGTCAGCAGCGTTTCCCGCAGCCTTGCATGCCAGCCTTGCCCCTCATGTGGGGTACCGCTTTGGTCCTAGCTCCCGAGGCTAGGTATCTGGAGGTGACCAGCAGCATCTAGACAGCTATTGCAGAACAACTAAGAACTGCGTATTCCTGCTATTGGCACATCCAGCGGATCTGGCTTAGATATGAATGAAAAGGGCCAAATTAGATATAACTTTAAGGCAGGATGATCATGGGAGGAAACATGTTGATCTCAGCCCTTATGCGACTGCGTCGGTTCAACAACCATTTATTGATGCAAATAAGCAGTAATACACTATACAAGTTCGAGTATCATATGAGCTTGTGGTGCTTTTCTGGCCTTCCAGATAATCAAACATAGGGGCTCTCTTAGTGCAAGCGTGCATCCCAGCAACGCAGCCGGTGAATTGTCTGAATCGAAGCAACGATGTAAAAGATCGTTGCATGAAAAAGTCCAATCCAATAATAGATGACCCATGCCTTTGCACCCATTAACTCATCTAAAGCTGTGTCGATGCCTTGGAAAGAGGGTGAGGCGCAAACCGACTGCTTGGATGACCCATACCAGTACCACCTCTTCCTCTTCCACTGATAGTGCCACCACGCCCATTTCCTCCTCTTCCTGGACCACCACCTCTTCGTCCATATGTAGGCCCGACTCCACCGCGACCACGACTGCCACCACCTCGTCCTCCTCTCAAACTTGCACTCTGGTGTCCTTCCCCACCACTCACGACACTCTCATTCTCGGGCTCAATCCACCTACAAATAACTCGACACTTCCCCCTAGCCATCGCGGCCTTGATCTTCTCCCAATTCTTACAATCCTCGTACAATGCCTCATAGAAGTTGTGCCACCACGTACCACGATTAGGACATGGCAAGTCCACAGGATCGTCGATGGTCCGGGTGCGATTCTTGTATTCGTCGGACTGCTCCCAAGCACTGAGGATCTCCTCGTACTCTTCTTCCGTGTAGGGCTCGTAGGTGTCGTTCCATTCGCTGAATGGAGGAAGTGGACGAGGGATAGCGAGAAATGGGAGGGCTGAGGAAGATACCACCGTGGTGGTTCCTTCTTCGTCAGTGTATGTCTGGTTGAAGGTTTGACTGTTGCAGAATTCGAAGATGGGAACGCCCTGGTGCGAGAAATCCATGTCGAGACGTTTCAAGATCCGTGGTCCTGTTCTTGGCTGAGGATTCGTGCGATTAATGCGAGGGAGGGGTTCAGTGATTTTGGACTCTGTGATAGGGTAGACGGTGATATTGGACATTGGCGCCGCGAAGACGACCCAAGATGTGGCGACAGGAGTCGGGAAGTTTGGAGGAAAGGTCATCTGCTGAGACGGATTCACGTCCTTGTCAAGACTGATAGTTACCATTGGCCTCGTAATAAGGATCCAGACCCAGCGTTCAGCCCCATAGAACTGCTGTCCAGGGATGTTGTTGCCTGAGCATCGAACGACGGGTCTAGATAATGAAAGCATCAGCAACTGTTAAGAGGATCGTGGATTCAAGGAAGAAACTAACAAAGACCACTTACAGATCCGTCTCATAATAAGTACACCTGTACATCGGTCCGGTGTTCTCGTATTCCGCAAGCTTCGTGCTCTTGGGGGAATTAGTCCGAATATCAGGGGTAGAATCGAAAAAGCTAATGCTCTTCAACTCGCGCCTGATCGATCCCAATTCACCCCCTCTGCTAAGTAAGTACTCTCTCAATCCTTCGCCAGTCTGTTTATTCACGAATCGAGGCTGTCCTGATAGTGGTGCTCGCAGTGGAAGAATATAATCCTGGCCGTGGGCACTTGCCGATTGAAGATTACCACTAGAATAATCAAAACTGCGGGATTGGCCGAGGCTCGGATGGCCTTGTTGTCCTCGACCTTTACCTCTACCAGATCCCCTAAGATCGTTAGAAGGTCTACCCCTGGCAGCAGCACTAGTATTCCACTGGCCAATACCACCGCGAGCACCACCACTCGGAGGAGCTCTCTGTGGGGCATTCGGGGGACTAGGTTGAACTGGGGGAGTCATGATAGGAACTTCGAAAGGTGTCTCATTGCGGACACCAACGACAGCCTGGAGTTTTGCGGAAGCGGATTGTGCAAAGGGCTGCCTTCTCTGAACATGCTTCCACAGGGCTTTCATCATTTCGCGGTTCATGACCGAGTGGTGCGGAGCTGAAGGTGAGATGGCTGCTGAGATCGAATCATCCGGAAAGAAGTCAGATTGATTGTCAAGAAGCGTCTTTGGGGTGGGAGGCAAGCGAATTGGTAGGTTTGGAGGTGAACGTAACCTCTTTGGATCGAGGTACGGTGGAAAAATGCCAGATGCGGGATTAAGTTTCGTTGGTGCAGCTGCAGCGGCAGTTGCAGTTTTTGATTGAATTCTTGATGCAGCTGCCGAAGCAGCCTTTATAGTCAAAGCCGAACTTGAGGAAGGACTGGAGGTACGAACACGGGTAGGAGGAATAGGGGTAGCAAAGCCATCGTCTGGTTGGGCCAGACCACGGGACCCATTCGAAATATCCATCTCAGTAACTGCACTCGCAAGCCACGAGACCTCCTCCTGGGACTCGTTATCGTCGTCGTCTTCTTTCTCCGCCATGTAAAAGAGAATGCAGAGATTTGAAACAAATCAAACCGCGTCAATGACCGCGTTGATGCCACCTTCTTCGTAGAGCACGTAGAGCACACCGCTCCACCAGACGTACTTGACCGTGATCCAGACGAGGAACGCAATCGAGAGGGTGAGGCAGAACAAGCGTTCAATGGTAAACCACAGTTCCTGCACGATGATCCAACCTTCTTGTCGTGAGGGAAGTGTACCGACGTGGATCTGCAGAGTGTATAGGAACAAGAGCAAGAAGAGCACAGCAGAGAGAAGGATGATTCCAAAGTTGAGATAGTGAGTGACCACGCTCGTCACTATCATGGACAACATCTGCCCTTTCTCTTCTTTCTCTCGCTTCCAGCACGTTTAGCGGGTTCTCTTCTTTTTAGTTTTTGCAGACACAGCGAGAGCAAAGCGTGCTAGCGTGTGAGAGATCTGATCAATGAGCGTCTGAAGAAGCAAAGACGCTATATGTGTGTCGTGCAAAATGTGTCTAGAAAGGAGGAGTGTGCACGGTGTCCTTGTGACAAGAACATAACTACGAAAGAGAAACAAAAGTTCTCAGAAAAGACAGAGGAGCAGAGAAGTGAAAGGCAAAGTTGATACTCCAATCTGCGTGGTATCACTCATACGGCGCCGCTGCCGCTGCCGCAAGTCCATCCTTCTTTATGTAGACACAGAAGCCACCTACTGATCAAGCACGTTCCTGAACCGGAAGACCAAGCATGCGTGAATACTCCTAAATCCACCTCGACTCCAAGATCCTCTCGTAATTACCTCTTTTAAATAGTCCTGTTGTCAGAAAAATCCTAATCGTTGGTAGAGCGCTTCATCCATATCTGAGCTTCCAGTATCATCTTTTGCAGAGAGCAAAACATGTAGAAAGCAGCAGGAGATTTGACCAGATATTCCGAATAGCTAAGGATCATTCATATTATTTCTAATTCTGAAAAACAAAAATGTGTGCATCAATCACAAACGCCGGAATAACGGAGAGCTATGAGGTGCCGAATTGCCAGCTGCCTATCTTGCTGTAACACAACATTTACCCGTATAAAGTGAGAAGACTTACACAAAGTTCAGAAGATAAATGCGACCACAGTTTTCACGAAGACAATAGGAAAATGCGCCCAAAAGGCTCCGATTACACAATTAGCATTGGTTGTCTACACCTTGCTAGCTATCATTACATCCCCGCCTGTTGCCTCCGGCCCCATCCGGTGTATCATTAGGAGACTTCCATCCCAGCAGAACGGCTCATATTGCTCTACCAAGATTTTGGCAGTCAAGAATCGAAACGTCTAGGGTCAAACAAGTCATTATTAATCCACCCAACCTCCCGAAACCTCGTCCCACCGATTACACGACACGTTGAATCCCACTTTGCCTGGAAAATAAAAACCAAATTCTCAGACAAAGCCGCCCACGCAGAAAGAGACGCCAGTGTAAATGCTGAGCCCATCGTCGTATACCGTCTGCATTGCAATCAAGCAAGCAAGCACGCAAAGCAAAGTAAAATGGTTACATGAATGGTGAAAATAAGCGCCGAGGGTATTGTTAAAAGATATATCTACATCGAAGGCTCTAGTTTGTAGCAGATTGACCACTTCGGACGGGATAAACTCCGAGAATTGTAGCATTCCAGTCCCGTTCGGAGGAAAGGGAAAGCTTTTTGGCAGATGACTCTCGCCATATTCTCCAGTCTCATCTATAGCCACCAAACAAATACCAGCATGACTGTAGCCAGAGCGGCAGTCATGCCAACGAGTTGCTTGCCGCCAGATGCGCTGCTCTTCTTGCTCGAAGAAGGGCTTGCTGCAGAGCCTGTAGCCGTGCCGGAGGAGGAACCCGTCGCGGTAGCTGCGCTGCCCGAGCCCGTAGGGGAGCTCACCGCCGCAGCCAAGGTCTGACCCAAGGACGGCAGAGGAGGATTGCCATCTACAAGCCAGCCACCTGAGGTGGAGGCCGGGCACGCTGGGGTGCTGATGGACGGCTTGTAAGCGGAACTGGCCACGCCAGTGGGGGTCAGCGTAGCCCACTGCGACTTCAGATTGTCGAAATCGGGAGACACTGGGGTAGGAGTTCCACCGCGGGAGAAGCCGCCGGCAATGTCGGCGCCGGTGGCGGTTGCAGCGACGGTCGGACCGTAGCTAATCAGACCGTAAGAGTTGGCCTCCTCGATCCACTCATAGATAATGGCGCCGCTCCACCAATCCACCATGTCTGGACCGAAGATGGCAGCCTGGTCATCAAAGGTACGCGGGGGGACCGTATTGCAACCGGTCTCGGAGAAAAAGATGGGGATGTTGTATGCCTGGGCATAGTCGTTCAAGGTCGAGTAGCCAGAGGTGTGGAAGTCACTGTTCCCACACCATTCATAGGCATTGAGGCCAAAAAAGTCGATGCTCTCAGAGGCGTTGCCACCGCAGGCAAGATAGTTCTGGAGCTGGGGGCGAAGCTCTGCAATGTCGGCGGCGGAATATCCAATGGGGAACTCACGGTAGCCCTTCGATTTGCGATAAGCCTTCATGTCCCTGGCCGCGGCCTTGACGTACGGAGCAGCCAAGGACTGGTTGTTCATGGCAATGACTTCATTCCCCACGAAGAATCCGAGCGTGTTATCGTACTTGGCGAAGGCGTCCATCACGGCCGCATAAGCATTGTATTGGGTCTGGTTCCAGTAGGTATCGGTCTGCGCGTGACGTTAGTACTCGCCTGAGAGACCATGGGAGGAATGCAGGAGTGAGGGGAAAGGAACGCACCGGAAGGATGGCGGTATTAAAAGTGTCCATATCCACGATGAGGTAGATGCCAGCATCTTCAAACGCGGACATGCAGCCGTCGTGATTACCCTGGGAGTCAACGTGGTAGACGCGGATGGTGTTGGCGCCGAGGGTCTTCATGAGGGAAGCGTCACGTTGACACTGGGCCGTGTCGAGGAGGGGATCATTTGGCGTCAATTGGTATGCAATGCCTGGAAGCAGGAGTCTGGTGTCAGCAACAAAACGTGGGATCACCAAATGGCAAAGGAGCAGCAGAAAATCTGTAGTTTAAGCCCAGGACATAGAAGCTCGTACCTTTCATGAAGAACTGATTGCCATTGGCATCGAACAGCTTGCTCCCCGTCGCCGAGATGGTCGGCAGGGAAGCAGCGAGCGAGGTAGCTGCGAAGCCGGACAGGGCCGCAACAGCAGCCCACGACTTGGCGAACATGGTGGTGTACGGTGCGCGGTGATGCGAAATAGATTTAAATCGAATCAAGATCCGGCTCAATTCAACGAAGGTTTTTTTTGAGCGAGAACAAAATTATCAATCCAGGCGTGTTTCGGATTTGGAAATTAGGTCGCACGACGGAGCTCGATCGGGAACAAGCTTTGATAACTGATAAGAACGAACGGAGGTCACTCTTGTTGCGAAGTCAAACGAACGGCAGCGCGAACAAGAGGAAATTATGAGGTTGCAGACTCCGGGGAACGATCGATCGCAGCAACAGCGTGGTGCTGGAATATTAATGGGAGCGCAATGGAGGAGGTAGGATCGCGGTGTGGGGTGGAGAGCTCCCGGTGCTGTTGCCAAGGCACAGAGCAAGATGCTGGGGGGAGGTTGTAGCGAATGTGCGGGTTTGGACGGGTCGGGCAGGCGACCAGTTGGGATGGTTATGACTTTGTTTGTTATTATTAGTCTTCTTCAAAACGAGAGTGGTGCGCGATCGTCACGATGCAGCTGTCACGGCGCCTGCTGGATGCTGACAGGAAGAAAGAATGCAACGAAGGTCGAGGGAAGAGAAGAGAGAAGAGGGAACGGGCTGGCCGATCTGCTTCACTGCGCTGTGTGCTCTTGGCGGTGGTGCTTCTCTGCCAGCGAACGGAAGGGCAGGAAAAGAAAAACCTGGAAGTGGGAAGTGGGGACAGCAGCCCGGGTGCCTGAACCACCACGGCAGCACCGTCCACCAGTGAAGGAACACACCAACCAACAACCTCTGCTCAGCGGGCCACAGAAGCCCAGCAAGTAACGCGATGAGGCCTGGGGCGGCATCGCTGTCCCTGCGACGCCCGGTGTGTCGTGCGATGGCCCATGGCGAGGGCTGCCATTGGGCCATGATCCGGCATGCTGGCATCGTGCCTTGCTTTGTGCCACTCGCTGCTCCTTTTGCTCTGCGGGTCGCCACCATCATAATGAATGTCCTGCATGGGCCTCTCCTCCTGCTCATCTGCTCATCAATGGTATCAACCAACCGTGTGTGGTCGCGAGGCCTGGTCCAAGGGCAGCCGTTACTGTACTGTACTGTGCAAAGTATTTTCATCCCTCTCGCCGTCATCTTGCCGTCTTCTGGCCATTGTTGTGCGTGCAGTGTGCCATTCGTAGCCACACATCCGCCACCACAACCCCCTTATCACGGAGGCCGACTTCGACCACCACAAAAACTTGGCCACTGCCCCTGGTGTCGGGTTGCACTCGGCGAGATTCTTCTATGGCAGTGTGGTATCGAAACTCTTCCACGGCGCACGTGTGATTATGTAAGACTGATAAGAAGCATGAGACTCTGTACATTCTTATGTGACTCCTGTGCCGTCCAGAACGTTATTAGAGTCCTGTTCCTGCTGTATGGTATGGTCATGATTACGGTGCAGCTCCCAGGCCGATAAGGAAGATTAGCCAGGGGCAGCTAAAGCACGAGCTAGCTTGGGCAAGCGTCGGAAGAGGGCAAGATACGGAGCTACGTCCGTGCTGCAGTATGACGTGCACGTGCATCGCCGTTTAACGTTGCGACTGAAGGGCACGTGATCTGACCTGACCCCAACTTGGAAGGAAGTTTGCTGAGCTGACCCCTTTTCTGGGGTGAGTGAAGATTGTCATCACGTGATATAAGCTGATCGGATATCTTGGGGTCAGTCCATGTTGAACTCCTCTTTTCCAGTTTGACATAACTTGAACAAACCATAATATTTTATTATTGCATTATCAATGGATTCCATTTTGTCAATATTACTAGCCTCACCATGGAACAGCGACTACAACTTGTCCAGTGATTTTGAAGTAGAAGAGGATAGAATCCGAGAAGAGAGAGAACTCGGTGATGATATTCAGGTACTTTTGTCTGACACATAATTAATACAATACTAATGTATTAGTATGATACCACCACGATTTCCAGTGAAACAGGAGATCAAGCCATTAAAGTAAAGAAAGTAATTTTCACCACGGATCTGCCTGAGTATCCCGAAACGAGCGAAGATGGCGTTGCATACGTGGTGGATGTGTCTGCAAAGACCCCAGCACAAATCGATCTCATATGGGATAATGTAAGCTCGTGTGTAGTTATTATCAACGTATTGTTAACATGAGATAAGGTACAATACTGCTACAAGAAGTTGAACAGTGGAAAACCAACTCGGTCATCGATTTTAAACAATGCTCATTGTCAACGGGTTACGGCGAATTGTACAGGTATTACACACTGTAAATATCTTGCACCGAGTCTACAAGATATGACGATTAGCCAATTAAACCAAGATCATTGGAACTATATTTCTGAAGCAGTATCAGAACCTCAAAATGAAAACGAGACTGATGAGCATCCCAGCCCCCAAGTTAAAGGTTCTTCAAAGCGAATAATTTGGTATTGCTGGGTTATCAAACCAAATAGCACTCGTGCAAAGTATTGTCGTAAGTAACACATTTTGGAATATGTCCAAAATGTATTCTAAATATATTACAGCAATTGAGCACCCCCAAGGCACTGGATCATTAGTCCATCGTCCTTGTTCGGTGAAGTTTCGGTTATTTAAGCCCCGTGATATCAGGAACTGCCCTTATATCATCTGGACTTCCCATGGGATACATGAACATCCACTACCACCATCTTCTCGAACTCACCGAATTTTATTAGACAATATCACATCTCTTATCCAACAAATGGATGAGCCATCTTCAGGAACAAGTAGTATACTCCTGATATTCTCTGGTCAATTACTGATGTCTTACAGTGGGACTATTTGGGAATCCAATATTACAGGCGTTCAGTGCTCAAAGTAATGCGTGTACTTTAAGTGATCTTCGTAAACATCTTGAGACCGAGACGATAGGTGTGTTAATCCTTGGAAAGCAACATATGCTATCTCATCCATATGGTCAACATGTTGCAGCAGTTCAACATGAGATGAAAATGAATCCCCAGAACGGAGAAACCGCAGTAAGTTATCTCTATTATTCTGTTAGCTGTCAAGGTCCCCTGTCATGTGCCAGTCTCAGTTGCGGGAGCTGTACATCTTCTGCAAAGCTATGAGTTTGCAAATTATTTACGAGTATAAATCGGAGAGACTGTTCATCCCTTTTGGAGGGCTAGGAGATCAATCTGCAGGTATTATCAGTCCTCGATAGGACGGCCTGCTATCTGAGCACTTTCTAGCACCTGTGAACAATGTCCGCTCTTCTTAACTAATAACCTTTCTTCACTCCATGCACGTACATCCTGGCATTAATATATCCCTGATAAATTGCTAAGCTATATGTAGTATATACAATATTTTCACGCTGATCTTCATAATTTGATGATAATCTGTTGTTATGAAAAGGCTGCTAAGCTGCTGGTGACACGTGAAACATTTGAAGTTGATATGACGTTCCATAGAATTTATGATTCCGACATCCACGAAGTAGTTTTTGCGGCCTACGTTCCTGAGTTATCTAAAGGCAAATCTGTCATGCTTTCTTTGTCCATTTAATGCTGATGTATTATTAGTGGTGACATTTGTTCGGGCCTACGTTAATCAACACCACACGCAAATGTATAAAATGTTGTTTCAACAAATATTCCAGACTATAGAAGAACTAACGAATCAGCCAATACATTGGCAACATATTGACAAGACTGGTTTTGGATGCGTTGTTATGGATATGAATTCTCGACTGGTGGAAGGTATGTATTTGAATATTCTTGGTTTATATTATCAGTATATTAATATGTCTTAGGTTTCGGTCGCTATCTTTCTGACAGAGAGCCAAGAAAACATAATTGGCAATGGCATGTCAAACGCGTAATCGTCTATGGTGTAGCCCATTTCCAACGTGCAATTACTCATGTAATAGGAGCACATGGGCCAAAGACAGATCTTGGACGCGAAATGGAACTATTATTATTTGCTCCTAGTAAACAAGAATACGTGAACTTATGTTTTCAATTAATGGGTAAGCTAGTCTATGTATCTGATGTATCAAAGTTATGCTAATAATTTGCTAGATTCTGCGCACGCAACTCCTAAAGTAATTAATTGGGTAAAACATAAAAGACAACCTAATATTGCTTCAGGATTAAATCAATACTGTTCTTTTATGGATCCAGATCTATTTGATCGAACTCGTCAAAATAGAGATGCTGTTCTACAAACGCATTTTAACACTATGTTTAAGAAAACACGATTGACTTTATTACAAGCTGTCAAACAGTAATCGTCTTCTCCCCACTGCGTTTGCAATATAATGACATATTTCTAAAGTGGACAAACTATTGATAAGCAAGATATTGATAAATATCTTCGAAAAATGGATCCTGGGTCAAATTCTACTTTACCAGCTTCTCCTTCGTTGTCACAAGCTGAACCTGGACATCGTAAGCATACTTATCATAGAGTCATAATATATTCTCAACATTTGCTAATATATCATAGGCACTCTTCCAACGGGGACCAAGCGACGTAGAGAAGAAGAAAGCGAGAGTGATGAAGGGGGTGATGAATTAGAAATATTATCACGAGCTCCTCCTTCTGGATACTCATCAAATTCACGCACCAGGTAATATTCTTAATGTATCTGCAATCATATAAGGATACTTCTCTGATATCTCATTACCAGATCACACCAACCATCTCTTCGCCAAGATTTAGCTCAAAATTCACTCACTGATGAAATTGCCTTTCAAGAACAGCAACTTAAATTACGACGATTACAACTTGAAACTAAGCGAGTAGAAATTGAAATGAAAGAAGAAGAATTGAGACTCAGAGCAAAGGAACTAGAACTAGAACGTCAAGAACTTGAATTGATTAAGAAGCGACGTCAATTGGAGAATAGTCGTTCTGATTAGAATATCTTAATAATATTATCAAGAGAGTAAGTCGATCGCTTTAGACTTGCTCCAACAACCATTT
This sequence comes from Scytalidium sp. 3C, assembly GCA_000743665.3. NCBI lineage: Eukaryota > Fungi > Ascomycota > Leotiomycetes > Scytalidium > Scytalidium sp. 3C. The sequence goes on along the minus strand of JMRO03000008.1, from coordinate 23,146 downwards.
CAACCCCACTTGAGTCTTGTTCGTAAAGTCTTTGCTAAACTCTGCTTCGGGCCACCAAGTCCAAAACCCGTGAGGCAGGCCTGGGAAAATATCAAGCTTCGTCTTCACACCACTTGCTCTCAGAGCTTTCTCATAGATCAATCCCTCATCTCTCAATGGATCTCCGCCGCATACCTGGATGTATAGAGGAGGCAGATCTTTGTGCGACGGAAATATCAGAGGTGAGAATAGAGGTGAGTTTGCGGGAGGTGCATAGCATTCTGAAATTAATTCGGTAAGGTCAGCTATCGATTAAATTGCCCTTGGTCATTGATCATGTGGTTGGTCCTACAACAGTCATAGTTGATAGGAAAGAGATGAGATCAACAGAAGAGAGATACTCACTTCCAAAAAAGTCGATGCTCGTCTGGTCTATGACCATTGCTGATTTACACTGTTCTCTGCTGAGGTAAATCTCCTTGAACTCGTCTGGCACAGACTCTGGAACGCAAACGGCGGGGATGGCCAAGTACTGTCCAGTCAACGGAGGTGACAAGCCAGCATCACGATATTGATGTGTCACCACCGCAGCCAGATTTGCGCCGGCGCTGGTGCCTCCAATTATGAAGCCCTTTTTGGGATTTACACCTATCTCAGCCGCATGCTCCCCTACCTGACAGACAAGGTTAGATCTTCTGAACTCGAGAGGAAAAGAGAGCCTGAGGAAGAGCCGAATCGCAATGCATACCCATTTGACAGCATCATATGCATCCTCTACAGCAGCAGGGAATGGGTTTTCCGGTGCATGTCTGTAGTCAACGTTCACGGCCACACCACCTGTCTCGGCCCACCACCTGCAGAGAGTAACCTCGTTCTCCAGCCCGCCGACGACAAACCCTCCTCCATGGAAGAAGACCAATACGGGACTACCATCCGCAGGGATTGATTTCGGGCTGTGGATCCGAATATCGATCGCAGTTCCATCGCGAATCGGGATTTTCCTATCTTCCTCGACGCCTGTGAAAGAAGCACCAAGGACGGCGTTCGCAGCCTTCTTTGCCTCAGTGAACCTGACGCGGAGGGCCGGGAGTTGGTCTGGGTGAAGAGCTGAGAGGCTCGGCCTGAGGGGGTTAACTGCTAAAATCTGGTGGATGTTATTATCTTTACGGATTACCCGGATCTCTGAAAGCCACTTATATCAGACCTGGAAGCGCGTTTCCTTACCTTCTCTAGCTCAGCATTTGGTGTTGCGAGCGCGAGAATCTCCTCTTTGCTCAGGTCGGCAGTCATAATGTATATATAAAGTGGGGCAGANGAGTGTACACACTTTTGATTTCTAGAATTCTACAGCGAGACAACTTTATACGGGGTGTTAGTGAAGGGATCCGTTGTCGTATTTGGGCCCCGAGTTTGGCTGCCTACCCAAGAGGCTGCTTACGAATAATCTTGTCGTAAACACCTCGGTGAGCTAAAAACAGTACGAAGGTCAAAGTGCAGTAAAACCCGGTGCCGAGGAATAGCTAATTCACACGTCTGCTAGAAGTCTCGTAAAACAATCGAATAGCCTATTAAATTTACTAGTATTACACTGGACATAAATACTCTTTATGTTTATAACCCTCCATAAGCGGGGACTTCAGCCAAGGGGTGCTGTTGTCTCTACCAACTTGATGCATAGCCAGTGCCTGTTGATACCTCGACGCAAACTCCAGCTAGCATAAAGGCATAAATGGAGAGTTAATGTTTGCATGCGTATTAGCTTAGCTCCACCAGCGACAAGTGCAGACCGAGTAATTGAGAGACAATAGAATTGTGAAAAGACGGACTCCCTCCATGCTCATCTCGAGTTATGCCCAGCATTGTTGCGGAGCCCGGAGTCGCGGGAGCGGGGTACAAGTGTGGCGGGGCTCTCCAAGAACCCCTCAGGTACCGTACTGTAATTCCCAAGCCCCAAAAGACACTCGCGCACATGGCGGGTCGGTCCACGGTATCGCACTAGTCCGCGAAAGGTTCATGCTCTTTCTGTTGATGAATTATAATCCGATGGGATTCCGAAGCACGTCACCGTTTGCTCTTTGTAGTTGGGAACAGTAAGCTGTGTCTACGAGCAAGTGGGGCTGTAAGCAGACATGGCGCGACACGTATACCAGAGTACACCCTCTTAGAATCTTCAGCTGGACCCGTGTTGAGAGCTACAAGTTGTTACAAATTAAAATCTTACCAAGATCAGCTGTGGTACTTGGTCATGTACTTGTTCTCTCCGTGGGTTTCTAATCCCCACCAGATTCGGGGTCCATTGTCCGAGATGCCAGAGTCCTGAAATGGCAAGCGCGGGGCACGAAGAGTATGGCCGTTGTAGCTCGCAGGTATACTTTATTCTCCTCGGCTGTGCGAGTAAGTTGAGCGGCAAACTTCTAGTACGACAGTGGTGTGTGCCGTATCATTCGATGGGTTGACCAGAGCTACCCCTCTCCGATCTTGCCATCTCCACTCCTGATAGATGGGAGGTACCAGTTCACAGCCTAGCTATCCTCGGGCCGGCTATCTTACTTAACAATATACTCATCCCCTGGAATGAACTTTTCTTCGGACTTCGATTTATAAACCATCACAAGAATTCCATTTATCTTAAGTGTTGAACGATAAGGCTACCTTTATACCACCAAACCAACTCCCACTTTTAGCAGTCGACACATCGTTGTTCTCTGGGTACCTCTGTACCAACCCACCAATCATGGGGGAGGCGCGAGTAATAACCATCTCGGCTGGACCAGACCGCGATGCCGAAATACCAGACAGCACTGCGCACCATGAAAATGAATGGTATAACCAGGATTTTGACGGCTATCGCATAACTGAGCAACCGCTATTTACAAAACGACATGTAAGACTTGTCTGTGTTGGTGCGGGGGCAGCGGGGCTCCAGATAGCTTATAAGGCTGAACGGCTACTCCAAAATGTAGAGCTTCAGATCTATGAGAAGAATAGCGATGTTGGGGGAACATGGCTTGAGAACCGGTATCCTGGATGTACCTGTGATATTCCAAGTCACAGCTAGTAAGTCTCGCTCTGGGTTTACATACAATGCACCCCAGCCTTCCGTCACTGACAAAAGCACCTAGTCAATTCACGTGGGAGAAGAACCCGAACTGGAGCCAATATTATTCATCTTCTGAAGAGATCTGGAAGTATATGAAGCATGTGGCAACAAAATACAACTTGGAGCGATACGTCAAGTTTAACACAAAGGTGCAATCGGCCACGTGGGACGAAGAAGCCGGGGTCTGGGTACTGAAACTGGTTGGGCCAGACGGAGTCGAATTTGAGGATCGATGTGAGATTTTGGCGAACGGTTCTGGAGTGCTGAAGTTAGTTCTTCCTTTATATAGGGTTTCTGTTATGCTAAATATCTCACAGTTCCTGGAAATTCCCAAATATCCCCGGGATCAACCAGTTCGAGGGCAAGCTTATGCACAGTGCGGTCTGGGACAGTTCATACGACCTTAGTGGAAAGACGGTGGCAGTCATTGGAGGAGGCTCTTCGGCAGTGCAAATTATTCCAAGCATTCAACCTGTAGTGGGGAAGCTGATTCCCTTCCTTCGATCACCAGTGTGGGTCACAACTGGTTTTGGAGCCAAATATGCCGCCCCAGGAGGAAAGAACTTCAAATGTGAGTGTATGACAAAGTCCTCTCATATGTATAAGCTGACTTCCAATAGATGAAAAAGAGCAGATCGAAACATTTCAGAAGGATCCGGAGGCACTAGCAAAGTACTCTCGTGATATTGAAGGAGAGCTCAATAAACGCTTCACACTGGTACTGTCTAACACTCAACTCAAATTTACTTGAATGTGTAGCTGACACATCTCCACAGATGCACAGAACAAGCAAAGATCAGAAAGCCTCGCGGGAGTTAATCACGGACCTAATGACAGCCCAGATCGGAAACCCCGAACTTGCAGAGAAAATGATTCCCAAGTTCGATCTCGGCTGTCGAAGAATGACACCCGGATCTGGATATCTCGAATCTCTGACCAAAGAAAATGTTCAAGTTGTGAACAAGACTGTCGTTCAGTTCACCAAAGACGGTGTCATAGATGAATCCGGGGTGGAGCATAAGGCAGATGTAGTTGTCTGTGCTACCGGCTTCGATGTCTCGTTTACTCCTCATTTTGATGTATTTGGCAAAGGTGGTGTGAGCATCAAGGAGGAATTTGGCGAAGTTCCAAAGGCATACTTGAGTATCACGGCTCCGAAGTTTCCCAATCTATTCTGTGAGTTCCATCCGATCTGTTACACTGTGATACAGAGGAACTAATCTTCAATTTTAGTACTTATTGGCCCCAATGGCCCCGCATCCCACAGCTCCCTCATTCCAATTTTGGAATGGCATACCCGGTACATGTTCCAAATGATCGAGAAACTACAGACGGAAAATATTAAATCCTTCGCCCCAAAACTCGAAGTAGCCCAAGAATTCTTCAACCACACGCACGAACTCATGAAGAGACTGGTCTGGTCCTCGCCGTGTCGATCCTGGTTCAAGATGGGCAAGTTGCACGGCCCCGTAACCGCGATTTACCCAGGAAGTCGATTGCATTACTTTGAGATGTTGAAAACTCCCAGATATGAGGACTACGAGATCACGTATTGGACGAAGAATCGGTTCCAATTCATGGGGAATGGCTACACCCAGATCGAGCTGGACCCTGAAGGAGATCCTGTGTGGTATTTTGATGATCCTTTTGTGAAGGTATAGAATTGGAGTACTGCATTTTTAAAGATACCTCTTGTTTATATTTTATGTGCAAGCTGGACTCAAGATTAGTACCGGGCTAAATGCAAAGCTGGTCGACCCGCCCTCTCTTCTTTGCTAAATACTTGACTATTACTTATTGAGGACAGAACTACTTCTAAATGATTAGATATTGAAATTCTTAAACTGAAATTAGATTCGACTTTAACTTCATTTTACAACATTTTTGGGAGGCTTCAAAATCAGCCACATTGCTGGAATCAGTTGTATAATGGATCAATTTCTCAACATTCAATTTCTTAACACTCATTTTCGTACTGAAGCTCACAAAGGTCTTGCTCGTGAATTTATTTTCTCGGTTTCCCTTCATGGTCCTGTGATCAATATTTGGAAATTCGATATGACCTTACTGTCTCCAAACCATTGAAACACCTACTATAACAACCGGCAGCACACTCACTAGCTCACCTAGGCCTGCCCAAGCTGGGGGAACCCTGAACTTCACAAATGCTCCTGCTGCAAATAAAATTGCGAAGAGGTTGTAGATCCCTGCCCAAACGAAGTTGAACAAAATCCTTCTACGAGCCGCGGCAGCAAGATCCAAAAGCGTAATCACAGATTCGAGATTGTTAGATAGGATTACAACGTCGGCAGTAGCTCTCGTTAGGTCTGAGAACGAGCCGAGCTGTACTCCAACGTGTGATTGGGAAATTGCAGCTGCGTCATTGGTTCCATCGCCGACGAAGAGGACGGTGCGATTCAGTGTGTTGCCTTTGGGATTCTGTCCAGTTGAAGAGCCAGTGATCAGATCCTGGACATACGTACGTTTTGTAGCCGGTGCACATTGTGATACTATATTAGAAGACGGAATGTTGAGCATTTCTCCTGTGTTGCGAACAACTGCTTCCGTGTCACCACTAACAAGATGGGCTACAATCCCGCGGTTTTGGAGTCTTTGAATCACAGAGCGAGCTTCTGGTCGAATATGTGCTTTGAGTCCAAAAATAGCAATCGGGAGAGAATCTTTCACTACACAGAGTACCGTCTGATAATCACCATGAAGAGTTTGAACAGTGGGATGGTTAGTCAGGTTCAACCAATGGGGATTTCCGGCCTTGATTTGAGATGAAGCTGTCCTAGCAATGACGCCGCAGCCGGGAATGGACTGGGCGTCAAGTAGAGTCATTGAGATTAGCTCCCTCGACTGTTTGAGATGGTCTGAAACCGCCTTGGAGACAGGGTGTTGCGTGGCTTGAACAATTGCAGATACCATCTGCATAGTTTGTGGCTCATCCTCCAAAATATACTCGGCTGTGACTTCCAGCTCACCTGTAGTGATTGTACCAGTTTTGTCAAATAAGATATCCGTGACGTGAGTCGCATTTTCAAGAGTCTCTGCAGACTTTACAATAATGCCCTGACGAGCGGACACTCCTCCAGCAACGACGTGGACCATCGGAACAGCTAATCCAAGGGCACAAGGACAGGAGATAGCCAGCACAGCAATGGCGTAAGTTATTGCTGTGACGATCGCATCGCCAACATCCTTGTGGCGAGCTCGGATGCAAACGGCAATCCAGATTGAGAATACCGCAAGGGAGACACTCAGAATCAGCGGGATGAAGTATCTCGAGATCTTGTCTGCCAGATCCTGTGATCTTGGTTTCATCTTGGCAGCTTGATCGACCAATCGTCCAATCTCACTTACAGTGTTGTTGCCTGGCAAACGTGTAATTCTGACTCGAAGCGTGCCTTCTCCGTTCATTGTACCCGCCAACACAATGGATCCAGGCTCCTTGGCAATCGGCAAGTTTTCGCCAGTCAGCAACGATTCATCAACTTCACTCTTACCATCAAGCACTTTACCGTCTGTTGGAATCTGCGAGTGGGGCATTACAACGAAGATATCCCCTTGTTGTAACAGACGAACATCAATCTCAGTAATATCGTTATGTCCATTCCATAGGAGTGCCTTCTTGATCTGGAACGAATGCAGAGATACTGCCGCAATAGCTCTTTGACGAGCCAAAGAAGTGACAAGCCTACCTAGCAACACCAGCGTAATCAAAAGTGTGCTCGTTTCAAAAAAGGACTCGGTCTCCAGGGGCTTCCCGGCGAAGAGAAAGCTAAATGCAATAACAGAGTAACCGTAAGCAGCACTGATGCTCATTACCACAAGCATATCCATCTCGATCATGCCATAATAAAAGAGAGAAGTCAGAGCTGGTTTGTAAAATTCCGGCACTGCAATTGCTTGCACAGCTGTGGCAAGAAATAGGGAGATCAATCCGGACGTCTTCTTGCTCACTGGGGTTGATGCCCACGCTAGCACAACAACGGGAATCGTGAGTATAGCTGATAGAAGAGTCTCCACCAATAGCGTATATAAACGTCTCTTCCCCTGTTCAAGGGTAATGTTTGCTGGAGGAGGAGCGAGACCATGAACCAAGTTGCCCAAATTTGACAAAACATCTCTGGCTCCAACAGCAGCGGTGTCATACGTAATCCGAAGAACATTCTTGCGAATTAGTTCCGCAGACAGTACTCCAAATGGAGGCTCTTCAGCAATAGTCCTGGCTGACTGAGAACTAGAAACAATCACATCAATGTATTCATCCACACCTCCAATTTTTGTGCATTTGAAGCCTGTCTGGTGCTCCAGTAAGCTGACTACATCAGACACCGTGCTCGATCCATCCTTTTTGAGATCAAAATCGGCGGTGCCGGTAGTGAAGCTAACATTGATGTTGATTATTCCTGTGATCGAGCTAAGTGTTCCGAGGACTTTCTTGGCGCATCCAGTACAAGTCATTCCGTCAACACTAAGAGATATATGCTCGAGGTCTATGCCACGCTCCTCATCAATTGTGGAGACAGGAAGGCAACCCTTGACATTGACACTCTTCGAAATTGCGGTTTTGCAGCATTCATCACCGGAGCATCCCCTCTTCTGGGTGGCCTCTTTACAGCAGTCATCTCCAACACAGCCGCTCTTCGACATTTCCTCTCCACCACACTTGCTATGAAAATCTTGGTCTTTCTTGGTCTGCACCTTACATAAGCTCCCTCCACATGGTTTGTCAGCTTGAAGTTGCTTCCTACAACAGCGCCCTTGAACGAAACCAGTCTCAGATTCACTATTGCAGCAGCTGTATATAGATGTCCCGTCTCTGACAGGTATGCCTTGACAGTGGCTTTCTGCCCTTCGATCATACCTTTCTAGTTCACCGGGACAGCTACCACAGGAGCGTATATTGTCTTTGGCCTTTTCAACGCAGCAACTGTCTTTGTAGTATCCGCTTATCTGACTTTCTTTTTGGCAGCAGCCGTCTTGAACAGGAGCGAGCGACTTGGACCTTTCCTTATTGGAGCATCCTACAAAAGGTTTGTTCGCGTTAATATCCTTGTTGAAGGAGCAGTCGTTTTGCGGCAATTTTCTCTCGCTACAGTTATGGCCACATGATTTGGTTGATGCAGTATTTGGTGTCACAACATGATGCAGATCGACTCTAGGGATACCCAAAGAAGTAGAATGACCACCGCTCTCCACAGACTGAGTCCTCAGTACTGCCTTTTCACTGTAGCCTCCAACTCTCCGTCTCTTGCAACAGCGATCAAGAGGTTTTTCAAACACATCTCTGCAAAAACAGCTGGCTAGCTTCAGTTGCTTCCGATATCGATCCATTGCGGAACGCAAGTGGCTTGCACATGGCTTGCCAAACGGCAGCCTTGGAGACGCAGATTCATCTTTCGTATCCAAGAACATGGGATCATCTCCATCACCTGGCGAACAACAGTAATTTTTTGCTGCACTCTCGCAGGAGGCACCAGGGATTATTCCTGTTCCGAATGTGTCAGCCTGCAGCTTCGAGTCTTTGATGCTCGGGCTAAGCGCAAGTAGCATTTGACCTTTCTCACCCCCACAGCGGTTTTCTTTGCACTCGATTGCGGCCAGCTTCTCCGCGCAGGTCGCGCTACAGCAATCCTCGCCTTCTTTGAACGGGCCACAGCAATCCATCACCGAAGACATCTCTTTCTCTCCATCATCAGGAGGTACCAAACAACAAATTGATTGATCTTGAGTGCCAACGGTGGTCTGATTTTTGGTTTCCTCTCTACAGCAACCCTTTGGAGTAGCGGTGCCTTTAGCATCACCACCACAGACTGTTTGTACTACGGTATTTTCCTTCGAGCAGCAACCCATTTTGTTAGTTGTGGAGTATCTTTTTCAAGGGACAGAGCGGGGAATGTCGAGATAAGCTTTATGTACCCGCGACCCCAGAATTTACCGCAAAATCAAGCAAAATCAAGCAAAATCAGTTCACCAATAACTCAACAACATTATGGCGACATAAAATCTTGAAAATAGTAACTTATTATATACTGATTCTGGAAATTAAATCCATTTCTTTCTCAGTGTTGGCATGGCCACATGGAGGCCAGAATCACGAGCGAATTGGTGGCACGTGTAGATAAGAGGGCAGGCTAGTTCACTTACGGTAGGTGGAAGGCGGTGCCATCTGGCACAACTGCCTCCATATCTACCTCGAGGCGAACCCATAGATTGGAGACCTTACGTTCATCTATTGGTGAACGGACACTCAGATATTTGCAATAATATTATATGTTGTTTCCAGCCTTAGATTTGGGTTATTTCGTTGAAATGTGCCTTCGATCTAAGGTAATACAACGGCAGCCTCCGGGACGCATGTATAGGCAAGTTTGGTTTAAGCAGTATGCAATTTAGGCCTCATGGGGATAAAAGGGTTCGGATGAATCTGATCCCTATATCATGAAAAGCTTTCCTCAGTTTATGCACAGCCTCTTAATTCAGTTCGCTAATGGTTGCCATTTTAAAGTTATTAATTTATCGTAATGCTACGCTGATCCGAAGGATTCATGCTAGTCGTTCAATAATCAAGTGTGAGCGAAGGATGAGACAGTCTATGCATACTAAGCGGATTTATGGTATATTCACCCAATAAAATACATAACTCAAAGACCACGGCAATATAAAGTAATATAATACGACTTTAAAACCATATGCAGTAGTTAGGAGACTGAGTCAGACGAGCAGCCCGCCACCGGATCCCAGTTAGCTGTGGCCTTTGGCCATACGCAGAAGCCTCAACCCCACTTATCAGCTGCTTAATTGAAGTCATCGTCAGTGAGCTTCTTATAAAAGATCGTATGAGATAGCTGAACGACAGAAGCTGTGTCAAAATTTGCTATAATACAACACCATAGTCTGGACAAAAACTCTTGTTGTTTCCACAGTCTTTCAAATCGCAGAATTTGTCAAAAAAGCCAATGCTCCATGGAAAATATATTCAGCATATTACCCTAGTCGTGTCCCAAATCGATCGGTTGTGGCATAAGCTTTCTCAGCTAAACGACGGAACTTAATTTATATGCTGTGTATTTGACCGAATAAGCGCCTCCTCGTTTTTAATCGTAACTCCAGGTATGGAAAGATCTACCTAGCGGTGGCCGGAGATACCTAGGTAAGCTAACACTCCAGTGCTAGATCGAGAACCTAATCCTGGTCAAGGGCAGCTCGTCGGTCCACGTATTATTCTGTGACTAATATCCACAAGACTAAATCCTGCACCAGTTTATTGGCTTCTCTCCCCATATCTATATATTGCAACAAGAGCCCACCATGTGTCGAGATTGTTGCAGTAACATAGTTGATTTATGATCAAGAACGGACGAAGTCATCTGTTAGATATCAAATAAACACAATCGTGAAAAAATGATGTTATTTGGCCCTTTTATTTCTCTCTTTCTTCCAGCACTAACGGCAGGACAAGCAGCCGGAGATTTGTGCAGTAGTGATGGGGTATATTTATATCCTTCCTAAGTGTTCATATTGACGCGGAAATGAGCTGACGAGACTCTGGTCTAGGCATACGGCATCTGTGAATCCACTACCTGGTGCTCCCAAAACGACGGTTTATCTTCTCCCGGCTTTTGTCCAGATGCTCCAGACTATGTGGAGTGCTGTTTTGATCCCACGTGTGACACATCATACGCAGAGTCGTGGTGTGACCTTACCACCCATAGCTCTTGTTCTGAACTGGGCGGAACATTTCTTTCGTATGTTTTATTGTGTTTTACCTAGAATTCTTATTGCTCATTAATTCTCCTAGCAACCGTTGCCCTGGACCATCAGATTATAAATGTTGTGTTAGGACCATTTAAATGAATTATCTCAGTCTTGAATACTTGGCATGGAATAGGTGCGGAAGTGCCCGTCACTACGCTGCTCCCTGGATAAGAGAGACCAATCACAGAAGAGTTACATACACCGAAAGTTTATTGACGAGTATTTTCTAAACACTCAATATCATATGTCCGTCTTCATAGTTACTGCAGATAGGGTGGACGTGAACAAAAGACAAACTGCAATGCAACACACAGCCATCCCATGAACAATTCTTTGAATTCTTTTAATWTTTCTCACGTCCTCTCTGACCTGCGCCCTCTGAGGTCGGCGAAAGGTCTCATTTTCGTCACTAGGAATGATAAGCTCTTTCAGGGCGTTTCAGGATGCCCGTTGGCTGGTGAAATAAATTGACCTTGTATTGTGATTGCGCCACATGGTTCATCATATATTGTGGTAGACGCTGAAAAAAGCCAACGTTGCTACTGTTACCTTTGCTCTCTCGTCCCTAAATCTACGGCTTGTACCAGTCCCAGCTAAGGTACGGGAGGGGTGTCTTCGGGTCATAATGATTTACGTGTACAGAAAAATCGTCGTCACCGGCCTAGTGTGGTGGTAAACTAAACAGCTCTTTTTCGTAATGGGTTATTTCGGTGGGTGATAAGATGAGACCAGAATTTCCTAGCTTACTGATACCCGCCGATTCATGTTTGGCCCCAGTGTAATGGACTGCCCAGCCTACCCTGTATCGCCAGTATGAGATATGATCTTGTGTCTGAAGCGTTTTAGCGAGATGGTGCTGGCGGCTCACTCGGGACCTACCGCCCTCACCAACGTTCTACCAATCCCTCAAGAGTTATGCCAGCGGGCTTATATCGATTTCCCTGGTAAAGCGCTGGGCCAGAACAGAAATACCATGTCACAGCCAATTATTGGTTATGAAAGGCTAATGGGATAGGCTGGCGTGGCTGGTTACCCCACCCCCGCGCTGGCTAGGTTCGGTATGAGTTATGCCTGTTCTGTCAATTTTCACGAAGTTGAGCACAGACTCACTGACCCACCGAAAGCTTAACTTAATCTAGGCCAACACCTATCTGAAGCTAAGTCACCAGATGCTAAACTAATACAAATCTTTCGACCTTTAATTTGTAAGCTGTGAATATAAGTTATATACAAAGTAGTCCTCATTCAGGTAGTTTTCGCGATGAGTTAGTAAGAACCGGATGGATTGACTTGGCGTCGTGCCTGGAGATGACTAGATCTCATCCCTATATAAAGCTCACTCGTACCCATTATACAGAAACTCAATTTCACATCAAGAATACTTCTATATGTTCAGTTTCTTCATATACTGCTACATCCCACTTAGAATTCTCACTTAAGCAATTGTGTAGTCATGGCTTCTACAACAGTTTCCGATAAATCCAAACCTTATATCCCTCTCGCTGGCGTTGCGGAGGACGGCTGGTCAAAGGAGGACGAAGCGACTGCCACGTGCTACTGCGGAGCTGTACAACTTGCATTTGTAAGTCCATGTTCCTGCGTGCGTCCATGAATTCAAATTCACTAATACCAAATCTTTAAATGCGTTCAGCCGACTCAAGGCCCGGGACTAGTCAATACTTTCGTATGCCATTGTACGGACTGTCGTAAAGTCACTGCTTCTATGTTTGCATCCAACTTCACCGCACTTGACAAATACGTCAAGCACCTTCGTGGACAGGACAACTTGAAGTCGTGGAGCCAATCGCACTCCATTGCTACCGGCAACAGCATGACCAACTATTTCTGCTCGACTTGTGGTACACTCATGTATCGCATCAGTTCGGGTTATCCGGGATGTCTCTTTATGCGTATTGGTACCATAGATGATTTTAATCTTCACGAAACAAAGTTAAAGCCTCAGATGGAGAGGTTTGTCGAAAGCCGTGTTGGTTGGGTGCATGTAGATCTCACGGAAGGTGCCAAGCAGGTCGAGGGGATAGCTGCAAATTAAAAAAGACGAGGACTAGTTGCTATTTGGCAACTAAAGTATTGTGTGTTGTAGTCAACTACAGAGCTATTCTATATTCACCAGCAGGATGACGCACTCAGTTGTTGTTTTCCTTTTCAAAAAGCAAGGGGAGGGCCGAAAAGCATATCCAATTGCAGCGGAGATCTCAAATCCATTTAAGTATCGGCCGGCTTGGACATGGTTTCCTAATCTAAAAGTATTTTCTATATAGACCATATAGCAGATTCCTCTTCTAAAGATATATTCCCGTACTGGTCGTAATCAAAGAACTTATCTGTGATATCCATGACTGTCCCAGAAGAGCTACTAGAACCAACGCCAGATTCAGTGGCATTATCCACTTCATCGCCACCTTCCATCGCGCAATTGCCGCTGAGATTATCAGGATCCATACCAATGCAGTTGGAACACTCAATTACAAATGTCCTTCGTCTACGCCTGACTACTCTTCTATCTCCTTGAACTCTGATAGTATGCCACATGCTCATAAGCTCGGCTTCCTCAAACTTCTGTTGCTCTGTCCACCATTTACAGCAATCATCAAAAGAGAGCTGACATGTTTGACCAGCAATCACGTCTGGGTTGACATGGAGATTTGGTTCACCAGGTAGTTGTTCGACATTAAATCCGCAATTCTCAAGGGCTTCGAACCACTCATTGATGCGATTGTATTTATAGGCAACCTCAGTCGGAGTCAAACCACAATTGTTAGTTGCATGAATGTCTGCACCGTAAGTAATTAAAAGCATGAGAATTACCACCGGATCTGTAATCGAACGGATCCAATTTTGTGGCTGTCCATCTCGGATTGCTTTCTTAAAACAGCATTTTTCATACAAACGGCTAGTTGAAAGAATCACGTGGAAAAGAGTATCACCAGCACCATTTCTAATGGAGGTATCGGCTCCCCGATTCAGAAGAAGGATTAGTTTATCAACAATTTCTTCGGGCCAGGGGTATTTATATCCGCATATCACTGCAAGCATGTATAAAGGAGGATACCTTGCGCTTCCTGAAAAGCTAGCTAAGTGATTCGGACTGATGTATGGTTGTCCGAAGTCTAGCATACACCTGAATAATGTCTACAGAGAATCAGAACTGTATGAAGAATTATTGTGGGGTTCAAAATTTACCAGTGGATAAGTATACATCAAATCAAATGCGTCATAAGGTATTCCGTCGTATCTCCATTCTATCGAAGGATCTGCGCCAGCTTCCAGCATCAACTTGATGCATTCGGCACCTCGGTCCTTTTTGTTTTGCTCAACTATTGAAATGGAAAGTGTAATGAGCGGACTACATCAAGTTAGAAAAAGATTGCAGGTATAGATACAACATTGGTGACTGTATTCATGTCACAAAGTAGTGGTCTATAAGAATTACTTTACCGGAAATCTCCAGCAACACCCTTTTCCAATTCATTGGGGTCTGCGTTTCTAGCTAGAAGATATTCACATATATGTGGCTGCAAACACAAGCAGGCATACTTATTGATGTTAATGTTTGCCAATCCCGCGTTTTCAGGGGACTCACTCGAAGAAGAGACCTTCCTTCCTCATCACGAACATTCAGGGACGTTGTGCCCTGTTCAAGGGCTGTAATGAGCTTGCCAAGATCTCCGTTCGCGACAAAGTCAAAGACTTCAGAGTCATTGGGAATCATTGGGTGATAAGTAACTCTTGGTGTCAGATCGATCTTTGGAACGAATTCAAACTTGACATGGAAGGATGCGCCAGAAAAGAATGGGATTATGGATACCACAGCAGCACTACATTTATCCATGTTTTCAGATAATTCGCCAGAAACATTCGTATCAGGATAATTTTGTGCCTCATAAAAGGCGGCATCTATCCGTCCGTACTGCGTCATCCAACTGGCGTACATAGGTTTAACCGACAACATCTTGTCCCCAGAGCTCTTTCGTAGAATAGCAGATATTGATTTTGACCTCCCTACCTCCTTTAGTTGATACGTCTATTATTGGCTGCACCAAACTCCACGGACTTACCTGGCGATTCGCCCGCTACTATGAGTTTCTGGCTCATATTCATTAGGTTGCGCACGTGTATGATATCTGAATCTAAACTAGAATACGTCACATTGCCTTCAGAGGGAATTTCGTCGCAGCCGAGTATAAGCTGAAGATCATTAAAGACAGCCCGTGATCTTTGGGACTCTAAAATTCCGTTTGGAAATCGAGAATAACTGGAGATCCGCTCCATAACATTACCCAGAATCCTATACTCCTCTATGGGTTCAATAGCTTTATGTAAGTCATTAGACGAACTCGTATGTATGCTTATGCAGCTAGGCAATGCTACACCTCTCAGCTAGAGTCTAATCAGGAAACGCATGACAGCCTATTCTCACTTACATGGCGTTGGACTGAAAGATCTATGCGCTTGGTCCTTGGCGGCTTCTCTCATCCAACGGGATAATTTAGTCGCATCGATTTTGTGTCCTCTCACACGGACAGTCCCGCTCTTCTTTCCAAGTACTTTTGCTCTGTATTGAACCCGTCGCACAATTGCTCCTCGCTCAGTCGACCTCACGTTTCGCTTGAGTTTCAATCGTTCAATCTCAATTTTATACTGACGCAGCCTATTGAAGTCATTTGATATCCAATCATAAATCGTGGTGCTATATCGGAGGGTGGATCCTTCTGTCGTCAAGTCACAAAGCCTCTTCTTCGATTCTTTGATCTGGCGAAACAATATTGAAGAATATCAGACTTACGTAGCAGTAAATCCAGCCTCTCTGTTAATGATTTCGCGCACTTCTCCAATGGATTTCCCATCACGGACATAAAGCTGCTCTATTCGACCTTCATATGGCTTCCACCTCTTTGCATTAAGAGTAGGTGCTTTTGGTGCCCGCTTTCCAGCCGAATATCGCGGCCGGAGTTGCTGTGCGGCCGGTACGCCACTGGGAAATAGACTATCCGTGGCCCCAGTTAGGCTATATTGTTGAAAAGCCTCGAAATCCTGAGCGGTAGGTACCCAGGAAGGCGAGATATTGTTATCAAAGAACAAGGTTGACGCATCGAAAGAGTCTTGCCAGGGTACCTCGAGGAATTCCATACAAGATTGATTGGAAATCTGTGGGGGTACAAGGACATCTTCAAATGGTAAGAACGGGTAATGGAGTTCGGCGTTATTGGGACGAAGTGCAAGAGGCCCAAAGGATGACTGAAGCTGCGGATGGTGAGAATCGCTGGGGCCGCTCTCCATCCCTAATATTGCTATAATTTCATCAGCAGTATCGTTGTTTATCCTTGAGCATATATTGAAATAAGAATGCGAAGTTTTCAAAGTGTCGAGAGCCTGTACTCTTATAGCCTGAGCCCGCCATCGCCTGGACGGTCGGAACAAGCCAAGACGAGGCTGAGTTGGCGATAAAAAGTACTATGTGAAGTGTCAGCCAATAGCAGGATCTCGGGGCTTGCAAGAACCCAGTCTGTATACGATAACGTCGGTGATAATTGGCTATGAACGTCTTTGTCGCTACCTAATTGGATAAGACTGATTATGGCTCTGGTAAGAGAGATTTATCTGAGAATAGTACTTTTGCGTATGTTTGCGTGGCTCAAGGATGGCAACTACAGCCGTCGCAGTGTGGCAACATGATTCGTGGAGCCAGGAGACAGCTGCCGATATATCCATAGGTACTTCAAATAATAACTGAGCCGTCCAAATCATGCGCCAAGCAGCAACACAGGGACGTGTAAAAGGATAACAGAAATTAGCCTCGTCGGTAATCAAGGCAGTCGAATCATCCGATTCAATCTCGGGTAAACCATATAAAAACAGCTTCAATTATCCTCTAACTTACATACATGCTACTACTGATGAATATTGCTCATCAGAGGCTTAGATATTATCACCCTCTACTGAAATCTCTTCTCAACAGTCTTCCAGTTGATCACATCCCAGATAGCATTGAAGTACTCGGCCTTGCGGTTCTCATACTGGAGATAGTAGGCATGCTCCCAAGCATCAACACCAAGCAGAGGAACGTATCGGCCGACAACAGGATCCTGGTTGGCGTATGTCTTGATCTCAATCTGACCGGTTTGGGTGTCCTTGACCAACCAAGCCCAACCAGAACCTTGGATACCGGCGAGGGCGGTATTGAACTTGTTCTGGAAGCTGGAGAAGTCTCCATAGAGGGATTCGATGGCAGTCTAGTGATATGGTTAGCTTGGACTGCCACTCTCAAGGCACTCTTGAAATCCAATTCAAAAGATCTATCCAGAGAACTGTAATCTGAAGTAAAGACAATCCAGATTTCCAATATTTCGTATGCAGGGTACTGCAGGTAAGACAGAATCGACTCACCTTCAAAGCTCCCTCTGGCTGACCACCACCGCCGCTGCTCTTTGGTGCCAAGTTCTCCCAGAACAGAGAGTGGTTGAGGTGTCCACCACCGTGGAAATTGATTAAGGGCTGCAGTGCAATCTGGGCAGCGACGTCGTTCTTGGCCTTCGCAGCTTCCAATTGTTCTGTCGCAGTGTTTAATCCATTGACGTATGTTTGGTGATGCTTCGAGTGGTGAAGCTCCATGATCTTGCCAGAGATGGCAGGCTCGAGAGCACCATAATCATCTGAAGGATATTGTTAGCTTGAGTCAATCTGCCCTCCGATGCTCGATGGACGAAAAAAAGTCGCTCGACGGGCAATGCGGAGTTAAGCTCTTTGAAGAGGGGTATGAGGGTAACAATTGCAGGGCAAAAGTGTCTCTCGAACATCACTTACATTGGAGGTCTGGAAGAGTAGCCTTTCCGCGAGTGAAGGTGGTGCTGCTAATGGCAGCAGCTCTCTTGGCAGCTGTAGCACTGCGCAGAGCAGAGCGAGCTGCCGCGGTGGAACGGAGGAGTGCGCCAGACATGGTGTGTAAACAATAGCTTAATAGAGCTCGAAGAAAGGTTTAAGATTAACTGAAGTCGGGGTTTGAGATGACGAGGAGTGAAGATGTTAATAATTGAGCCCGAGTCTGCGATGCTGGACTGCAGATCAGATGTTTATGAGATAATTGGGAGGAGAAGGTGCAGGAAGCTTCATAATCCAGATCCGAGAAGCTCCTATGACTTCGACTGTTGCGGTAACGTCATTTGTGCCTGCCGGCTTAGGCATCAACGAAATTGCTGCGAAATCAGCGCGGCTTCGGCAGAGGGGCTGCCGAACCGAAGGGCGCGTAAAGTATTTTGATATTGGACGCGTTGGATATCTGATGTCTAGAGAAACTCAACAATTAACGATTTATGAATGAACTATTTACACAGATAAACTTATATAAAATATTATCAAGGAGTTAAATTCTAGTCAGAATATAAAATCAACTTTTGAAACAGAACTAAACTCTCCGATTTCGCGATGTCGTACTACGACATCGATGCGATACTCACAGATGCGCAGGTAATTTTCCCTCCAATGCATTTTTAATTCCTCACCAATCCCTCAGAGGTGACACTAATTGACTCCTCTCATTTGATTTGAAGCTAATACTTCCTTCATTCAACAGAAACTTCCCTGCACATTCAACCTCTCCGTCCCACACCTCACCCACCTAGATCCAACAACCCCAGGTCCTCTCCGCGCGGGTACCCGCCTCGACCTCCCACTCTGGCTCTCTATAATCCTCGCAGTCTCCTCACCAGCTCAATCTTCCAATCCGGGCCAACCGAGCTCCCTCGTAACGCTTGACTTGCCTGAATCCCTCTCTGCGCGCGTTCTCAATGCTCTCAAAGCCGACCCACGCAGCGTGGATCTCCGAGCGCTGGATCCTTACTTCTACGCCCTTGGCGCACGGATCTTGGAGTTATTCGAGGAAGACGAGGTGTGTGAGGTTCTGATGCAGAGCTTCAAGGTGCGCGCAGAAGAGATCAGGGACTTTGCGGGGAATACTGGCGGGGGCGGTGGTACTGCTGTTGGCGGCGTCGGAGGGAAGGGTCTTGGTATTGACGGAGTTGAATTTTTAAGAGGATTGGATGAGATGGAGCGTGGATTGTTTAGGTCAGCCCATGACGGAAGCAAATCCGTGAAGGCATGGTTAGGAGAGGCCCGGAAAAGCTGAGAGGATTGGGCGGATGACTGTAGGCATATGGCGTGGATATACTTTGTTATAAATCTGGCTGAGAACTTTTGGAGTGTTTTGCATTGCACAGGCGTAGCTGGGCTGGTGGTGACTTTGGGATACGATATGCATACCCAAAATACGATTTTACTTGGGGGCATTGCATGGGATCCAAGGAATAGAAGGAGTTGGGTATATGGTATGCAATGACACTATCATGAGTCAAAACATAATGAATCTTGCAAGCACGTATGATTGTCATTGCGCAAGATATCACATCTTTCTGTTCAGATAATCACCTTCAATTCTGTGTGTAAACGTCTACTTGTACAAGAATAAGAAAATCATACATCTGGCGTAGGCCATCCAAAATCTCCCTGCCCCACAGGAGCAAAACATAAAAAGGGTCACTGTCATGTTGGCTCTCGGTCCCAACCTAGAATCCTCTCATGGATCTCCTAATATGATCATGCTGGCGTCTGAGAATACCGTCACCGACTTGACGCCTAGCAACACTTCCGGTAGGAGCGGCAACACCAGAAGGACCAACGGTAACTGTGACCACCTGTGTGACGACAGTAGTTTTAGGGGCCGGGCAGTCGGCGGCAACGGAGGTCTGCAAGCTTCCACTGCCTCCGTTGTTGTTACTGCTCCCGCTACTTCCATTGTTACTGCTGCTACCGCTCTTGCTCCCGCTGTTGTTATTGCTGCCGCTACTTCCGCTGCTCTTGCTTCCACTGCTGCCACTGCTGCCACTGCTGCTACTTCCGCTGTTATTGCTGCTGCTGCTACCACCACTACTACCGCTGCTCTTGCTGCCACTGCTACTTCCGGAAGAAGAAGAAGAAGAAGAAGAAGAAGAAGTGGTGGTAGTTGAAGTAGCCGCGGAAGTCTGAGTAATGACAACCGTGTTGGCAGCGCTCGTGTTCTCAGCAACCGTAGAAGCAATGACTGAAACACCGGAAGTAGTAGACAACGTGGCCGTAGCTGGGATGGTGGCCGTCGCGGTGACTGTCCCAGCGGTGGAAGCAGTTGCAGACGCCGTGCTAGCTGCCGCTTGGCAGTTTGCGGATTGGATCTGACAATCTTCAATGAAGAAAGCCTTGCCAGCGAGGATCTGGCAGGAAGTGAATTGGTGATTGCAAGCGGCGGAGGCAGCAGAAGCCAGATCGGCGAATTCTTCTTCGAGGACTTCGAAAACTTCGTCGACCTCCTCGAGGAGAGATGAGCCTGAGCCGGACTTCTTGTTAACGGGTGGTGGGGATGATCCGAGACAATCGGCGAATTCGAAGAAGGTAACCAGCTCAAGCTTGACCACCGTGACGGCTGTTGGTGGTGCAGTGGTGGCGGCGGCATTTGCAGATGTGGAAGAGCTGCTTCCCGCAGCTACAGCAGTGGTGGTTCCATCAGATGTGACAGAAGCGGTAGAGACCGTAGAGTTGGACGAGATGAGTGAAGTTTTTGTGAGTGCCGTGGTGCTCGCTGACAGTGTGCTTGCCACGTTGACAACGGCACTGCTGTTCGACAGTACTGCTGAAGAGGCAGGAACCGAAGCGCTGACAAGAGATACGGAAGCAGAGACAGAAGTTGACAAAGCTGTAGTAGCAACGGTGGTATTGGCGAACTTGCTGGCATGACATTGAGCTGCCAGAAAAAGGAGAACGGCAGCTATACTCTTTGATTGGATCATCTTTGCTGGAGAAGGAGTGAGGTGTTCTGTATAAGAGAAAGACGTGAAGGTACAAAAGTGACAGTGAAGAGAATGGAAGAATAAAGTTGACCGTGATCCAGCACGTCTAGAGAATGAATGGACGGAAAAAGGAAAGCGCAACGGCACCGAACAGCGAGCAATGAGAGAATGGACGGTATGAGAGAAGAAGGGGAGAAAAAGAACCAGCTTGAAGTAACGGTGCGGGATGGTTCATATATGATCGACCATGGAGAGCAGAGATCAACAAACCTTGTGGACCGTACCCACCTCGGTCCACAACTCACAACTCACCAATTCAGCAACAACTCCTGCCCGCGACAAAGGCCTGGGGCGGGTACTTTGGAGCATTGGATGAAACTGTGGTTTTGAATTCAAGCACAGGAGGCGCGGTTCTCGGCAGGAGGAAACCTAGGTATCATAGGTGAACGCGAGACGGTAAAGTTTCTAGAACGGGCAGGATGGAGAACCAGGGGTGGCTTCGAAGAAAAGGTGAAGCTCGAGTCGAGCAACCGAGAGCCCCCTGGTAGGACCCCGTAGATCCAAAACGTCAACCGCCGCCCTGGGAGAGCTTGCTCAAACCGCCAAGGCGGATTTACCTCCGCAGCTTAATTAATTATCCCAGAGCGTCAATCGATGCGAAAGAACGATTATCGTTGCCCAACTTAGCTGTCAAACAATTATGATGATGGAATCCTCCCCAGCTTGAACTCGTGACGATAGCTTGGAACTTCAAAAAGCAAAAGCAGTCATCACAGTATTCTGACAAAAACCCAACTCATTACTCGCAAGGGTTTGCAATTGGTGTCTAAACAAAATGTAACGGTACCAGCTGCGAGAGAGTCAGCAGCCCTCAAACACTTTGGATCGTCTGAAGAAACTCACTAGTCCAACGTTTCTGTATCGGCCCCTAGCGCAAGGGGCGGCTCAGGCGTCGCTTCAGTTTAGAGTTGGGGTGAACTCGCCAATCAGCGCGGCCACGGGGTCAGCCACTCGCGTGGTGAAGCTCCGAAAGGTTTCACGGGGTCTAGAACTGCGCACATCCAGGAACACGAGTGACAGGCAGTAAGGCAGTGGACATCCGTGAGGGAAGAGGCGGTGGAATAAAACACACAATGTTGACGGAAGGAATTGGATATAGTGGAATAAATTTTCACAGAGAATCTTTTGGAAACAGTTTGCTTGTTGCCTATGTTCCGGCTTGAAAACAACATTCCTGCGATATCACTTATGGTCCCCAGTGACTCTAAGGCAGCATGCACAAAAGCAGATCCATGGCCCAATAGTATTTATTCATTGATTGATTGATTTATTAATCTCCCCTGTCTAGAGGGAAGGAATGCTATTTTCGAAAATGCTCCAAATGCTGGGGCACATACAATATAACGTAATTCCCGGTTCACCCGTCACCCCGGTTAACCCGTCACCCTCCCCACCAAACCATCAATTCTATCACCTACGTTAAATTCAATCAATTATTACTCAACCAAAACACGTTCCAATGCCGAAAAAAAATGATCCTCAGCAAGAAGGAAGGATCCTTCTAGCTATAAACGCGTTAAAAAAACAACAAATCACGTCAATTAAAGCTGCAGCACGAATTTTCAGTGTACCTCGGACCACACTCAATGATCGTTACCATGGTCGAGCACAACAATATACTACCCATACAAAACTCTTCAGATTGACTCAATTGGAGGAGAATTCACTTGAGCAATGGATAATCTCCATGGCAAAACGAGGATTACCTCCCAGGCCTTCAGCTGTACGAGCTATGGCTAATATATTGCTTGCTGAGCGTGGTGAATCCAAACCACCTTCACCTGTAGGCAAAAACTGGTTCAACGACTACTTACGACGTCATCCTGCTCTCAAAACCGGTTATATACGCAAATATGATTACAAACGAGCTAAATGCGAAGATCCGAAAGTCATACAAGGGTGGTTTAAACAAGTGGTGGATACAAAAGCTCAATATGGGATTCTTGACGAGGATATCTATAACTTTGATGAGACAGGTTTTGCATTAGGTGCAATTGCTACCACTAAAGTGGTTACTATGTCTGATAACCTAGGCAAACCTCCTCATAAAGATATAGCCAACAGGGAATGGATTACAGTTATTGAGACTATAAATGCTATGGGATGGATGGTACCACCTTTGATCATATTCAAGGGCAAACACAAACTCCAGGGATGGCTAGATGATTTACCTCAAGGCTGGCGAATTGAGATAAGTGCAAAAGGATGGTCAAATGATGAATTAGCAATGGATTGGCTTCAGAAAACCTTTGATCCATATACCAAATCACGTACCAAAGGCCAATATCGCATGCTCATCCTTGATGGTCATGGTAGCCATGTGGCACCTGATTTTGACAGATATTGTATTCAAAACAATATCATTACTGTTTGCATGCCTCCTCATTCATCTCATATCCTTCAACCA